>CM077211.1:10815862-12015862 GCA_039654625.1 Rhinogobio ventralis
GGTGGGGTTAGGGTTAGGGTTAGGGTTAGGTTTAGGTTTAGGGTTAGGTTAGGTTAGGTTAGGTTAGGTTAGGTTAGGTTAGGGTTAGGTTAGGGTTAGGGTTAGGGTTAGGGTTAGGGTAGGGGTAGGGTTAGGGTTAGGGTTAGGGTTAGGGTTAGGGTTAGGGTTAGGTTAGGGTAGGGTTAGGGTTAGGGTTAGGGTGGGGTTAGGGTTAGGGTTAGGGTTAGGGTTAGGGTGGGGTAAGGGTGGGGTTAGGGTTAGGGTTAGGTTAGGTTAGGGTTAGGGTAGGGTAGGGTAGGGTAGGGTTAGGTTTAGGTTTAGGTTTAGGTTTAGGTTTAGGGTTAGGTTAGGGTAGGGTAGGGTAGGGTTAGGTTTAGGGTTAGGTTTAGGGTTAGGGTTAGCTGCTTTGAAACAATCTGCATTCTGAAAAGCGCTATATAAATAAAGGTGACTTGACTTGAGTTACTGACACACTATAGCAAACGACATTAGTGTTAGGGTTAGGGTTAGGTTAGGTTAGGTCAGGGTTAGGGTTAGGGTGGGGGGTAGGGTGGGTTAGGTTAGGGGTTAGGGTGGGTTAGGTTAGGGTTAGGGTTAGGGTTAGGTTAGGTTAGGTTAGGTTAGGGTTAGGGTTAGGGTTAGGGTAGGGTAGGGTAGGGTAGGGTAGGGTAGGGTTAGGGTTAGGGTTAGGTTTAGGTTTAGGTTTAGGGTTAGGTTTAGGGTTAGGGTTAGGTTAGGGTTAGGTTAGGTTAGGGTTAGGTTAGGGTTAGGGTTAGGGTTAGGGTTAGGTTAGGTTAGGTTAGGTTAGGTTAGGGTTAGGGTTAGGTTAGGGTTAGGGTTAGGGTTAGGGTTAGCTGCTTTGAAACAATCTGCATTGTAAAAAGCTCTATATAAATAAAGGTGACTTGACTTGAGTTACTGACACACTACAAAAGACATAAATAACTGGCCATTATTTGGGTGAAAATACTAACATGCCTAAGACTTATTCAAGTAAAAAATATTATTTACCAAAACTGAATCAACCTTAACACATTCAATTATACCAAGAAAACAAATGTGTAGGGTTAAATCAGGTAGAGAGCTCTTTAAAGGGTTAGTTCACCCAAAAATAAAATTTCTGTCATTAATTACTCACCCTCATGTCATTCCAATCCTGTAAGATCTTCGTTCATCTTCGGAACAAAAATTAAAAAATTATAAAATGTATAATATTTGAAATGACCCCTCCATAGACAGCAATTTAATGAACACTTTCAAGGTCTAAAAAGGTAGTAAAGACATTGTTAAAATAGTCCATATGCCTCCAGTGGTTCAACCTTAATTTTATGAAGCGACGAGAATACTTTTTTGCACAAAAAAAACACAAAAATAACGACTTTATTCAACAATCTCTTCTTGTCTGTGCCAGTCTCCTACGCTGTTGACGTAGTGTAAACAGTGCAGCACTTCCGAGTTCAGAACGGCGGCACACCATTGGCTAGCTCCTGCCAGCATCACACGCATGCGTCGTGGTGCTCATGTGAACAGCATCAGCCAATTAGTAAGCCAGCGTTCTGACGTAGCGCTTCGAAATCGGTGCACTGTATTTATTACGTCAACAGCGTAAGAGACTGGCACAAACGAGAAGAGATTGTTGAATAAAGTTGTTATTTTTGTGTTTTTTTGCGCACAAAAAGTATTCTCGTCGCTTCAAAAAATTAAAGGTTAAACCACTGGAGTCACATGGACTATTTTAACGATGTCTTTCCTACCTTTCTGGGCCTTGAAAGTGGTAATTAAATTGCTGTCTATGGAGGGGTCAGAGAGCTCTGAACGAAGGTCTTATGGGTTTGAAACGATATGAGGGTCAGTAATTTATGACAGAATTTTCATTTTTGGGTGAACTAACCCTTTAAGGTAACAATTGCAGGTTACTTACAGTGTAGAAAAAAACTATTTAAGGACCACTGATGAATAAATATATATTTAAAAGTACAATTGTAAACATACATATGATAGTATTTACTGAATTTGATTTATGCAGATTTTAAGAAAAAAAAAAAAAAGCATTGTATTACAGTTATAAAAATAAAAATTATTTTGTATTAAAGTAATACATGCAAATAATAAATGTTCCAAAAATAATGTCAAGTCTTCAAGGGATTAAGCCATTTTATTCATCTCTATGTGGCACAAGGGATGGTGTTTGGGAATCATGGGTACCACAGTGCTCTTGAGAAATGCCATCCAGCAGGGACAGGAGATCTATCACTATTTTAAGACTATCAAATGCTAATTTGCAGGGCCAGGTAGTGTGCCTGATTATTTCAGAATTTTAAAATGGTATGTTAATAATTTGGCTCACTTTGGGAATATGAACAATGGGAAAAGTGAAAGATCTGGACACAGACTGGCCCTCAAGCGTTCTGGGTCTTATCCTCTATTCTAAAGGTGCATGAACTTACAACGTTCCTGACAGAATGAGTTTTGATTGGGTCTTCAGCGGCCAATGAAAAGCTACTCAGTATGATGAAGACGAGGATGAAGTTGGTGAAGTATGGATGATGAATGAGGTTGTGGCAGGCAACTCTGAGACTAAGTGAACATTAGCAAGGTCAATTTCAGGTTGGTGATAAGAAAAATGATAATTATTAGCAACCATCATTTGTACAGTTTTTTTTTAGACATACCAGTTTTTCTTTCCAAGGATGAAAAAGGAACTTCCATCAGGAATAGGTACAATTTTCTCCTTGGGTTGAAAACTTTCAACTTTCATGGGAGTGCCTATACCTTTTGAGAAAATTAAGATAAAAAAAAATGTCATGAAAATAAATTCACGTACATTCACAATCAATGTGAAGATAAAGATTTGGACAGGACAGAATTTACCCTCAAGCCCTTCAATTGCTCTCAACTCTTCATTCTCTTCCCAATCGTCCATATCATTCTGAACAAAGAAAAAAAAATAAGAAAAAGATGACAAGAGATTGATCATAGAAACTTGCTTAATAAATGTTTTGATCATATAATGCATAATTAATCACTGCACATTATATAAAATTATATTTTTTATTCATCAAAATGTGATAACTTTTACTTTTTCCACTGAAAACCCCCCCCATTAATATTAACCAATAATATCTTAGCCTGTTTTTCACATCCCAATCATATAATGATGGGTAAAATCAAATCCCGCCCCACATTATCACCTGCTGATTTTCTGTTATACTCTGAAATACTAAATGTTAAATGTGTCTCGAATGCCTTTAAAAGAGAATGAAAGCAGGGTTCTTACACCAGCTTCATCTTCCTCTCTTTCGTCATCATCTTCCCATTCATCATCCTCTTCTTTTTTCTCTCTTTAAAACAGAACAACCAAATTTAGTTCTATGCCTATAAGCGCACAATAATAACAATATGTGGGTGTTGCCTACTCTTTTTTCTTTTTGCCACCGTCTCCGGCTAAGTTGTCCACAGCGATAGCCAAGAAGACATTCAGCAAGATGTCTGGTTGATGAAGTCAAGGACCAGAAACAAGACTCCAGATACAAGAATAGCCATATGGACAGGCTAACGGATATGAAAATATGGATCTTATAAATAGAATGTACTTATATATAGATCTCATATCGAAAAGATACAGTTACCACAGACGAAAAGAATGACAAAGTAAATACAGACAATCATATTGGGAAACACTGGTCCACCATACGCCATGATGCCATCATACATGACAGAATTCCAGTCCTCTCCTGTAAGGATCTATATAAGAAAGGGTTTTTTAGTCGACACCTCCCAGTTCTGTACATATTTGTATGTGAAACGATTGTGTTCAGAATCTTTTCTCAGTCTCTTATAATTTGTATAGTATCCAGTTAAAGGGTTAGGCAGAAGTGTGTTCAGCAGAAGAAAGAAACTCATACAGGTTTGGAACAACCTGAGGGTGAGTAAATGATGACAGAATTTTCATTTTTGGGTGAACTATCCCTTTAACTGGATACTATACAAATTATACTATAATTCATATAATTCATACTGGTTTTAAACAACTTGAGGGAGAGTAAATAATGATAGAATTTTCATATTTGGGTGAACTATCCCTTTAAGATGCACTGTAAAGAACCACCTAAACCACCGAAGATGTACATAAGCCTATACTCCCTTGTGAAAAAGAAGTGTCTTTAAAATCCCCCTGAAATCAAAATGACCAGTTCTTATTTTTTATGGAATATTGCATTTTTGGTGTTTTTTGGTTGCAGGACATCCTCTCACTCATGTGAGATCGCAGCAACAGCAAACTACAATGATCCTAATTCCCAATGGACAAAATTAAGTCCCGCTTAACTGCAATTAACATGCAATTAAGTTAACATACAATTAAGTGTCCACATTATTTTTTCATTTCACACTTAGTTTCACATGTAAAGTATTATTAAGTATGCTAAAGTGTACTTCTTTTTCACCTTTATTTTTTTTTTACAGCTTTTAGGAGTTTTAGGTGATGATTAGTGTATACTTGACCTCACAGGCTGCATAAATACAACATTTGCAAACACTGTAAAAACATAAAAAAAACATATGCTTCTAGCTTATTAACCTGAAAACAAGTGAGCAGGGCAGATGGAAAAGTGTCGAAGGTGCTTCTTTTCATTTGAGTTTCATCAAAGTTGAACTTTCCACCAAAGAGCTGCATTCCCAGAAGAGCAAAGATGATGAGGAAAAGGAAGAGCAGCAGCAGCAGGGAGCAAATGGCTTTCATTGAATTCAGCAAAGAGCCCACCAGGTCTGAGAGGGCAGCCCAGTGTCTAAAGAGAGACAATCAGAATGTTCAATGAATCTTGCATGACTCTTAGGGACTATAGATATACTAAGACGTTTTAATGGGAGAAACTGCAATGCGCAATATGGCGGAATACGTGCAGCCTTCTAAATAAAAGAACCAATAGCTCACTGCAGCTGCCGTTAGAAGCTCCAGTTCCCACAGAAACCTGAGACTCATGCTTATGACTGCATATTCGCATTGGCTGGTCTAGCCTGAAAAATAAGCTTTTTGAGCATAAGAAACAACATTTTTGGGACAGTCTGTGTCAGATTTCATTGCTGATTTGAAATATGTTATTTAATTGTGAGTTCAGCCAGCAGTTTTTGAGATTTCAGGATTCTCCCATTCAAATAGATAGGACTTGGTATTGGATGCCCAAAATAGCTTCCCGGAAGCGTTGCAAATATTGCCATCGAGTGAACAGACTTTCCTTGAAAGGAACTTAATTTGCTTTTTTCACAGGGTTATTTTATATATATATATATATATATATATATATATATATATATATATATATATATATATATACAGTCACCTAAAGGATTATTAGGAACACCTGTTCAATTTCTCATTAATGCAATTATCTAATCAACCAATCACATGGCAGTTGCTTCAATGCATTTAGGGGTGTGGTCCTGGTCAAGACAATCTCCTGAACTCCAAACTGAATGTCAGAATGGGAAAGAAAGGTGATTTAAGCAATTTTGAGCGTGGCATGGTTGTTGGTGCCAGATGGGCCGGTCTGAGTATTTCACAATCTGCTCAGTTACTGGGATTTTCACACACAACCATTTCTAGAGTTTACAAAGAATGGTGTGAAAAGGGAAAAACATCCAGTATGCGGCAGTCCTGTGGGCGAAAATGCCTTGTTGATGCTAGAGGTCAGAGGAGAATGGGCCGACTGATTCAAGCTGATAGAAGAGCAACTTTGACTGAAATAACCACTCGTTACAACCGAGGTATGGGGCAAAGCATTTGTGAAGCCACAACACGCACAACCTTGAGGCGGATGGGCTACAACAGCAGAAGACCCCACCGGGTACCACTCATCTCCACTACAAATAGGAAAAAGAGGCTACAATTTGCACGAGCTCACCAAAATTGGACAGTTGAAGACTGGAAAAATGTTGCCTGGTCTGATGAGTCTCGATTTCTGTTGAGACATTCCGATGGTAGAGTCAGAATTTGGCGTAAACAGAATGAGAACATGGATCCATCATGCCTTGTTACCACTGTGCAGGCTGGTGGTGGTGGTGTAATGGTGTGGGGGATGTTTTCTTGGCACACTTTAGGCTCCTTAGTGCCAATTGGGCATCGTTTAAATGCCACAGCCTACCTGAGCATTGTTTCTGACCATGTCCATCCCTTTATGACCACCATGTACCCATCCTCTGATGGCTACTTCCAGCAGGATAATGCACCATGTCACAAAGCTCCAATCATTTCAAATTGGTTTCACTGTACTAAAATGGCCCCCACAGTCACCAGATCTCAACCCAATAGAGCATCTTTGGGATGTGGTGGAACGGGAGCTTCGTGCCCTGGATGTGCATCCCACAAATCTCCATTAACTGCAAGATGCTATCCTATAAATATGGGCCAACATTTCTAAAGAATGCTTTCAGCACCTTGTTGAATCAATGCCACGTAGAATTAAGGCAGTTCTGAAGGCGAAAGGGGGTCAAACACAGTATTAGTATGGTGTTCCTAATAATCCTTTAGGTGAGTGTATATACACACTAATAAAAATGACAAATACACAACAAAATTGACTAAAACTTCAACTAAAAATAAAATTCTAAAATTCTAAATAGTAATAAATACTATAACAGTATTTCACATTGAATCTCAAAGAGCTGGAAACACTTATGAGCTAAATCACCTTGTGACTTTGAAGATACGCAGCAGACGGACGCAGCGCAGCACAGAGATTCCGATGGGTGGGATTACTTCCATCTCCACCAGCACCGTCTCCAGAATTCCACCACACACCACGAAACAATCAAAACGATTAAAGAGTGCCATGAAGTAGATCTGAAAGCCAAAGCTGTAGATCTTCATCATCATCTCCAGTGTAAACAGAGCCAGAAGGATCTTATTTGCACGTTCTGGGATATTAAAGACACCATATTTAAGACAGGGTCAATTCATCTCATTAAAAGGCAAATTTTGGCAACACTTCAGTCACACAAACCCTGTATATCAGTGAGCCACTTTGGCTGGCCGTAGTGTTCAGAGGCGCTAGCGGCAGTGTTGAGGAACACCAACAGTAGCACCAGCCAATAGAAATTGGTGGATTTGACGGCCACGCGGCAGTTCTTCCTAATGACCAGATTCAAGTGGTACAGCTGTTCACTGAGAAAGAGAAGAGTCATTAGCAAATATAAGTGGAGATCAAATTTTTAACTTTCAAACAATGTAAAATATGTCACTTTAAATGATTTCTTAGAAAAGTAAAGAACAGAATGAACAATTAAACACTTACCAGAAACTTATAGCCATCAGTCGTGCCCTAAGGAAAATTTCAGGTTTTCAGGTTAATAAAATCTCAGGTGTTTAATATTTTATAATATATGAAACAGCAATTTATAATGTTGTACTTACATTATAGATGCACAGCAGCCACCGTCATCATCCAGGAATGCTTCAAACTCAGAGTCTGAATCTGATTCTGTAATAAAAAATAAAAAAAAGGACTGAATGTGTTCTTTAAAAATTAAGACAAATGTCTATTATGTAGGTCTTTAGCTTAATACACATAAATCTGAGCGAAACTTCAGTACCTCCATCTTCACTGTGTTTGTACCACCCATATTTCTTCATCATCTTTTTCTTGGCCACCACAGCACCTGCCATTTACACCACAAAAACAAAAATGTTCTTCATTGACTGAAAAAAACAATATAGCCTACATCTTAGCTAAAACTTGCCTGTCATGATAGATAGAGCTGACTGCCCTTGTGAAAAGGAAGTGTGCCTAATTGCAGTGTACTTCAAATCTTGAAAGTATACTTTAAAAAAAACTGTACTTGCAGATAAAATAATATTAATGAAATAAAAACACACTTTCATGATTACCTATAGTTCTGGCATGAAACTCTAGATGGCGCAGGCTAATGGGTCTTTAACTCATTTGGTTGCGATAACATCATTATCTACTAGCACAGCTGATTGGTTGCTGTTGCATCAGCGTCCAATCAGCTGCAGCTCAACATTTAAACAAACACCGGTGGTGTGTTGCTGTTAGCTGTATGCAGCGCGCTTTCAGAAACCCTCCACCTTCCCCAGCTCCACCTGTATAGATCTGCTACAGGGGTTAAATCATGTATGTTACATGTGCAGCAGCATGTCTTACATACTCACAGCAATGTCTATGAATGTACTGGCAGTAGCAAGTCTTGGTACGAAATACATAAAAAAAATTTAGTTTACCGAAAATGCTTGTCAGTATATATTATAACCATATTTCAATAAAAGTAATTATGAAATGACATATAAAGATGTAGTTAATTTATGTCCTACTTAAGCAGGTCCAAAAACACTCTAAAGTTCAGTTAATTACACTGATATAAATATGAACTATAAATCATTTTGTTTAATTCTAAGTAACATAAGTTTTTTAATTCTAAGTAATTTATAAATAGCCTACTCTTTTTAAATATATGCTAAAGTTTTCTTCTTTTTCACAAGCGTGGGCATCTTCACATCAGTCATGTGACATTCTATCATCTTCATTAGGCAAAATTGTTTATTTTATTTGTAATAATTTATGCATTGCACTGCTCACTGTATATTTTTCCAGTGTGATCATAATATGAAAGGAACGCTACATAAAGCTTATATTACGTTTATTTCCATCCTCATCCATGTCCTCTGCTTCAATGAGCCAGTCCATGTAGCCGATCATGTCCTCCTCCATCTGTTGTTTCTCCTGGGCCTTCTGCAGCTCACCACGACACACAGCCTTCTCTCTCTCTTTAGAGAACTCGCTGTGATGTGCAAGAGACACATGCATTACACTGCAAACCTTCACAAGATGGCCAACAAATGTCATCACAAGACCTCCTTATCCTTACAGCATGTACTGTATCTGCCCATATAATTTCATTTGCAATGGGGGCAAAGCTAAAGGTATAACACAAAATCTTTTTTTTGTGTGTAGTATGGTAAAAACTATTTACCATACTAAACTAGACTATTATAAAAACACATATATGATTTCAATAGCTTATAAGTGATCAGGGCTTGAGTCACTCACCCGCTCAATACACCCAACACAAGATTGAGGACAAAGAAAGACCCAAAAATGACCAGAGACACAAAATAAACCCAAGGCAGCTCAAACCCGATGGAATCATTCATCTGAGTGAAACATTACAGACAAGAGAAAAAAAATGAGAGGTTATAAAGTTGTTCATGAGCTGTCAAGTGTTTTTTTGAGTGGCATAGATTGGATATAACATTAAACAAAATTACTAAGTGATTGTATCCAGTGTTGTTATTGTTAAAGAGATAGTTCACCAAAAAATTAAAATTACTAAGTGATTTACTCACCCTCAAGCCATCCTAGGTGTATATGACATTCTTCTTTCAGACGAATACAATCGGACTTACGAAAAAAGTGTAACTGGCATGGCGATGACGTTGGACATAGTGTAAGCATTTTGAACGGCAGGAGGCACTACACTTTCTTCGTAAGTGGAATACGGAAGGCGTCCATTACTTTTATAATGGATGGATGCACTTTTTTGGGCTGCCATTCACTGCCATTATAAAGCTTGGAAGAGCCAGCACATTTTTTCATATAACTCAGATTGTATTTGTCTGAAAGAAGAATGTCATATACACCTAGGATGGCTTGAGGGTGAGTAAATCATGGGGTAATTTTCATTTTTGGGTGAACTATCCCTTTAACTAAAACGATCTTGTTAGTCATTTGTTAACATATACCGTATGTATTTAAGTCTTGAAGCTTTGATTTTAATTACAAAATTGAGAGAGGAGTTGAAATTATTTTCTGTTCTAAACATTTACAGATTTTTGTATTTTTGAGCTGATTTTTAGATCAACATCCCTTAAACTCAAATAGCTCAAATAATTGTCATTAACATTCCAATATAGTATGCTGTTTGTGTAACATTAGTAAAATCAATAGTGAAAAAATTGAGGGAGAGGTCGTGCCCAGTAGAGTACATCAGTCCAGCCCTCCATTGTAATGCACTGGAACACAGTGAGCATGGCGAAGAAGATATTGTCAAAGTTGGTGATGCCTCCATTGGGTCCTTCCCATCCTCCCCGACACACTGTGTTATTCCCCACGCAGAAGCGACCGTTACTGGCAAAAGCACATGGTGTTGGATCATCGTCCACCATTAGCTCTTCATATGAAAATAAACACAATTTCGTAGGGTTTAAAATTATTTATAGTCAACAAACAACCAATTTAACTCTTTCCCCGACACTGAAGGAATTTTCCGTCATTTATGACACAACGCTTCCCTGCTATTGACGTAATTTTTCGGCAATCCATGTTTTCACCATTAAGCAGGTCACACTGTACAATTTATAATAGTCCTTTACAATTGCGCTTGTCAGACTGTATGAACACAATCCCCGCTGTAAGCCATGTCACACTGTAGGATCTCAATTGTCATTAATGTCAGTCTGCACAGCAGTCAAGACGTGTTCAAAACGAACGCACACTAGAAGATTCGTCTGGAGTGGTGACTAGCAAACAAGAACAATCTCTAGTGTTAATTTTGAAAAAAACAAAGACGAGCAAGTGGTGGTTTTTTGTTGTCTCACTAATTGGGTCATCAGGTTTTTGATTTGAAGGTTGTTGTAGGAGAAGCCACACAGCAGGACTGTGCCTCAAAACTTCTGACACTGTCAGAATTTTGTTCTCTTTTAAAATTTTCTCTCAATGGTCATTAATCGGCTGTTGGCGAACATGCCAAAGTAGCAATCAAAGTCTTCAGATTTTGGCCTAGGATCACAGAAATCTTTTAGGATTCACAAAAACTTTGGGGGTGTTAATGGACTTGATCTACTCCATCTATGTTTTGATCATCATTCTGAATCCAATCTGGATGTAGTCTTTGACAAAAAAACACAAGGTTTTTGTTCAAAATGTTGCTCTTTTATGAAACATGCCCACATTCAAGTGTTGAAAAAGCATGTATGAAGCTAGAATAAAATGTTTTTTGTTGTTGTTGTTGTTTAAAAGGGTCTGTTCTTTCTTTTGATATATTGTATGTTCAGATATTCATACAACAGTATATTCTGGGGGCCATGGAAGTTTTGTGAAAATTATCAAAAATGCTAGTGCTGGCTGGCAACTTTTAAAAAAGAAATGCTGGCGGGGAAAGAGTTAAACATGCAAACGGTGTGGCATTGCAGCCAGCTTTGTAAGATCTTGAAGCTTGCATTTCTCACCTGTCCCTACATAATAGCAGGTCTTGTGCATTCTGCCTATGAAGAGCTCCAGCCCAATGATGGCATAGATGATGATGACAAACATGACCAGCAGACCGATGTGAAGCAGAGGCACCATGGCCTTCATGATGGAGTTCAACACAATCTGCAGACCTGCACACATCACAACCTGAATCGCAATCACTGTATACGTCGGAATTAGACTAAGTCAGGACTGTGTGTAAAAATTTCTACTCAAACTACAGAATAAAGCACACACTTACTTGGCACACCGGAAACCAGACGCAGGGGTCTCAGTACTCTAAAAGCTCTCAGAGCTTTGACATCCAGACCACCTGGTTTGCCTGCTGCGTGATGTGCCTCTCCTGGTTTGTGCTCTCCCATTTCAGCTATCACACTGAAAAGACTGCAAATGGACCACAGAAACCTTGTAACCTCTCCTGCTGTTGTTAAATAGGTTTACGTAGCCAAACTTGGTCTTCATTAAAGAAAGAAAGAATGAAAGAAAGAAAGAAAGAAAAAAAACCACACACATACCCTACAATGACAATGATAAAATCCAGCAAGTTCCACCCACTGCGGATATAGGCGCTGGGATGCATGACCAGACCATATGCGAGAATCTTTGTGAATGTTTCAATGGTGAAAATGACCAGAAACACATACTCCACTTGTTCCTAGGAAGAATTAAGGAAGTAAGCAGAAGGGATGGAATATCTACATACACACACACATGCACACACTCTACATTCAAAAGTTTGTAAGTAAGATTTTAAACATTGCATTCAGCAAGGACACGGAAGTGACTAAAGACATTTATAATGTCAAAATTTCTGTCAAATAAATGCTGTTCATTGCTGTTTTGTTTTCACAAAAATATATTAAGCAGCAAAAACGTTTTTTCAGCCTTAATAATAACCAGTATTAATGATTGAGCACCAATAACAATGACTAATTATTGAGCAGCAAATAATTTTTTCTAAATTATTTTGTCAAGGAACATGTGACATCATAGGAATAAAGTACATTTTTAAATACAGTATATTCAAATAGAAAACAGTTATTTTAAATTGTAAAAATATATCACAGTATTTCTGTTTTTACTGTATTTTTGATCAAATAAATGCTGCCTTGGTGGACATAATAGACTTATTTCAAAAACATAATTTATTCAACATTTATAAAAAGAATAATCTAAAAGTTAATTTAGGAATCACAACATTGACCAAATGAACCCAAATATACTGGATATATATTAACCTTTTTGAAAAATGGATAGTTGATGGATGGATGGATGGATGGATGAATGGTCTATATATAGCATATGTATGTAGATATATGCTTATTGCTTATATGTCCGAGTAAATTTTGAATGGCACTATAAAAATGTGTCTGTTGTATGCATGATATATAATTATACAAGCTTTATGCTTGAGAAGCAATTTGTTGTACACACACACAAACACACACACACACTCTCCCTTTCACCTGCTTTCCCCTATAACACACATTGCTGAGCTCATTAGCTTTCTGCCCTCTTGACCCACTCAGTAGGAAGCTAAAGCTAAACGCTACCACACATTAATACCAGCTAGTCATGTGCGCAGAATACACTACTGACTCAACAGACATCTGTACAAAGCCTTAGCTAACCTGGAAATGACAGTATGAGCAAACTGTAAAAGTTCTATATAGGAGTTACAGTGCAAGTGTAATAACTTAAATCCAGATGGATGGTTTTGTGTAAGAAAAAGAAAAAAGAAAAAGAAAGACAGACAAAAGATAAACAAGAAGCAAGGAGAGGTGGATCTATTAAAAAATCAGCACTAACGAATTGTTGGAATCATTAATATCAGTCAGAGTGTATATCACGTGTCTTCTGTAAGGGCAGTGAGCAAGCTGCCATAGATAGAGAACAGATGGTCAATACTCTTATCCTGTTTGGTATTCAGAGCTGTCAGTCAAACTTCAAGCCTAATGCAATTATAGTGTTGCACCGAACACTAGGAGCTCTGAAGAAATTTCCTTCTATTGGATACATTCAGTTTAACATGCAGATCATTAAAAAACCAGGGGCCAGGGGCCAAATGCAAACCTTTAAGTACTTTCCATTAACACTGTGTCCTAACCTGGTGCAATGTGAAAAGTCTGAACTGAACATGAAACCGCGGGACAATGCGCAATTATATAGCACAACCCTGGTGAAAAAAAGCATACTTTATTGTATTTCAAATATGTTCTCTTTTTCAATAGTATATTGTAAATATACTAACAAAAAATTGTACCATCTTTAAATATATAAAATGTATATTAGCATAATTTTCACAATACAACACACTTTAAAATAATTGTATTTTAGTATGTTTACTATATATGTATGTATGTATGTATATGTACATACTATGTATGTTTAAGTATATTTTAGAAAAATATACTTAAAATGAAAGTTCTGTGTACTTTTTTAAAGTGTACTTATTTGAACATTACTTTAAAATATATTTTTAGTATATTTTAAACTATGCTCAAAATTGTCAAGTTGAATTCACTTAATTACTTTATTACTTTATTACTTTCAGAAAGTGTTCAAATGTATGACTAATGCATTAAAAGCCCATTTTTAAATATATGCAGTGTACAAGCCCTACTGTAGTTGTGATTTAAGTATAAATATGTTTAATAAGTTTACACTGGCAGAGAAGAATTGTGTTACAATCGTACACACAAATCTATATTAAATCAACAGCACAGATACAAATAAAGTACATTTTAATATCACTAATCAAGCATGTAATTAGTCCCTATACTTAAAGTGTACTAAGTATACTTAAAGTTGTTCCGATTTAGTACATACAAGTACACTAAATACACTTAAATCTATGCTTTTACACAACGTAATCATAGGGGAACCAACTTAATTACAACTAAAATATACTTAGTACAAAATTAGTTGTTCCAAAATAGCACACTTCAAGTTAACTAATTATTAACACACTTGAAGTATACTGATTATTAGTCTGGCTGCAAGTATACTTAGCATACTTTTTGTTCACTAGGGAAGATTTTATACCAATTAGGATTTTACAATGGAAGGTACTAAAAAAATGCCCTGTCATTAGTCACAGTTTATGCTTTGGTGAAAAAGTTAGCATATACACAAGTGGCAGAATCTGCATACACTCAAAATGAAGTCACTCGTTTTTTAAATGCTACAAGTGATTTTAGGTATTAAAACCTTGACCATATAGATCTATACAGTATATACAGGGGTTGGACAATGAAAAAGAAACACCTGGTTATAATCTATTAGTATGGTGTAAGGCCTTTTTTGCGGCCAATGCAGCATCAGTTAATCTTGGGAATGACAGATACAAGTCCTGCACAGTGGCCAGATGGATTTTGAGTCATTCCTCTTCCAGAACAGTGGACAGGTCACACTATGTGATGCTGGTGGAAAAAAATATTCTGAGTTGCTCCTCCAAAATACCCCAAAGTAGCTCAAAAATATTTAGATATGGTGACTGTGCAGGCCATGGGAAACCTTACTTTCATGTTCAGTAAACCATTCTGTCAACCAAGTTTTGAATGTGTATTGATACACGGCACCCCCTTCAGGGTACAATGTTTGAACCATTAAGAGCACACGGTCCTCCAGAATGGTTCAGCAGTCCTTGGCAGTGACGTGCCCATCAAGCACAGTAGGGAATTCCATAATATATTGCAGCCCAAACCATCACTGATTCACCCCTGTGCTTCACTCTGGCAGCAACATTCAGGGTGTTAAGTCTCTTTGGGGCTTTTCCACACCGTAACTCCCACGGATATGGAAAAGACATAAGGTGAACTCATCAGAGAACAATACATGTTTCACATTGTCCACTGCCCAAGATTTTCACTGTTGGCACCAATGAAACCAACATTTGGCATTGGTAAGAGTTTGGCTATAGCAGCCTGACCATTAATATTGACTCCCGACTAAAAGTTTTGGTGGAATCGGGAGAGTCGTGGTGCACATTTAATTCTGCAGTGAGTTGGCCAACTGTGGTTTTATGTTTTTTGGATACAATCCAGGTTATTATCTGGACATCCCTTTCAGACAGAGGGATGAAAGAGGGTCACAGATGAGCCAGCGAGATGCACACCAACAATACTTTATGTACAGCTTGTGCTGTTTCTCTGCTAATTCAATCTTCACACGCTGCTCTTACTGATAGAATGGAAAATTAGTGAGGATTGGCATATAGAGACACAAAAACTCCAACACTATATTGGCCAGTGTTTCAGTTTCATTGTCTAACCCCTGTAGGTATATATATATGTATGTATGTATATGTATTTATGGATGGTTTGATTTATGTGGTTTGATACACTCTAAAAAAATGATGATCTATAGCACTAAAAGTGGGTCTTGGCTCGTAATCATAGGGGAACCACTTGTGGTGCTTAATAGCACCATATCTTTAAAGGTCGTCTACAGCACCTTTGTCAAATGGTGCTATGTAGAACCCATAAGAGGTGCCATTTAGCATTTTATTTATTTACCAAAAATGCTGCTAAACAGCACCAACAGTGGTTCTTTGGCTCGTAAAGAACCTTTAAAGGGGCTTAACAGGTTCTTTGTATGGTAGTGGTGCTATATAGCACCTTAACCACCCCAAGGAACCGCTGAAGAACCACTGAAGAACCACTGAAGCACCAAGATTTGGTGCTATACAGCACTTAAAGTGGTTCCCCTATGATTACAAGCCAAAGAACCACATTTAGTACTATATAGCACCATTGTTTTTAGAGTGTATATTACGTGGTTTGATTTATTTTTGATGGTGGAATCCATTTTCATTCACTGTGTGAATGGCATAGTAGACTCACCAGATTGTGGTTGGTGGCATTGGAATCATCTTCAGGAAATGGTTTGGACACACCAAGGGCAACACAATTGGCAAAGATGGCCAGTAAAATGAATATATCAAAGGGCTTAAAGGTCTACGGTCAAGGAAACAATCGTCTTGAAAACATACAAAAGAATGCACAAGGACTGCACAAACACTTTGGGCAAAAGGATATTTCCACTCCACTAGGGCCAGTGCTGCCATGCGAATAGGATTGCTGAGAGTGAGGCAGCAGAGAGCTCTAGGAGCACGCAGGGCTGATTTGTTAGCTTGCGTGTGCTTCTTGGCTCCTCCAGCTCTCTTTTGCCCTGCAGAACCTGTTGAGTTGAGTGTGTCTGTCTTGCTGGGGTCAGATCCGGCCAAACCGGCCCCATCTGAAATAAAGAGTTTTCCTATTAAATCTATGCCTGTGACAAATTATCTGCATCTAATATAAATATTAAATTATGAGTTCATTTTGAGATAAAGGTCACTCCAAATCCATATGGCTTTCTTTCTTATGAACAACATTAATATCCATGCCACTTTATGAGCATAATGAAAGTGAATGAGGTCTACAGCTGACGAGCAACAAACTAGCACATTATTCAAAAATTATCTTTTTTGTGTTCATACGGGTTTGGAAAAACATTATTAGAGTTAGAGTTAATGATGACAGAACTTTCAGTTTTGGGTGAACTATCCACCAACTCACATCTCAAGACACAAAGTGGTAAAGCTAAAACTATAAAGACAATAAGAGCAAAGATATAAATTAGCATCCAGTGAGATGAATGTGATCAGTTTCTATGTCTATGATCTTTTTGAAAATAGCCTTCTGACATAAAGACAGTGTATCTTCATAATAAATAAAGGTGACTTGGCATGACAGCCTCAAAATTAATGACTTGCATATACTGACCTGCATCTAGCATACTGAGCTACTCATATGAGTTTCAGATTTGACATTCCCTATTCAGCAGAACATTATAAAACTGTTTAAAGCAAAGAAAGAGGCCAGATGTGGCTAACAGATACTAGGCCTACACTTAAGAAGCCTTATAAGGGATCGGGCAGAAGTGACCTAGTTCTAGAAAAAACAACAGCTAATATTTGACGCTCAAAGAACTCAGTTCCCATGCATTGAACTCAACATATTACACTACATTTGCAATACAGGGATTATTATATCTATCTATCTATCAATCTATCTATCTATCTATATTGAAGGAATTGCAAGGATGTGAACTGTAAACATGTAATTAAAAATGATTTATTTTACGAAATGGTTACTGCACCTAAAAAAGCCTAGTCTATATAGGCTACGTTCTCTTTTTTATCTTAATATCTGTTGAAAAAAAAAAAATTGGTCAAAAACCCGTTTATCACTTAAATGGAATAATGTCAGTTATGCATAATACCTGTCTACAAGAGAGTTGACAGTGTTTCAGTGCAGGTATTTGTGGCATTTCACTCACCTTTCTGTGCCACGTCCATGTCCAAGACTTCAGCACCGTCTGCTGCTTATTCCCACGAATTTACATGAAACAATACCTCGCTACACCTTTCATATCTATTGACAGTATTGATCGGGCTGAACCGCGTCGCGAGCAGCGGAACAGGTGTCGCGCGCAGATGAAATAGCTCACGCGCGCTGCACTGAAAATAAGGGACTCCAAAGATCTAATGTAAAAGACGGGTCCAAAGACCACAGCATTTCCTTAAATATGCTTACATTAATTAAAACACGTGTAAAATATATAGGCTAAAGATATATATAGAGAGAGTAAAATATATAGGCTACCACTCATAAAGGAAAACAAATGTATAAATCTATCCTGGTGTGACCGCAGGTCCTGGGTGTAGTAAGCCGTGAATGCTGGATTAACTCATGTGAGCCGTTTAACGGGGATGATTGTGCTGAAACCTTTCAAAAGGGAGGTGGAGACAAGAGGAAAATCCTGGATACCTTGTATCATGTTAAACAAATATGTTTAAAGTTAATCAATTAAAAAATCAGAGAACACAATCATAAAAGTAGTCCGTTATTAAAGGGGTCCTATAATAGGCCTACCACTTTTTACAAGATTTAAAATACCCCACAGATAATTTTTTATAGCATGTTAAAATTGTTACTTTTTGAGGGCGAGCAAAAACGTGTGTTTTGTGTGTGTCCCTTTAAATGCAAATTACCTGCTGCTCCCCGCCCCCTATCAGGAAGAGGGCGGAGCATCAAGATCTTATGTTAGCCAGAGCCATAGAGCAATATTGGATACATCTACAAAAAATGCTGCCTTCAGAGGATGCATTCCAAGGTGGGAAGGCATCAAGGCATGTCCAAATCCAATGCAGCTTCACTTCCTGTCTCCTGAGAGACCTTCATCTGATCGATTTTTGAAGGCAACATAGATGTATCCTTCACACTCTTTGATATCCCACAATCATGTGCTTTCCATTCTGTGACAGTTGAGCTAAAAAATAAAGATGGTGTTTGAATGTTGCCTGAGTTGTCTGAATTTTTGTTATTTTGCTGTATTATTAAACTATTACACTGCCTCAGTCTGCCCGAAATCATTTTCAGCAGGTACCTTCGTGCGCAAACGCAAAGTCTTTGCCTAAAGGCAGCGAGGCAACAAGTCAGCTGCCTTAAATTTTCAGACATAGCTGTCAAAAATCCATCAGATAAATGGTATCTCAGACATGACATGAAGTGTAGCTGACTTTGGATTCGGAGATTCCTAACTGACTTCCTACCTTGGAATGCATCCTCCGAAGGCAGCATTTTTACGTTTTCGGACGCAGCCCATTTACTTCAGCTCATACTCTGTGGAATTCCAAATCTGACATAATAAATAAATACATAAATAAATATAATCTAAAAAATCTTGGCATTAACTGTTTATTATTAGTAGATGTTAGTATGTTTGGTCACACCAGCTCGATTGCTATGTTTGGGGTAAAAACATTCTGCAAGGCTCTGTAGTTACTGAAAATCCACAGGGATCTCTTCGTTCATACAAAGCACTCAAGTGTGTGATATACACCGATCAGACATAACATTATTACCACCTTCCTTCCTTGTGTCGATCCCCCCTTTGCTGCCAAAACAGCCCTGACCCATCGAGGCATGGACTCCACTAGACCCCTGAAGATGTGCTGTTAGAAGCAGTTCCTTTAAGTCCTGTAAGTTGCGAGGTGGGGCCTCCATGGATCGGACTTGTTTATTCAGCACATCCCACAGATGCTTGATTGGATTGAGATCTGGGGAATTTGGAGGCCAAGTCAACACCTAAAACTTGTTGTGCTCCTCAAACCATTCCTGAACCATTTTTGCTTTGTGGCAGGGTGCATTATCCTGCTGAAGGAGGCCACAGCCACCAGGGAATACCGTTTCCATGAAAGGGTGTACATGGTCTGCAACAATGCTTAGGTAGGTGGTACGTGTCAAAGTAACATCCACATGGATGGCAGGAGCCAAGGTTTCCCAGCAGAACATTGCCCAAAGCATCACACTGCCTCTGCCGGCTTGCCTTGTTCCCATAGTGCATCCTGGTGCCATGTGTTCCCCATGTAAGCGACACACATGCACCCGGCCATCCACATGATGTAAAAGAAAATGTGATTCATCAGACCAGGCCACCTTCTTCCATTGCTCTGTGGTCCATTTCTGATGCTCACGTGCCCATTGTTGGTGGTGGACAGGGGTCAGCATGGGCACCCTGACTGGTCTGCAGCTATGCAGCCCCATACGCAACAAACTGTGATGCACTGTGTATTCTGACAACTTTCTATCAGAACCAGCATTAACTTCTTGAGCAATTTGAGCTACAGTAGCTCGTCTGTTTGATCGGACCACACGGGCCAGCCTTCGCTCCCCAGGTGCATCAATGAACCATGACCCTGTCGCCGGTTCACCACTGTTCCTTCCTTGGACCACTTTTGATAGATACTGACCACTGCAGACCGGGAACACCCCACAAGAGCTGCAGTTTTGGAGATGC
Organism: Rhinogobio ventralis; assembly: GCA_039654625.1. Lineage (NCBI taxonomy): Eukaryota > Metazoa > Chordata > Actinopteri > Cypriniformes > Gobionidae > Rhinogobio > Rhinogobio ventralis. The sequence continues at coordinate 10,835,968 of CM077211.1, forward strand.
TCTGACCCAGTCATCTAGCCATCACAATTTGGCCCTTGTCAAACGCACTCTAATCCTTATGCTTGCCCATTTTTCCTGCTTCTAACACATCAACTTTGAGGACAAAATGTTCACTTGCTGCCTAATATATCCCACCCACTAACAGGTGCCATGATGAAGAGATAATCAGTGTTATTCACTTCACCTGTCAGTGGTCATAATGTTATCCCTGATCGATGTATATTTCTTGATTTTGTTCTGCTGGTGGACTAAATAGCTTAAAACGGCCTTCTCTTTCTGCATGGAATGACACTACCCTCATCAAGATCTAATGTTTGCTATTTGTCAACCAAAGTATCAATCCTCATCATTGATAAATAAGCATGATAATACGATGTGGACTCAGTGTATGGTTTAGTAACTTTATTTGGTAACATTATTATTGCTAACTGTATTATTTAATATGTAATTTAATTATTATACAAACCCCATTTCCAGAAAAGTTGGGGCATTTTGTAAAATGCAATACAAACCACAATCTGTGATTTGTTAATTCTCTTGAATCTTTTTTTTAACTGACAAAAGTACAAAGAAAATATTTCCAATGGTTTCACTGACCAACATAATTGTATTTTGTAAATATAAACAAATTTTGATTTTGATGGCTGCAAAACACTCCAAAAAAGTTGGGACAGAGGCAAAATAAAAGTGATAAGCTTACACCTAAGTTAAAAAATGTTGAAACAGTCCACAATAAGCAGGTGAATTGGTAATAGGTGAGGGTATCGTGTTTGGGTGTAAAAGAGCTTTTCATTCTTTGCAAGCAAAGATGGGTCATGGCTCACCACTTTGTGCCAAATGTCATGAGAGAATTGTCAAACAATTCAAAAATCAAATTTCTCAATGCAAGATTGCATAGAATTTATGCCTTTCACTATCTACAATACATCTTATTGTGAAAAGAAACAGGGAATCCAGAGAAATCTCAGTCTGTGTAGGGCAAGTCAGGAAACCTCTGTTGAATGTGCATGACCTTTGAGTCGTCAGATGGCACTGCATTAGAAACAGTCATGCTGCTCTGTTAAATATAGCCACATGTGCTCAGGAGTACTTTGGAAAAACTTTTTCACTTAACACAGTCTGACGCTGCATCAAGAAATGCAACTCGAATCTGTGTTACGCAAGGAGCTATACATCTGCTCAGTGCAGACATGCCCGCGAGTTCTCTGGGCCCGAGCTCATCTCAGATGATCCAAAACACAGTGGGAATGTGTGCTGTGGTCAGATGAGTTTCCAGATGAGGAAAAAATGGACATCAAGTTCTCAGTCCCAAAGATGAAAGAGACCATCCAGACTTTCATTAGCAACAGGTCCAAAATTAAACATCTGTCATGGTATAAGGGTGCATCAGTGCAAACGGCATGGGTGACTTGCATGTGTGTGAAGGTACCATTGAGGTGGAGGCGTATATTGGGATTGTACGGAGACATATACTGCCATCAAAATGACATCTTTCCTGGGAAGCAAGACAATGCCAGGCCTCATTCTGCACGGGCTACATCTGAGTGGTTTTGTAGACAATCTACACCAGTGAATCTGCTTTGACTGCCTGTCTGCAGTCCAGATCTGTCTCAATTCCCAAATTAATAAAAAGTGTTAAAAGGAAAGGTGATACAGTGGTAAACATGCCTTTGTCCCAACTTTTTGGAGTGTGTTGCAGCCATCATAATCAAAATTTGTTAATTTGTTTATATTTACAAAATACAATTATGTTGGTCAGTAAAAACATTGGACATATTTTCTTTGTAATGTCAGTTAAATAAAAATTCAACAGAATCACAGATTCTTGATTTTATTGCATTTTACAAAATGTCCCAGCTTTTCTAGAAATGGGGTTGTAGGTTTACATATGTTTATTTCCCATGTGTTTCTATTAATTAGGCCTACTGCATTCATTGTTGTGCAAGTGAGATTAGTAAAGAGCATCTGTTGCATAAATCATTATCTGTCTGGTGTCTATAAGCAGCACATACAATATATTTTACTACAAGTAAAATATACACAACTCTTATTTATATTGAAAACTTTTTTTTGTTTGCGTTAACTACATATAAACAAATGATTAAATCACAACTATTTATTAAGATTATCTTTTTACAGCCTTTGTTTTTATCTAAAAAGATAATTGATGCAAAGAGAACAGTGTAAATGTAATATATTAGTTATGACAATATTGGAGCAAGTTGATGTAGGTAAGTGAAAATATGCGCAGAACTGAGAAAATAGTAGGCCTATTAATGGAGATAAATTGTAGCCTGTGTCTCAGGACTAGGGTCAGGGGCTAGTGCCATCACTGGAATCGGTTCAGGGGCTGGAGCCATCACTGGACTCGGGTCAGGGGCTGGTGCTCCTACTGGAACCAACTGGTGAATATGACTCACTGGGACAGACTGACGAATTTCTCTTACTGGAACAGAGTTCAAAATGTTAAGCGATTTCGAACACAGCATGTGACACATACTGTATGTTATCATAACTTATTGATCATATAATTTACAGTGCATCCATTCTTTTTGTGAACGGTAAAGTGTATTTCATTCATTCACCTGACTCATACATGCTTGCGTTTCAAATGCCATTGGCTCATGTAATAGTAATATAGATCTTAGTATTATTTTAAGTGACATAACAGATCCTATAAACAACTATAAAAGATAATTTCCGTCTTTCCCCGGCTCTCTGCATCAAGCGAAACTGGAAGTGTCTATGCACACACTCTCTAGATCGGAATCCCACATGGCTGCCATATGCAACTACTCCATATCGATAAGGAAATGTTCAAAACCTTGTATTAATTGAAAATATCTGGAAAGGTCCCTCATGGTCAAAATGAAAATGATGTCCTTTCTAGAAGAACTTCAAAGGTGAGTAAAGTCATATTAAGTAATTTCTCTGATAGTCTCTTTAATGACCAAAACTTACTACTTTTAGATGAGGTTTTATACTATTTACATCAAAGAGGATAGGGTGTAGACTATTGGCCAAAGTTTTGGATTCAACAGAGGAGGTCAAACATTGAGTTCCACAGCAGTCCAATTGGTGCACACTGTGGCATTCAGAAAACCACTGATGCCATTAGTAAACTGTTTTATTGGCCTTCCATGACTGTGGTACAACCTGGGTGAGTGCAATTAAATGAGATCTAATTAATGTCTTAATACTTTCCTAGCATTATCAAACAGAAATTAAACTACAACATGTTTTAGGTTATGCACTACAGCATGAACATACAGTTTATAAAATTACATCCCAATGAGTTCACACCTCAGTCCAGAAGATGGCGGTAATGCACCTCGTTGGGGTACAAGGCTTTTGACTGATCAAGGCACAGAATTAGTGAACAAGGTTTGAGTTAAACCCTTTTAATATTTAAATCATTGAAAAAATATTATTCATTTAAATAGTTTTTTGTTGGTTTATATATATCAATATGGGTGTCTGTCAAGTACTTGGCATTAAAAGACGTTTATGTACCCCATACCATCTGCAGAGCAGTGGACTGGTTGAAGGATTAAATCTCATAATTCAGAGGTATGAAAGTGACCATTCAACCATGATAAAACTGTACATGTATGGCATATGAAGAATGCATCTGGTCTTGTCTGTTGTACATTGTATATTTACTCATTTAGCAGGTACGTTTAATTGAAAGTCTCACACATATTGTTAAGTGATTAACCATAAGATTACTTTTTCAGGTCTTTGAGCAAGTTGGTGGGGAAACGGCCAGACATATGGGCAAATTATTTGGAGGCTACAATGTTTGGTTTCCAAACTAAAAACCAGTTACCACCAAATTCTTACCCTACTTTTGAATGTTTGGCCGACAATTATGAGGCAAGCACAATACATTACTTGCCTTTTTTCCCCCTGCAATTGCCAATAAAATCTATTTTCTTTTATATAGATCAATGAAAGTGTGGAAGACATTATGGCAGAGGAATGCATCAGAAGGCAGGACAGGATTTTTAAAACCGTGCAGGACATCAACATCAACAAAAATCAACATTGACCATTTAAATCACTTTTTGGAGGACCATCCTCCAAAAGTACCCAAGTTTTCCTTTCCTGCCACTGTGCCTTCCGTCCCTCCAGCACGTGCCCAGTCCCCTGCTCTGCAAGCACCTCTCAGATTCATGCCTTCCCTCCATCATGTTACCCTGCCATATACACGCCTCTCCCTGCAGCAGGTACCACTACCTCCTGCAGTGCCCATTTCCATGCCCTTCCCTCATGTCATAATGCATCCTGGAACCCAGTGTTCTGTTCTTTTTAATCAAACACCTGCTGGCCCATCATCTTAAAAATAAATTTTTGTTGCCTGCCAGCCTATACCTCCAGTCCTGCCCCCCAGTCTGCTCAGGCCAGTCCTGCTCCACCTTTAACTGGCCTTGCACCCAAGCCTACCTCCAGTCCTGCCACTAGTCATGCCATACAGCCTTATGTCCAAGCACCCTGTTTTTCAGTGATGTGTTGTATGTATTCTTCTTCTTCTACATTATAATTGATATCTCTTATGAAAATAAACTATCTATCTTATGTCTCTCTGAAGTGTTGCAAGACATATGGGCAGGGAGAATGGGTGGGAGACTTTGCAGTAAAGTCGGCCCATAAAAGATTTTTACATTGGATTTGGAATGCCTCAAACCTGTGGAGAAACTTGAAAGTGAGGTTTGTGATACAGTTAATATGCAAGTTCATAAGATTTCTTATAGTTCAGTGTCATGTTATTGCTTTTACAATTTTATACTGACTGTATTCTGTTAAATATTCTGTAGGCATGTAGTTCTACCTTGCAAGTCTGTAGTCATTCTTTTTGATCACAGGTCATTAATGCGTGCATGACCTGATTTGTCATTGAATTATGCAGGCAGGGCGTTTGTCCTGGATTCATATCAAGCTACAAATATTGGGAATAGGAAGGCCAGTTCAATGAAAAGGGTACCAAATTAATACCTGTATGCTGTAGATGGATCCAGAGACATGGCAGGCAGAGGGTAGCAGGCTGGTGGGGTGTTTTGTTTTGTGTTTTTTTTTTCTTTTCTCCTCATCATTCTCTGTAAACTACAAGGGCTTAAATCAAGAGTGAGTAATTAATTCATGTTCATTTCAATTCATTAATTCAAGGAAAAGACGAATTTTGTATTTGAACTCCTTTGGTGAAAGCCAAACTGTTTTACTGCAAATAGGTTGTAAGGTGAGGAAAAATGTAGTAAGACACTCAAAAGCCATATATGTAAAATGCTTTTTTTTTTCTTTTTTTTTTCTTGTTATTTTATTTGTTTATGGCCAACAAAGGCACTCTAACCGCCAAGTGGCAATATGACACATTGCCACAAAGCTTTAAAAGGGATGGGACTTCATGAGGGGTATTTGTCTGCAAGGTATTTAATTTTTTTTCCTACTAATTATTACTACTAATTAAAATGTGGATTTATGCTTTGTCAATGATTTTTGTAGTTTGCAGAAGCAGTTTTAAATTGGAAAACAACCCTAAAACCCCAACCCTTGTATATGATATTGTTGATATGCATTGTACCAAATACCTTGATGCCTTTGTTTCCACAGTTATGTCCGAGTCCGAGTTATGCTTGGCATGTGGGGACAAATATCTTCATACACAGGACAACAAAATCCTTTTTTTTTGGCTTCCAATTGACTTTTTTTTTCCTAATGCCACCGTCTCTTTCCGATTGAATGTGAGAGCTATGGCTGGTACCACTGGGAATGTGTGAACCAGCCAAATATGAAAGCAGCTTTCATTTGCCTTGGGTGCCAAGATCCTGATTTGTTATTAGTAACCATTTTGACTTGGCTGTTACCAATGAGGTTAGAAAATGGGGGGAAAAATCACTACTGCAGAAAATTCTCATAATTAACTATTAAAACTACTTATTGCACAAGCTAAGTATAACATCATATTTAGTTGAACCTTGCACACAGTGGGCCTCATTCATGAATCTTTCATAAATATATGAGCAAATTCTGAGTAATTTGCGCGTAAAATAGACCTTTACGAAAACTCCCCTCCGGATTCACAAACGCTTCGTATACCACGGATTCAGTAGTTAAACGTTTTTTTTTTTACAGAGATGACATGTTTATAATACACAAGTTTGTAATACAGCACACAAAATGTATCAATAATATGTTCAATGTCATCAGAATATAAAGGCTAGAAAGAATTAGTTAAAGATTAAAAAAGAAGAAAAAATGAAGATAGAAAAAAAGAACATAAGAACATGAGGGTAAGATATTTATACATCACTTAGGTTATATAGATTAAAGTCATTACAAATTGACGTCGTTTTACTTGCTTTCTTATTTACAGAGGATGAAATAGTGTTAAGATATATGTTAAATTCTTTCAAAAAGACACGAAAAATTGGTTTGTTGTTGGTGAATTTACATTTGTGGATATAAAATTTACAAAGAAAATACATTAAATTTATAACAAAGTAAGCATTGCTTTTAACAGATTCACAACCATAGTGACCAAAAATAATGTCTTTAAAAGTTATGGATATGCCTTGCTGGATATTATCATTAATAAAGGCCTCAATATTTTTCCAAGGTTGTTTAGTATAATAACATGACCAAAATAAATGATAAACAGTTTCTGTGTGGACTTGACAAAATGAACTTCGGTAGTTAAACGTGTGTATATTAATGAATTCCAAACATTCGTAAATAGGGCGCGCGTGCACGCTCATTCATAATTAGCATAATCCCCGCCCATGAGTTACAACTACGCAAATTACTAATGTTCTGGACTCCAATCTCAGGTTTGGCTCCAGTATTGCAAACTCCATTGTCGTTCGGTCGTTGTTCAAGTAAGATGATTGGTCGGTGTTGTATTTGTCCCGGGCCTCCTCCACTGTGATTGGACAGCTGGGTAAAAAGTGACAGTGACGATTTCTATTACCTAAAGTTGAAGTAAAAAAAAAAAAAAACACCGGGCAAATCAACTCGTGAAATATGGTACATACACAATGCAATGTCATCAGTTTGCCTAAATTAGAACACAGACCGTTCAAATGTTTTACGCACCATTTACACGTGGTGGGGAGCAGGTGTAAATTTCTTTCGTACCAACTAACATTTTGAAAAAAACTAACATTTTTGTGAATTCGAAAATTTACGTCAGAGCGGCTTTACAAAAACTCGTTCTGCTCGTGTTTCATGAATGAGGCCCAGTGTTTTTGTGTTACCGTATATGCCTGATGAAGGTCATGGGATCGAAAAGTTGTTAATAAAGATATTTTGATAAATATGCAAGTACTGCTCGTGTGAGGGACTTTTTGATATTTGACCTGTTTTTTTTTTTTTTTTTTTGTCCCTTTTTTCCCTCTAAGCACCTATCACCTACAGGTGTGGCAGGGTAATTGTTGTAATTGTAATTAACAAATTATGTAATAAAATAAAAGCCACAAGATATTAACCAGGCAGATAGAGGGGGGGGACACAATATTAATAAATAATATATAAAAATATTAATAAAATAAAATTACTAATATTAATGAAAATAATATTAATAATAGTTAAAACACCATTAAGGATCTATATAGCACTTTCAAAAGAACTCATGGTTCTTTATGGAACCTTTTAAAAAGGGGTTCTGCTATTGTTACAAGCCGAACAAACCTAATTTGTTACTGTTTAGAACCATTTTTCTTCTGAAGGCTTCTGAAAACACACCTTTTGCTTTAATTGTATTAGCCTATATTTATTTCATAGCCTACATTTATATTGCTGAGGGCAGTAAAAGCAAAAGAAAAAAATTAACACTACCAAAAAACAAACAACAACATTTTTTTGAAAGAACAGGCTACCGGTGTCAGACGAAAAGACAAAGGCTGCAGATATATGAAAGTTTATTTATTATGCACTGGGATGGAAGAGCATTTCCTGAAAATACAAGGCAACTGATGTTGTAAACATTAAATATGCATTTTAAATAACTAAAAGATAACTAAAAGAAATAATAAACATTTGTAGTGTTACATTTCTCAGAACATTTAATCAACCAAATCTGTCACATATTAAGATTAATTCCTGTTTATTAGATGATTTATGTGTATGACTAGTTCGTATCTCTCCTTCAAATGAGATCAGACATTTTCTCAGTTTTTGATGTACAATTCACATAAATGGAAACAGAGATTGAATATTCTTGGTCACTAATTTGGGTTGCTATTAACAGAGAACCCTTGGCACTTTGTAAGACTGCAAACACAATTCATGGCAGGCCACATATGGCACGCATTTGTTTAAAATAAAATACAATAAAACTTGGAACAAACTGTAAAAAATAATATTTGGTCATGTAATACACTGGCAAAAAAGACAATCTCTTCAAATATCCACAAAATCAAGTGTTACTTACAGAAAACATATTTAGGGACAGAATAAAAGTGTAGGCACAATTAAATCCATAGAATGAAGCAATAACAGACTGTTAGTCAAATAATAAATGTGAAAACTACACCCTATTTACAAGGCATTATATTGCAGTTTTTTATTTTTTGTTTGGACACCTATAATTAATAACACCTGATCCTGTAATCTTACTTTTGCTATCTTTCATTAACTGCATCATTGGGCCCTTCATCCATATCTGAGAGACTTTAGCAATATGCCATACATGTTTTGCCAATATCTGTTTTCATGTATTTTTTAAGAACATGTAAGTAGCTCGTAGGAAAGAAGGGGTGAGCGACAGCACAGTTAGGTAATAGTTAGCACAGCTATGATCCAGCCTCTTGTTCCTGCCCCAGCGCTTCTAGTAGCAGGCCCATGGGAGTCCTCTTCAATCCTATACTCTCCAACTTATTCTCTAGTTTATTCTTAAGACTTCTGAGTCTTACTGAAGCATGGATTAGGATCACTGCGAGGAGAAAGCATCACAGAGGACTGTCATGGTGTGATAATACACATAAGCCTTTTAATACACTTTGCTCAAGCAAATCATGGGTACATACAATGTATTAACTGAACAAAAACAACTGAAAATGTTTAAATGATCTAATGAGATACCAGTACTTTTTAGTGTCAGGAAAAAAAGACTTAAAAGACTTAAGCAACAAAGAATACTAACTTAATATGGGGAAGGCAATGCCAAAGAGGAAAACAGCTACCCCTCCTAAAACGGACAGAAGAAGGTAGCTGGAGCCCAAAATTGCAGCCAGGGAGAGTGATGGATGATTCCTCCGGAATCGTCGGATTACCGCCTTGTTTTCAGCTGCCCAGACAAACCCCAAAAACAGAAGGATCACAATTGTTGCCCCAAGGATCAGCTGGAGTGGTTGGAAATACCTATGGCACAGTTACACACACAAAAAAACATTTCTTGTTTTGTTTTTTTATTAACGTTTAAATTTTTATTTGAGTAACTTATTGTGTTTTTGTAAGTTTTTAATTTTAATTAGACCTAAGTCTGTCATTTTTATGTCCGTTTTAGTACATCAAAGGGAAATCTTGTTATATGAGCCACTGAAAGCGGATGTATCTTGTGTATCTTAATCTGGAATGAGTAGGCTATATGAGGGCTGTTTGAAAACATTTGATCATTGCTTTATAACGGTCTATGTAAACAAAACAACGTCTTAATAAACCTGTCAAAGCCATTGAAACACATTATCATTATCACTCCAAACTGAAACTCCCAAACAGAGAAGTGAATATTTGTAACGCAACAATGGCCTGAACCTTTTTTAATTTAGGTCACACTACAAATTACTTAATTGTGAGTATTTTAAAAAACGCAGTCAATATAGACCATAACACAAATGTGGTTACCTGGTTAAGGGTTTTAAAAGAACAGTGAATAGATCTGAATGAACGTACACGTCACTGGTGTTGCCTTACCCGACTATAACCAAAAATGCAACGGCGAAGGCAAAATAGTTCGACTGGTAATACAGAAGGTTGTTAATGATTCGGTTATTCCACCGATCCAAGTTACGAACATCTGGCACGGAGAATCGGGCCGAACCCAACAGAAAATCGTCCAGGGTCCTGAAAGGCGGAGGCTGAACGTCCACCATTTTTGACACTTTCGGTGACTACATTTACCAGCATGCATTGCAACCCACAGGACAGAAAATACGGAAAAAAGCTGTCAAATACAGAAACAAATAATAAATAAATAAATAACAATAAAACACGCTGGGGAATAACAAACAAATAAAATAAATTAATAATAAATACATTTGATCATAACATAGGCTGCAGATGGACTCATGTTAAACAATTAAGATGAGTTGCATGTCATAAAATGTCATGTCAATTTCAAACGAGTGTGTATCATTTGCAGCTACAATTTTTTTTAACATTTATTTTTATACTTAATATATGTGGCATTCTAACCTGTAAAACTGTGCATTTGTGTGAACTGTGGTGTTTTTAACTCTAATGGGCATTTTAGAAATGGAACTACAACCAAGTAAACTTTTTTTTTTTTTTTTGTAAATATAGGATATTATCAGCTCAGAAGGATAGCTGTATATTGATAACACATAACACTACTTTCTGGTGTACAAAAACATGCAGATTTTGATTGGTTCACTACGCCTGCAAAATTACACTAAATTATACTAAATAAGTGTGACTTTATAACTACTAGACTATATATATATATATATATATATATATATATATATATATATATATATATATATATATATATATATATATATATATACATATATAAAAGACATATTATAAAATATTTTTAAATTGTCACTTCATTTTAAATGGATAGCAATATCTTTTATCATGCCTCTAAACCTATATGTTTTCAAAATTATCGGGACATATATAACATTTAAATTAACATTTAATGATCTTTTATATCATTAATTTACAAATAAATCTGTATTTATAAAATATTAATTATATAAAACTGTATTGTAAGTGCACCATAGTTCTACAAATTAACTGGTTCAAAAGATTAATTTGTTACATATAAAGTTATTCACCCATTCAAAGATTTCTTATCCTGTGTAACATTAGCAATTCAGACTTCATCTGTCAGTTGATATGCTTGTTATAGAATTTGCAGTTAACCCATCAGAAATTCAAGAAACTACGCATGTTTCCCCAGAATGATATTATTCATACAATACGTTCAAAGTTTTGGACTTAGTGCACACAAGATTTAGGCATAGTCATAATGGGCCACACCCAACAAATATTTAGGGCCCGAGCACCGATGGTGTGAGGACCCTATTGGAATTGCTCTGTTTATTCAGATTGTATCCACTAAATGATATAAAGGATCAGAATTCTTTTGCTAACTTTTTATAAGCCTGGCCTAAAGCTGACCTATGCAAAGTTTGGAGAAGAACATTTTAAATGGTGGAAAAACAGTAAACAAAATCAAAATCAGATGTATAGATTCTTGTAGGGCTTGACTTAAGGATTTAGAGGAAAATGGGTTCGATTCGAGTCAAATGGAACCATCCCACTAAATTTGGAGTCTCTACAAATTATGGTCTCTGATGCCCAGACACTTTAAAGGCAAAAAAAGAATATTTGGCAAAACAGTACAATACAATAGGGTTCCAGCACCATTACTAACACCTACTAATAATATCTCTAAAACAATACAGGTCCATGCATCAATCATTAAAATCTTTATTGAGACAGGTTACTTATATATACATATTCTCTTATTCTAAGAAGAGATACATAAATAAATACTCCATCAAAAAAACTACAAGACATCACACAAAGATTGTGATGGAGAGCGTAGGAAAATTACCATTACCAAACGGGAGAGATTAAGGAGCATTAAAGTTGAATATCAACTTTAACAACAGTGTCTCTTTTGACTGCACATTATGTACTGGAGATTAATTCATTTCAGTTGATCAGTAAAGAGTGCAGGAGAGGCTATGTAAGAATGGAAAAGATACAAAGTCTCTTAAAGATCTCAATTTTAACAACTTCAGAAGATCTAAAGCAAACTCTACGTGATATTAAATCAATATTATATTGATATTAAATATTTTGATTTTAATATCACTGATATGAATGATTTCAAAATTAATTTTCATAGGAATGATTATTCAGGTTTTCTTGCAACTTTGCAATAATATCTCCAACTGATTAGTCCGGCTAAATGAAAAGTGCTGTAGTCTTTTTCTAGCACACATTTATACAGTCTTATATTTGTCTTAGTAACAAGTGTTCAAACAATCCTGTATGAACTTGACGAAAATCTTTGGGTGACAATTTTCCCTTTGCAACAGGAGAAAATACAAGTGTATATTACAAATCATACATAATACAAATTACTGCTTTCCCCTGAGTGGCCATCTAATAGAGTGGTGCAGGGTTGACCTATTTTTATAAGTTAGCATCACCCTCAAAAACTCAATGTGATTTTCTACTGGCTTTTGGATTATTGCAGAAAATAAGGTCTGTGACAAACAAAAGCTTATGATTCTTGCACGTTTTGTTCATTGTGATAATCTTGAACAACTTTTATGAAGTCAAAAGCTAAATGTAGGCTATAATTGAACTACACCACGATCACATGACAACAAGCTTCTGACAACTCTTTCAGTCTATGTTTAAAAAAAAAAACATTTTCCCTGAAAGTTCGAGTTATAATAGTTTGTAAAAGTGCAATTATAAACGCAACAAGGCTGTGGAAGCTGACTAGTGAGTAGATGAGTTTACCTGTTCAGCTGATGACGTTTAATGTCCCAGACAACCCCTGCCACTTGTTAGCACCTGCCTTTTACAATACAAATAAAAGCTTAAAAGAAAAATCACAAGAAGATATATATGATATAAGTTATATCATAAAATAAAAGGGGAAAATATCTTGAGTTTGTGTTCACCACAGACCTTATTTCAAGCATTTTACCCCAAAAAAAAACATTCAAAAAACCCATTGACTTCAGGAAGATGGATCCAGTGCTACAATGCTAACTCGTTTCCTGGTTTTGGCCTACAAAAATACATCATCCCTGCAACACTCTATAGAGGATAAAGAGGATTTAGGAGTATCCTCTGTCTCTGGAGGGTACTGTAAACTATGATGAGGATCCTACACAATCCTCTCTTATTCACAGTCAATAATATTACAGTCTCCACTGAAACACAGTGGTTTTACTGATACTGTCCATAACCACGTGTCTCTTGGCCTTCTTTTGGGGGAAGCTGACTCGGGTCTTCCACAAAAGGAATCGCTATAGATAAAGAGAAATGCAGATAGTGAACACCTCTGAAGCAGCTACAACAAAACTAAAGGTAATACAATTTTCAATACAAAATATTTATGTAATATTACAGTGTTTTAAAGTATGTAGATATTGTGGCTATGAATTCAGAATTCATTACCAAAATTATTCATTTGTTTTAGGTAAATTATGGCCATGTTGTACTAATGTGTTCCCATGTTTTAATTTAGTTAAATTGTTACATTGCCATGAATTAGTACAATCTTGCCATGATTTACACAAATGAATAAAACATGGCAACAAGTTAAAAATGTCATCAGAGTTCTTAATTCACTGCCACAATATCTATTTTTTCTTCCAGCATGGGGCAAGGAATGTGTTTTAGATACACTTTGTGTACCTCAAAAAATAAAAAGTCACAGAAATTTGGAACGACATGACAGAATTTGTATGGTTGAGTAAACAATTCCTTTAAAGTTGACCTACTCTCTGAATCACCCAGACCTACACATTTAAAAGGGGGTTTTTAAAGCGATGCAATAGAAGAACCATTTCAGTGTTCCCCAATTAACTTTTTTTTTAAGTACCCCTATTATGCTATTTTAAAGGTTCCTAATTTTGTTTTGGATGTCTCCTATACAATAGGTTTACATGCATCCAAAAACGTTTGTTTTCTGAAAACGGTTTGTACGAAGATTCTGTCTCTCTTCTTTTTTTACAACATATGTCTGAAACTAAATGCCTACAATATCTGAATTTCAGCTCCGGAGGCTCCGGAGGCTTCCTCAGCGCTTGATACACAGTGATGCGAACAATGGCATCGGTTTTCCTTATCAATTCAAACGCGAGTCCTCATCCTTTTGAAATGCATGCAAAGTTGATTCACGTCTTCTCAACTCAACAACACAAACCAAACTCTTTCAGGCCTCAGCTTCAACTACAGCATTTGAGGACAGGTCAGAGTAGACGACGTTCGCAGGCAGCAAATAAAGAGCATAGGCTGGCATTATGCAAATTTGTTACATTGTTATGTAGTTATGTAATGGTAAGGGAGACCTGAATTGCTGACATCTCATTTCAGCAGTTTTTTTTGGGAGACACGACTTTATTTGTTGTGCACTTTGATCTTTAAAACTTTGAATACCTTTTACATTCACAAACAGCCATATTAAACACTACATGAAAGGTAGGCTAATGTTTTTTTTTTTTTTTTTTTAAAACATAATAGGGGCACTTTAACAGTTCTTATAATATTTTTTTTTTCTTAGGGAGAAGAATAACTTTTTAAACTGTAAAAAAAACTGCGATGGAAATGTTCCATGGATGTTAAAGGTTCATCATGAAGCCATCAATGTCAATAAGGAGCCGTTCATTTTAAGAGTGTATTAAGACGTGTAACTCACGATTCTGAAACTGCTGTGCTGTATATCTAGTAAGAAGTATCCCAAACCCCTCGATTAGTGCAAGCAGAATTCCCCCCATCATTGCAGAGCCCACCATGGCTAGGGGACCACCTGAAATACAAACACATTTTATCATGAAGATATTTAGTATGGTAATGGACATGACAATGTTAATGTATTTGCATTAGCAAGTACAGGAACTTGCTACTGCCAATACATAGCCGATACGCTGCTGCGAGTAAGACAAATAGCATACATCAATAACCCATAGCAGATCTATACAGGTGTAGCTGGGGAAGGTAGAGGGTTTTAGAGGAACTCTGAAGCGCGCTGCAAACTGCTATAGTGCATGTAACCAGCCATTTAAATTCGTTGAGCAACAAGCTCATTGGCTGCATATGCAACATGGATCAGCTTGTGCCAACACTGTAAAAATAAGGCATCTAGAGTTTCATGACAGAACTATGCATTTTCAATTTGCAAACTCATGATCCAGAGTTAATTTTTGCAGCATGTATGCTATAACAGAACAGTCCAGATACTCAAAAGATTATTTCCAGTAGGTCGTAATACCTCAAATGTCAAAGACTGGAATACACTACACAACTTTAGCCCAGAATTTCGTCCCTATTTGCAGTATCGACGATTCAACACTAGTTGCCTAAATTCAGAGACATGCCTGTTTAACCCCTCCGGATCAAACCGCCGGGACTCGAACCCGGGTCAGTCTGCATGAGAGGCGGGCACTCTAACAAGAAGGCTAAAGATCGTCAGTTGCTAGAGCGCCTCTTGAGATCAGGGGAGTGAGGTTTACACGCACAGCTCTTACTGGCCTACGTCTGTTACACCTGCAGACTTTAGGCATCAGAGTTGACAGATTTTGTGTAGAAATCGTGAAGTGCTTGATTGGCATGGATTTTTTCAGCTTCAGACTCTGATTCCATCCAGTCTGAGGATATCAAACATATTTGATATTTTGAGCCGACTTTAGAACACATAGGGCCAGATTTACTAAACGGGGCAAATTAGTGTGAAAGCCTAATTCCAAAAAAGCTCAGATGGGAGTGAAAAGTTCAGCGCGTGATCTACTGACGATGCGCAAATTAAAGAACACACGGATAATTTCCATAATGACCAACACAATCTACCAAGAGCAGCGCAAATTAGCGTCTAGTTTAAGACATGCTTTTTTGGGGGCGGTAAATAATGGTGCATGTTTCTGCGTGAGTTTGTTGTTTACGGAATGACTTAAGAGTCTGGTAGTGTGTGATTCCCAGGCTTTCTATTGTAACCATTTGACAACTATATGATGTCTGATGTTTTAAAATCTATTCAGATATTCCAGCGGTCACTATTATATAATTTCTGTGAAATTTTGTGGGGCAAAAAAAGGTCCATTGTTCATTACTAGTGTAGCAATCTGCTCACACAGAAGTCACTTTCAAACCATGCAGCTTTCTGTTGGTCAACGTGGTGAAATCACGGTTGCACGGACTCTTATTGAGATGACTGGATTTTCCCTGCGAAAATTTGCTGAACAATGGTAAATGTGACCGCAACATTATTTCTGTCAGGACCACTATCGTCAAAGATGATTGACAATTAGCATATACAATAGTTTGGATTGGCGGTATGGTTCTGTTTTGGGCAAGAACTCCCTGCGCATCTATGCAGCAGGGTAAACATAAAAGAACCAACATAATGTATTGCAGATATCTTTAATGTCCATATTTAATGTACAACATAATTCGTGAATTTAGTCTGATTCAAGGGGAATCCTGACTGACGAGAGGAGGAGGTGGGGATGGAGGAGGGTAAATGAGCTCTGGAGAATGCGATAGCTGCTGAATCTGATAATACTGAAGGAGCTTATGTATGCTGTGATAAACATCATATTCCTATAGGTAGACATACACTCACCTAAAGGATTATTAGGAACACCTGTTCAATTTCTCATTAATGCAATTATCTAATCAACCAATCACATGGCAGTTGCTTCAATGCATTTAGGGGTGTGGTCCTGGTCAAGACAATCTCCTGAACTCCAAACTGAATGTCAGAATGGGAAAGAAAGGTGATTTAAGCAATTTTGAGCGTGGCATGGTTGTTGGTGCCAGACGGGCCGGTCTGAGTATTTCACAATCAGCTCAGTTACTGGGATTTTCACGCACAACCATTTCTAGAGTTTACAAAGAATGGTGTGAAAAGGGAAAAACATCCAGTATGCGGCAGTCCTGTGGGTGAAAATGCCTTGTTGATGCTAGAGATCAGAGGAGAATGGGCCGACTGATTCAAGCTGATAGAAGAGCAACTTTGACTGAAATAACCACTCTTTACAACCGAGGTATGCAGCAAAGCATTTGTGAAGCCACAACACGCACAACCTTGATGCGGATGGGCTACAACAGCAGAAGACCCCACCGGGTACCACTCATCTCCACTACAAATAGGAAAAAGAGGCTACAATTTGCACAAGCTCACCAAAATTGGACAGTTGAATACTGGAAAAATGTTGCCTGGTCTGATGAGTCTCGATTTCTGTTGAGACATTCAGATGGTAGAGTCAGAATTTGGCGTAAACAGAATGAGAACATGGATCCATCATGCCTTGTTACCACTGTGCAGGCTGGTGGTGGTGGTGTAATGGTGTGGGGGATGTTTTCTTGGCACACTTTAGGCCCCTTAGTGCCAATTGGGCATCGTTTAAATGCCACGGCCTACCTGAGCATTGTTTCTGACTATGTCCATCCCTTTATGACCACCATGTACCCATCCTCTGACGGCTACTTCCAGCAGGATAATGCACCATGTCACAAAGCTCGAATCATTTCAAATTGGTTTCTTGAACATGACAATGAGTTCACTGTACTAAAATGGCCCCCACAGTCACCAGATCTCAACCCAATAGAGCATCTTTGGGATGTGGTGGAACGGGAGCTTCGTGCCCTGGATGTGCATCCCACAAATCTCCATCAACTGCAAGATGCTATCCTATCAATATGGGCCAACATTTCTAAAGAATGCTTTCAGCACCTTGTTGAATCAATGCCACATAGAATTAAGGCAGTTCTGAAGGCGAAAGGGGGTCAAACACAGTATTAGTATGGTGTTCCTAATAATCCTTTAGGTGAGTGTATATCAGGTTACAGTCAGCTGATGCGAGCTTGACTATCGTGACCTGCCAGAACTAACGCTACGCTTGATATGGGTAGTAGAAATACTGATAATAGAATAATGACCACCATGCTAAACTTACTGCGTGCAGCCAGTATAGCTCCAGTCATGGCTCCACTGGTTATGGAGTTCCAAGGGTCTTCCTTACCCCGTAAACGCACAAGACCACAGTCTATGGTGGAAAAGAGTCCACCCCATACTGCAAAACTACCTGCAAGAGAAACAGAACCCATACCACAATTTATACTGAATCACTGATATACAAAATAATACATAGTCATAATGGTTTTATATCACACAATATCAGACCAGGAAACAATAACAAAAAAAATTATTCTGCCACATACCCCCAATTTGTGGTGCTCTTACTCTCACAGCATTTGCGCTCCCTCTTAGCCTGTGTCGTACACCCTATAGTAACAGAGGGTGTTTATTAGTAGTAACTGTATTGTATTGTGTATTAGGGATGGTAATTGCTCAGTTGTTTTGTTGGTGTCAGTAAAGCATACCACAGGTGCGTTCCGAAAGCCTTTAACTGACTGGAACACTCCTCCTCCAATTGCCCCCATGGTAAATGCACCCCCACAGTCATCAACTATCCTCCATGGACTAAAGAAAAGATTAAATAAAAGAGCTGTGTTATTAAGTTATTATCCCTATAATGCCTACTGTATCATAGTTGATGCATGAATTTCTAAGGCGTCTAAATTACCAACATGATCAAAACTTTGCTGAAAACCCTGTTGTACACAATCTTTTACATGCATAATATTATGCATAATATTACATTAAAAATGTCCCCCTTCAGCTCTTTTTGCTGTAGAAGGTAAATATAAGAATAACATTTATATTGTTATTAATATTTCAAGATGAACATTTACTGGCCTGAAGCAACTTAAGTTTACTTGATTATCCATACATTGTTTTTTTTAATATACAAAAATCATAACGTGTGTAGATGATACAACAAGCTCCCAAACATCATTGTATTGGATTGCATTATATGTTTTGCCCACCACAATAAAAAAACTAAGCATTTAAATATCATATTACTAAGACATATCACTGAGAGATATAGAGTAATAACTGATATTTGTACTGATAATTGATGTAAGTAGTCTGTTATATTGTTATAAAGATCTCATTGATTTACACAAAATGTGCATATTTGTGCTCTATTTAGGCCTCTGAATGTGGGTGAATATTTCCTCCTTGACTATGAACTCCATGTTCTCACATAACATACTATATGAGCCATAAAAGCCTGGTGTTTTACAAAACATAAAAACACACATGCAAGATTTTCTTTTATATTTATCTAAAAGTTCAATAAACTGCTAGATTTTTTTCCTGACTATTATT
This sequence comes from Rhinogobio ventralis, assembly GCA_039654625.1. Classification (NCBI taxonomy): domain Eukaryota; kingdom Metazoa; phylum Chordata; class Actinopteri; order Cypriniformes; family Gobionidae; genus Rhinogobio; species Rhinogobio ventralis. Next base: position 10,855,139 of record CM077211.1, read on the forward strand.
TAATATGTCTTTACAGGGATTATTCTTTTTATTATGTCAACTTCATAGGTACTAAACAAAGAGTTAATGTCTACTATTATTTCATATGGCTTTACAAGGATAAATCTTTGTATTCTGTCAACAAACTTAATACTAAACAAAGAGTTAAAGCTACCAGTGAAGGAAAATAGTGAGTATTGTGCCTCTTCAGTGCTGAGATGATATCCCACATGATAGCATGTTTATCAAACACTCGGTGTAATGTGTCAACAGTGTGTGTGAACAGTTACAGTAGGCTATAGAGAATGACAGCTGAGACAAACCGATGCACAACAAGAAAACAAATGAGAATCTAAACTGCTTCAAATAACAGCTATTTCCTGTCATGACCTGAAGTGCGGACCCCTCAGAAGTGAAGTCTAATGTACTTTACCAGGGTTCACGGGCATATTCCTCCATGATAAACTGCTGACGTCAGAACAGTTACGCAATTTTTCCGTGACAGAAGGTTCGGTTTAAAACCAATGAACTAGGGCCTGATGTATAAACGTTGCGTACGCACAAAAACGTAAATTTTCCACACACATATCGGGATTTATAATAAAAAAATAAAAGAGACTGGGGACAGCGAATGAAGTAAACAGAATGATTTTAAACTGTTTTCATTTTGATATAGGCTACACATTTATATTAAATATTCCACTCTCAGTAAGAGAGTTAAGCACTCAAAATTACATGAAGTCATTATCCAGAAGTTAAACAAAAATTAGGCTACATCAATGTATAGACTTTAAACATGGTATCATGTGGATTGGAATATGCATGTGGAAATGATATGCAGATGATGCATAGGCGTTGTAAACTATATTGTTTGAAATGAAGACATTTCATAATAGGCCTATTTAATATGGAGGAGGAAACCTGCAAAAAACAATAAATAAATAAATAAATATACAAATAAATAAACAAACAAATAAATACATCCACACATTGCTGCATAGATAAATATATTAATAATTAAATTGTATTTATGTATTTATTTATTTATTTATGCATTTATTTATTTATATATTTATTTATGTAGAATTTTGTGGGTTTATTTATTTATTTGTTTGCGTATTCATTTGTTTAGCCTATTGTTTTTGCAGGTCCTTCATAATTTAAAAACAAAGCACTACACATATAAATGCAAACACCTTAATGTTCCTGGCCAATCAAAATAGGTACATTAAATGATTAGTTAACAACTTCACAGATTGTACAAGTTGCACAGTCTAAAAATATTTTAGAGTGCATGCATTGACAGTCGCTTAGCGATGACGTTGTAAACGTCCAAATAGGCCGACAGATGGCAATGTTTATTTGTTTTCACATATGTCAATGGTTTTAAATACCACCCTACATTTTAACTGATGAATAAAAAAAGGACTTAGATATAGATGTTATCGTTACAAATGCTTCTATATAAATACCGTATAGCTATAATTTAAATGTTCTTTATTTGGTGCCTCGCCTCCTCAGTGCAAGTCATTCAGGGGCAAACTAAACTGGTAGCTGTAGTTGTCAATCTTATCCGAGCGAGGGCGAAGGTGTACGACCCGTGTTGCAACTTGTCAAGAAAGTTTAGGTCGCCCTTGTAGCGCATAATGTCGGGGAGATCATGTACTTCAGCTGTCAGTTGAATTCTCCAAGATCATTCGCGTGAAATCATGCTGTGCGTTCTGACCAGAACTGCGGTAAGTGATGGCTAATCCTAATGTACAATACATTAACCAACTAATGCAATGACTTTAACAGTTAACAGTTAATTGAACGCCTGCCAAGTGTTATGCACCAATAGTAGCCGTAATGTATTTTTGATGTGCTGCGCGTTTGTTTTTATCCATCGCTTATATTTTTTTTGGAACATGAAACATTGCACGCATTTGTCGTGCGTCATTTCGTCGTTACGAGTAGCCTATCTAAAAACATTGCGAATGAATTATGACATGTTGAGAGATGAGATGACCCACACAATTAGAGGACAAATCAGCTACAAAATGTCAAGGAGTTGTATTGTCAAGAAACACGGATGCCACTGCATGCTTCGATAACGGGACATCGCCGATCAGTATTTACCATGTTCAAGCCAAGGTTAGTTAGGCTACATGTTTGTAAACAGTGCGCTGAAAGGTCGTCGTGAAAAAGCAGTCTTTAATACCACAACAGAATGAAGTCTCCCTTCATACCATTGTTAGATTAGTTTTTTTATTATTAAGAGACAGAATTTGCCTTTGAATACATTTTCAAGTAACCTATAAAACACACAGTGAATGTATAAGATACTTAAATTAAATGTATTAATTGCACAATAGCTATAGCACAATAGCACGTGACGCCTAATCTGCAGAATATTAAAATAATAACTAGTTTATTACTATTTTAAGGGCCGTGCACAGACATTTGGGCAGGTGCTCAAGTGAAAAATAAAGGGCACCCTCTCATAATTTGCCTACTATCAATTACACTACAGACTGTAAAACAGCTTTAAATTATTTTTATTTCAATAAAAAATATGTCTTTTGTTGGCATTATGCTAATGAGCAAAATCAATGTGGTGCATTACTGACAGAAAATACTATTTATTATTATTTATATGCATTTACACTGCAATTACAGTTGCATGATGAAATCAGTGTGTAAAATGTAAAATTTTGAATATAGAAATATGGGTCACACTTTATATTAGTTGTCCTTAACTACTGTACTTGCATCAAAAAATAAGCAAAGTAATAAACAATGTACTTATTGTGTTCATATTGTATTGCAAAACACTTTTGCTGCTATTGAGGTGGTGGGATTCGGGTAAGGTTAGGGACAGTTTTGGTGGTATGGGTAAGTTTAAAGGTGGATTAAAAGGTAACAGTAAAAGGTAGCTGTAATTATATGTATTTACAGAAATGAATTACAGCTGTAATTACATGCAGGTTTTTTTTTTAAATATACGTACAATGTTAAACATGTATGTACACAATAAGTTCATTGTATCAAATATTTAATTTAAATATTAGTACATAGTAGTTAAAGACACCTAATATAAAGTGGGACCGAAATATGAAATGAAAAAAATGAAATTATACTTTTCTATATATGATACTTGTATGAAACTGAAACCGCCAGTAGGTGGCAGCAAGTCTTAATAAGTGAGCCAAAGAATCATTAATTCACTGATTCGTTCAAACCGGCTTCGTCATGAACAAAACCCCATTCTGCATGTTGCAGGGAGATGCAACTGTTCTGTTTTTTGTTATTTTGGTTGAAACTCTCTTCATGTCCTGATAGCAATCAATTATAGACATGGTCTAAATGTAAAAAATTTGGCTAGCTTGCTATTGCTAGCCGCTCCGAAATTTCCTACCCTACCTTTAAATGCAGTTTTCGGTTTGTTGAGAATTGATGCCATGGGCCAAATTTAAATAAAAACTAATATATATATATATATATATATACACACTGATCAGGCAAAACATTATGATGACCTAATATTGTGTTGGTTCCCCCTTTTGCTGCCAAAACAGCCCTGACCCGTCGAGGCATGGACTCCACTAGACCCCTGAATGTGTGCTGTGATATCTGGCACCAAGATGTTAGCAGCAGATCCTTTAAGTCCTGTAAGTTGCGAGGTGGGGCCTCCATGAATCGTACTTGTTTGTTCAGCACATCCCACAGATGCTCGATTGGATTGAGATCTGGGCAATTTGGAGGCCAAGTCAACACCTCAAACTCATTGTTGTGCTCCTCAAACCATTTCTGAACAATTTTTGCTTTGTGGCAGGGCGCATTATCCTGCTGAAGGAGGCCACAGCCAGGGGTGTACATGGTCTTTAACAATGCTTAGGTAGGTGGTACGTGTCAAAGTAACATCCACATCCACAGGACACACTTCCTCCGCCGGTTTGCCTTCTTCCCATAGTGCTTCCTGGTGCCATGTGTTTCCCAGGTAAGCGACGCACACACACCTAGCCATCCACGTGATGTAAAAGAAAATGTGATTCATCAGACCAGGCCACCTATTTCCATTGCTCCGTGGTCCAGTTCTGATGCTCTGATGTTGGCGCTTTCGGCGGTGGACAGGGGTCAGCTTGGGCACCCTGACTGGTCTGCGGCTATGCAGCCCCATACGCAACAAACTGTGATGCACTGTGTATTCCGACACCTTTCTATCAGAACCAGCATTAACTTATTGAGCAATTTGAGCTACAATAGCTCGTCTGTTTGATCGGACCACACGGGCCAACCTTCGCTCCCCACATGCATCAATGAGCCTTGGCCGCCCATGACCCTGTCGTCGGTTCAATTCCTTTGACCACTTTTGGTAGATACTGACCACTGGAACACCCCACAAGAGCTGCAGTTCTCTTTCATCATCTAGTGTTCGAGATCCACCTATGGGAAGGGCATCCGTACCTGACCTCTGCAGAAGCATCCAATTGCACCAAGTCTGACAAGACAGGCAGGAGCGCGCAACCAATGCCCAGTAAGGCCCCATCCCTTACCTGCGGGCATATATAGCTTGCATGCGCTACTGTACATCAATTGACATTTGCTTCTCGCGATCTCTGCACTGACACAGCTCGGTCGAATTTGCACTGCTCACTTATTGTCTGCAGGAGGAAATATCATCAGATCAGCCTCCGCTAGGCGTGACAGTTCTATTCTGCCAGTTTTACTGTGTCTGCTCTCGGAGCCGCCCGCGCTCTCACTTGTCTTTCCTGTTGCACGGCTGCCGCCACAGACTTTTCTGAGTTTTTCACTGGTATGTTGCTCTCTATCCCTGCTTCTACCGGCATCATCACAGGCCTGCCCGGCCGCGTGTGGTGCTCTCATCACCGCTAAGGATCTTCACCAATTCTGCGTGGTTTGCTTGGGCCTTAAGCACACAGAAGAGGCCATAGAGAATCCGGAGAACTGCAGTCACTGCCTAGTGCTGCCTAAGAAACTCCTGCGACGCCGCCTTAAAGTTGCTGCTACCCAGTGTGGCGAGCTCGACTTTTCGGACTCAGATGTGGGACACGGTGACGACAGCGCGCTACCGGGGACCTCCCGGGACACGACTGCTCTTATCTGGGCTGACCAGCCCAATCCTGAGTTCCCGAAGAGGACATCTTCACGGGCAACCCCCCGCTCGCCGACGGTCCGGCCGGGTTCGGTGATGACGACGACGCGGGCCTTCTCGGGGTCTCAGAAGAATGAGGAGGCCATCCCGCCCTCTGGTATTCCCCAGGCTAGCGCCCCCGCGGCCTTTCCTCAATCCATCCTCCTGGATGTGTGTGAGCGAGCGGCCGCCCGTCTCAACATTAAGTGGCTGGCTCCACAGAGCGCCACCGACCAGGAGAGGGATATTTATGACGGGAAAGTGCTGGGAGCTCCCCCCGGCCCAAGGAAACAACTCTTTCCCGTTCTTCCAGCGTGTGCTAAGCACATGAGGCACTACTGGAGTGATCCGCTTGACTTTAAACACTGTCTCGCGTGTTTGGAGGATAAGGATATGGCGGCTCTCGGCATGGGCGAACCGCTTGCTATTGAGCCCTCGATCACCAGACACCTCAACCCAGCCCAGGCAGGGCTGCTCGCCCCCTCTAAGCCGGCCCTTCCAAACAAGATGAACCGTTTCTCTGCCTCGGTGCACCAGGCCGCCTATAAATCCTTGGCCTTGGCTGTTAGGACCCTGAATGTCTCCTCCCTCCTCTCCGCTTACCAGCCGGAAATTCTGGACGACCTGGGCCAACAGCTAGACAAGAGATCTCCCTCGCCTTCACTATGGAACGAGATCATCACGGTTAATGACCTCGTTCTCCGTAACGCTCGTCAGGCCGTTCAAGCCTGCGGGTGCTCAATGGCGCTTTCCGTGGTAGGAGAGCGTGCACTCTGGCTCAACCTTTCGGGCCTCCCGGATAGCGAGAAAAGAAGCATCGCAGGAGCCCCGGTAGAGCCCGGCCGGGCTCTCTTTGGCCCCGCCGTCGCACTGATGCAACAACGATGTGACGACAAGAAGGAGGACGAGGCCTTCAAGTTGTGCCTTCCTAGGAAGGCGGCCCCATGCCAGGCACCCCCTGCACGTTTTCCTAACCCCCCGGCCTCGGGACGTAGCTTTCATCAAAGCAAGGAAAGGCCCCGCAAGAAGCCCCCGCCACGGCAGAGCAAACCACCTGCTGCTAAGCCCTGGAGGAAACCTTCTCCTGCCGCTGCGGGAAAACCCCCGAGCTCTACCCCCGCCGACCCCAAACGCAAGCGGCCGGCCTGATGTTTGGCCTATGGGGGCTTGGGGTCCACGTTCTCGAGCGACAAGCTCTTTGGACTCCATTCCTGCCCCAGAACCCCTGTCCAAAAGATGGAGGGTCTCTTCTGGAGGGTGCCCCCCTCCCGTGGCTGCCCAGCCCATGTGTTTAGTGGACGATGTGTGTTCCCCCCCGTTCAGGGGGTCTGTTGTTAGGAAATGTGCAAAAGCAGTGTCACCACACCGCATTCATTGTGTCCTCCTCACCCAGTTAATAAAGGCTTCAGCCCCAGTGTTTCCCAAAAAACAAAACACAGAAAAAAACACAAAAAACACATTAAATCAAACTAATCAAATGAATTTGTTACAGAGAGATACCCTCTCTCTGCAGGGAAAGTTCCTTTCTCTGCAAAGAGTGGACACCACTCTGAACCCACGCATGCCGTCCCTAGTTTCTCCACTAGAGGGCGTCATTCCATCACAAATAAGCCAACTGGGCATGCACGAAGCCAGCACGGCCCGAGTGGGCACGCTCGCGAGCCGTGTGTCGGCTTGGCGAACTGCAGCACCACCCGAATGGGTAATGCGTACAATATTGCAGGGTTATTGTCTGCAGTTTGCTATGGAACCCCCACGTTTCAGCAGCGTTCGCTTTTCTCATACAGAGGAAAGCACAGCGCACGTTCTGAAGGAGTAAATCTCCTCTCTTCTGAGCAAAGGTGCAATTCAGGTGGTAACCCCCAATCTGATAAGCCAGGGGTTTTATTCTCAATATTTCCTGGTTCCAAAGAAGGACGGTTCCCTCCGTCCTATTCTGGATCTCAGGGTGTTGAACAAACATTTGAGGAATACAATTTCAGAATGTTAACTCATGGTTTGCTCGCCCACGCCATAAAACGGAACGACTGGTTCACATCGGTCAATCTGAAAGATGCTTTTTTCCACATAAGCATTTATCCACCACACAGGAAGTTTCTTCGTTTCGCCTATCAAGGCATTTGTTACAAGTTCACGGTCCTGCCCTTTGGGTTAAGCCTAAGCCCCCGCACATTTTGTCTGTGCACGGAAGCGGGCTTGACCCCCCTGAGAATGTCTGGTCTACGGATCCTGACATACATAGACGATTGGCTCATCATAGCCGATTCGAGGGAAAAGGTGTTGCAGGACACCTGCCGTGTGCTCGCGCACATCACATCACTGGGCTTCAGGGTGAATGTGAACAAGAGCAATTTTACAACCAGCCAGAATGTGATCTTCCTAGGCATGGAGCTGAACTCAGTCTCCATGCGAGCGCGTCTCTCACTGGAGCACGTTTTCTTTCTAATGGACTGTCTGTCGCAGTTCAGAGAGGGGGCGAAGATGCAATATCGCAAATGTCTCAGGCTACAGGGTCTTATGGCTTCATCTATCCAGGTTTTGCCACTAGGACTCCTGAGAATGAGGGCGTTCATGAAGTGGGTTTTGTCACTACATTTCAGCCCGTTACACGATCGTTGCGGCTCTGTAACAGTGACGCGCACCTGCGCTGCAGCTCTGCGCCACTGCAAGAGCGTGGACTTTTACGCACAGAGCGCCCCTCTGGGGACGGTTATGTTGCGGAAAGTTGTGACGACGGATGCGTCCTTAACAGGCTGGGGGGCCACCCAAGAAGGCAGAACTGTGAACGGTTTGTGGCAGAGCAAACTACGTTCAGAGCACATAAATTATTTAGAGCTTCTGACCATTTGGAAGGCTCTGAATCATTTTCTGCCTCGTCTGCAGGGACATCATGTGCTCATACGCTGCAACAATACCACGGCAGTGGCTTATATCAATCGTCAAGGCGGCATGCGCTCGTCGAAACTTCATGCTCTAGCTTACAAGCTTTTAGTATGGAGCAGGCGATTTTTCCTGTCGTTACGCGCGACTCATGTTCCAGGGATTCTGAACAGAGGCGCGGATCTTCTATCGAGGGGAAACCCGCTCTTCGGAGATTGCTGCCTCCATCCCGATAGTAGTCATGATATGGATGCTATTCGGACAGGCGTCCGTAGATCTATTCGCCTCGCGCGAAAACAGCCATTGTCCTATGTTCTTCTCGCTAAAGGACTTGGACCTGTCCCTCGGGAAGGACGCACTGGCCCACCCGTGGCCCAGAGTGCTGCTGTATGCCTTTCCTCCCCTGTGCCTGATAATTCCCACACTGGCCAGGGTGAAAGAGGGGCGCCTGTCTCTCATTCTGATAGTGCCCAGGTGGCCCAAAGCACATGCCCAGCCGTGGCGCCTCCCCCTCTGCACAGACCTATTGTCTCAATCGAACGGGGAGATTTATCACTCACACCCGGACAGGGTAGCTCTCTGGGCTTGGCCCGTGAGAGGATGAACCTGAGCGCGTTAGGGCTTCCCCCGCGCATGGTGGCTACTATACAGAATGCCAGGGCCGTTTCTACACGGTCCTTATATGGCTGTAAGTGGCAAGTGTTCGATGGGTGGTGTGATGGGCGGGGGTGCACTTCATATCAGTGTTTAGTTTCTGATATTTTGTGTTTCCTCCAAGACCTTATGGATAAGGGAAGGTCCTTTTCCACTATTAAGGTATATCTGGCAGCTATCTCTGCTTGTCATGTGGGTTTTGGGGGCTCAACGGTTGGGCAGCATCCTCTAATCCGCAGATTTATGAAGGGTGCCCGTCGCTCGTTGCCAGTCATTAGGAGAACGATCCCTGGGTGGGACCTCTCCATGGTGCTGGAAGCTCTGTCTCAATTCCCTTTTGAGCCTCTGGGAAATATTTCCTTAAAATTGCTGTCCTTCAAGACAGCCTTGCTCTTGGCCTTGGCGTCAGCCAAACGTGTCAGTGAGTTACATGAATTCTCGGTTCACCCCTCGTGCATTAAATTCTCTCTGGGTGGAGATAAGGTTTTTCTTAAGCCTAATCCAGCCTTCATGCCGAAATGTTTCCCTGCGTTCACATCGGAGGTGTTGGAGCTGTCCGCCTTTCACCCTTTTTTACAGACGTATTTGGCTAGGACCAGTGCGTTCCGGAAGAGTGACCAACTCTTTGTTTCATGGGCTCCTCCCCACAAAGGGGATCCCCTGTCTAAGCAACGTCTTTCACATTGGCTTGTGGACGCTATAGTTTTGGCTTGTGAATCGAAGGGAGTGCAACCCCCAGGGGACATCAGAGCTCATTCCACAAGGGGCTTAGCCGCCTCTTGGGCTCTGTTCAGGGGAGTATCATTGCAGGATATCTGCTCTGCTGCCAGTTGGGCTTCTCCCCATACGTTTGTGCGTTACTATAGGCTGGATGTCACCAGTACCTCGGTAGCACATTCGGTTTTGAGGGTGGGGTCAAAACTCGTAACTGCTTGTAACTCGTAACTCGTACAAGCAGTTACTCGTAACTCGTAACTGCTTGTACACCGCAGTTACGAGTGTGCGTCGGTGTGGCGGGTTCATGATTATGAGACGTGTCAAGCACGGCCCCTTGGGGTGACCGTCTTGTTCTGGTTAACAGGACCTCACTGTGAGTGTATTGGGCAATCGGGGAGCTGTCCATGTCTCTCCCATAGGTGGATCTCGAACACGAGATGATGAAAGAGAACAATAGGTTACTGTCGTAACCCCGGTTCTCTGAAACATCAAGTGGAGAGATCCACCAGCTTTGCCCCGCTTGCCGCACGAGAAGCGAATATACTTACTGATGTACAGTAGCGACTAGCCATCACAATTTGGCCCTTGTCAACCTCGCTCAAATCCTTACGCTTGCCCATTTTTCTTGCACATCAACTTTGAGGACAAAATGTTCACTTGCTGCATAATATATCCCACCCACTAACAGGTGCCGTGATGAAGAGATAATCAGTGCTATTCACTTCACCTGTCAGTGGTCATAATGTTATGCCTGATCTGTGTATATACATACACAAAAAACACAAATGTTTTGCAAAAAAGGCACTTATCTAGTTAGAGACCAAAAGGGCAGGTGCTTGAGAACCACTTGGAGTCTATTGGTGCACGTGCCTTGCTATTTTTGTTAAAGAATATTATTTTATAATGTTATAATGTTAAAAATATTATGATATTAATTTTTACATTCATTTATTTTTTGTAAAAAAAAATTTTTTTTTTTTTTTGTCTCACACTGGGGTATTATATTGCATGTCCTATTAAAAAATGAATGCTCATAATCATCTGTATTTTTAGACAAGGACGGGCCTGGTGAAGCCCTGCCGACTACCAACTTCAGTGCCAGTTGTTCAAATTTCTGACCGGTCGCTGGTCCATCAGGAGAGTCTACCAAAGCTGCCCATTCCGCCACTGAAGCAGACATGCGCGCGGTATCTGGCATCGCTCGAGCCATTGCTCTGCGAAGAGGAGATGGCGCACACGCAGCAGCTCGTGAAGGAGTTCCTCCGGCCTGGTGGCGTAGGAGAGAGACTGCAGAAGAGCCTTGAGCGCCGGGCACGCAAAACTGAAAACTGGGTGTGCTTTTTTTAACCATTTACTAGTTATAATAATTTACTTTTAGCACTTTACTTAATACTTTTGAATTTTCTTTTAATACCACACATAAAACATTCTTACTTCCTGATAGATATTATTGAAACAGCAAAAGAAAAAATGACTGCGCCTGCACATTAGCCAATCAAAAAATGTGGAGGCAGCTCTCTGCCTGTAATGTTTGTTGATATGTCATGTGAAAGTGGGGTTTTGAAGTGGCAACTTGGTAACTTTTTAAGAACACAGTACTATTTTGCGTGTGTAATAAACTTTCAAATACTCCAAATATTCAATGTATTCCCTCTGTTATTGTATGATCCAGCTCTCTGACTGGTGGATGCAGTCAGCCTACCTGGACTCCCGAATGCCTGTGGCGATGTACACAAGCCCAGGGGTCGTTTTACCCAAAATGCACTTCCAAGACCGCCAGGGACAAATGAGGTGGGTTACAGTGGTTACATTTATGTAGGCAATGAGACACAACTGAGCAAATTAAAGTATTGAAAAGTGTGTTTGAAATACAGTATATAATTGTTTATAACACATTTTAAATACACTACTATTCAAAAGTTTGGGGTCAGTAAGATGTATTAAAAATAAATGCATATTTGTATTCAGCAAGGATTAATTAAACTGATCAAAAGTGACAGTAAAGATTTTTACATCACCGTTTCCACAAAAATATTATGCAGCATAGCAGTTCTCAACATTGATAATAATAAAACATTGTTTCTTGACCAAATCAGCATATTAAAATTATTTCTGAAGGATCATGAGTACTGAAAATTCAGCTTTGACGTCACAGGAATAAATTAACAGTTATTTACTGTTATTACTGTTTTTACTGTATTTTTGTCAAACAAAAGCAGCCTTGGTGAGCGTGAGATCTTCAAAGATCGTCTTCATCTTCATAGACATTCAAAATGGTATCTACCCCAAACTTTTGAACTGTAGTGTATATTTATTATGAATTAGCTGAAATTTGAAATCCAAATGGACTAATACAGTAGAAGCCTTCACAAGGACAGTCCGACTTGATTATTATGGGATTAAGTGTCATTGCTCAAGAGCACAATGGTGATAGTTCATGATAGTTCCAGGTTCAAACCCTCATTAGCCCAGAGCATGCCTACATGTATGTGGATATATTCTTGAAAAGCAGAGAGCATTGGATTGATTTTGGAGAGGTCTTTAGATTTGAGGTTTTAAGTTTCACATCGACCTTTACACAGAGTTCTAGCTTTGCTTAGCTATTTTTGGCATATGTGCTACTCATGGCATTGGACTATTTTTTCAAAGGGATGTGCACTTTAGATTCGGCTGTGTTCCACTTTTAGATTTGGCCTCATATTGTACAATCAACACCTATAGTGACATTTCATATAAAGGCAGATACCTTAAAGTCTGCTCTTTTTTTGGCACAGCTTAAAGGATTAGTTCACTTTAAAATGAAAATTATCCCATGATTTACTCACCCTCAAACCATGCTAGGTGTATATGACTTTCTTCTTTCTGATGAACAACACAATCAGAGTTATATTAATAAATATCCTGGCTCTTCCAAGCTTTATAATGGCAGTGAACGGGGCCTACGAGTTTGAAGCTCAAAAAAGTGCATCCATCCATCATAAACATAGTCCACACGGCTCTAGGGGGTTAATAAAGGCCTTCTTGAAGCGAATCAATGGGTTTTTGTAAAAAAAAATTTCAGATTTAAAACTTCATAAAGTAAAATATCTAGCTTCCACCAGACCGCCTTCAACTTAAGACGAAAGAGTAACCCCTGGTGCGATGTATAGGAGCATCGCAAGCTTTGACGCCTCTCGCGGATAGGGCTGGGCAACAAGCTCAAGCCCCTCTTCTCTTATATCGAAATTCTCCGCCATATCTCTTTAAAAATTCTCGTTTTAGACTTCTAATTCATGACCAGTGTTTTGTTTTGCTCTATCATCTGCGCTTCTGCGTTCGTCAGTATGCATGCGTCAAGGGTTCAAGGGTCAAGGGTTACTCTTTCGCCATAAGTCGACTTGCGTACCGCTGACCGCCGGAAGTTAGTTATTTTAGTCTTTTTTTAGTTATTTTTCATTTTTGGGTGAACTAGCCCTTTAACCTCCCGGAGCCGCATGAGGTACGTTTATTATGGATGGATGTGCTTTTTTGAGCTTCAAACTCGTGAGCCCTGTTCACTGCCATTATAAAGCTTGGAAGAGCCAGGATATTTATTAATATAACTCTGATTGTATTCGTCTGAAAGAAGAATGTCTATACACCTAGGATGGCATGAGGGTGAGTAAATCATGGGGTAATTTTCATTTTAAAGTGAACTAATCCTTTAATAACATTTAACATTCTTCAGTGCGAACGAAAACAATTGTTATATAAAAATCATTCTTTTTGACCTGTGTGCCTGTTTTGCCAAAAGCGTCATACTATGCTTTTGGCTGTTCAGATTTAGCAATTCCAGTATTCTCTTTTATAGATTTGCTGCTAAACTCATTGCTGGTGTTTTGGATTTCAAACATATGATTGATAGGTGAGTTATTTTATTATTTTCTTAAGCAATTGGAAAATGTCCAAATTTATCAGTTTGTTTTGATCAACATTCTTTACTGTGGCATAGTGAAACATTGCCTGTGGAATATCTGGGTGGCAAGCCTTTGTGCATGGACCAGTATTACCAGGTGCTGTCTTCATGTCGGATCCCTGGACCCAAGAGGGACACTGTGGTGAACCACGCTATTGGAAATAACCCTCCTACGCACATCACAGTGGTCCACAACTTTCAGGTGCTTCGCCACACTTTCAGGCTTTCAAAAAAACATTAAAGAGGACATATTTAGTTTTTTTACATTTTCAACTTATTTTTTTAAAGGGTTAGTTCGCCCAAAAATGAAAATTCTGTCATTAATTACCTACCATAATTTTGTTCCAAACCTGTAAGACCTTCATTCATCATCTGGGTGCAAAAACAAATAAAAATAACAACTTTATTCAACAATTTCGTTCTAGCCTGTGTCAGTCTCCTACGCAGTTTATGTTGTAAATACAGTGCATCTCCTGCGTCATCATCACACGCATGCGTCGTGGTGCTCACGTGAACAGCATCGGCTGCCGTAGAACTCGAAAGCGCTGCACTGTTTACAATGTTGAATAAAGTCGTCATTTTTGTTTGTTTTTGTGCACAAAAAGTATTTTCATCGCTTCATAAAATTAAAGTTGAACCACTGGAGTTACATGGATGATTTTAACGATGTCTTTACTACCTTTCTGGACCTTGAAAGTGTTAATTAAATTGCTGTCTATGGAGGGGTCAGAGAGCTCTCAGATTTCATCAAAAATATCTTAATTTGTGTTCCGAAGATGAACGAAGGTCTTACAGGTTTTGGAACGACATGAGGGTCAAATCAAGTCAAGTCACTTTTATTTATATAGCGCTTTTTACAATGCAGATTGTTTCAAAGCAGCTTCACAGTGTTAAACAGGAAAATAATGCAACAGAATTTGATTCGGCTGTGCAGCCGCTCTGGAGAAAACGGTGATGTCATTTCAATTATCATATATATTCAAGTAATATAGTTGACATAGTTAATTTAGTTTAGTAATTACATTTATTTGGATATTTATTTGAAAATTTTGTGTCCCCAACTGAGCAAGCCAAGCCAAAGGCGACAGTGGCAAGGAAACAAAACTCCATCAGGTGGCATAATGGAGAAAAATAAACCTTGGGAGAAACCAGGCTCAGTCGGGGTGCCAGTTCTCCTCTGGCCAATTAACAAAGAGTGTATGATTATTATTTTGGCAGCCTTACAGGTCAGAAGTAATATTAGAATAGAATATTTGAAAGATCGTAGTCATCACGCTAGAGACAGGTTTATGAGGATGCCGTGTCGGTGAGGCAATTTCAGGGGGGAGTCTAATTGATACGGTCTCTGCAGACACTTCAGGAATGTGTTGGTCATGTCTGGGCGCAGGTCCACCATCTGATCTGGATACGGCTCGGATACGGCCGACTGCAGTAAACCTCGGGATAAACAGAGAGACTAACATTAGCGTAGATGCCATTCTTCTTATAATGTAACAAGTACATCAGGTGTTATGGGAAGTGTCCCCGGTTCCAGCTGACCTAGTTAATGCAGCCTAACAATCATTTAATTGATTTGAATACAATATAAATTAAAAATGTTCCATGTGTATGCCATAGTAAAGAAATGTGTTTTTAGTCTAGATTTAAACTGACAGAGTGTGTCTGCTTCCCGAACAATGCTAGGAAGGCTGTTCCAGAGTTTAGGAAATAGGAAAAGGATTGACCGCCTGCAGTTGATTTTGATATTCTAGGTATTATCAACTGGCCAGAATTTTGAGAACGCAATAGACGTGATGGAGTATAATGCGTTAAGAGCTCGCTGAAGTACTGGGGAGCTAAACCATTTAGTGCTTTGTAAGTAATAAGCAAGATTGAAAAATGTATGCAATGTTTAACAGGGAGCCAGTGCAGTGTTGACAGAACCAGGCTAATATGGTCATACTTCCTGGTTCTAGTAAGAACTTGAGCTGCTGCATTTTGGACCAGCTGCAGTTTATCTATTAAGCGAGCAGGGCAACCACCCAGTAGAGCATTACAATAATCTAGCCTTGAGGTCATGGACGCATGAACTAACTGTTCAGCATTTTGCATTGAAAGCATATGCTGTAATTTAGATATATTTTTAAGATGGTAGAATGCAGTTTTACAGATGCTAGAAACATGGCTTTCAAATGAGAGATTGGTATCAAAGAGCACACCCAGGTTCCTAACTGACAACAAGGACTTGACAGAGCATCCATCAAGTGTTAGACAGTATTCTAGGTTACTACATGTGGAGTTTTTTTGTCCAATAATTCTGAATTAAGTTGCAGGAAAATACTAGTCATCCAATTTTTTATATCAGCTATGCATTCCGTTAATCTTGTGAATTGGTAAGTTTCGTCAGGGCGTGAAGAAATATAGAGCTGAGTATTGTCAGCATAACAATGAAAACTAACGCCATGCTTCCTAATGATATCTCCCAGTGGTAGCATGTACAGGGTGAAAAGCAACGGTCCTAGCACTGAGCCCTGCGGTACTCCATACTGAACTTGTGATCGTGTGACATCTCTTCATTTACTGCTGCAAACTGAAAACGGTCAGATAAGTATGATTTAAACCATGCCAATGCAATTCCACTAATGCCAACATAATTTTCGAGTCTATTCAAAAGAATGTTGTGGTCGATAGTATCGAATGCAGCGCTAAGATCGAGTAACACTAACAGAGAGATACAACCACGATCGGATGATAAGAGTAAATCATTTGTAACTCTAATGAGAGCAGTCTCAGTACTATGAAACAGTCTAAATCCTGACTGGAAATCCTCACAGATACCATTTCTTTCTAAAAAAGGAGCATAATTGTGAGGACACTGCCTTTTTTGACAGAAAGGGTAGATTTGAGATCGCCTGTAATTGACTAATTCTGTAGGATCAAGTTGCGTTTTTTTAATAAGTGGTTTAATAATAGCCAACTTAAAAGTTTTCGGTACATATCCTAATGTCAAGGATGAATTAATGATATTAAGAAGAGGATCTATAACAGCTGGAAGCATCTCTTTTAGTAGCTTAGTCGGTATAGGGTTGAGCATACATGTTGTTGATTTTGATGATTTAACGAGTTTAGCCAATTCTTCTTCTCCTATAGCAGTGAATGAGTGTAATTTTCCCTCAGTGACACTACAATGCACTGCCTGATGTGATACAGTAGTAGACGGCTGCATGGTTATAATTTTTTTCCTAATATTATCAATCTTACAAGTAAAGAAGTTCATAAAGTCATTACTGCTGTGCTGTTGGCAGACATCAGAAGTTGAAGCTTTATCTTTGGTTAATTTAGCCACTGTATCGAATAAATACCTAGGGTTGTGTTTGTTTTCTTCTAAGAGTAAGTAAGGGTGAGTAAGTAATGGCAGAATTTTCATTTTTGGGTGAACTACCCCTTTAATGTGTAATGTTTGATCGTGAAAAAGGTCTGCAAAGTTACGAAGCAAAGAGTCAGCTCCAAATGGGATTTATTCTTTATGTCAGTAAGCACTGTTTCTGAACTCCCTGAAACGCCTCGATTGTAGTATTGAGTTTCCTTCCAGAAACAAAAGTCACAATATTCCTCACCTAAATATTTCCCGCCCAAGGCATATGCATAATAAATGGGGCGAGGCCTGGTTGAGTTGCATTAGTAGTGTGTTGTCACTATGTCCAAGAGGCACTGTTTTTTCCACCCTGGATCTAACACGGTTAAGGTAAGGGGCGTGACATTTGCAAAACACACTCAAAGTGGTTGACCAATCAAAACACACTGACCATTTAGAGCACATTGCACTTTTCGGAAAGAGGGGCTTTATAGTAAGGATGGGCGATACCAAACTTTTTAAATTCTTAATACGATACCGATACTGATTACTTCTTAAATTGGTATGTGATTTTTCAAAATTATGTTAAGTTTTAGAAAGAAAAAAAACAATCATTACACTTTAAGGCAAATCAAATCTACATGACAATAACTAATTTATTACAAAAGCAAATATGAGCACAATTAAATAAAAATGTTTGTACCAATAGGTGTATGTCACGGTGTGTTTAAGAAGGTGGCAGGAAGATGAATAAATTTCAAACACAAATTTAATAATGATCCACAGGCAAACAGATGCTAGTAACACACATAAAACATAAACGAGACCGGACCAACACTGAGTGACAGTGAGGAACTAATATACACATGGTGATAACCTAGATGATGAACAGCTGTGATGATTATTGCCCATGGGAACTGATGAGTGGCGGGAAAACTCAAACAAAGGAACACATGTAATGAATGAAAACAAACTAAAAGTCCATGAACACAACAACAGACAAATTGTGACAGAACACCCCCTCCTGGAAAATGCAACCTTGCGGTGTGGAGAGAGTAAGGCTTAGAAGGCGGACGAAGGGATTGTGACAGGAGATAGAGAAGGGATGGTGGTAGTTGGTGGTAGAGGGATGGTGACAGCAGGACGACTAGACCCTGGTGGCCGACGGCACATACCCAGAGCACCACAGTGGCGACAGCCCACAGCGGATTCGAGGGAGAGAGGAGCTTGGGTGTAACAGTGGCTGACGACAACTGAGGGATGACCAACAGAGACGAGGCTGAAGGATCCACTGGAGCAGACGGAGAGCCAATGGATCTGAGCGACATCACTGGCACTGGAGACCCAGATGATGCCGCGACGATGGAGGACAAAGGCGAAGCCGAAGGGAAGGTGGAGTCCGCTGCAGCCGTAGGGGTGGAGGAACGGAGTGCGGACGGCCCACAAAGAGGGCGGGGCTGGAGGACTGGCTGAGCTCTGCGGTGAAGGTGGCAGATGGAGACTTGACAAGATCAATAACTGTAATTCCAATTCCCAAGAGGTCAACGGTATAGGGTGGGAGTCGATACCTCCGCACTGAAGTCCATCAGCCAGTCCTCAGTCTCTATTTCCATCAGTTAGACACTCCTGGTCAGACTCACTGTGGGGCTCCTCTTCTGGGGTGAGGGTCAGCGCTGTAACAATGTAAAACGTGAAAAATAAGGTGTTTTTTGACCATTCAAGCATGAAAACCTGTTCTAGCAGACCCCAAAAAAAAGACTTTGTAAAAGGGCATAAATCTTACATTTGACATTTGAATGGTAGTTTACTATTTTTTTTTTAATGAGTTTTCAGTTTTGACAAATTAATTTTATTTCAAATGGTTACTACATATTTGAGCTTTGGGTTTGAAGCTTTGGTATTTGCCAGTGACATTAAAGTCAATTTTGTTTGTAGGTGATATCCAGTGAGATAAAATGAATAAAGATAAATATCTTAATAAGATAAATTTTTTTCCACATCTCACATACTGTCTGTTTCTCTGTACTCCTCAGTTCTTTGTTCTGGATGTGTACAACAGTGATGGCTCACCACTGACTGTAGATCAGATCTATGTTCAGCTGGAAAAGATCTGGAACACTTCCCTTCAGACCAATAAGGAGCCGGTTGGCATCCTGACTTCCAACCACCGTAACACCTGGGGCAAGGCCTACAACAACCTTATCAAGGGTGAGTTGAATGGAAAGTTGTATGCTGTGCATTTGATAGAGCCTTTGTATGTCAACAGGAACAGACTAGGAAAAAGACTCATATTTCTTGCTGATTTTTTATACAAAGACTTTAGTTATCAAAAAAAGATCTCTGTGAGATTTCATTGTTAATAATCAAGTTTCATATTTAAAATTCATATAATTATTTAAAATACCAAATAATCGTATTTATTAATATGTATGTAAATAATCTTAATATGCTATTTATATTAAATAAATGTTAAAGTATTTTTTTCTCTCAAATTTGCATAATTTACATAGCCAGTGAACCAAGCTTCATTTGTTTCCACTCTAGAGCTCACATTAATTATTCAGTACTGGTCATTGTGTTGGTTGGTGGACATGGTGTTGATTTTTCCTGTGCATGCCTGTGCCACTCATCTTTACACTGTTCCAGATAAGACAAATAAGGAGTCAGTGCGGGCAATCCAGAAGAGCATCTTCACAGTGTGTCTTGATGCTCCAAAGCCACGCGTGTCAGATGAGATGTACCATAACAAGGTGGCTGCTCAAATGCTCCATGGCGGAGGCAGTCGCTGGAACAGTGGAAACCGCTGGTTTGACAAAACGCTGCAGGTTACTATCATGCATTTATATCTGTGCATACATTATCATTGAATCCAGTGTATGCTCACAGGGTAGCTATAAATCCAGATATATACAGATATTCTTCTTTACCTACACTCTTTACTGTTTCCCACAGTTCATAATTGGGGAGGACGGATCGTGTGGACTCACCTATGAACATGCTGCAGCTGAGGGACCTCCCATTGTTTTCCTGGTGGACCATGTTGTTGACTATATGTAAGGATATGACTTCATATAATTCTCCATTAGATTTTTAATAGGAATTTTCAGCAAGAAATATACACTACTGTTCAGAAGTTTGAGGTCAGTACAATTTTTTGTACAAAACAGTTTTCTCCTTCTCCTTTATTTTATCAAAAATACAGTTAACTAATATTGCGAAATATTATTACATTGCAAACAATTTATTCCCATGATGGCAAAGCTGTATTTTCAACATCATTAGTCCAGTCTTCAGTGTCACATGATCCTTCAGAAATCATTCTAATATGATGATTTGATGCTCAAGAAACATTTCCTGCTATTATCAATGTTGAAAACAGTTGTGCTGCTTAATATTTTTGTGGAAACTGTGATACATTTTATCAGAATACAAAGTTCAAAAGAACATAATTTATTAAAACAGAAATATTTTGTAGCATTATAATTTATAATGTCTATACTGTAAGTTTTGATCAATTTAATGCATCCTTGCTAAATAAAAGGGTTAATTTCTTTTAAAATATCTCATTGACCCCAAATGTTTGAATGGTATGTAAATGTATTAACCAAAAGATATGCACTGATACTGATAAGCCGTTAATTAGTTTCATAGATAACAGATAAATTACAAATATTAACATTTTACTCTGTTGTGCATCACAACATTATAACAGAATTAAAATGGATGTTCATTTTGAGATTTGCTGAAGATTACATTCAACAGTGTTATGAAATTATTATTGTTATTAAAGATAAACTTTAAGGCCAGTAGGCAGAGAGTGGATGGACTTTTAAGGCTGTTCAAACACACATGAGCATTTACACTACGAAAGCAATACCTCTAGAAGTGGTCAAAGTGGACAAGCTCAAAATGTTTTAGACCCATTTACACCTGTATTTAGCGTCGTCCACTTGTGATCCGATCAACCAAAACACATCTTAATACCAGATGTAAACAGGGCCTATGTGAGCATTATATGATGAAAATGAGCATGCACAATCAAATGTCAGCCAGTACCAACTACCAAAAAAAGAACAATCTCTAATATTGGCCTCTAACCAATAGTATTGTGCATCCTTATTAAGGCATATATAATGAATAGTTTAGTTTTGATCATGTTGAGTTTTTTTGTATTGTTGTTCAAAACGTTTGTAGATGATTTGTTATGCAACATGTATGTAACAGGAGGAGAAATGAGATGGTACGAACTCCCATGATTCCACTACCAATGCCACTAAAGCTTCGATTCAACATCACGCCAGAAATCAAGAAGGACATTGAGAAAGCCAAACAGAATATGAACATGTGAGGACATTTCAAATTGATATAACCGGCTTTGAATCAGTATCTGTAATAAATGAATATTAAATCATGTGCTTCCTTGATCCTTTTATATCTTATGTATAGAATGGTGCATGAACTGGATGTTCGAGTGCTCAACTTCTCACACTATGGAAGGAAATTCCCGAGGTCTCATAAAATGAGTCCTGATGCATTCATTCAAATGGCTCTGCAGTTGGCATACTACAGGTAAGTTTGACACCCTAGTGGTGAATAATGCACTAGAAACTCATCTCTGATCAACCGTCTCTAAAAATACCTAAAAATCTGTAGTCCATCAGATAGTACAGGTGCTAGTCATATAATTAGAATATCATCAAAAAGTTGATTTATTTCACTAATTCCATTCAAAAAGTGAAACTTGTATATTATATTCATTCATTACACACAGACTGATATATTTCAAATGTTTATTTCTTTTAATATTGATGATTATAACTGACAACTAAGGAAAATCCCAAATTCAGTATCTCAGAAAATTAGAATATTGTGAAAAGGTTCAATATTGAAGACACCTGGTGCCACACTCTAATCAGCTAATTAAATCAAAACACCTGCAAAGGCCTTTAAATGGTCTCTCAGTCTAGTTCTGTAGGCTACACAATCATGGGGAAGACTGTTGACTTGACAGTTGTCCAAAAGACGACCATTGACACCTTGCACAAGGAGGGCAAGACACAAAAGGTCATTGCAAAAGAGGCTGGCTGTTCACAGAGCTCTGTGTCCAAGCACATTAATAGAGAGGCGAAGGGAAGGAAAAGATGTGGTAGAAAAAAGTGTACAAGCAATAGGGATAACCACACCTTGGAGAGGATTGTGAAACAAAACCCATTTAAAAATGTGGGGGAGATTCACAAAGAGTGGACTGCAGCTGGAGTCAGTGCTTCAAGAACCACTACGCACAGACGTATGCAAGACATGGGTTTCAGCTGTCGCATTCCTTGTGTCAAGCCACTCTTGAACAACAGACAGCGTCAGAAGCGTCTCGTCTGGGCTAAAGACAAAAAGGACTGGACTGCTGCTGAGTGGTCCAAAGTTATGTTCTCTGATGAAAGTAAATTTTGCATTTCCTTTGGAAATCAGGGTCTCAGAGTCTGGAGGAAGAGAGGAGAGGCACACAGTCCGTTGCTTGAGGTCCAGTGTAAAGTTTCCACTGTCAGTGATGGTTTGGAGGCCATGTCATCTGCTGGTGTTGGTCCACTGTGTTTTCTGAGGTCCAAGGTCAACGCAGCCGTATACCAGGAAGTTTTAGAGCACTTCACCTGCTGCTGACCAACTTTATGGAGATGCAGATTTCATTTTCCAACAGGACTTGGCACCTGCACACAGTGCCAAAGCAACCAGTACCTGGTTTAAGGACCATGGTATCCCTGTTCTTAATTGGCCAGCAAACTCGCCTGACCTTAACCCCATAGAAAATCTGTGGGGTATTGTGAAGAGGAAGATGCGATATGCCAGACCCAACAATGCACAAGAGCTGAAGGCCACTATCAGAGCAACCTGGGCTCTCATAACACCTGAGGAATTCAACAGACTGATCGACTCCATGCCACGCCGCATTGCTGCAGTAATTCAGGCAAAAGGAGCCCCAACTAAGTATTGAGTGCTGTACATGCTCATACTTTTCATGTTCATACTTTTCAGTTGGCCAAGATTTCTAAAAATCCTTTCTTTGTATTGGTCTTAAGTAATATTCTAATTTTCTGAGATACTGAATTTTTGGATTTTCCTTAGTTGTCAGTTATAATCATCAAAATTAAAAGAAATAAACATTTGAAATATATCAGTCTGTGTGTAATGAATGAATATAATATACAAGTTTCACTTTTTGAACGGAATTAGGTAAATAAATCAACTTTTTGATGATATTCTAATTATATGACCAGCACCCGTATTTTGTTTTTACATCCCAATGGCATCTCTCACTTAATTTCCTAGGTTGCATGCATGCCATTTATGCCACATTTCTTCTTGTCAGTGTCTTTAAAGGTCAAGTATGTAATTTTCTATGTTAAAATCCTTTCTTCTGACTGGAATAGTTCACCCAAAAATGAAAATTAGCCCATGATTTACTCACCCTCAAGCCATCCTAGGTATATATGACATTCTTCTTTCAGACGAATACAATCAGTTAAATTAAAAAATGTCCTGGCTCTTCCAAGCTTTATAATGGCAGTAAATGGCTGTTTCTGTTTTGAAGTCCTTAAAAGTGCATCTATCCATCATAAAAGTAATCCACATGGCTCCGGGGGGTTAATAAAGGCCTTCTGAAGGGAAGCGATGCGTTTGTGTAAGAAAAATATCCTTGCTTATAAAAACACAGACAGATATTCTAAGCTTTAAATCTTTAAGAAATAAAGTAGTTAGTGAAATGAGAAAGGCGAAAACTGCCTATTTTGAGAAACTGATTGTAGAATCAGGAGGAAATATCAAATGTCTTTGGAAGTGCATTAACAAACTTCCTAAACGAGAAGGGATGTATAGAAAACCATTGTTGGAGTTGAACATAAATGGAAGACTTAGTATATAATATATATTATATATAAATATAGTGCCTGTTTGCTAAAGCAAATTTGTAAAGTAAATTTGATAGATTCATCTATTCGAGAAAGTAAATTCCCCTCAGACTGGAAAACTTCTATTATAACCCCAATTTTCAGGGCAGGATCAGTTGATGAGGTTCAGAATTATAGACCAATTTCTATACTCCCTGCCATTTCTAAAATTCTTGAAAAGTTGGTAGCTGAACAACTTATCAACTATCTAGGGGGAAAAAATGGTCTAATTCACTCTAATCAGTTTGGTTTTAGGCCTAAGTATTCAACAAAAATGGCAAACTGTTATCTCAGAATTTATTAAGGGAGCTTTAGATAATGGTAATGTGGTAGGCGCAGTATTTTTAGACCTCAAAAAAGCATATGATACTGTGAATCATGAAATACTCCTGCATAAATTAAATCTGTTTAGTTTCTCTCAGCAGGCAATCTCGAGATCAGTGTGTTAAGATAAATAATTCAAGATCATCTTTACGAAACAATGAGATGGGTCTCCCTCAACGGTCAATTTTAGGTCCAATGCTGTTTTCCTTATATGTCAATGACTTACCAAACTGTTGTACGGAAACTAAATGTCAGTTATATGCAGATGACAGTCATTTATGTATCAGCACAGACTCCATACTTAGCTACAGTAACAGTGGCTGCAAAACAACTGTTTGACCTTGAATTGTTCTAAAACTGTCTCAATGTGTTTTTCAATTAGAAGGAAATGAATGGTTTTATAATTAAGATCAATCAAAAGGCAATAGAGACAGTTAATAATTAATGATGTGCATGTAAAGAGGTTGTGTAGAACTATCAGAACAAACTTGAATTGTTTTTATATGATTAGACCGTATATATCCCTAAAAGCAGCTAAGTTATACATGCATGCAATGATCTTCTCACATTTATCTTATTGTGTGACTGTCTGGAGTCAGGTTTTTCAATTGACTATCAAACCTGTTAGATCTCTATATGAACAAACGCTAAAAATGTTGGACAAGAAACCAATTAGATGGCATCATTGTAATATTTTACAAAAATATAGTTTGCTTAGCTTTGAACATTTTATAAATTTGTTTATTAAAATGGTTTTTAAATGTATAAATAATCTTGCTTCAGATATCATATGCCAATTGATATCAAAACAACATAGTAAGGGGATCACTACAAGAGGTGCAACTAATCAGAATTGCACAGTACCGAAGAGGAAAACTAAATTTGCACAATCCACATTTTCGGTTCAAGGTACACTGCTTTGGAACAGCCTGCCAGTTCAAAGAAATCTAAAAAAGTGGTTCAAACAAAAGTAGCTTTGTGAAAATTGATGGTCGTACACAGTCTCAGTTTTCTTTTCTTTTTTCTTTTCTTTTTTTTTTGTGTATGTGTGATTGTTTTATTGTTGTTAAAAAAGCCTAACCAGGGACTGGGGCTGCAAATTAGCCTTTGGCAAGAGTATATGGAGCATCAGCTGCTTGAAATTGTAGCAATATTTTTTCTGCATTGTTCCTGTCAAATATACTAATAAATAAATAAATATTTAAAACTTTACAAACTGTAATCTCTAACTTCTCTATCGTACGCGCGTTCACGAGTGACTGGCATTCCAGCATAGGACACAGGCGTAGCGGAAGTTCCAGTGATGAATGCGGAAGCGCAGAGGATAGAATAACTTGGTTCTCGCAAGAACTAGCATATTCTCACCGGAGCATCCTACATCATACGTTGGAACGCCAGTCTCTCGTGAACGCGAATGCCATATACACCTAGGAAGATTTGAGGGTGAGTAAATCATGGTCTAATTTTCAATTTTGGGTGAACCATCCCTTTAAGTGCACATTTTATGTCCTTCCCCCACTAACTTACGTTGCACAAGTGCCCACTACGGGTGGAACTGGTGGAATGCCCTAAGCCCTTGATCAATTGTGGGTAAATGAAGTGTGGGCACTGAGAGTTGCTTTTGTGACGTCACAATCATGTTGCATTGTGGTCTATGGAGCTGCCTGAAGTGTACATATGAGTAGACTCGCCCCCTCAGTCAAAATCGAGTCTGTCTAAATACGCATCCCTCTTCCACTTGATGAACACAGCTGTTGTAATGCAGCTTCTGGCTCAAACAGTTGCGGGAATCTAGGGTGGGACTAACTGTATAGGTATCTCGATAGACAAAGGGGATTGATTTTTTTTGCAGCTCTGTTTAGTGCCACTAGTGGCATATAAATGACATACTCTACCTTTAAAACATGTAATGAATTCTGGAAGTGAAGAATTGCACAACTTGACCAAAGGTTATACGACATGCAGTTTCCAAGTGATTGGAAACTGGTTTCCTCCCAGCATTTGCATGCTTTCACATAATAAAATAGGTTAGTTCACACATTAAAATGAAAATTCTGTCATTAATTACTCACCCTAATGTCGTTCCAAACGACCTTTGTTCATCTTCGGAACACAAATTAAGATATTTTTGTGGAATACTCTTTTGTGCGCAAAAAAAGCCCATAAAAATAGCAACTTCAACAATTTCTTCTCCTTCGTGTCAGTCTCCGACACTGTTCACGTTGTAATTTAGTATTGGCCGGCTCCTGTGTCAGCAACGGCATCGGAGACTGACACGAAAGAGAAGAAATTGTTGTAAAGTCATTATTTTTGTTAGTTTTTTTGCACACAAAACTATTCTTGTCATTTCATAACATTAAGGTTGAACCACTGTAGTCATATGGACTATTTTGCTACCTTTCTGAGCCTTGAAAGTGGTAACGGCGTTGCTGTTATGGGGGGTCAGAAAGCTCTCCGATTTCATCAAAAATATCTTAATTTGTGTTCCGAAGAAGAACGAAGGTCTTACAGGTTTGGAACGATATGAGGGTGAGTAATTAATGACAGAATTTAAATTTTTGGGTGAACTAACCCTTTAATTGCATGTGGATAAAAAAGTACCTGTTATTAGCAAACTTGTGTATGTATTAAATAAAAATTTGGCAGGGTCTTTTTGTGTCTTTAGTACTCAAAGATTGCTAACTGACAAGTAATGCTACGTGTTCTTGAAAATAATTGTTTATATACCCAAAACCACGCCAGTCCACTGATGATTGATCTCGTTCCTATGTTAGGATGTATCAGATGTGCTGTCCGACCTACGAGAGCGCCTCCTTACGCATGTTTAAATTGGGCAGAACGGAAGCCATTCGATCCACCACCACAGAATCGCTCCAGTTCACACAAGCCATGGATGATCCGTCAAAAAGCGTACAAGTTTACATTCTCATTTGTCACTCTCGATTAAGTTAATTTTCCATGTTATTATTTCCATATTGTTTCATTTTTCCATATTGTTTCACATTTGCAGAATGGAGAGAAAGCAGCACTGCTCGAAAAGGCAATTAAAGTTCACAGAGAGCACACACACATGGTGAGCGTCTTATGATATTTAAACATGTTTATGTTATCAAGAATTCTCAATAAATGTGATCTAAATTTTTGTTTCCTTTGTAATCAGGCCATCCATGGGCAGGGTATAGAGAGGCACATGCTGGGTCTAAAGATGGTGGCCATTGAAGATCTGACGTCTTTACCTGAGATCTTCATGGACACATCATTCGCTGTGTCTTCACATTTTAATCTCTACACGAGTCAGGTTTGTGGCTGCTTAATAACAATCTGTACACACAGAGTTTTGCTATTTATGGGAATTAGACTGGAATTTATTTACTCTTATGCCATCTCATGTTGGATTTTCTTTGACTTTTTGAATAATATATTGTCCACCTTTTTAAATAAAGTGAAAATGAGATGTCAAGTTTAAAAATGACAACAAAAAAAAGAACCATAAATCCACAAAGTCCACTTACAATGATAGTCAGGGTTTCTTTCTCCAAAAAAAAGTTTGTAATTCAGTTTTACATGACCAATTCCATCCTCTCACCTTATATTTTAACAGGCTTGTTTTTTGTTTATTTTTGCTACTGTACCTTTAAGACTTCTCTATATAAATGACCTCTGTTATTATTAGTTAACCTCTTTGCATGTTAAATGAGCCTGCTTTACATTGTGTATAGGTTCACAAAACAATCCTGAATGTGCCTCTCAAACAGTTAACACCATGTCCTAATCCGACATGTCTCCAGGGCCGTCGATAGCGTGACAAAAGGTACTGATGATTCTAGGGGCCCCCAGCCTTAGGGGAGCCACGCGATTTCAAGGGGGCCCACAGCAACAACCCTGTATACCCCAACTACGACCCTGCGCGTCGCCATAAGATTCCAGCGACAAGCAATATGTCTGTCCACACCAGACGCGTCTCGTAGTCGTGACAAAATCAATTTAAAACCACAGCCAATCAGAAGAGCATGTGAGAGGTCTCTCTCTGCAAGCACACTGCACTCAAAATTGATAAGCACATAATCATATTCATAAATATTATCCATTGTCACTTTTAGTATGGCTAAAGAAGTCACACAAATGATATTCAAACTCACAATAAATTATTTTAAAATTAAATAAAGCACATAATCAGATCAGATTATCATTGTCAAACTTTGTATGTTGGAAATAGAAACCGTTTCTAAAATATAGTCCCGTCGCTCTTTGCGTATCGCCGTCATGGTTGTTTGAAAAAGATAAGGGAAACGAGATAAGGGACCTTGCTATAAATAATCTTTAGCCGCTCGTAACATTGGGATCCTTCAGAAAGGTTATTATGCACTAGTATACATGCTAACCCTCAGCCAGGACCAGCACAATGTTCGATAGACCTCCCAAATCTAGATACAAAGAAATACTTAGTATCTTCTTCTGGTGTATCTATCCTATTTTCTTGCTACTGAATATGTGTTGATAATAAAGGCCAGATTTACTAAACAGGGCAAATTAGTGTGAGAGCGCAATTCCAAAAAAACGCTGATGGGAGTGGAAAGTTCTGCGCGTGATCTACTGACAACGCACAAACTAAAGAACACAGACGCAGCCGGATCATTTCCTTAATGACCAACGCAATCTACCAGTTAGCATCTGGTTTAAGACATGCTTTTTTGGGTGTTAAATAATAGCGCAAATACCAGTAAATTCACTAGCGCAAATCTTAGTAAATCACCTTGCATGATTCATTTAAATACTTTCCTCCCATTAATTTTGCGTCTAAAAAAGTGAAACTCCTGAAAATGCATATGCAATAAGGTCAGCCGCAAAAATAACCCTGTCCACGGTTTTTCAGTGCTATTTTTTTCACTGCGTGTCTTTAGTAAATCCTGACAGTAGTTTTTTAACACAAAAAGAGGGTTTTTCGCTGGCGCAAGCTGTTAGTAAATCTGGCCCTAAGGGTGGTAATAGTGGTTATGGTTTTGTTAGAATCTACATGGACAAACTTTTTTGTTTCATAGAGCTGGAAGATTTTGTGTCCCATTTAAAGCCCCTCTGGAGACTCTGAGTGTTTCACTGTCATGCAATACCTCGCAAATCATTCTGCCATGTTGGTGCCCTTTGATATAGTTTACACTTAACAGATACATAAATCTGACAGGGCTGCAGCAATGCTTCCCTGAGGACACTTCTGTGCTATGCAGCAATATCTTTCAGCTCTTGTCAAAGAAAAGATTGTTTTGGAACTGTGTTTACAACTGTATTGGCACTAGGAGTGTCGCAATATACCGGTAATGATGATAACTGTGATATTTCAAAAATTAAATACTGATATAATGCAACACTACACAGATTATATTATCGCAAATAATCCAGCGGCAGTAGGTGGATGGCAGTAGTCTGGTTGACACTCCAACACAGTAGGTGGTGGTATTTCACCTTAAAGGGATAGTTCACCCAAAAATGAAAATTGTGTCATCATTTACTCACCCTCAAGTTGTTCCAAACCTGTATGAGTTTCTTTCTTCTGTTGAACTAAAAAGAAGATATTTTGAAGAATATGGGTAACCAAACAGTTGATGGGTCCCATTGACTTCCATAGTATTTTTTTTTCCTACTATGGAAGTCAATGGGTCCTTGGGCCTGTTTGGATCGATCCTCTCAACTCATATTTTAACAGGCTTGTTTTTTTGTTTATTTTTGCTACTGTACCTTTAAGACTTATATATGTAAATGACCTCTGTTATTATTAGTTAACCTCTTTGCATATTAAATGAGTCTTGTGGGTTTGCATAGCTGGCCTGCTTTACATTGTGTCAGGTTCACAGAACAATCCTGAATGTGCCTCTGAAACAGTTAACACCATGTCCTAACCAGACGATTTGCCAGGGCCGTCGATAGCGGGACAAAAAGGTACTGATGATTCTAGGGGCCCACAGCAACAACCTGTTGACATGTCTCGTAGTCATAATAAAAATCTCGTAGTTCACCCAAAAATTTTAATTCTTTCCTACTATGGAAGTCAACTTAAGAATGAGTAAATGATGACAGAATTTTTATCTTTGGGTGTACTATCCCTTTAAGGCTAGTTGGCACCTGTCATGAAATGGAAAAATGAAGACAACAACGCAGTGGCTGAATCCAAATATGCTTACTTTTCATTTCTATGTAGTAGGCAAAAAACAAGATGTAAAATAAATAGTATGGAGATCATACTGGAGATGACAGAGGAAAGCAAGACACTCTACCCACAGACAAAAAAGTTAGTTGTGACAGCCCTAATTAGTACTTGCTCTTCATAATACTTCATTTGTGGTGTTATGGAACTATATCTGAAATTTCTCATCTTTTAAAGGAACAGTTCACCTAAAATAGAAATTCTGTCATTTACTCACCTGTATGACTTTACTTCATCTGCAAAATCAGATATTTGTTTCAGTTTTTATTTGTCAGTACAATAAAAGTCAATGGGAACCAATGTTGTTTCAAAACATTATTCTACATATCTAATGCTGTTTGGGTGTACTGTCTCTTTAAAGGATTAGTTCACTTCAAAATGAAATTTACCTGATAATTTACTCACCCCCATCTCATCCAAGATGTTCATGTCTTTCTTTCTTCAGTCAAAAAGAAATTAAGTTTTTTAAAGGAAAACATTCCAGGATTTTTCTCCACGTAATGGTTTTCAATTGCAACCAACGGGTTGAAGGTCCAAATCAATTCAGTTTCAAAGGGCTTTGAAGGGCTTCAGAGGCTCTGCACGATCCCAGCTGAGAAATAGGATCTTATCTAGCGAAACCATCAGTCATTTTAAAAAAACCAAAAACATTTATATACTTTTTAATCTCAAATGCGCGACTTCTGTGTTCTGCTTTTGCATGACGTATCATGTCGGAAAGGTCACACACGGGACGTACGTGTAAGTACCGAACCAGTGTTAAAACAAATGTGCAAAGACTAAATCAAACGCCCTTTTCACAAATAAAGGTAGAACAACAATGTCGGACAATTTTAAAGTTGGAGGAGAACATGAGATGGAGTTTTTCGGCACTGGGTCGGTACTTCCACCTACATCACACGTGACCTTTCCGACGTGATGACGTCGTACGCTGTGAAGAAGAACAACACCGAAGTTGCACATTTGAGGTTAAAAAGTATATAAATGTTTAATTTTTTTTAGAAAATGAATGTTGGTTTCGCTAGATAAGACCCTATTCCTCAGCTGGGATTGTGCAGAGCCCTCTGAAGCCCTTTGAAACTGCATTGATTTGGACCTTCAACCCGTTGGTTGCAATTGAAAACCATTATGTGGAGAAAAATCCTGGAATGTTTTCCTCGAAAAACGTAATTTCTTTTCGACTGAAGAAAGAAAAATTAATATCTTGGATGAGATTGGGGTGAGTAAATTATCAGGAAATTTTCATTTTGAAATGAACTAATCCTTTAAGGGCTTGAATGTTTTGTAAATCTATATTATTGTGAAATGTAGCAATTTCATGTAAGCTGTGGTGGTATTATTTTCAGGTTGGATCAAAGACAGACTGTGTTATGTGTTTTGGACCCATGGTTCCTGATGGTTACGGTGTCTGCTACAACCCCATGGATGACCATATCAACTTTGCTGTGACGGCCTTCAATAGCTGTGAAGAAACCAACGCTACTAAACTGTCCACGTTTCTAGAAGACGCACTTCTGGACATGAAGGCTCTTCTGGAGCAGGTGTCTAAGGCCCAGTGAGTGACAACACTTCTTTAATGGCAAAAGAAACTCTCACAGAAGCCTGGACGCTTTTCCCACTTTCAGTATCATTAAACTGACATGTATTATTGGCTCATATTGGTATTCCATATGAGCGTGACGTGTGTTTTTTTTTTTTTCCCATTATGCATAGACTATAAGTAACTAAGAAAAACATGTGGTGCTTTTGAAACTTTGATCTGTTTGTTTGAGGACAGCAACATTGACTCAGTGGCTGCTGGAAGTTGGAGTATTTTTGCAGTATATTTAAATGATGCTAGTGGCGCTAGTGGCACTAGTGCATGCTATTACACACTTCACTATTCAGGGAAGTGACTATGGATTAAAAAGCGCGTTCATTCTGGTTTTACAGTTTCAATTGTAAAAATTGTAAGTTTGAGAAGGCTGTTGATGTTGTCCAGTCCATATCATGTTAAGCCCAAAGTATACTCGTTTTTGTGTGTGTGTGTGTGTGTGTATACGCTAGTATATGTGTACAGTGTGCATGAAGTAAATTTCATCTTCATCACATTACAATCAAAACAATCACTAAAAAAAGGTTATATATAGATTATATACAGATATTTTACTTGCATGTCATGTGAGCATTAATTGATATCAGAGATCCGTGCACATGCAATGTTTCGTTAAATTACTGAGATGTTTGCTTTAAATTTCAAGTAAATATTTCAGGTCGAAGGGGTTCGGCTGACAAAAAAGTTTAGGAACCCCTTAAATTGAGCATTACTTTGAATGACTATGTGTTCATTTGTACACATACACTAAGTGTATGCATAAAAAACAAAACTTTAAGCTTTAAGGAGGTTTATGGCAGTTTCACAGATGGTAAGAAGGTGGACTGTTATTCTAAACCAAAACTCTCACAGCCACATTGAACTTTTCTAAATCACTCACTAATATTTTATGATTATTTATTTTTTTGTGCTGGTAAATTAGCAGTAGACTTGGCACACATTATTGTCAGCAGATTAACTCATGTCCATTACAATAAATATACGGAAGCACTTATATATAAACAGTAAATTGTATTATTTTTGTTTTTTAAATGATATGACAAAACGATCATAAAAGGATTATATCTTTGATATGAAGTTAATAAATCCTACTGCTCTGATTCTGGTGTGCTAAACTTGCTAAATTATGACTAGGATGATTTTTAAATGCGCCCAGGCTCTTAATGGACTAGAAACACTCTTACAAACTACACTGGTTCTTCTTCAGGAGGGTTAATATATGAATACTCTGCCCTGAACATTCCCTTGATTTGCTGATACTCCCCGTGGAATTCCACTTCAGCCCTGCTTCCCGAGGAGCTCCACAGGAAGAGCCGTGTCCCTCTGAATATGGTCGTCTTTAAGGCATCCACATCACGAATCTGGATAAGCAAAAGAAAACAAGAACACAGAACATCAGAGAATCACAACAATCTTAGCGCTTGCCCGACTACTTATTTTTACTAAATGCCGGCTCAGTATCTTTCTTATGTAGAGGACCCACAAAACACAGTGCAGCATTAGCTGTCTTTACTGTTTCATCTCAAATGTTTGCTTGTGTGCTTTTTGAACACAAATTGCTTGAGTTTCACTTTATTCCAACCCGTATGGACATAGAGGGCCCTATCATACACCCGGCCTAATGCGATGCCAGGTGCGACGCAAGTGTTTTTTGCTAGTCTCAGCCCGATGCAGTTACCATTTGTCACATTGTTTAAATAGCAAATGCACTCGCGGCCATTAGCATGTTGGTCTGAAAATAAGGTGTGTTCAGGCGCATTGTTGGCGCGTTGCTATTTTGAGGCAACTGAAAACGACTGCTCCATCGAACAACAAAAACCTAAATATAAATAGCGGTCAATAGCGCAGTATTTTTTGTGTTATTTAAAGGGTGCATTAGTAATATGCTGATTTGGTGCTCAAGAACATTTTTTTTTTATCATCAACGTTGAAAACAGTTGTGCTGCTTAATAGCCTACACTCCGCTTATTACACACACAGGGACGCGCAGCAGCACACAAACATTTTTAAATATGAATATAAAAGGTTTCCTTTCTGGAGAAGCTTTCAGTCTTTCTGAATCTGCCATGGTGCAAGTGCAACTGGCTTTTAAAGGGAATGGGAGATGAGACTCTGATTTTTGTTTTTATTGCACGTTACGCCCAAAACACACCCATGATTCATTACGAGACTAGGTACAACCCTTTTGGATCATGCACCTGGTGCACAGACCTTTTTCCATCGTTAAACTAGCACAAGTGGATTCGGACACGCCCTAAGTGCACCTGCGCCATGCGCTCAGGTCGTTAAAATAGGGCCCATAGTGTGATTACATCTCTCCATTTGTCAGCCAGATGATTATGCTTATACATTACCACGCAAAAGTTTGGGGTCTTAAAGATTTTTTTGAATGTTTTTGAAAGAATTATCTAACGTTCAACCAAGCTTCATTTATTTGATCAAAATACAGTGTAAACAGTAATATTGTGAAATATTGCATTTTTCCCTGTGATGGCAAAGCTGAATTTTCAGCAGCCATTACTCCAGTCTTCAGTACAATACAATACAGATTGTTTCAAAGCAGCTTTACAGCGATACAGTGTCACATGATCCTTATCATTCTAATAAGCTGATTTGGTGCTCAAGAACATTTTTCCTATTATTATCAACGTTGAAAACAGTTGTGCTGGTTAACATTTGTGTGGAAACCATGATAATTTTTTTCAGGATTCATTGATAAATATAAAGTTCAAAAGAACAGCATTTGTTTGAAATAGAAATCTTTTGTAACATTATAAATGTAATTACTGTTATTTTTGATTAATGCATCCTTGAAGATAAAAGTATTAATTTATTTTTTAAAAATCTTACCAAACTTTTGAACAATAGTGTATATTTATATGGAGCATGGATGCACAGTGACTTACCAGTATGTATGTTGAGTTTGTATCAGTATTGGTGAGCATAGAAAGTGCTCTGATCTGAATCCTCAAAGCTGGAGGAGCATCAATGAACACGCGACAGCTCTGAGTGTTAGAGGGGGAGGTGGCTGGACTCTTGATCGGATTCTCAATGAGCCCGGATGGAGAGAACAGCTGAACGTCACACTCTTCAAGGAAGATATGTACTGTCACATTCTTTCAGATTATTTCAGTTTGGCTAAATCTACAACAACTTTTTATATTTTACCCAGTAATGAAAATTCTGTCAACATTTACTCACCGTATGTCTTGTCGGTCACATTTTAGGGTCCAATTCTCGCTATTAACTAACTAACAACTACAACTTTTGCCTCAATAAACTCCTAATTACTGCTTATTAATAGTTAGTCAGGGATGTAGAATATGGTCATGCAGAATAGAGCATTAATACACTAAATTGCCAAAATATATAGTTTTGGGATGCCTGCCTTTACCTGCACATAAACTTTAATGAAATCCCATTCTTAATCCGTAGGGTTTAATATGGAGTTGGCCCACCCTTTGCAGCTATAACAGCTTCAACTCTTCTGGGAAGGCTTTCCACAAGGGTTAGGAGTGTGTTTATGGGAATTTTTGACCAGTCTTCTAGAAGTGCATTTGTGAGGTCAGGCACTGATGTTGGACGAGAAGGCCTGGCTCACAGTCTCCAATCTAAATAATCCCAAAGGTGTTCTATCGGTTGAGGTCAGGACTCTGTGCAGGCCAGTCAAGTTCCTCCACACCAAATTCGCTCATCCATATCTTTATGGACCTTGCTTTGTGCACTGGTGTGCAGTTATGTTGGAACAGGAAGAGGCCATCCCCAAACTGTTCCCACAAAGTTGGGAGCATGAAATTGTCCAAAATGTCTTGGTATGCTGAAGCATCAAGAGTTCCTTTCACTGGAACTAAGGGGCCAAGCCCAACCTCTGAAAAACAACCCCACACCATAATCCTCCCTCCACCAAACTTTACACTTGGCACAATGCAGTCAGGCAAGTACCGTTCTCCTGGCAACTGCCAAACCCAGACTCGTCCATCGGATTGCCAGACAGAGAAGCATGATTGGTCACTCCAGAGAACATGTCTCCACTGCTCTAGAGTCTAGTGGCGGCATGCTTTACACCACTGCGTCCAACACTTTGCATTGCACTTAGTGATGTGACTTGGATCCAGCTGCTCGGCCATGGAAACCCATTCCATGAAGCTCTCTACACACTGTTCTTGAGCTAATCTGAAGGACAAAGTTTGGAGGTCTGTAGCTATTGACTCTGCAGAAAGTTGGCGAATTCTGCGCACTGTGCGCCTCAGCATGCGCTGACCCCGCTCTGTGATTTTACGTGGCCTACCACTTCATGGCTGAGTTGCTGTTGTTCCCAATTGCTTCCACTTCCTAATCATGTCATGTGATTCCCTTGCCCTTCATGTCATCTTGTCATGTGCTTCCTTTGCTTCATGTGTTTTTTCTGATTGGTTCCTTATTTGATTGCTTTGAGGTGTGTTTTATGTCATTAGTCCTTGTGTATATATAGCCCTCATGTTTCTATTACGCCCTGTCTATTTTTATCTTTGTAACCTGCTGTCGGAGAGTTTTATGACAAAATAGTTCTGTTTATTTTTGTATCACATTTATCATTTTTCAATAAAACTGCATCTCAACTCACCTTCAGTGGACCCCTGTTACAGTTGAATAGAAAGTTCATAAGAACAGCATTTATTTGTAACTCCTTACAAGTGCCAGACAAGAAAGTAAGATTTGGTATGACATGAGGGTGAGTAAAAGATGACAGAATTTTTAGATGTACTATCCCTTTACAATAAAATCATTATTGCATTTGATGAATGTACATATTTACTAAAATATTAAAAATTGTCAAGTTATATGCTGTGTTTGTAATAACTCACCTCCATGAGGGCTTTTTTTGTTCTTAACACTCTGATAAAATAGTACCACTCCGTTGCCAGGGGTCAGGCGGCTCTGACGCACCAAAAGAACATTTGATCGTGATTTCAGCATTTTACCAGACATCCTCTCACAGAGACGCATCAGGATGAGTCTGTCATACAGGGCGATATTCTCCTCTGAAAATATACACAAAAATACATACAATTCACCATACTAGTACTGCATCAGATTCCCATGTCTGTATGCAATTTAAGCTCAGTACTTACTTTGCCGGCAGTTAAGAGTGCTGGATACAATTTTGATTTGAATAACCTCATCAAGAGGTCTTCCAATAGCAAATATACACCTTGTCTGAGTGACATTGCGTAGATCGATAGTGCCCGAGTCTTCAAGGAGGAGTCGCCCACAGAAACCTGAAACCAGAGTACATGATTTATTCCTCACAGCTTTTTTCCATCTATCCCTCTGTCTATTCATATATCAATCCACAAAATCGAAGGACCAAACAGTGTATATATATATATATATACTGAATCAGACATTTATATAATCAGACATTTAACTATATACTCAGATGTATATTCATATACAGTTGCAAGAAAAAGTATGTGAACCGCTTGCAGAATCTGTGAAAATGTGAATCATTTTAACTAAATAAAAGAGATCATACAAAATGCATGTTATTTTTTATTTAGTACTGTCCTGAATAAGATATTTTACATAAAAAATATTTACACATAGTCCACAAGACAAAAAAAATGCTGAATTTATTAAAATGACCCCATTCAAAAGTTTATGAACCATTGATTCTCAATACTGTGTGTCGTTCCCTGGATGATCCACGGCTGTTTTTTTTTTTTGTGATGGTTGCTCATGAGTCCCTTGTTTGTCCTGAGCAGTTAAACTGTCGAATGTTCTTTAGAAAAATCCTCCAGGTCCTGCAAAAAGTTTTTCAGCATCTTTTGCATATTTGAACCCTCTCCAGCAGTGACTGTATGATTTTGAGATCCATCTTTTCACACTGAGGACAATTGAGGGACTCAAACACAACTATTAAAAAAGGTTCAAACATTCACTGATGCTCTAGAAGGAAACACGATGCATTAAGAGCCGGGGGGTGAAAACTATTGAATTTGAAGATCAAGGTAAATTGTACTTAATTTGTCTTCCGAGAAACGTAAATATCTTCTGTTGCTTCCGAAGGGCAGTACTAAATGAAAAAAAAAAGATATTTAAACAAAATAAGAATTTTTTTTACATCATCCTGTTCAAAGTTTTCACCTCCCGGGTATTAATGCATTGTGTTTCCTTCTGGAGCATCAGTGAATGTTTGAACCTTTTTTTAATAGTGTGTGCTGGAAAACTGAAGAATTTGCAGGACCTGGAGGATTTTTCTGAAG
This sequence comes from Rhinogobio ventralis, assembly GCA_039654625.1. Taxonomy (NCBI): domain Eukaryota; kingdom Metazoa; phylum Chordata; class Actinopteri; order Cypriniformes; family Gobionidae; genus Rhinogobio; species Rhinogobio ventralis. The sequence continues at coordinate 10,893,065 of CM077211.1, forward strand.
AACATTGGGCAGTTTAACAGTTCAGGACAAACAGTGGACTCATGAACAACCATCACAAAACAAAAAAACAGCCGTGGATCATCCAGGGAACAACACAGTATTGAGAATCAATGGTTTATAAACATTTTAATAAATTCAGCTATTTTTTTGTCTTGTGGACTATATGTAAAAAAAAAATTATGTAAAATATCTTATTTAGTACAGCACTAAATACAAATTAACGCATTTTGTATGATCTCTGTTAAAATTATTCACATTTTCACAAATTCTGCAAGCGGTTCACATACCTTTTCTTGCAACTGTGTGTGTGTATATATATATAATTAATTTATTTTTTATATATACTGTACATGTAAATCGTATGTAGTTATCTGTCTAAAAAAATATAGTTAAATGTCTGATTATATATAAATGTAAATCCAAATATATACTTATAATTTAAATGTAAATCATTTTGTAGTTATAATGTAGTTATAACTAAATAAATGTAAATGAAAATGGTGAATATAATAATGTAAATCAGAATATATATATATATATATATATATAGGTCTGAATATATAGTTGTACAGATTTGTATCTATATATTTAGAATTATAACTATCTCTCTCTATATATATATATACATAGAGAGAGAGAGAAAGAGAGAGAGTTTATTATAACTATATTTGGATTTATAAATATATATAGATTCATATTTCATATAATTATAGCCTGTTTGGCCCTTCAGAATAATATAATATCTATTGTAATAGCAGTACATTTTGTATAATTACAACCAACCTTAAACCAAGCCCTAACCATAACCGTATAGTAAGTACATGTAACTGCACTGTAACAATGTCGCCTTAAAATTATAACCAATACAAATATTCCAGACTTCAGGAATTTCAAGAAAGATTACAAAATTGTAGAATATGTCCCCTTTGGACACTGAAATGGTTATCAAGGCTGGAGTTAGCAGACACTTGCCACCTAACTGGTCTGTGGTGGTTCTGTTGGCGTGCTCATGGTGCTTTTCATCAAATCCACTGTAGGTACAATGGCTGAAAAACTCTTCTTCATCTTTATAATTCTGACAGCTGGACCTAGTATGGTTCTCGTAAGCACTCTTGGGGTTCCCCATGTCCCCTCTCCTCTCTGGTTCTCTGATTGGATATGAGTGCCGTTGGGCTCTGGTGTGGAGGTATGGGCTGAGGAACAGTCAGGGCTATAGCAGGCCTGGATGGTGATGGGCTTTGGCAAGTGGAGGCAAAGAAAGGGGCTAACAGGAAGAGGATTGGTTGGGCCCATACAGGACACAGTCCGAGACTGGATCCCATAACCACATGAGACAGAGCACTACATTGCAGAGCAGAAAGAAAATGAGGAATGGAGAAGAATGTTCACAAGATTATTCTAAAATATCCAAACTCTAAATCCATAAAATGGGACTTTGGCTGTGAATTGTTAGCATATGTAGTTTGGATGATAGATGTGTTGGCACATTACCTCACTCCACTCATGCACATCCCAGTGGAAAGAACAGACTTGAGTAAAACATGGTGCAATGATGGGAGGCTTGTTTCCTGACTCACACCGCTCATCCTCCACAATCCTCTCTACACCCCCCTCATACTGAACACACTGCACTCTCCTCACAGATACGCCCATCCCGCAAGACACCGAACAGTCACCCTGCTGTCCCACCTGCCACCTACAGAATCATTTCATGAATTAAGACACCTTAAATCCTAATCCTAATAATATAATAAAAAAATCTGTTGGTTTTGCTTCAAGACAATAAGCATTGAGCATTAAGTGGTGACCCAACCAGGGTTATAATTGATAACTAAAACAAAAACCATAACAATTATTTTTCATTACTTGAAATAAAATACACATTAACTGAAATAAAATAAAATATAAGACAAACTATATGAAATTATAAATGTTGCCTTGTTAACTAGCTGAAATAAAATAAGTTTACTAAAATCAGTAAAACTAAAGTAACAAACTTAAGACTAAAATGTAATAAAAACTATATAGACATTTTTTTTAGAAAATAATAAAAATGACAAAAGCATACAATAAAATTACTTAAACTTTAACTAAAATTAAAATGAAAACAGAAAATATAAAAAATAAAAAATAAAACCTCATTCAAAATATTACCAAAAATTATATAAATGATACTATAATAAAAACTGGACCTAACATAGTACCAATTATGTTTAATGTTCAAAAGTGTCATAAATGAACAAAAATGTTTCAACATGAACTGCATAGACTTTTGCTTCTCAACCATGGGGCCGGAGCCCACTAGAGGGCCTCAGCACACTTTCAAATTATTTAAAATAAAACAAATGCAGCTAAAAGAGCTAACAATCAAAATAGAGACCAGCATATTTCTTATTTTAATTTGGAGATCTTATTTAAACCTACAAAAGTCATGGAAATTAATAAAATCTTAAGAAATCATGGGAATCACAGTAGTGAATATCATTTTTTTCTAATTATGTGAAGCTCTAAAATATTTTGTGTAATTTGTATAAATTATTTAGAAAATTCACTGCTAATAATTTATTATTTCTGGGTAAATTAAAAACGAAATGATCACGAAAGACTGGAAAGTCATGTAAATTCATTGCTTATAAAGAACTTATTTATATTGAACACTCCTAGTTTGTAACAACAATATTCAAAAACGTGGAATAGTCTGAATAGAAAACTATTTATTTTGATATCCTATTAATGTATGCATGATTATGGTTAGTTGCACTTTATTATTTGCATTTAGCACTGATTATTCACCAGCTGTTTATGAACCAACCAGGACAGACCACAGGCCATTTTCAGTTTATTAAAACATTACAGATTCTTCAGGAACTGTAAGTATTTGGATTAACATTATGTTATAATTTTAGGTCTAATGTTTATAAATGGCAGGACAACAGTTTTACTAGCTTTGGCTGTCCTCGACAAGAGGCGAAATTAGCTATTTTCACTGCCCCCCAAAAAAAAAAAAAAATTACATAATATGTAATAACTAACTGGGCCTGTGAAATTGTATTAATACAGTCAATAATTGAATTGTTTAATTAATTTAGTTTAATTTAGTTAATTCAGTTTAAACAATTATTTTCTGTATTTTTACTGTTCAATTAATGTGAATTACACTGTATTTTTGTCTAAATTTCTAGATTAAAATGTCAATGATGCCATTCTCGTTCAAATATATCCCCCTGTTTTTTGTTTTGTTTTTTGGCAGTCTGGAAATAACAATGTAATGTGTAATAAACAGGAAGTTAGTACTGTTATGAGGTGTGTACGGTCTGTGACGGTTTACCTGGCTGGACAGATTTCAGTATTACACTCCACTACCTCTGAAGGTCTGGGCACAGACTGACAAGCAGATTCTCCCACCACTAAATCCCTGTTTCCGACTCCTCCTTCCACCCTCTGGGAACAGTACAGGACTCTTTTCGCTAAACCACCTCCACAAGAAACACTGCACGGTCCCTGTATGAAGCGCCACCTGATAAAGAAAGACACAGTGGTCATCATGTGTGATTGTATAGGAGAATGTCTAGAAACCAAAAGTAGAGTTTAAGCAATGCTTACACAGCAGGACATATTGATGGGCTACAGGGCTGGGTATACAGCTCTGGTTTACTGGTACGATCACAAAGGAACTCTGGGACCTCGAGACGTGATTGGTGATCCACACAGGAGAACCAAACCCGCTGAGATCCTGTGTAAATGCGTAAGCATGCACAATTACAATTGCATACACAATAACAGTTGAGTTTTGTCCTAATTTCAGCATATGCATTCAGATGTCTCATTTACCATTGCCACAGATCTTGGAGCACTGGCCAATCACAGGACTCCAAACATAAACTGGAAGCATTCTGGAACGGGGCATTACATGGGAATCTGTACGGGTCAGCACGGTCTTGAAGACATTTCAGAACAGATCACATGAATTTTCAGCATTACTCCAGTCTTCAGTGTCACATGATCCTTCAGAAATCATTCTTATTATTATCCATGTTGAAAACAGCTGTGAAGCTTAATATTTGTGTGGAAACTGATAAAAAAAAAATTCAAGATTCTTTAATAAATAGAAAGTTCGAAAGATTTGGATTGTTTGTTTGTAACATTATAAATGTCTTTAGTAGCGTAAATATGATATAATATTCTATCAATTGTTTTATGCATTTTATATAGGTCTTTACTAGATATACATTGTTATACAAAACTTAGTTCTAATCTGATTGGCTAAATGTCGTTTCAGGATATATTAGAGTAACAGCACAGAGATGCTTCATTGTTTGTAATGTAACTGGTGTGAAGTGGATGGCGGAGCAGATTTGTGTGATTTTGCTGCATTGGTTTTTTGAAAACCAAATTATTCTGAGCAGCATTTCTCTCACCAGATAGTAAAGAGCAGGATGTAGAAAACCCTAAATGAGTGACTAGAACACCTTGAGCATGGAGGGGAAATTACTGCCACTCCATTCCACTCACAGCTCTATTCCAGTCCACGTATTGCTTAGTGATATGCAAAGCGTGATGTATTGACTTCTTTTAAAGGGGACATATCATGAAAATCTGACTTTTTCCATGCTTAAGTGCTATAATCGGGTCCCTGGTGCATCTACCAACCCAGAAAACGTGAAAAGGGACAACCCAGTAACTTTGTTTTGGTAAGCCTTTCTCTACAAGCACGTGAGCTGCTCAGATTTCTCTCCCCTTCTGATTTAGGAAGGAGATCTTATTATAATATTACCGCCCCTTAATCTGCACGTTTCCTCCCACGGTGCTGCTTTTTTGTTTTCGTAAGCGACAGCGGTGAACAACACCCTTGTGTGTATTTGACAGTTTAAACACAACAAAAAAATGTGAAAGATAAGTTACATGCTTCAGATAAGTGCGCTCAGAAAACGATCCATTAGAAGTTTAAACTAATAGTTTTAAAACGCGTGGAAATAATAAACTTCAATGAAAGCAAACTATGCTATCCGTGAGAGTGATGGAACTGTGTGGAGAGGGGGCGGCACTCAGCAGCATATTTGCATTTAAAGGCACATGCACGAAAACTGCCTGTTCTTGCCTGTAGTCAGAAATGGGCATTTACAACATGGATTTATAAATGATCTGTGATGTATTTTAAGCTGAAACTTCACAGATACATTCTGGGGACACCTGAGACTTAAATTACATATTGTAAAAATGGGCATAATAGGTCCCCTTTAAAACTATTTTGGCAAAGATCAGCATGATTGCTAGTGTGATATTGCAGTTATATCAAGCAATATCAAGAGTCAATATCAAGTAATTTGTTTGTATGTTTTCATACAAACAAATTACTTGATATTGACTCTTGATATTGCTTGATATAACTGCAATATCACACTAGCAATCATGCTGATATTCAGTACAGTAGTACTTGCTTGTGTAATACTGCTTAATTATAACTTTATGACAATACAATACACACTGACGCTGAATTTATTTTGTAACACAATACCTCTTTTTGGCTATCCCAGCCAACAGGACAAACGTCTACCACACAGGGAACGTGTTCTGGGGGTTTGGGTTCAGAACACAAATTTTGGTCAACCTCAGAATCAGATCCATGATGGGAGCGGACACACAGCACCGTTCTCTGGGCCTCCCCGGGTCCACACACAGCTGAGCACTCACCAGGCTCAGACACCTGCCATCTACAACACGCACACATATACATATGAATATATACACACAACTGCCAGAATGACTCAATACAGACTCTACAAACCATTGTAAACAGTTGTCATCACATCACAGGTTAAGGTGAACATTAAATCTAAATTGTCCCAATATCAGCGTTACTATTTGTTAATATTTAGAATTTTAATATTTTGTTTTCATTTTATTTTTAAAGTTTTCAATTGTTTATTTGATTTCATGTAATGATTTGGTTTTATTGTTTTAGTTTTATAATTTATAATAACTTTACCAGATACTGTCTTAACACATTTTCTTGTCTCATATTGAAAGATTTCTCTGTGCATTAAAAAGGGTAATCTTTGTAATCTGGTATAGGGTACTGTACTTCACCTTAAGACTGTCTAACTTGCTAATTAATTTGTCTCACACACTTTAGCACGTTACCTGGCAGGACAGATTTGGGAATTGCAGGTTTCCATTGTTGGTGGTTTAGAGTCAAGCGTACAGTCAGAGTCAGGCAGCTCCACTTTCAACATACCCTGCTTCTGAAAGCACGTGACAGAGCGCACTCGTTCTCCTACACCACAGGGGGCGCTGCAGGGTCCAAACTCACCTAACTCCCAGCTACAACAGATACACAAATTAAACTCCTGTATTCAAAGACCCTGCCCAAAATTACACCTTCAGCTCTTGTATTCGTCCCTTAAGTACACACTTTAGTGTTATAAATGTTATTTATAATGAAATATTGATTGTAATACTGTAATTTCTGCAGAGAAATTATCTGAAGAGATCTCTGAAGAGATTCTTCTCACAGACTGCATTGTGGGCAATAATGCAACAATCCAAAGTACCCCTTTGAAAAATGTGGGTCTTCACAGACATGGCCAAACAAAAGCTGCATCCTAATTCAGAGGCTGCATCTTTCGAAGGCTGCATTCGAAGGCCGGTTGCATCACAGCGGCGCAACGAAGGCTCCTTCAAATCTGGCTACAAAATGCGTCATTTGTTTTCCAGGCAATGAAGGATACAACAGATGGATCCTTCACGGCCTAGCCTACCCCAGACTTCATTGCACGCTGGTGACAACAGGACTTGTAAAATGTTATTTTACATAGTTTATACTCTTTTCCCTGGTTTCACAGACAAGGTTTAAGCCTAGTCCCAGACTAAAATGCATGTTTGAGCTGTTTTAACTGAAAGCAACTATATATCTGATATATCTTAAAATATGTTAGTGCCATTGTTTTGTCTCAAGATTTACACCAGTAATGTTTTTTTCTAAGGCATGTTTATAAAAGCTACTTAAATGTCCTAAATTAACTAAGGCCTAATCCTGGCTTAATCTAAGGCCTGACTGTGAAACCAGGCCTTTATTATGTACAGAAATGGATCACGGTGAACATATTTAGACAGGTTGTGAACCCTGTTTTGTTTTCAGACAGTTGAATACACCTTTCAATAAAGTCCTGTACAAATGTTTCTGTCGCTCAAAGGCGTGGCCTTTGAAGCCTCTGAATTGGGACACAGCTCAATTTGGTCATGTTGTACGGGGCCAGAGTGGTTTCCTTTTTGGTTTTCGTCAAGATAAATGAAAACAAATATTTGAAACTTTTATTATATTTCCTCGTATGTTTGATTGGCCACTTGTTCCTCTGAGGCAAAACTATAAACCTGAAACACTGAATGGCACCTGGGTGGGCAGTTTGGCAGAAAGCAGGGCTGCAGCAGATCTGGTGTTTGAGGGGATTCACTACAGAGCTCATCTTCCAGGTGCTCGAGTGTGACCACATCTACACAGTGCTGACTGATTTTCTGGATGCCTACAACAGAGAGATCAGATTACAGCATAAGGTTCATTATATAAATATGAATGTATTTACTGTAATATATTATTATATAAATACATCTATAAATGTAAATATACAATAATCCAAATGATCAATTATTTATGGATAATTTATGGTCCTCCCCAAGATGGGCAGTTGGGTCGGTGCTTTCCTTCCTGCAGGAGGTTGGAGGGGCTGCTGTCCCCCTCCACCTTAAAAGTGTATTTGACTGCCATAGTAGCACCATCACAATGCAGTGGACGGTAAGTCTTTAGGGAAACATCACCAGGCCACCTCAAAGGTGCCAGGTCAAACCCTCCAAGACCACGCCTTATTCTCTCTTAGGACCTCTCTGTAGTCTCCTTTTGAGCCCCTGGAGTCAGTTGAGTTGCGTTCCCTCTCTTTGAAGATGGCCCTCCTTTAGATGCTCTGAGCAGCTCTTCATCTGATTTGGGGACGGCTGTCTCCAAACAGAGGATAGCCCACTGGATTGTGGATGCTATTTCCTTGGCATACCAGGCCTAGGGTGTGCTGTGCCCCCTTGGAGTGCAAGCACACTCCAGTGTTGCATCCTCCTGGGCTTTAACAAATGGCGCCTATCTAACAGACATCTGCAGAGCAGTGGGCTTAGTGACACCAAATACCGATGCAAGATTTTACAATCTTTGGGTTGAGCCAGTCTTGTGTGTTATTGGGTATGAACAGGTAAACTGCGGGCAACTGGCTGGGTGTACCGCTTGCACACAGTGCCTTTCACCTCCCTAAGGAACCCTGGATGTCCTTCTAACCTTCAGCACCCTGTTGCAGCCGAATTCAGCGGAGGAATTTGCTGCCAGGGCCAGTACTCGTGAAGTATGCCCTTTCAGGTCAACCCGTGTACTTGAGGCTAGGAGCTCCATATGTAGTAATTCCCTGACAGTAATTACATATGATGTATTTTCCATGGTGCGGTTTCCCCAGTGGTAAACCTGTGGACGACATTGCTTAAGTGGGGTGTTGGGAAGATTACAACGTTGTGAGTGCACTTGTTACCCAGCTCGCAGTGGCTTGCCAACATCTGCACTGCCAAAACCTCGTAACACGGATCAGCTGGTTGTGTTTAGGGGCTCCCAAGTGCCACCCTAGTGTCAGTATATCGACACAATGTCTCATTCTGTCCATCAGGGAACGAAGGTTACAATAGTAACTAAGACATTACCTGTGCCACAGGTTACTGAGCAGGCAGATATAACAGTGGACCATCTGCCCTCAACAGCTCTCTCCACTGAAACAGCATCAAATGAGTAGTACTGGTATGAGATGTTTGGACTGGTGAGGTCTCCATACTCTTGCCCGTATTTCCGAAACACCTAAAAAAAGTGAAAATATTTTGTTACAAACAACGATTACTGAAAATTGACATTCATAAAGTAAGGTTCAGAAACAAAGAACAATTATAATTCAGATGCTGCCCACCTGTATGTGGATCTTGTCTGTGACTGGTCCAGAAATAGTTAGCTCTTCACTTTGAGGTTGGTGGTCAGGTGTGAGGTAGAGGTTATAGATCATGGGGCTCTTCTCCAGAGGTGAGGGGTATGTGATGCTTAGCCCTGGGCTTCCATCTCCAGACACCACATATTTATCATTTAATAACACCGCTGCGGGAAACAATTTCTTTCATGTAGTCTTTGAACTGTATTTATTATTTGGTTGGACATTATACTGTGCTCAGATAGGCTATAAGTTTGTTTATTAATAAATAAATAAAATTTTATTCACCAAAGACTTTTAATTTAACAAGAAGTGACAGTAAAGACATAATGGAAATAGAACATTATTTCTCAGGACTCACAACTGTATTTTGCTGTTGTGTGAATGTAGCTATACTCACCAAGGTGTGTAAAAACCGGCTTTGTGTTAATCACATGAACCTGAGAGGCGTTCAGAGGAAGGGTGAGGAAAGTGACATACTCTTGAAAAGACAACAGACAAAAATAGGTTATTATGCATATTGGAAAGCAAATAACTGGACAAATGATGGATATGTCTGAGAATGACCCCCACCTACCTCCAGCCTCTCCACCTGAATAGGTATTTGAGATGAACTGGCAGGTGGAGCCATTACCCCCACACACCCCGCACACATCCTCCAACTTCCCAGAACGCATTATTCCATCACAGCCAAACAGCTATTCAAAATAACCAATTGGAGAAATTATACTTGTTAAATATTCATAGTGTCCAATTTAAAAGTCAAAGTGGACAGAAACATACTTTACTTTACGTTATGTGTGTGACATTACCTGGCACTTTCCACCCAGACAGGCAGAAATGGAACCACTTGGTACAGTATTACCAGCTTCACACCGCGTCCCATCAATGAACTGAGACCCACGACTCACCATGAAGTCCTGCTCACGTGAGCGACACATCAGTTTACACTGAGCGTCACCTGGAAGGGAGAGAAAGACTTGAGAACAGAGAAAACAACGAGAGACAAATTCAACTGGAAGACCTTTATTAGGTTGACCTGAGGTGTAGCTGATGGCAGGGATCCAAGTATAGACTGAGCTGGAGTCTGTAGACACTGAAAGAGGCTGCTGGTCTGTGGCTGAGCACTGCTGAGACATGAATTCCAGCTGAGTCGACTCACAAGGCTGTAACAAACAATGGGAAGCCAGGTATGTCACCATGAATTTACTTGGTTTAGTAACATCATTTAAAGTTACGTCTCCAAGCTTTCTTGCACTAAAACAGTAGTAAGTTTTATTTTAACAGTTTTACAAAAAAAATGTTCACCCTCTGTCCAACCATAAAACAAGCTGTTTTTGCTACTGTACCTTTAACACTTATACACTCACCTAAAGGATTATTAGGAACACCTGTTCAATTTCTCATTAATGCAATTATCTAATCAACCAATCACATGGCAGTTGCTTCAATGCATTTAGGGGTGTGGTCCTGGTCAAGACAATCTCCTGAACTCCAAACTGAATGTCAGAATGGGAAAGAAAGGTGATTTAAGCAATTTTGAGCGTGGCATGGTTGTTGGTGCCAGACGGGCCGGTCTGAGTATTTCACAATCTGCTCAGTTACTGGGATTTTCACGCACAACCATTTCTAGAGTTTACAAAGAATGGTGTGAAAAGGGAAAAACATCCAGTATGCGGCAGTCCTGTGGGCGAAAATGCCTTGTTGATGCTAGAGGTCAGAGGAGAATGGGCCGACTGATTCAAGCTGATAGAAGAGCAACTTTGACTGAAATAACCACTCGTTACAACCGAGGTATGCAGCAAAGCATTTGTGAAGCCACAACACGCACAACCTTGAGGCGGATGGGCTACAACAGCAGAAGACCCCACCGGGTACCACTCATCTCCACTACAAATAGGAAAAAGAGGCTACAATTTGCACGAGCTCACCAAAATTGGACAGTTGAAGACTGGAAAAATGTTGCCTGGTCTGATGAGTCTCGATTTCTGTTGAGACATTCAGATGGTAGAGTCAGAATTTGGCGTAAACAGAATGAGAACATGGATCCATCATGCCTTGTTACCACTGTGCAGGCTGGTGGTGGTGGTGTAATGGTGTGGGGGATGTTTTCTTGGCACACTTTAGGCCCCTTAGTGCCAATTGGGCATCTTTTAAATGCCACGGCCTACCTGAGCATTGTTTCTGACCATGTCCATCCCTTTATGACCACCATGTACCCATCCTCTGATGGCTACTTCCAGCAGGATAATGCACCATGTCACAAAGCTCGAATCATTTCAAATTGGTTTCTTGAACATGACAATGAGTTCACTGTACTAAAATGGCCCCCACAGTCACCAGATCTCAACCCAATAGAGCATCTTTGGGATGTGGTGGAACGGGAGCTTCGTGCCCTGGATGTGCATCCCACAAATCTCCATCAACTGCAAGATGCTATCCTATCAATATGGGCCAACATTTCTAAAGAATGCTTTCAGCACCTTGTTGAATCAATGCCACGTAGAATTAAGGCAGTCCTGAAGGCGAAAGGGGGTCAAACACAGTATTAGTATGGTGTTCCTAATAATCCTTTAGGTGAGTGTATATGCAAATAGCCTCTGTTATTAAGGTGCAGTCACACTACACTTTGTTCCATTCACTTCCACTACTTTATTCTAGGCCAGGGTTTCCCAAACTGGGGTTTGTTAACCCTGGGGGTTCACGAGAGAACCGCAGGAATGAGTTGATGAAAAACTAGTAATTAAATAATTATTAAAATTATAAAAATGTAACATTAAAACAAACAAACATACAAATAAATAAATCATTTTAAAATAAAGACAATCAAAATAAAACATACTAAAATGTATACTTCATTGTTTACCTGCATGTCATATGACCATTTACCAACAGTAGAGAACCATAAATGTGCTTTTAAATTATTAAAATATTAACTTAAAATCTCAGGGGGTTCTTATTTTGCGTAAATATTATGCTAACAAAAATACAAAAAAGATTGGGAATCCATGAACTAGGTAAATGTTCATTTATAAATTGTTGCATATCCGCTGTGTCCAGTCTGGACTTTTATGTTGAAGTTGTTCCTGTTTCCTGTTTCTGTGCCATGTTTGTAGTCCCTTGTAGTTTTTTTATGTTGATTAGTTCCCTGATTGTTCCCACGTGTATCTCGTTTGCCATTCACCCCTTGAGTATATATAGCACTTGTGTTTCCCTTGTTCTCTGTCGGTTATTGTGAATGTAATGGTTACTGTTGGTTCCCTTGCGCCAGAGGTGGACAAAGTACACAACTCTATTACTTCAGTAAAAGTAAAAGTACTACTGGTCAAATATTACTCCGTTACAAGTGAAAGTTCTAAAAACAGAAGTATTTGTTTTTAAAAGTACTTAAGTATCAAAAGTATCAAAATTTCATTTTTTGTGTCAATGCATTATTTTATTATTGTTGCATTGTTGTATAAATGCACATTATCTCGTTTAAGCCAGTCAGTGATGCTCCATCCGACATGGTAGCATACGACTACCTTAAACTCATTTCAATAATTGTATAAAAGTAACAACAGTTAGTCAGTTAGGAACCTGGGTGTGCTCCTTGATACCAATCTCTCATTTGAAAGCCACGTTTCTAGCATCTGTAAAACTGCATTCTACCATCTTAAAAATATATCTAAATTATGGCATATGCTTTCAATGCAAAATGCTGAACAGTTAGTTCATGCGTTCATGACCTCAAGGCTAGATTATTGTAATGCTCTACTGGGTGGTTGCCCTGCTCGCTTAATAAATAAACTGCAGCTGGTCCAAAACGCAGCAGCTCGAGTTCTTACTAGAACCAGGAAGTATGACCATATTAGCCCGGTTCTGTCAACACTGCATTGACTCCCTATTAAACATTGCATACATTTTAAAATCTTGCTAATTACTTACAAAGCACTAAATGGTTTAGCTCCCCAGTACTTGAGCGAGCTCTTAACGCATTATACTCCATCACATCTATTGCGGTCTCAAAACTCTGGCCAGTTGATAATACCTAGAATATCAAAATCAACTGCAGGCGGTCGATCCTTTTCCTATTTAGCACCTAAACTCTGGAACAGCCTTCCTAGCATTGTTCGGGAAGCAGACACACTCTGTCAGTTTAAATCTAGACTAAAAACACATCTCTTTACTATGGCATACACATAAAACATTTTTAATTTATATTTTATTCAAATCAATTAAATGATTGTTAGGCTGCATTAACTAGGTCAGCCGGAACCGGGAACACTTCCCATAACACCTGATGTATTCGTTACATCATAAGAAGAATGGCATCTACGCTAATGTTAGTCTCTCTGTTTATCCCGAGGTTTACCGCAGTCAGCTGGATCCGAGCCGTATCCAGATCAGATGGTGGACCTGCGCCCATACATGATTAACACATCCCTGAAGTGTCTGCAGAGACTGTGTCAATTAGTCTACCCTCTGAAATTGCTCATTGACATGGCATCCTCAATGGATCCATATCCGGCGTGATATTTCGAATATTCCTATTTAATATTGTTTAATCGACACACCATCCTCAATAAACCCGTCTCCGGCGTGATGCCTCCGATCTTTCGAATATTCCGATCTAATATGACTTCTGACCTGTAAGGTTGCCAAAATAATAATCATACACTGTTTGTTAATTGGCCAGAGGAGAACTGGCACCCCGACTGAGCCTGGTTTCTCCCAAGGTTTATTTTTCTCCATTATGCCACCTAATGGAGTTTTGGTTTCTTGCCACTGTCGCCTTTGGCTTGGCTTGCTCAGTTGGGGACACTAAATTTTCAAATAAATATCCAAATAAATTTAATTACTAAACTAAATTAACTATGTCAACTATATTACTTGAATATATATGATAATTGAAATGAGCTGGATGACATCACCGTTTTCTCCAGAGCGGCTGTACAGCCGAATCAAATTCGGTTGCATTATTTTCTTGTTTAACACTGTGAAGCTGCTTTGAAACAATCTGCATTGTAAAAAGCGCTATATAAATAAAGTTGATTTGACTTGACTCGACTTTACAAAGCTGCTGTCACTTTAAGGCTGAATGCACTGACCCTATACACTGATACACATCCGATATTCTCCCAACTGTTTACTCTTCTCTTTCTCCCACATTTTTGAAAATTTTATGAGACATGCATCAAGTGTATGCCAACTAAACTAATCTTTTCAGAAAACTGAAACATACTTTCTAAGTATGGCGATGGGTGCAAACACTGTGCCGAGGAACCGTCTTCTTCCATTTTGCTATAAACTGATCAGTGTTCAAAAAATGTTGGAAAACTTCACATGACCATACAAGAGTGATTACTGATAGGCTGAAATGTAGTGAAGTTAAAGTGAAAGTTTCCAGAAAAAATTATACTCAAGTAAAGTACAAATACTTAAAAAGTGTACTTAAGTACACTACTCAAGTAAATTTACTTAGTTACTGTCCACCTCTGCCTTGCGCACCCTGTTCTTTGTTGTTGTTCTGTTTCTTTCATTAAACTCCTGCAAATAAATCCATGTCTCTGCCTGCCTTTTCTCGTCCCACACGTTACAAATATACCACTGTTCAGTGTTAATTTATGTTATCATATAATATTAATTTATACAAAAGTTTAAAATGTTTTAGTGTACGGAGAAATTAACATAATTCTAAATTAATAAATGACACCTATAGATGCTTAGAATTCCATCATGTCGAAGTAAACGTTTTTGTTGTTGTTGGTTTAAATGCCTGAAATAAAGTCTGTGGTTAACACAAGCTGAAGATATTTTCATGCTTTATTCTATGGCATAAAATACAGTACATCAGTAATACCCCGCTCGTGCTTTTATGTAACAAATGGCTAAATGAGACTACAGATTTTTGGGGGGAAATCAGTGGAAGATCAGTGATGTGACATTGAATTCACGCGACATAGTTATGCAACATGGCATAGTTTGTTTATAACCTATTTTTTGGGGGGGGTTTTGTACATCTGCCGATTGTATTCTGGCTTCAAAATAATCTACATATTAATCAAATAATCATAAAAGTTGTGTTCATTTGTGAAGATTATCTTGAAAAAAACCTCTTTTGGTCACAGAGCTCATTTTCTACAACAATCCAAAAGTCAATGGAAAAATCCTATTTGTTTTTTGTCGAGGGAACCAGGGTGATGCTAACTTCCAGGTTGGCATACAAAATGATGTTATCCTTGCAGCACTTTATTGCATTAACTAATGTTAACGACTTAAACATTAATGTAAAGTGTTGCAAAATCATTGAAAAATTAAGTCAAATAATGGAAACCTGTTTAACTGTGCTCACACATCTACACTGAAAGAATAAATGCTATAGCAATAATAAAACAAAAAAAGGCAGGCCAGCATATCACTGCAGCCTTGTGGCAATGTATAGATGCAACCCTTAGTTTGACTAACATGACCTACGGAGGCCCAAAGTAAACATGCTCTGTAGCTGTTACCTGCCGATTACAAAGTTCAGCTTCTATGTCCTGTCCTTTACAGACGGAACCACCAAAGGCTGCCCTGAAACACAAATGTCATTCTGAATACATATATACATATATTCAACAATATTATTGATCTGACTGTACTGCCACTGTTGTATGAGAACTGAGCTGGATGATGACCATTGATGATCTTTACAACTGATTCAACACTAAACTGACATCAGCTGAGCAACAGCCGAAATGCATCATTTTCCTGTTATCACTGTAAAGCTGCCTTGAAACAATCTGTATTATATAAGGCACTATTTAAATAAAGACTTGGCTTGACTATATCAGTGTGGGATCTTATAAATAACCACTAGTTTCTCAGTAAAAACTACGTATGCAAATTCACAATACTGTCGTGCTGGATACGGCATACTACTACATACAATTTATAGTTGGTGTTTGTATTGGTGTGGTGGCCTGAGTAGTTGTTATTGCTTCTATTTCTAACACCAGCTGTCCCTGTCATATTCTCACTCTCGCACCTGGGGTTGTTGCATTGCCTCCTGCGGTAAGTGATTCCTCCTCCGCATGTTCGCGAGCAGGGAGAGAATTCAGACCATGAAGACCATGATCCGTGAACCATCATGGAGGAACCCAAAGTAGAAGGAGTCACACACCGACCTTTAAAACACCACTAGAGCAACACAGAAAGAGAACAGTAATGCAAATCTGTATTTGTCATGTATTGTGTTGTATAAAATATTTTAAAAAGTAAAGATAGGAGTTCTAAGAATGTTATCAAACTCTAAAAAAAGTCATCTTTTAGTAATCTCAAACATATTCCATAAAATATGAAAAAAAAATGCAAGTATATATATGAAGATGTATTCGCATATTCATTCAATGTAAATAAGTGTTGGTCATAGCAGTGTGTCACCTGACTGGGTCCACACTCCGTCCCATCCAGAAGCGGAACAAGGAGACGAGTACATGAGCTACGGTCACGAGGGTTGATATGGCAGGACAGAACACGGCAGCTTGCCTTGATGACACCAGAGAGAAAACATCACCACAATTAACCTCAGTGGAATGTCTAGGTGTGATATTTATTGACAAAGTAAAAATTGCAATCAAAATGAGATACAAACCCCTTCTAAGAGGTTTTAAAGAATTTTTTTTTATTTAAAGTCTCTTATGCGTATACAATCTACATTTATTTGATCAAAAACTACAGTAAATGCAATAATATTGTGAAATATTATTACAGTTTAAAATAACTCTTTTCTATTTTGTTATATTTTAAAATGCAATGTATTCCTGTAATGACAAAGCTGAATTTTCAGCATTATTACTCCAGTCTTCAGTGTCACATGATCCTTCAGAAATCATTCTAATATGCTGATTGGGTGCTCAAGAAACATTTATTCTTCTTATTAATGTTGAAAACAGTTGTGCTGCTTAATATTTTCGTTTATTTTTTTTCTCTCTCATGATTCTTCGGTGAATAGAATATTTAGTTGAAAAAGAATTTCCATCAAAAATATATTTGGAAATATGTATATGGATGTAAAATAATGCCAAATGTATTTGAAACAAAAAACCTTGTTGAATTGCAATTTAAAACATTTCACACACATTTTCATTATTAAAAATTCAATAATCCATATTCACCTTTAGACTTCACGTCCAAAATATTAGGTCTGATTAAAAATACAACCTATTATATTCAACAGGCAAAAATTTTTCTTGACAAATTCGCTTCCACAAATTCAGTGGTTCAAATTCGACAGAAAATTAAACATTGCACATCCGGGAACTGCAGGAAATGCAGTAATGTTTTAAATTGAAATATTTACAGCTTAAATATATGACCAGGTTGAATTTCAGCCTATAAAAATGCAAGCCCTAAAAAAACAATGCATTAAAATGCAAGCACGGTTAATGCAATGCATATTTTTTTCAATTGCAATTCAACAAGCTTTTTTGTTTCAAACTTCCTGTATCAATAGGAAACACGTCAACACAAAACAGAGAACTGCATTGGTCAAGCGATTTCAGGTCATTAAAGTGCTAGCATGGCATTCAGCTCTTTGAAGGGGGGGGGGTCTAATGCTATTTCATGCATTCTGACTTATGTACACTGTTAAAGAGTTGGATTCTCATGCTAAGCATGGCCAAAATTAAAAAAAATGAGTTGGACGTACGACAGAGTATTTCTGTTCCAAATACACTCCTTTAGGATTCGAACCAAAAAATTTCGAGTATGGCCCTGTATGAAGTCATAAAGGGTGGAATTCCTTGTATGGGCACTGTTCCCGGATGAGCGTGTGCACACATCAACCAGAGCAAGAGCACACCCGTCAACGAGCTTCATTCGGGTTACAGAGCCGTTGGCAGCTCTGTCATTTTGTTTTTAGACCACAAAATCAACAATGTCAATGTGTTTTTGGTTGTGAGGGAAAGATAACCTTGTTCAGCTTCCCAAATAACCCAGCGTTAAGGAAACAGTGGATGCAGTTTGTTTTTCCGGAGCAGCAACGGAGTTCTGCAAGTGTGTTTGTTTGTTCCCTGTCATGAGTTGAAACCGCAGGCGGTGAGGGAAACTGCATCAAATGTCTGTGTTTTGTTGGCAATCGGCACGCAAGTGCATATAATGTAAACAACACGAACGTATAGTGAATCGGAAGTTATCCAGGGATAATGCCATGATGTATTGTGTGTGTGTGTCTCATAGGTGTGTGTGCGCTCGCAACTCTTTAGCTCTGCCCACTGCACTCCTCCACAAGTTTGGCTGTTTTCGGAAAAAATCGGTACAGCGTATCTGTCTTTTATAAATATGATAAAACAAAAGAATCTTCAGAGATATGAAGGATGCAATACTACTCTATAGGTACTCAAGATTAACATGAGATTGGCAGAAACTGTGTGTATTATGTACCCTTTGATGATTTACACTGATAAATGTCTTATGATGTTCATTTTTACTCACCATATCATCCTTAGTGAAAGAACAAGCAGTAGCTGAGCTGCCAAATGCTATACGGCACTGATCGTCCACTCCATAGAACAGACCAGGCCTCCAGTCCTGCACTGAACCACCCAGTACCGGAACATCCTTAACACACTCCGCCTTGCCAGCACTACACAGCAAACAATGAACACACAATCATGTTATAAAGAGCATCCTCATGATTTAGAATATTGCAGATGACTTAAAATAACACTTTAAATGATACCAAGGGGTGGGAAGGGAGTTCACAGTGCATACTCTATAAAATACACTACTGTTCAAAATTAAGTATTATTGGTGGATGATTTTTTAATGGTTTTTGAGATTTTTGAGATTTTTATGCTCACCAAACACGCATTTGTTTTATCAACAATACAGTAAAAACATTGATATTTTAAAATACTATTACAATTTAAAATAATTGGTCCCAAATTTTTTTTTTGTTAGCTATATATTGAAACAGTGGCATCCACTCGTGTCCGGAGGCACCACAATATGACTGAAAGGGCACTTTACTATTAGCAATTAAATGGCCCCTCTCAAGCCAACCCGGCCCACCCCCCGTGCACGCCACTGTATTGAAATGTAGTTTATTTCTGTGATGGCAAAGCTGAATTTTCAGCAGCCATTTCACCAGTCTTTCAGAAATCATTAAAATATGCAAAAAGATGCATATCAAATTTAAGAAACAATTCTTACAAAAATTTGATTGAATTAAATAATGCATTAAATGCACAATAGTAGCATTTTTAAACTCAGACTTTTGGAAGCTGCTGTACATGTTTGTGATGCAGTAAAGAAGTATACTTCAAGTTCATTTTATGAAGTATACTTAAGTAATGTTCAACAATATTTTTAAGTATACTTTATGTAGCAAGTATACTAATATCAAGGTGTACTAGTAGTAAACTTGTAAGTGTACTATTTAAATACTGCTTGGGACTAAATTGGCCCACTTTTAGTATATAAAAGTATACGTTTAAGTTAAGTGCACAAGTAGGCTTCTCATTTGTACTGCATCTGTACTACAAGTGAACTTATAAGTATACTAGTAGTTTACTATTTTAATACAAGTAGTACATTTTTTAGTTTATGAAAGTACACTTTGAAGTGTACTCTTTGTAAACTACTAGTTTATTAGTTTATACTGCAAGTATACATGTAAGTTTTCTTGAGTGAACTTAACATCATACTTATGGTATACTATTTATATATTATTTTTGCACATTCAGTATACTATGTTGAAATGTAGATATACATTTTTTATACTTGAAATATGCCTTTAATTGTACTTTAACTAATTTTAAAAACATTTTATTATAGCTTCACACATCCTTTTTTATCAACACTTGAATGTGGGTAAGTTTCATAAAGAAAGGCAACATTTCAAACAAAAAGTTGAGAAAACAGCATTTTTGTCAAAGACTACGCCTTGATCAGATTCAGAACGATGATCAAAACACAGATGGAGTAGATCGAGTCCATCAACACCCCAAAGCTTCACAGTCATTTCCTCTTCATGGGTTCGACATTTCATTCAGTAACAATAGGCAGTTTTGATATACATGCTGTTTAATGTTTGATGATCGCGTTATTTTAAATTTGCGTGAGCAATCTTCTATCACTTGTTTCAGCTTCTTCTTCTCCTGTATTTTGAACTGGAGATTCTGTACAGATAGCTGGAAAATTCAATCAATGGTGGGGAAAGAGTAGTAGATTGTGAGTAAAAGTAAATTCCTATGTATGTACACTACCAGTGGACTAGCCTACACAAAAATGCAGATACACAGAATTAGGAACCTTTTTGTTTTATATCAGTATTCTAATCAATATTTTCAAACAATGTAAGTTTAATAAGACTGTATGTAAAACTATGAAAAAAAGTATATTTAATAGGCTACTCAATCAAAAGTTTAAACACAATTACAAGCCACGTATACTTTAAATACTTAATTATACTTTTAAGTATATCTCAATCAAAAGATATAGGTCAAATATACTTAAGATTTTTTTGTCAGTATAAGTCAAGTATACTTAATAAAAAAGTAGACTGAAAGTTATTATTTCTATTAAAGTTCTTATTTCTAGTTTAAAAGAAGTATACAAATAGAACACTTGAATAAACTTCTTTTATGTAAGGGAAGTGAGTGACACCTGAAAAAGTTGTGGAGCTGATCCCTGCTGCACTGGGACCAGGTCAGATCGACACTGTTATAACCTCCGTCAGATGCCATCATAAAACCACTAGAGCTGCATGTGTTGTCTATTCCATCATGATTTATGCCAAAACTGAAAAAACAATAAGCAAGACTTGATTTACAATAATTCGGACTGTTTCAACTCATCTGAGTTTTTTTGGAAATAAACATTCTCAAGGTTACCTGTGGCCAATCTCATGAGCGATGGTGATGCCAAGATCAAAGCCTGTATCCTCTGTAATCACACAGTTCCACTGAGTAGAACAAACTCCACCCAGCTGAGTTACACCTCTCACAAGCTTATTCCCATTGGGTAACACCAGATCAAACCTTAATGATATCAAATAGAGTTGTAAAATGCAACCATGCAAGTATGCAGAAACACATAATATTCTTGAGATTGGTACTTTTGCAAGATATCTTACATCTTGCTCCAAAAATTTATTGAATTTAAGAGTTTTAGGCATTATTTTATAACATACACAAGGAAAGTTCCATAAATTAGCAAATAGTTTACTGTCTGCACAATATTGGACAAAATTGCACAGTAAAGAGGAATGATGGTCCTTTAGTTAAGAGTGCTCTCTATGGTTTTTGACCACACCTGGTAATGTATAATAGCAGATCTGCATGTAAAGGGTCAGTGTCCGCATCAGGGTTGACCTTCTGACCCCACTCGCACACACTTTTTAGAGAAGAGGTGATATTTTCAGAGATCTGGATGTCTGGCTGTGGAATAAAACAAACTGTATTCTCCTTGTGGATTCATATAATGGCTGTTGTGTACAGCATTAGGTCATACAGACATTGTTACCTTTGGCTCTGTGAGAATGACCATACGGACAAGGTGAACTCTTATATTGGCACCGAGGCTAACATCTCTCAGAAGCTCAGAGGCCTGCAAGTGTAGAAAAGGTTTAAACAACAGAAAGTATATTTAATATGCACTAATCCTATTTCATATCTTGTATACACTATATTACCAAAAGTATTGGGACACCTCTCCAAATCATTGAATTCAGGTGTTCCAATCACTTCCATGGCCACAGGTGTATAAAATCAAGCACCTAGGCATGCAGACTGCTTCTACAAACATTTGTGAAATAATGGGTCGCTCTCAGGAGCTCAGTGAATTCAGGAGTGGTAACGTGATATGTTGTCAGGTAGACCATTCGTAAAAATTTCTCACTACTAAATATTCCACGGTCAACTGTTAGTGGTATTATAACAAAGGGGAAACAATTGGGGACAACAGCAACTTAGCCACGAAGTGGTAGGCTGCGTAAAATCACAGAGCGGGGTCAGCGCATGACCCTGTCTGCAGAGTCAATAGCTACAGACCTCCAAACTTTGTGTGGCCTTCAGATTAGTTCAAGAATAGTGCGTAGAGAGCTTCATGGAATAGGTTTCCATGGCCGAGCAGCTGCATCCAAGCCTTACATCACCCAGTGCAATACAAAGCGTGGGATGCAGTGGTGTAAAGCACGCCACCACTGGACTCTAGAGCAGTGGAGACGTGTTCTCTGGAGTGACGAATCACGCTTCTCTGTCTGGCAATCCGATGGACGAGTCTGGGTTTGGCGTTTGCCAGGAGAACGGTACTTGCCTGACTGCATTGTGCCAAGTGTAAAGTTTGGTGGGGGGGGGGTTATGGTGTGGGATTGTTTTTCAGAGGTTGGGCTTGGCACCTTAGTTCCAGTGAAAGGAACTCTTAACGCTTCAGCATTCCAAGACATTTTGGACAATTTCATGCTCCCAAATTTGTGGGAACAGTTTGGGGATGGCCCCTTCCTGTTCCAACATGACTGCGCACAAGTGCACAAAGCAAGGTCCATAAAGACATGGATGAGCGAGTTTGGTGTGGAGGAACTTGATTGGCCTGCACAGAGCCCTGACCTCAACCCAATAGAACACCTTTGGAATGAATTAGAGCGGAGACTGCGAGCCAGGCCCTCTCATCCAACTGAACTTGAACTGAACTCACAAATGTTCTTCTAGAAGAATGGTCAAACATTCCCATAAACACACTCCTAAACCTTGTGGAAAGCCTTCCCAGAAGAGTTGAAGCTGTTATAGCTGCAAAGGGTGGGCCAACTCCATATTAAACCCTACGGATTAAGAATGGGATGTCATTAAAGTTCATGTGCATGTAAAGGCAGGCATCCCAAAACTTTTGCCAATATAGTGTATGTTAAATTTATTGTACATATATTCACATACAATATCTTGAAAATGTAGATTAAACACACACATACGATGTTGAGGTTTGTTAGGATGTATCTCTCAGTGTCTTGCCTATGGACATCATAAACATCTGGACCAATCACCACTGCTAGCTCCAGATGTGTGACCTCTGACCTCAGAGGTGTCCTCCGTAACCTGAACTGGCCTAAGAAAGATACAGATCACACTGAATAAAAAAACTGAATAAAAGCAGCAATAATATTGATAAGATGCCGTTTAATTCCTTCAAAATTGTGTTGTACATTTTAGAAGATTGAAGTTTGACCAAAGTATCAGTTTGTATAGTACTGGACATCTACTTCAGCATACTGAACTTGATTCGGCTGTAGAAACAACTGGCAGACTTACAGTTTAGACTTACAGCGAGTGTGATATTTCTTTTATATAACAGTCCAATAAAAACAGTAACTTTAGACACATTTTAGTTTTTTTTTTCTCATTATTTCATTTCATTATTTCATTATTGGCGGTTATGTTGTCCATGTGTTTCCATGTTGTTATGTTGTCCGTCTGTTGTTGTGTGTTTCTGAACAACAAACATTAGTGGTATTTTATTCCTCAAAGAATTCCCCTAAAATAAGAAATGGGACACCCTATACGTTCTCGTGGACTTCACGATCACGCGTATGCGGTGGCCATTGCAAGTCTACAAGACTGTAAGTGCATATGAAGTGCGCCATTTGGGACAGGGCCAATGTTTCAAACAAATCTTTGATTGAATGAATCAAATGATTTACTCATAAAGACAGTCACTTGTCACCACCTACTGGCATAATTATGCAATCTGCACTGGATGTTTTATAAATGCATTAATATATCTCTGTATTAAAGTTGAATTTTTAAAACTGTTTATAAAAAAAAGTGCCACACATGGTGTATGACCATGAGAAGTTGAGAAGTAGTGGCCTGCATGTGAATGACCCCTCGAACATATGGACAAACTCAGTTGCAAAATATATTGTTGTGGACTTCAGGCCACTGCAGGCTTCTGTTTAGTTACATGGTACTGTACACTGTGCATATATAACCACTATATTGTTCACTCACTCTTGGGCTGTTTAAGACGTGTTCTCACTGGTAATGTGTGGGTTAATAGCAGGTGAGGTACACCAGAAGGTAAATCCATAGTAAGCTCCTTCAGATGGTCTATGTGTTTTTGAAGCACTGGGCGAATATACAGCCTCCTTTCTCCGGACTGAATCAGACCTTGCTGAGGACAAATATAGACTGAAATTAGAAATTTGTCTCCTATATCTATCCACAAATACTGTATTGGGACGAACATAAAGCATAGTAAAAACATCTTCTTACTAATTTGCCATGGCAGACGGGGAGTAGAGTTCTTGTATGTGCTGGTCTCAGTAACTTCAGCTGCTCGCAGCACATATCCTCCCTCTTCTTCACCACACTGACCGTTGAGTTGATCACCATCTCCAGACTTGTGGGACAGGACACTGGTTGTTCATCTCTGTGCTGGCCCAACTCAAATCCCTCTCCTTCGGTCTGAAACGAGCACCTCCACAGCCCTCTGAAAGACTCATTCCTCGAGCAATTCACCCACACCAGCTCAAAGTGAGGCACTGAAAAATCAGAATATTTACATGTTTAGTTTAAATGTTAGATGTTAAACCTCTAATGTGTATGTATGAACCTAATGGCCTATCTGTAAACCTTTTGACTCCTTATTCATGACCGCTATTTCTCAACATCTGAATCAGACTCACCTGATTTAGTGGAAATAGTATCAAAATAATAAAATAAATCTTGAGGTTTCAGTGACTCTAAAAAATCCTGGGAAGAAAAAAACAAAACACAGTTTGATTTTGAACAAACAATACCCTTTAAAAAAAAAGAAAAAAAAGAAATGCTAATTGCACAGAAAGACCGTAAAAGGATGGCAATAAGCAAAGGTCAGATCATTTAATAAAATGTAAAAAATATTTACATTACTGTTTAGGGTCAATAAGATATCAATTTAAAAAAATAAAAAATAAATAATTAATTAATTCAGCAAGGATTCCTTAAATTGATCAAAAGTGACAGTAAAGACATTAATAATAATGTTACAAAAAGTCTATTTTTAAATAAATGCTGTTCTTTTGTATTCATCAAAGAATCCTGAAAAAAAAATCAAAACTCAAAAAATGTTAAGCAGCACAACTAATTTCAACATTGATAAGAAATGTTTCTTGAGCAGCAAATCAGCTATTAGAATAATTTCGGAAGAATCATGTGACACTGGCTGCTAAAATAGCCATTTTAAATTGTTATAATATTTCTTAATATTACTGTTTTAACTGTATGTTTGATCAAATAAATGCAGCCTTGTTGACCATAATAATTATTACTAATCCCAAACTTTTAAATGGAAGTACATATCCCCTTCTACATGTTATTTTATTACTTTGTTTATATTTATATATTTATTGTTTTATTATTAAGTTGATATCAACAGTAAGGGAAATTCCTTGTACATCTGGACTTTCTCAGATTTGTAAACATTCTAAAATAGGTCATAACTTTGCCTTTTTCCAAGCTTAAAAGCACTTACCTTCTGCAAAGTGCATTGTGAAATCAGTAGAGCTGTTGTTTTTAACAAGCTGGGAACTAGAAAGAGCCAGATCAGAGTTCCCATGTTTGACCACATCTTAAAGCACTGGACTAACCAAATGTAGCTGAACCAGCCAGGACTAATAGTGATCAGCCTACCGTACCACCGCAAATCTTACTGACAAACTATTGAAGTTGCTTGAAAGTGTCCTGTACATAGACCAATGTCTCACACTCTGCTTGTTTAGAAAGATCAAACAAAAAAGGTTATTGATCAGCATGGAGAAGTCCCACTGAAACACTGAGTTGATGAATGACAGACAATATTTGTTGACACACCATGATCTGTGTAGAAGGTAACAAGCTGTGATGTGGTTGGCTCTCTCCGTTGATACCTGTTTTATTGATTTGTGACATTGCTAGAAAACTGGAAGAGAATTCTCATGTATGAACAAATTCCAAATCACAGTACAGGAACATGATGTTAAACTAGTCAAGGAGGGGGACACTGCATTAAATAAATACTTTAGGAAAAAACAATAGTCAAGCTTTGTGAGAGAAGGATGTTGTCAAACATATAACTTTAATAATCAGAAATCTAGCTTTACTTTGAGGCATAATTAGTAATTAAGGCCCAAGCCCTGAAAGGGCGAAGGCCCTATAGTTTTCTTTAGGATTGTTCTTACTTTTTGTCAAGGTTTTTGGGGCTTTTGAGCAAGTCAAAAGCTCTGCCCAACCAGAAGTCGGCTATTTAGGGTTGTTAGAAAAAAATACTTCTCAGAGGGAACACATTGAGAATGCTAAATTGCAAGCAGATTTTTGATATCTCAAACAGTTTGGGCGTGGCATTGAAACTAATTTATGGTGAAAAAAGATAACAGGAAGTGTGTTATAACTTCTGCATACATTGACTGATTTTGATGAAACGACAGCTGCATGTTTGTTGAAGGAGGCTTATCACATGAATGTGACTATTGTGAAAGTCAAAATCATAGCGCCATTAACTGGCAGCAGGAAGTTTGCCATTTTCAAAATGCTATGAAATCAGCTTTATTTTTACCCAATTTACTTCAAACATCATCAGAATGTTAGAAATAAACACATTGTTTTCTGGTCTTTTCCCCCCCAATTAAAGCAGCATGTGTAAATTAAAAACAGGCAGATTATTGTTATCTGGTTGAAATAAAAAAGTAATATATATTATAACCACTTGATGGCAGCATAGGTCTATTTTTAAACAGGGTTGAACAAACTCTTGTGGCTGAGAACAGTGTTCAGACATAATGACTTTTATCAGCTATTGCATTTGGATATATATATATATATATATATATATATATATATATATATATATATATATATATATATATATATATATATACATGATCATGTTAGAGTTTATAATTAATTATATAATTTTTTGTTGTTATTCAATATTCTGGCTCAACTAACTGGTAAACAGTCTCCAGCTCACTCTCTCTCTCTCTCTCTCTCTCTCTCTCTCTCTCTCTCTCTCTGTGTCTATTTGTGTGTGCAACAGTTTTCCTAAAGCCTGTCATCACTGCTTGCAGCTATATTATTAATTGTCTGTTTTGATCCTATTCCATACAATTCTGTATGTACTGTAATTTATTAAATATCTGCTATAAGGTAAGAGGTAAGATATTCAGTTATCAGATATCTTGTCTTAGTTTCATTTCTATGGACTGGATGATTTTATGGATATACACGTGGTAACTTTTTTGAGTAATGTTGCCGAGCGATGCTGCTTGGGCACTTTCCCATTGAGAATGGGCAACAAATTTCTATCTGGATACTTTAGATGGGTTGTGGGCTCTGTGTCTCACCAGCTTGCCTGTTGACTGCAACATTGCTCAAAAAGTTGCCCTGTGTATCATCACCTTTTGTTTGTTTCTATTCAGTTACTATTTTACTTTGTTCTAGTTCTTTAGTTTTCATAGTAACTAATTATGAAAGAAATAAGACTCTTGAGTGTTTTCTAATACAGCATGTCATATTTTACACACACATAATGGAGGTTGAAGATAATTTTATTAACTTTATTAAATATAAATGAGCATTTTGACATTGTGTAATGCTTTTCTGTATAACAAATGTCTTTTTGTTCCCTTCCAACAGAACTCCTGAATTGAAAATATTTAGCCAGTGTGCATTCCGTGTTTATAAAATAAAGAAAGTGAAAGTTCAACAGAGCTCACTTGAGAGAACGGGCTAAAGAAATGATTCTACTGTGCTTTTTATTAACTGAAGTATCATTTAATTTCCAGTTTAATAAAAAACAGTTCCAAAAATTAATTCCTTGTCTTTTCTATCTCAGTAATGATGCAGAGTTTGTACTTTAAGAACAAGCACAGGAACAGACAGAAAATATTTGAAATGTTTAAAATATGAAAAGTGAAAGAAAGAAAAGGAAGGGAAAAGGAAGAAAAGGAAAAGAAAGACCATGAAGAGGACAGATCTATTTTGATCATTCAAGCTGACAGTCTACAACACGTGACAGAGGCAGACGTTTCTTTTCAAAATGTTAATGTTTTAATGTACAGTTAAATATATATAAGATTGGTACAATATCATGAAAACATAAATAACCCAGTTGCACAAAGGCAGAAAGAGGATAACATTTTTATTTAAATTATTTAATAAAATAATTGCCAGACCCTTTTGCTTGACCTTGAGTAACATTTGTTTAGGTAAACAACACACACACACACACACATGTTGGGTTTTCATGTTTTATGGGGACTTTCCATAGACATAATGGTTTTTATACCGTATAAACGGTATATTTTATCCCCTTACACTAACCCTACCACTAAACCTACCCATATAGGAAACATTCTGCATTTTTACATTTTCAAAAAACATCACTTAGTATGAATTATAAGCTGTTTTCCTCATGGGGAGAAAAAAATGTCCCCACAAGGACAAGGATTTCGGATATTGCCATCTTTGTGGGGACATTTTGTTTTTTTTACCAGGCCACACACACACACACACACACACACACACACACACACACACATATATATATGTGGTAAGGGTGTATCAAAAGGATGATGAAGGAATGTCATCAGACACACCTAAGTTTACTACATAATTAAAAGAAAATTAACCACATACTGTATGTTGGTTACAACAACTTTCTTATAAAATGCATTTTTAATGTAACACCGATGAAAACAACACCACCAGCACAGTACTTCAGAGCTGCATGATTTACGTGGTGTCATTAGTGAACAATTTAGAATAAAAATCCTACAAAGCAAAAAGTCATTTAGAAAAAATAAATGTGAAAGAATGCTTGTGACTCTAACATACTTGTATAAAATCTTTGCAAAACAATCATGGGGTGGAGCTATACTCTGGGATATGTTAGCTGATAAACCAGTTCATCAAGTTAATTAGAAACCTTGAGTAAATACACAAGAACAGATTCATTATTTTTTCATTGACATGAAATTAATCTACATTTAATTGGTCTCACATGGATGTGGCTGTTGTGGTTCATGGCCATAGTGGCACCAGCTGGCTGCAGCAAATGTGGCATATTCAAACGATTTTGACATATTTATTTTATATTTACCCACTTTAAATCCATATTGCCCGCCATGCACAGTTGTCATAAAGCCACCGGGGTGGTGGTGGCGCAGATCCTTGGGCCCATCATCGCTGCTTACAGCTATATATTGAATGTTATAATTGCATTAAAATAAATAATTGAATAATATTTCTGATTTGATGCAGTCTCTGAACTCTTAATGTTCAGCTATTAATAGTAGAGTTTCCCCTATTAATAGGGTGTTTGTAATTTCCCAATCCCAGTTCCCCATGTGATGTCCCAGTTCAATATTTGTAGATTTAGATAAAAACATAACATAATTTAGAATCTAAATATAATTTGCATTCACATTAGTACAACCCATTACAACTCTTGGCTGGAAAGGTGTTTATAAAAATGTTAAAATCCTATAAACTCTGTGTCGTTGCCAATGAGTGTTGATAAAACAGTCACTCAAGTTATTCAGCTTAAAGTAAAACAGTTATCGGTTAGTGAATTAATCGTTTAGTTAGTAAACAAATCAGACCAGTTTTGCGAACAGGTTCATTAAAAATATTTCTTCACCTGGAAATAAAGAGAAAGTGTCAGGTTTTAACATTTTAAAACAAGAAAACGTTGTGAGGTAAATTAACTTTTTTCATCTAAACTTAAAACGCTCAAATTTTAATTTTGACCGTATAATTTGTAGTAAAAATATTACATTATAATCTAAAATGTTGGTCCCTATTGTATATCTACGCCTAGTAAATGCGTCATTCTCTGCGGCACGGCTCGGGACTTTTATTTTATTAATGTCGCCTAGGCTTTTATATTGAAAAAACCGCTTGTTCCTCGTTGCGACTGCGAGCTTCACGCTGCTGTTTGTAGGGAAGCGCGTGCGGTCGGTGGGCAGGTAAAAACACACAGCATTTGAGGGAGCGGAGAGGGTATGTCTGCGATGCCGAAAAAGTGAAAGCAAACCCATTACCGTCGATTTGTAAAAAGAGCTTATGTTTTTATCTGGCCAGTGACTACGTGTTTACATGACTTGATTTAGCCTCATTATTAGTGGCAGATGAGCTGACGTCTGTTGTCGGTTGTTCGTAGCATTAGCAGCGGCGCGGCGTGGTGCAGCTCAAACAGTTAGCCGAGCCTGTTAGCATCTGTTTGTTTTTAAAATCCCGTCTATTCTAACCGTAACCAAACTGACTATAAATATGACGCACACGTGTTTTAATTGAGCTAAAACATCACTTAAATAATTCGCTCACTCGCTCGAGTTTGTGCGTCTGTTGCTATGGGCCATTTCACGGTTGCTGGTGCGGTCTGTGTGGTTTTAGGTTGATAGATATGGTGATCGCGGCTATTTCAAACCGTTACCGCGATTATTTTTAGTCGACCATTAGCTGAGATGTTTTCGTTGCTCGGCTCATCAATCCCCTTACATAGACAGCGTTTTTGGCCGAACTGCGCGCTCGGTTTGCCGATCTAAGTAGGCGATTCGGTAGGTTTTGAAATCCTTCCCTTAAAGAGATGTTCCTTCCCTCAAAAAATGCTATTTATCACCGTTATATTGTTTCAGACCCTTTAGTTCAGACTTTTAGTTTTTGGTGAACTGTCCCTTTAAGATTGATGTGCTGTTTATATGTTGTTGCAGTCGTGTTTTATCGTGGGGTTTAGGTGGGTGTGTAAGTCGACACCAGTCCATACTATGTTTGCATGGCTATATTTAAGTGCTGGACAGATAGGGGGTGATAGTCTTACATGGCACAGTGCTGAGAGTTAAACTAGCCGAAGGCCTGCTTGCACCTGTCACTAACCTTTTCTTACACAAACATCTTGGGAATACTTTTTTATAGTTTGTGTGTAGTAATTGGTCTCCGTCTCCTCTTTTCCTCTAGACTTTTCTATTTTGTACATACATTATTTTGTATATACTGTTTATGATGACTTCAGTGGTCACTGATGCTGCCAGGGGCAATCGGGACAGAGCCCTACAACAAACCACACACACCTCACAGCCACAGAAACAGATACAGGTGAGCAACATACACACTCCATCAGTGGAGGTGTGACAGATGAACGTACATGCGTATGACTGTGTTCTGATTATGGATGCCATCTATCTCTAGGCCACAGCGGAACAGATCCGACTCGCCCAGATGATTTACGACAAAAACGATGCAGATTTTGAGGGCAAAGTCCAGCAGGTGAGCAAAAAAAGGAGAATTGTGGCCAACAAAGGCTTTTTTTCTTTTTTTCTTCCTGTTAAAGGTTCTTGTCTGTGTTCTTCCAACACTGTATTAAAATACACTATTTACTACACAGTTGGAATCTGCAGCCCTATGGAAAAAAAAATTGAGGGCTGCCCCTGACAGTTTTTTTTCTAGTCGACTAGTAGTTCATTTAAGACATTACTCAACTAATTGCATGTTTATATTAATTTAAATATAAAAAATATATATATAAATAACATAATTTAAATTTATGCTGGGGGAATACTAAACCATGTTGAACCTTTTAAGCTTCACGAGGATGATGGCGCACTGAAGCATTCTTTGTTTATATTAGTTGAGTTTTAATGTAAATGATTGTAATGACCTCGACTAAAGCCCCGTTTCCACCGAAATTACCCTGAACAATTTGTCTTAGGAACTCTCCCCCCCCCAGATCTGTTGCTGTCTGCGTTTCCATCGCGGTCTAAAGTACAGAGAAGATTAGTCCGGTGACGTAGGACTGCGTGCAACTTTCCAGTTCCCGCTGGATTTCGTCCTCTGCTTATAAGCTTAATAAAGCTTGAACCTCGTTGTCGGTCATATTTTTTTAACCTAATTATTGATTCGAAAAGCAAACATCTCTTACTGCACTCACCGCAATGACTTTTAAAAATGTTGGTTGAAATAAAATGCTGTGTGAACTCAACCAATCAGCATGTTCAGCACCCAAGTCCCACCCCTGAAAATTCCTGAACTTTGAAAAAGTACTACCTCGTGAGCATGGCTGCTTCAAGGGGGCAATTTTTACCTGGAACTTCAGTTAGACCCTGGTTCCTGTGGTCAAAATACATGGAGTACCACCCCAAAGTCCCTAGTTCCTGGGAAAAGTTCCTGTGGTGGAAACGCTGCTAAACTATACATCCATGGGCGTCGGAACCATTGTATGTGGGTGGGACAAGACCCACCCACTTTTCAAGACCAATGATATTGGACCCACTCACTTTTACCATCTTTAATTCAGCATGTTTGTTCACTTACCCCTAACTGATAAACACTTTATTATTAAACATGTTAGATGCTTTATTTCCACTTTTTGAATATTTTCTTCATTTTTATTGAAAATTAATGTCTTTTGATCTAATATGTGATGGGAAAAGGGAGTAGAGCGAGTTCGGCAAAAGGTGGATACGAACCTCCGGTCGATTTGTTAACTTTCTGCCATGTGCCTTACCCCTACACTATTGGCACTATAAATAATACAGTGTCTTCCATAATTTTGTCTGGCCCAACCAGACGTTTAGTAAACAAAGCGGGCTATTTGCACTTCATGTAAATGGCATCTACTCCACATTTTTTTTTGCTTCCGACGCCTATGTATACATTAAAAAGATCTAAGACTCAAGCTTCAGTATTTGACCTCTATTTTATTCTGAAAGTCTTATAGTGGCAGTTATGTCTTAATTCGTGTCAGGAGTTATAAGAATGAAGTCGATACCTTAAATCCCACTCAGAAAAAAACTCTTGCAAGGTCGTCCTGAAAGCGCTTGACAAAACAATGTCCCCCAGGGCTTTTAGTTCAAAAGTGTGCAGATTTGGAGAAATAATGATAGATTCTCATATGTTTACGTCAAATTTCTATAGAGACAGGGCTCCAGACTGCAACCAGAATGGTCACATATAAGACAATTTAATGCGAGTTCAAATTTGACATGGTCGCGTCAGTGTCTGCCTGCCTGCACTTGCATTAGGGACTTATCTAATCTGTCAAGTATTATCGACTACGGCAAATGGGATATTTTCCTGTAGTAGACGGTTACAGTAGAACGTCAAGAAGTAGCAGCTAAGTTAGCGCGTGCAACAATGCTGTTGCCGTTGTATCAGCAGCTGCTGGAGTTCTTTTTCCAAATTAACTATTTATATAATCAGCGGGTACATCATGAATCCATTTTCCAAAACGTGTTGTCTTATCCTGAATCACTACGGTACACCTATAATAAGTGTTTATATTGCCACCGCTGCGGAGAAGCACAGTACCTGAGTGACTCTTCATCGACCTAAACAGATAAGTAGCTCTGGCTACTATGTTGTACCGCAAGATGCATTCAGTTCTGTTTATTAACTGCTAGAGCGCTAAAAGTTACTTGCTGCAGCTTTAAAGTCCCTGTTATCAGTCACGTACACGCGCATGGCACACTGATGAAATGCACAATCTAGAGCAAGTCTGCTTACTGATACTGTGGAGGACTTCATTAAAATTAGTGCTGAGGTGCCAGAACTGATGGATTATGATGCCAGTCAGGATGTTAGGCTGTGGTTCTCCCAAGGAAAGAGGACACGTTTAGTCCACAAACAAGACTCGTGTTGAACAGCCATGTCATGTGACATTCCAGCAAACCTTTACATAATTGAGGCTTACAGAGATCGCTGTAACATGCAGATAAATGTTTTGAAGACAATAAACACAATTGCAATGGTATTTGATTTGTGTTCTTCAAGACGTGTCAGGTATTTTCATAATAGATATTTATAATGCAATGCTAATCAACATAGCCTTTATCATTGTGCAGAATACTATAAAAATATATTTTCTGTCTGATTTTTTTGGATCCGAAGCCACATCAGATCACAGAAGGTTATTTAAAACACTTGACTTGCATTTAGGGTTGTAACAATATATACAGCTATGACGGTATACCACAGTATATAAACACATGATTATCATACCATGTACATTTGCTTGTCTACGGTATTGGGATAAATCAGACACAGACCTGCGCAACTTTCCACTTTACTAGACTCAACTTTCTCTATGTTCAGTCAGAGACAGAGGCTGTTATCTAATCTCTATCCCATGTCGAAAATTAAGTTAACATTTTAAAAGTTAAGTTAAAATTTGCAGTACGGGAATCCTTTGGATATTGAAAAAACAAAACAAACGAGTGGTTGTCTCGAGGACAGATGTCCAGTTCGCAAAAACTGGGCGCAAAGCGGCTGAAAGGAGGGAACACATCAAACATGTTTACCTATATTCAAGAATGCATTCCTCCATGCAGGTACAGGTATGTCCCATTTGTAACTTAAGGTTAAGGCTGTATGATTTCCGTGATGCAGAGTGAATTCCGGAATCCAGTCATGACAATGGAATTTACAATATTGCGCATCGATTTGAAGGATTGATTGAATAAATCAAAAACAGAGCTGTCAAATCACGACATGGTCTAGTGTCTGTGAATATTAAAGCGCAAAAAGACTGCTATATAAATGTATAATCTGTTTGTTTTGTGTGTCTCTGTTAATGAGCGCCGCCGCTCATGTACTACATAAAGTATGTGCGACGCTCAGTGTTTTACATCGTCTGCCGCCTCACTATACGAGGACATGAACGCACATCTCCAGACCTGCTCTGAGAGAACGCTTAATCATTTTCTTTGAGGAAAAACCACTGTCAAATACACAATGAAACCCAAAGCTCTTCACCTCTACCCGTCAAAATAAGTCTGGATTTTAATGCGAAGAAATTGACAGAAATTACGTTTGTACAATAGAATGTACTTCTCAATAAACGGTAGGCTACTACAATTTATTTAAACATTGTTTAAGGAATATATATATTTTTCCCATGCTTTTTAGTAAATATCTGTTGTGCAGCCAAAACATAAAAGGATAAGTTATTTTTATTAGATTTACAGAATTTTTATAAATTATTGATAGATATGTTAAACTAATCTATAATCAATTATTATTATTATTATTTTTGATGTTTGATTAATGAAATTTGAAGAAAAAAAACAAATGCTTCCAAGCATTTTTTCAACCAAAAAAACCCTAATGTTTTGATTGTTGAATATCGTATACTGTGAAATTCTGAGACGATTATCATACTGTGAAAATCTCATACCGTTACGACCCTACTTGCATTATAAAGTAAGTTTGAGGCAAAAACATGGTTTTAATCTCATATTGTTGTGTATTGCTGGTGTGCTAAGCTAACATGCTAGCTAGCCCTAAGATGCACCTGCCACCTAGCTGAGCAAATATGTTATTTTTATGAATAATTTTGGATCTTAAAGCTCACTGAAATGCGTCTTTTTTCAAGAAGGGCGTTTGCTTTTCAAAGAGGGTGAAGTGAGACGTTTGATCAAAGAAATGAGGGTTTAAAACGGTATGAATAGAAAGATGTCTGTAATTATGATTAAGACAAAAGAAAATAATAATTTGAGCCATAACCAGGCTGGAGAGGTGTGTGAATTTGTTCAGGGAAGACTGAAACTGAATGAGTTTGCCTGAATTGAGACAATACACTGAATTGATGCTTAGAAGGTGACAGCATTTTAAAGTCTTCTCAAAATAAAATCACTTGACATGGTCTTAATAAACATTTAATAAAATTCTTCAGACTTGTCATCTTCAGATTTGAATAACATGGTCAGACATGTGGCTTTAGCTGCAGTGCATTTCTAGATTAAAACAATGCCAACTTCAATTTTATTTTCATAAAGATATTTCATTCACATCTTTACAAAATTTTCAAAAGCAGGGGTAAAAAAAAGAAAAAAGCTTGCTGCAAAGCACCGGCAAAAGTAATGATTATGAATGTGTCCGGGGGGGGGAAATAGCAAGGATCCATTATTTATTATTAAGTAGTGTTTTCTGATTCAGTGTTGGCTAAAAAGAGGATGCTGACTCCCATCTCCGCAGTATAGTGGACACGACTTTAGAGAAATGCACCTTTCATACAGATTTACATACATTACATAATCAGAGTATTTGTTTTCGATTTGAGTTGGTCTTAAAAGTAGACCTTTTCAAGCTTTCTGTAGATATCTTTGTGAGGCAATTAGCATACGCTGAGTTTCGGTTCATTTTTGTGACAATGCAACGTTTGTTTTCTTTCCTTTACAAAAGCATTGTTTTGTTGTTATTAAACATAAATAAAAGTAGACCCTTTACAGTGGACCACAAGGGCCCGCTGTTAACAAACTCATGGACTGTGTGACTTTGCCACTTTCTGTGGAGTTTTTTTTTTTTTTTCTTCGTCTACCCGGCTAATACAATTTTGGTCGACTAAGCCTCTTTGCATCAACTAACGCTTAGTCAACTTAGGGGGCAGCCAAAAAAAAAATCTCACCACGTTATTAGGGCCATATGATTTCATGATATGAAAGGCTTCACATGAACCTCATTTAAGCTGATTTGTCTTAGTGCAATTTATATATATATATATATTTTTTATATGTGCATGTTTGTCAGTGAAGCACGGCTTTGTGATCAGTAGTAAATGCTGCTCCATTTGAAAGCACTGCGAGATTCAGTCGATTCTAACGGGCATTTAAAAAATCAACACGTCAAACATCTTTCCAAACATGAGCATTTATGAACCTTGTCCAACAAAAAAAAACAAAAAAAAAAACATGTTTTAACTTCATAACAACAGTTGAGCATCCCTCTGTGAGATGATGTGGCTTCTTGCACAGAATAAGGCACACAACATTATTTCATAGAATTCTATACAGTGATAATGGCTATGTCGTTTAGCATTGAATTATGAAAATACTTTATCATGAAAATACCATTAAAAGCTTGAACTCAGATAAACCATATATTGTTGTAGTAGTGTGTCTATTAATCGTTTAATCAAAGTTTAAAAGCATTTTATTCAGCTACAGCGATTAGATGATGCCCGTAGGGATTTCCTGGAACGACATGCGTTGTCATATTTGGATTTTCTTTTCAGATGTAGCAGCATTTACCATTGATCACGGAGCCATGCTTCACTGACAAACTGCACAAAATAAATAATTGCAGCCGTTGCCAAATCTTGTGATTTAATTTCGATTAATTGTGCAGCTCTAGTTTTTATATTAAAATGTGAATTAAGTTTTATTCGTTAATTTGATTACCACTGTTTTTGTTAATAAATTTGTCATAAAATGCAGAATACAGAAAAACGCAACACTGAATTTCTAAAAAAAAAAATTCACAGGGCACTATTATTGTTAAAATGATTACATTTAAGTTTCTTTAATTCAATTTAGGAATGGGTGATATGGCCAAAATCTTTTTGATTATTAAAATGTAATTAAACCATTAAAACTGAATTCAGAAAAAATTAAATGGAGAACACCGCATTTGGGAGAAATAAAACTGATTTCACAGGACCCTATATTATGAATCAAATGTCATGAGAGACTGGGCATTGCAGAATATATTTCTTTTCTGTCTTCCGCGCTAATTGCGCACAACTTTGATCAAATTAATTTAGCTTTGAGGCAGTTCCTTTTAGTGAATCAGTAAAAATTAAAGAATACATCTGGAACAATCTGGAACTGATTGAACTTATCATTTTTAATAAGTCCAAAGAATCATTCTTTCAATTAGTCAGTCAGTGTTTTTTTTTGATTCACTGAGCTGCAGTTGTCCAACTGAATGAATCAAGATGTTTTTTCTATACTTTATTTCAACAAATCAGCATTAAAGTTGGGAAAAGTAAATTTTTTTTATAAATGTGATCGATTTGATATTGATTCTCAATCCATGAATCAATCTTTTTTTTCAGTTCTTGCAAATCTGAATCAAATCGAATTGGTATATTTATACTGATACCCAGCCCTAATCGGTGTAGTTCCTGGCTCAGAGATACACGTTCAGAGTTTTATTGTAATGATTGGTAGGCTACTTCAATAAAAATAAAATCCATATACTTGATGTTCCTGATTCCCATCCTTAGTTCCCTGAATGGTTTGTGTATTTTGTTGTATCTGCAAGTGTTTGATTGCATTTGGCTGTTTGTGTTCTAGCTCATGGAGGTTACAGGCAAAAATCAGGATGAGTGTATGGTGGCCCTTCACGACTGCAATGGAGACGTCAACAGGGCTATCAACTTCCTCCTGGAGGAGGTCACTGTCAAGGTGCATGCTTTCTGCAGTTCATCCTGTTTTACTCATTTCTGATTCAGTGTATTTTCTAATGGTATTAATTATACCAGGAAAAACTAGATTGAGTTGAAATAATGTAATTGTTTTTCCCCCCAACATTACTAGTCTGCCATACTAGTTAATCTATAACAGATCTTTAATAAACAGAGGTTAATAAATCCATGTACTGATTCTGTTTTGAAATATTCTCACACTGTGCTGCTTTGGTTGCACAGGACTCATGGGAGACAGTTGGCAAGAAGAAAAGTGTTGGAAAAGAAGGGACTGCACCAGAGAGCAGAGAGAAGAGAGGAGAAAGGGAAAGCAGAGGCCGCGGGGGTCCAAACAGACGTGGCAGAGGGGCCAGCCGCAGCCAGGATGGTGTGTGTTTAGTGTGTACATGTCCTGATGTGTATATATAGGATTTTGTTTTTGCTTGAGGCAGTGTATCTAATGGCTTGCATATTGTCGTGGTGATTAGATATCAGCCGTATGAGCATTTCTTGTTCTCGTCGTTGTTTTAAGGGCGGTTGGAAGAGAACGGGTTTGATTCAGCTCCAGGAGAGAGAGGAGACCGTGGGCGCAGAGGAAGAGGGAGAGGTCAGAGCATTATACTCACTCCGAGACATTGCTGCACTGCTCACTAACACACTGCTGCCCCCTGAAGTGGTTTAAGTTGATTAGCTGCATGAAAATTATCACTCAAATAGTTGAGTTGAAAACTGTTAAAGGGATAGTTCACCCTGAAATGAAAATAAAGCCTTCTTTTACTCATCCTGCTGTTGTTCCAATGCCCTATGTCCTTCTATCTTTTTTGGACCTCAAAAGCAGAAATGGAAAAAAATAGTCTTACAAAAATTGTACAAAAGTATCACGCAATGATACAGTGAGATGCGCGCCATATATGGAAAGTGTTCAGTAGGCATACTATACGGTTTTGTGAGAAAGA
The DNA here is from genome assembly GCA_039654625.1 of Rhinogobio ventralis. NCBI lineage: Eukaryota > Metazoa > Chordata > Actinopteri > Cypriniformes > Gobionidae > Rhinogobio > Rhinogobio ventralis. The sequence continues at coordinate 10,932,168 of CM077211.1, forward strand.
AACTTGCGTATTAAACGTGTTATTCAGACAAAATACTGAGCTCGGCCGTTACTGTGCGCGTTCCTGTGAATGCGTGCAAGCTGTCAGCAGCTGCACTGTTGTCATGGTACCCAGGATAAGCACACAAGCACCATTTATAAAAATTAAAAAAAAAAAAAAGGTATATAAGAAATAATACTAAGGTAAACCTCCTGAAGTGAATGTTGTGTATCGGTTGTCATGACAACATTGCGTGAGTGGCTGCTGACGGCTCGGACGCACTCACAGGAGTGCGCACAGAGTAACATCCGAGCACAGTATTTTGACTGAATACGGTTTCTTTCTCGCAAAACCTTATAGTATGCCTCCTGAACACTTTACATATATGGCGTGCGTCTCACTGTATCATTGCTTGATACTTTTGTATCATTTTTGTAATATTTTAGCCTGGTCGCTATTCACTGCCATTATATGGAGGAGCGCGTGCAGTACTATTTAAAATTTCTGCTTTTGAGGTCCCAATATAGGACATAGGGCATTGGAACAACAGCAGGGTGAGTAAAAGATGGCTTTATTTTAGTTTCAGGGTGAACTATCCCTTTAAGTATAACGTACACTACGCTTCAAAAGTTTGGGGTCAGTTAGTACAGTACAGTTCTGCTCATAAGTTTACATACCCCTTACATAATATGCAAAATGTTAATATTAACAAAAGAGTGATCATAATTTAATGTAGTTTTTTTTTTTTTTTTTTTTTAGTACTAGGGGCGTTAACAATACATCGATCTTTTCAAGAGACACCTTTATTTTTACACTCTCCACATCTTCACGCAATGTCTGTCAAATGCATTACTTGCGCCAATGCGTGCATTCTCGTTTAAAGTCACCTGTCAGGGCTCAACGGCCATTTCACACTGCAAGTGTGAGCGGCGCATTTATTTATTTATTTTTTTGCTGTGCATGTCAACCCAGAGTGTTTGCTGGTCCTTAAGTCTTAATGTCGTAAGTAAGGTTTTCCTTAAAGGCCTTAAAGTCTGACAGACACAGTGACTGTTATCATTGGACAAACCACAGATCACCCAGTATTTCTGGTATCAGTGTCCCGCTGTTGTTGAGGCTTGCGCTGCCTGACTGTTTGTGAGAAACTTTCATGGAGAAATGAAATGAGCGTAACGGCAAACGTAAAGAAATTCACAGAGGAAACATACTGAGGTAAAAATTTAACATTTAACTATAGGCCTATATTAGAAAAACTAAACAATATACCATCACAAGGGATATGTTGCAGAGTATTTTCATGAGTGCAATGCTCCTGCAGCGCTTTAGTGTGTGTGTGTGTGTGTTTATTCTGGGGTGTTGTAGTTCTTTCTTTCGCTAGTCCAAGTATAGTTCGCTGTATTACAACTACAAATGAGACCAATCAGCTTTCGTGTTATTGGCGCCAGTCTCTTTCGGATTGTACCACTGACGCATAAAATGGATTTTATTCTTCAGCTAACAGTTCACCAGTTCCAGTTAGCCTAGCCTATACCCGCTCCTGTCTGTGTCATTAATGTTAAACAAACAACAACAGGGGAAAAACAAACCGTAGCCTACCTAAACTTAAAGCACTGTTTGTATCTGCATATTTATGTTGTATATACATATGTGCTATACACTTAAAAGACATGTCTTAAGTTGATAGTATTTATACACTCGCCTAAAGGAGTGGGGCTACAACAGCAGAAGACCCCACCGGGTACCACTCATCTCCACTACAAATAGGAAAAAGAGGCTACAATTTGCACGAGCTCACCAAAATTGGACAGTTGAAGACTGGAAAAATGTTGCCTGGTCTGATGAGTCTCGATTTCTGTTGAGACATTCAGATGGTAGAGTCAGAATTTGGCGTAAACAGAATGAGAACATGGATCCATCATGCCTTGTTACCACTGTGCAGGCTGGTGGTGGTGGTGTAATGGTGTGGGGGATGTTTTCTTGGCACACTTTAGGCCCCTTAGTGCCAATTGTTTAAATGCCACGGCCTACCTGAGCATTGTTTCTGACCATGTCCATCCCTTTATGACCACCATGTACCCATCCTCTGATGGCTACTTCCAGCAGGATAATGCACCATGTCACAAAGCTCCAATCATTTCAAATTGGTTTCTTGAACATGACAATGAGTTCACTGTACTAAAATGGCCCCCACAGTCACCAGATCTCGACCCAATAGAGCATCTTTGGGATGTGGTGGAACGGGAGCTTCGTGCCCTGGATGTGCATCCCACAAATCTCCATCAACTGCAAGATGCTATCCTATCAATATGGGCCAACATTTCTAAAGAATGCTTTCAGCACCTTGTTGAATCAATGCCACGTAGAATTAAGGCAATTCTGAAGGCGAAAGGGGGTCAAACACAGTATTAGTATGGTGTTCCTAATAATCCTTTAGGTGAGTGTATATTATATATAAAAAAAATGTTCCCTTGTTTTTTGGCATTACACATTTTAGCACAAAAGACTAAAATACTTTCTTGACTGTTGTCATGTCATAAGCTGTCAGTAGATTACTGTGAATTTTTATTTTTATTTGTGGATGTCCCAATCAGGGTGTAGGATGTGAAATTTTGAAATGTTTAATTTGATATATTTTGGTTGCAGTTGTGAGTTAATAAAAATGTAACTGGTTGTGTAAAATAGGCACATAATATATCGAAATATTGATTGATATACCCCTGAATCGAATCGTACCGCAGAACTTTTGAGGTATCAGAAAATTATTGTATCGCTGGCTATGAGAACAGATATCTTATCGAATCGTGATGAACTGTTCGATATACACAGACAGGCTCCAGCACTACCCAAATCAAACCTGAGTGAACTGTTAGACCTACCTGGAAAAACCTGAAAAGCACTGAATATTTAATTTGTCTTTGATCTATTGTATTTATTTGTGCTGTTGCTTGTCATTTTTTTTTTTTTTTTTTTTTTTATAGTAATAAAAATCATTTAGTTCAGTTAGGGAACAGACACCATAATTGAACACTGAATCTGTCAACGAGAGTCGCAGCACAGATCAGCATTTATTAGCATGGTGTATGCTATGCTTATTCGTTTTGTTATATAAATCGGTCTTCGTTTTGTTAATAAAAGTTCTGTTTAATATAAGAGTTTGTCATTGTACAGTTTTGTTTCACAAAAAAAAAAATTAACTCATCATTCCAGCAAATGCCAGCCCCAAATTACAGCTAATTTGAGTATAATTAATAAAGCTTAATATATAACTTAACTATATTAGCTTAATTTTTTTTTTTTTTAACTTAATTTGGTGCAATTATATGCAGCAGAGTTTGCTGCTTGCAAACGGACTCTTTTGAGGAGACAGTAGGTTGCAAAACATTCATTTGCCCCTCAGATTGCACTCATGCACAATTACACTGCATGCTCACTCCCGCTCGTATCCCGTGTAAATTACCATTGTTATCTCCTATATGTGTTTTGTTGAACTAATGAAATCCTCAGCTAAAACCCATGCGCTTGTTGTTTTACTTCCCGAGCAAGTGCCCACCCGAGTCAGAGTTGCTTTCAGAATCGCACCACAGTTCTGGTGCATCCTACAGGTAGTCTCCGGTTTGGTGCCCCGTTTCCAACTAAACTGTCAGTGTGAAAGCACCTAGAGACTGTGTAATTTATATGATAAATGGTCTATAATTCAGTATACTAGATGAGCTATAAGCCATGCGTATGAGTTGACATTCTCTTGATTTGTGCTTATCAGTTAAAGGGGTCATGAATTGAGAAATCAACTTTTTATTCAGCCTTTGATATATAAAAGTTAATCATAGGAATATCCTGAAAGTTTTGGAGCTGAAAACTTCCTTGTTAGTCAAAGAAAAGCTTTTATTGACACCAGGCCCAGCAAACGCTCGATCTCAGAATATGCCAACCCTTGATGTCATCGTGTGGTTAAACGCCGCCTCAACAGAAGAATAAGTACACCTGATTCTGTAGCCCCGCCCACCGATTCGTGCTACCGAGCAATAAACATGCCGAAGATAGCAAGATATTGCGCTGTGCCTGGTTGTGGAAGAACACAGTCGCTGCATAAGCTTCCTTCAGATTCTAATATTAGGAATGTCTGGTTGAACTTTATTTTTAATGAAGTTCCAGCTCACGTGGGGAAGACATTGCATGTTTGTTCGCTTCATTTCATTTCACAGCGGAATCGTTTGTAAACGACATTTGCAGACATATTGAGATTAAAACACAATGCTGTACAGTGCCTTCTATATTGGATCTGACAGGAATGGTGCAACGCTTATGTGAGTAAAACATGTTTTTTATATGTGGTAGTATTGCATTGTTACAGATCGTTTGATATCTACTGATTGTGTACTTGTCTAATCAGTCACAGAAGGGTCCAACTATGAAGGATGTAGCTGGCACAGGCTGTAATATCCTTTGTATTTGAGGTGTTCTTGGTTCATTGTCCTGCGATTCAGGATCAGACTCTGGGTCGAACATGTATGGGCGAATCATTCCGGTTGCCATTTTTCCACATTGGATGTTTTCAAAACAATTCCCCACGTGTACTGACGGGGGAGTCGAAACTAATTATATGCAAAACTGTTATCCAATCATAACAGTGGGCATTTACTTCCGAGTCTTCAATGCGGCACACCCATAAAAAAAACGAGCATTCCAGGAGAGAGGCTCAAAACCAGGGTAGAAAATAGCCCATTACTTATTCATTGTTTTTAAATGTAAAAACCACGCGAACCTAATATGTTGACCTCAGACAACAGTATAAAAATAAAAAAGCCAGTTCATGACACCTTTTAAGACTAAATTAAAAAATGACTAACAAAATGAACACTACTCTGATATGCTCAGAATAGATATTAAGAATCAAAAAGCCTAAGCCATCACCTTAGCTTGGTGTTCACGACGCCACCCAATTCATTTAAGACCCAATTCTTCAAGTCATTTAGCAGTGTTTGAATATCGTTTTTAATAGTCATCTACAGGTGTAGAATGTGCGCCTGGATAGTTGCGTTGCTTGTTCTCATCCCTACCCTAGATGGTCACACCATAGAACCTTAATAGAAAACAACCTATAATATGTAATTGTCCACAGTAAAACTTGTGTATGATGTTTGGACAGAACGTGTCTACAGTATGCGTTCTGGTATCTTAAGACTGGGCAGGATGGGGCCTGTTCCTGTGTTGCTATTTGTGTCACTCTGAGCAACGTTTGTAGGGCACTTCATGTGACGGATGCGTTGTTTAAAGCAGCTGCAACTCGAGAGGGGAAGATAAGGGAACAAGAAAAAAAAACAGGAAGTCATCCAAAGTCATGTCTCTTAAATGACTTTATTTTATTTACAAGGTGGTTAGTCAGTCATATCAGAATGTTTGAATGTAGAAGTCTTGGAGGTGGGATGGGGGGGGGGGATTTATAAATGTACACAAGAATCAATGACATTGTTATACTTGCTTGGAAAGACACATGGGCAATTAAATGACAACCTTGTAAATCTACTAATTGGTATTTATACTGATGTGTCATCTCAGGTGTAGGAGGCCGAGGAAGAGGAAGAGGAGCTGGAATGAGCAGGTTCTCTCAGGGAATGGGGTGAGCGTTCACACTGTTTTTCAAAACCAAAAAAAAAAAAATGACATACCACTGTGCCCATTCCAAAAAAACAAGCTGTTTCTTGGTCATTCTCAATCTCCCCTCTGTTTTCTTGTCTTTGACTAGTAGGACATTTAACCCTGCTGACTACACCGGCTCTGCTGAGGCAGGCGATCCTGGAAATGAGACTACTGAAGGAGCAGGTGAGTGCAGTTTATCGATCTGTTTCTTTAATAGAGCGGAAGTTGGTTCTCTAAAGCTTTCCACTTAATCATATCTGCAACCATTTTCAGAGTAGCATTGATGTCAGTTGAGATGGTATTTAGCTGTATTGATTTCATACCACATGCTCTGTATCGATGGTAAATCAGAATGCTGATCTCGTATCCGATTAATGTACCGTGAGTCATCCTCATACCAAATTCCATTCTCCAAACACCATTCTCTAATTCGGCTGTCCTTTCAGGAGCCTGGAAGGACAGTCTGGAAGATTGGGCAGCTGAAGACTGGAATGAAGATGTGAGTGATCTTATGTTAAAATGAAACTGGAAAACTTGATCAAGAGATGACCGTGTGTAATGCTCACTTCTCCATTTATCAGCTTTCTGAGACCAAAGTGTTCACTGCTTCCTATGCTCTTGGCTCCAAGAACCACATGCAGTCTGGACAGGGGTGAGTGCTTCCTGTGCTTCAGCACTTTCCAGCACAGAGCGTGGATGTATGGAGGCCTAGGAGTGCCACTTAAAATAAATAAATAAATTACTTAGAATATTTGTATTTTAATTTTTAGTTTTTACAAATCCCTCTTCAAATTGACAAATAAATAGACCTGTTTATTTAAAGGTACACTATGTAACTTTTGGCCCTCTAGCGGGTAAAATTCAAAATTGCATGCATTTTGTGGAGGAACATTTGTTTTAGTTCTGCTTCGGCTCTGAACTAAACTGACTGTGCGGATAAATATGGTTTCTTCTAATAACTAAAAAAGAAAGATTATCCTACTGCTCATATAACATTCACTAGTTTAGATGGAAAGGATCTCAAGCTGACTAGCTGAAGACGTTACTGTAGACCCGATACTTAAATTCAAGCACAGCTCTGTAACAACCCATAATGAAATGAACCTCCAACATAAGATAATACTTAGCCAAGCCAATGTTGATTCTTGTTTTATTACAGGATCTGTCTGTTCTATTTTTTTTCGTCAGACTCTTCTCTGGCTGCTTTTTAATATAAATGGGTGATTTTTTTCCCCCAGAAGTTCAAGATTTAGCATTCTGTCAGCCTTTCTTGCTCGTTGTGACAACTAATCTAGGCCACTCCCACACCATACGCTAAAGCTGCTGTCCGTAATTTTTTTTTTTTATTCAAGATTTACAAAAATTATATAATGAGAATGTACAACATGAATCCATTTTCCGTGTTTTTGTCTTACCCTGAGTCATTATGGTACGCTTACAATAAGTGTTTATATTGGGACTATTTCAGACCATTTGGTAGGAGCCGCTGCAGAGGAGCACAGTCCCTGCGTGACTCGCCATAGACATAAACCGAGAGAAGTAGCTCCGGCTGCAATGTTCTTCCGCAAGATGCATGCAGTCCTGTTTATTAACCGCTAGAGCGCAAAAAGTTACGGACTGCAGCTTTAAAAAAGTAGCCAGAACAACTTTTGGGAACACTTTATTTTACAGTGTCCTTGTTACATGTAGTTACTGTAGTAATAACTATGCATAATTACATGCAACTAACCCTAAACCAATCCTAACCCTATAGTAAGTACATGTAGTTTATTATTACACGGTGCTTAAATGCATAATAACATGGACACCTTAAAATAGTGTAACCCAAATTTTCTGTATTGCACAATTTCCTGCGACAATTATCCTGCTAGGTCTAAAATATAAACGCTTATAATAGGATTATCATAGTCAATCAGGGTAAGACAAAAACATGTTTTGGAAGGATTGATGTATTGACTTATTTAATTTGTGTACATAGTGTACTTTGAAAACAAGGTAAATGTAACAACAAATTATATTTTAATTATATTTTTAATTATATAAACTCATCCATAAACAGAATAACTTTTAAATCGCATAAAAAAAATATATATAATTGGTTAATTTAACTGTCATTTACCAAATACTTTTATCAATCGATTTGTCAGTTAAGTTAATGTCATTGGGCAGTTCACACATGGGAGCAGCCAGTTAAGTGTACAGAGGCATTATGATAAAGAAAATCTGAATTGATTAAAGGAAAGCAATTTGTGAAAGAGCATATTTAAAAATGAGCAGCTTATTAATTTAACTGCACATTTTAATTATAACTTAACAATGCATCTATTTATTTGTCAGTTTGAAACGTTATTTATTTATGTTTTGAATGTATTGAATTATTGATTAGTTTATTTTTAAGTAGCACGCCTAGAATTACAATGGAATTACTTTCTCTGTCAGTCACATTAGTTATTACTTATACAACAACTTTGTTCTTTTGTTGGCTCTGTATCTTTTTATATAAATATAATTTGAAGAGTTCCTGAACAAAGATGCTGACTATTTAATTTGCCATGACCACTTTATCATGGTAAAGAGCCTGGTTTGGCTAGTACTTAAACATCTCTATATTAAATATTCAACGAGCAGTTAAGAAGAGCAAGTTTAGACATCTGTCTACCTGTGTGCTCTAAAATATTTGGCAAACATTCAGGTATGATTCCCCTCCCAGTCTTGTGAATTTACGACTTATGTTTGGCAACTGAAGTCAAAAAAAGCACACGGCCTGAGCAAGCTGCGACACAGATGAGCAGGCACGTATAAGTGCAGTCCCCTAGAATATCCTCTCTTTTTTCCTGTGTTGTGGAAGCACCAGTTGCAATAGGGCAGAACCACAGAAAAACAAATCTGTAATGTTTTGCATCACAGAGCAATGGCCTTTTTGTAGTTGTCTGAATGTTTGTCTGTGCTCCTCAGGATGGATCTCAGCACTCTGTTGCCTAAGGTGGCTGAGGGCGACTCTGAGCTGGTCGGATTGGAGCCGTCATCCCCTGATACTCTTTCCCAGAGCCTGGTGTTCACCAACTCCCAGCAGTACACCACCCGAGCGCACACACACAGCTACGCTTCTGCTGCTGCTGGCACTTATGCACATGCTGCATCGGTGAGAACACAGACACGCATAAAGGCACTGAGCACCACAGCATGTGAATCTGCACCTTTGCCCCAGATTTATAAGGTTACTCTGGCTATTTTCATAATTATTCACACAATATACATCCATTCAAAAGTGTGGGCTTGGTCAAAAAAAAAATTTTTAAATTAAAATGCACTGAATGGATTAAAAAGGAACGTAAAGAGATTTCCATTTCCACAAAAATATTATGCAGCACAGCTGTCTTCAACATTGATGAGATAATGTTTCTTGAGCACCGGTTCAGCATATTAGAATGATTTATTAAGGATCATGTGATGCTGAAGACTGGAGTAATGATGCTGAAAATTGCCATCACAGGAATAAATGACATTTTCAAACAATTAATATTCAGTGTTGGCAGAAAATAAATTCTGGTAACTGATATGGTGCCATTATATAGTGTGTACTATTATGTAGCATTTTCTTTACAATTTTTGTAATGATTAAAAAGAAATGTCTGAAAGGACCAGTGCTTAAGATGACACTTAAGTCTTAAGGCTTAAGTTAGTCCTGGACTAAAATGCATGTTTGAGCTGTTTTAACTGAAAACAACTTGCACTGATAACTTATGTCAGTGCCATTGTTTTGTCTTTTTTCTAAGGCATGTTTATAAAAGCTACTTAAATGTCCTAATTGAACTAAGGCCTAATCCTGGCTTAGTTTAAGCCCGGTCTTAGGCCAGGCCTCAAAAATAGTAAAACGCTAGGCTATATTGAATGGCAAAAAAGTTTGTCTATCAACTTTAATATCATTTTTACTGACATTTGGTTTTGACTACTGAAATTTTGGTATCATGACAACATTTTCTTCCCGTCTAGACCATGCCGGGATCCAGGCTTCCCCACAATGATGTACAGAAAACAGAGCTAATCAGCACACCCCGAATCGCCCCTCTGTCCAATCAGATTTCAGGGCCCCTGAGCAATGGCGCTGCATCTGTTGAATCCACTGCTCCGATGCCACACCCTATTGAATCCACACCTATGACCCTGAATGAACCCAAGGAGACCCCTGTTACAGCAGCTCACTGTTAGTATTATGCATAGACTGTCTATACTATGTAATATCCGATTAAATGTACACATGCAACTAAATGTTATTGACTGCAGTCAATAATAGTTTTGTAGTTTTACACATTCTTAACATGTTCTCTAATATTTATGAAAGCATGTTCTCTATGAAAGTTTGAAAAAACAAATTGACCACATCTTTCTCTTTAGTGGACCTAAAGGCCCAACCCGACCCATCTCCAATCCTCAGTCATCTGACCCAGCATCAAAATGCAGCACTCCAGTCGGACCTGCCGGCTCAGGCCCGAGACCCCGTCCCACTTCCCCCATATGATGAGCCTTCTCCAACACTGAAACCCATCTGTGAGCCTGTCGTCATCACGGCAGAGCCGCCACAACCCAGAAACATCAGACCACAGAGACGGAGAGCACCCCCTCCATCTAAGGTAACAAAAGTAAACCTGTAGCCCCTTTTTGAGCCCCTTGTAACATTTATGTGAGCATTAGCGATTCAATTGGGCTGCCATTGGTGTGTATTTAACGAATTTACCTAATTCATATGCTATTACGCTGTGTGTGCAGAGTGATGTTAACATTTTAAGCTAGCTGGTGAGGTGAGAGGAAACGGCACTATCAAAGAGTCTAAAGAGGACAGTTGATAGCGAAAATAGGGCATACAATGAAGAATGGAAAGACAACTGTTCATCCTACCTAGTTTTGTGAATGCAAAGTCTTATCTGCAATGAAGTTGTCGCTGTTTGCAAAAAATATAATATTAGACAGCACCACGAGACGAAGCATGGCACCTTTTTTCTGATTGTCTTATCAGTCTTTTTGATAAAAAGGAAGCTGAATTTGCTTTCTTATTGTTCACGTGTTGGTGCTGAGGCCCCTTGTTCTAAGCAAACATTTCAATGGTTCACTGTTAGTGTTTTCATACCACACATTTCATGCAAAACGTGCGCTTGCTCATTCCGCTCAGCGGCGCTCTCTCAACCCAGAATGTCCTTTGTGATATGGTGGTTCGAAAATGTGAAATAAGTAGGGCTGCCTCTGAGTAAAATGTATTTTTTTTTGTACTCTACTAGTAGTTCATTTAAGCCATTAGTTGACTAAGCACATAATTATATTAATTTAATTACTTGAATATATACTGGAGAGAATTCTAAACCATAATGAGCGTTTATGTAATATAGGCAGTTTGCCTATTGTGCACGCATAAAGATTGCCAAAAAGAACCAGCAAAAGTAATTATGAATGTCAAAAATAGCAAGGAGACATTTTAATTGTTTACTAATAAACTAGTGTTTTTTTTGTGTCAGTGTCGGCTGCAAAGATGTTTACGATGCTGATCGCCATCTCCGCAGTAGTGGATGTGCCTATAGAGAGAGATGCACATTTCATACGCATTACATAATCGGAGAGTGGCCTATTTTCTTTTTGGTTTTGAATTGTTTAGTTTAAAAGTAGATATTTCAAGCAACATATTTCTTGTGTCTGTGAGGCAAGTAACCTATACACTGAGTTTCGGTTCATTTGAGACGGGCTGTAGTTCACGTGCAAGTGATCACGCTGGCGCCTCCATGTCACGATTATATTGTCTGCTATATTTGCTTATTTAAATCCAGGTAATTGGTTGATGAAACACTGATTCAAATTAAGATGCAATTTATACAAAACGAGAAATGCACTTTAAAGAAAGGCTTTCTACAAAACAACTCAATGAAGTGGTCAATCGTTTCTGACCCACTCCATGTCTTCCGACATATTGCGCATCTTATGATGTGTCCTATCTTACTCATGTTGTTCACCTTTCATAATCAACATGGATGAAATTCTTTTATTTTGATGTTGCACGGCAGATATTATTGCTGGCGTGACAGTTTTGGCCCGCTGGCCACCTGTTGCCGACCACTGGTTTAATGGCTTTTCATGTTAAAGAACAGGTTTTTTTTTTTTTTTGGTTGCCAGATCCCCTCTTCGGCAGTAGAGATGCCAGGCTCTGCTGACATGTCCGGGCTGAACGTGCAGTTTGGCGCGCTGGATTTTGGATCCGAATCCACTGTGGAGAATCTCAACCAATCAGAAAGTAGCTGTCAGGAACCTGTGGCTGCTGCTCAAACCCACTGCAGCCTGTACTCCAAACCCACCACCATCAGGTCTGTCTGACCACCTGTGACGCTTACATTTTATCATGTTTACAAGATCTTAAAGGGATATTTCATCCAAAAATACAAACTGTCATACCCTTACCCTCATATTGTTCCAGGCTGCATCTGCACTGTTTTTAAATGCTTGCGTGCATGCGTATAATGTAAGATGCTTTGACATCAGGCATTTATTTACTTTCCACCTTTTTTGACCCGCCTGTATACATTCACTTTAGACTGGTATCCAATATCCATTTGTTAATTCCCGCCCAAAGTGATTTTCGGTGATCGCTTTACTATGCACATGGTAGACCCTCTGGTTAAACCCTCTGGTTTATATAATTCATGTCGGGTGGCCATGATTATTTGCTAGCACAGACAAGATAACCGCTGTCATGGATGGTTTGCAGTGCAAAATCTGACAAAACAGATATAGACCGTCTGCTTCATAATACATTATGAATTAAAAAGCTATCTTTGTGGAAAAACGTGTTGCCATTGCTTGTGGTGGCTTGAAATTCAAAGGGGAAATGGATATTTGTGTTAAGACATAGGTCGAATGTCCATATATCGGATATGTATCCGATTTAAAACCACATTTGGAAGTTGCTCAGACCGGATGAGGAAATAAGCGGATCTTGTGCGGATTTGTGTTTACACGTTTGCAACAAATTCTCATCGATCTCAGATTTTTTACTCTTGTAAACACAGCCTTTTAAAATTACTTTTAAAGTAACTTTCCCCAACACTGGTTATTGGCTTTCAAATATAAAGAATTGTCTATCGCATCGGCCAAAATGTTCATATCGGTGCATCCCTAGTTTTCACATTTCACACTACCATTTGAAAATGGCTCTTTCAAATATCTGTGTGGGAGAGCGTCTTCAAAAAGCTGTTTTCTTAGGACAAAAATGGCATCTCTGTGTGGACAGTAGGCCAAAACGTAGAGAAAAAGATTCCAAATGAATTTGGGTTAGTGTAGCCATAGCCCTAAACACACAAGACTTTAGTCAACCTTCGAAACAAATGAAGAAATTTTTGTAAAACCTGAGATATCTGTCCCATTCGACCTGTACTCTTCGAGACGGTTCAAAAAGTTTATAAATCCACATGAATCAAGCAGTTTAATCAGAGTCTTCTGAAGAGATCCAATCACTTATGATGAACTAATTTAATTTAGGCTTTTATTCCCATATAAACATTGAAACCAATGAGGTTTATTCTCAAGTCAAGCAAGTACAGGTGCTGGTCATATAATTAGAATATCATCAAAAAGTTGATTTATTTCACTAATTCCATTCAAAAAGTGAAACTTGTATATTATATTCATTACACACAGACTGATATATTTCAAATGTTTATTTCTTTTAATTTTGATGATTATAACTGACAACTAAGGAAAATCCCAAATTCAGTATTTCAGAAAATTAGAATATTGTGAAAAGGTTCAATATTGAAGACACCTGGTGCCACACTCTAATCAGCTAATTAAATCAAAACACCTGCAAAGGCCTTTAAATGGTCTCTCAGTCTAGTTCTGTAGGCTACACAATCATGGGGAAGACTGCTGACTTGACAGTTGTCCAAAAGACGACCATTGACACCTTGCACAAGGAGGGCAAGACACAAAAGGTCATTGCAAAAGGCTGGCTGTTCACAGAGCTCTGTCTCCAAGCACATTTAATAGAGAGGCGAAGGAAAAGATATGGTAGAAAAAAAGTGTACAAGCAATAGGGATAACGCACCCTGGAGAGGATTGTGAAACAAAACCCATTCAAAAATGTGGGGGAGATTCACAAAGAGTGGACTGCAGCTGGAGTCAGTGCTTCAAGAACCACTACGCACAGGCGTATGCAAGACATGGGTTTCAGCTGTCGCATTCCTTGTGTCAAGCCACTCTTGAACAACAGACAGCGTCAGAAGCATCTCGCCTTGGCTAAAGAGAAAAAGGACTGGACTGCTGCTGAGTGGTCCAAAGTTATGTTCTCTGATGAAATTTCCTTTGGAAATCAGGGTCCCAGAGTCTGGAGGAAGAGAGGAGAGGCACACAATCCACGTTGCTTGAGGTCCAGTGTAAAGTTTCCACAGTCAGTGATGGTTTGGGGTGCCATGTCATCTGCTGGTGTTGGTCCACTGTGTTTTCTGAGGTCCAAGGTCAATGCAGCCGTATACCAGGAAGTTTTAGAGCACCTGCTACTGCAACTTTATGCAGATTACATTTTCCAGCAAGACTTGGCACCTGCACACAGTGCCAAAGCAACCAGTACCTGGTTTAAGGACCATGGTATCCCTGTTCTTAATTGGCCAGCCAACTCGCCTGACCTTAACCCCAAATCTATGGGGTATTGTGAAGAGGAAGATGCGATATGCCAGACCCAACAATACAGAAGAGCTGAAGGCCACTATCAGAGCAACCTGGGCTCTCATAACACCTGAGCAGTGCCACAGACTGATCGACTCCATGCCACGCCGCATTGCTGCAGTAATTCAGGCAAAAGGAGCCCCAACTAAGTATTGAGTGCTGTACATGCTCATACTTTTCATGTTCAACTTTTTGATATTCTAATTATATGATCCGTTGACCATATTTGACATGGTTCTTGTATGTGCGTTGATCAGTGTTTAATATGAAAATAACAGCTATTCAGGAGACTCGGATTAAACGACTCAGTTCATATGGATTACAGTGTCTTTATGAACTTTTTGAAGCTTGAAATTTCTTCCAGTGGAGTGACATCTCTGATTTCATTAAATATATTTGTTTTAAAGGTAAACAAAAGTCATAGGTTTGGAATGACGTGGGTGAGTAAATGACAGTTTTTTTTGGTGAACTAGACCTTGCACACTATCTGTAAGCGATTCTACCACATTTAGAAAATGTCCATTAAAACCCGGAACGTTCCATTAACAAGTGACTTTAATGCAGTTCTAATCAAGTCATCCTTTTTCTCTTTCCTTTTAGTGAGTCTCTAGGTGGCTTGCCTCCAGCAGTAATGGAGCCCAGTTACCCATCTGCCTCTCTGGGTTTACCGAGCACTACTGCTGCTTCTGTTTTGGCTCCCTCCTCCGCCAGCAGAGTGGAGTCATCCGCCACCACCCCTCTCAGTGTATGACCAAAACTCTTTTCATCTTTTCACATTTAAGGTGCGGTCACATTTACTGGTCCTCCGAGAGGTTTCATGGACAAAATACAGGCATTTCAATTGGAATTTGCATGTTTGAGTTTTGCGTGAGGACGAAAACGTTCCCTATGCGGATGTGACTCATGTTTGACTTGGTTACCAAACTTAATTGCTTTGACCAAATTCTGTTGACCCAACTTGGGATTTCTGTGTTTGAGAACAATGGAAATTTTACTGTGACCGCACTTTTAATTAGATGGCTTGCAACTGTTTAGATGGCTGAACTACCCTGAACATTTTATTCAGGGTTCTTATAATCATGGAAACTACCTGGACATATCAAATGTTTGGTTTTCCAGGCCAGGAAAATCAATTATTTGATTTGTGATCATTCTGAAAGATTCATTAGTAAATCACTGTGAATTTTAATGAATTTAAAGTCCTTAACTAGTCATCAAAGACATCTTAAAGTCATGGAGTTTCATTGATCAAACTAATTGAGTTTTCATGCAGAATGGAATTAAAGTTTAGAAAGTTGCATTTATACAAATTAAACAAACCAAATTCTGGTATCAAACAAACATACCAAAACAAAGAAAAATCTATTAAATGCACTTAAAGAAATAGTTCACCCAAAAATTTAAATTCCAAACCTGTATGACTTTTTTTTTCTTCTTCAGTTTTTTTTTCTTCCATACAATAGAAGTCAATAGGATCCCATGTTGTTTGGTCAACATTTATCAAAATATATTTTTTTCTGATAAAGGAAGTCCTACAGGTTTGTAACAACATTAGGCTGAGTAAATGATTATGCTTAACTTTTGGGTGGACTGTCCCCTTCAATGCTTTTCGCCACACTTCATATATAGTATGATTAACCTTTTATTTGTAATTTATTCATGGTAATTCCTTTTGTTTTGTTTTTTCCACTTGTTTGGTCGGTATAAAAATAGCTGAATCTGTTTTATCGGTTTCCCCACAGAATGGATTCAGTGAAATGAGGACGTCTAGCGCACAGGAAGGTAATTGTGTTTTAGAAGGCTTTCCATTTTTACCTGTACTTTTTTTGCTAAGTGAATTTGAAGCATAGGCCACAATTTACATTTTTGTCCTGATATATCTACAGCTGCCCCGTCCAGCACCCCTCAGCCCATATCCACAGCTCTGCCCACTGAGAACGGCCTGTCATCTTCATCGCTCTCATCTTCTTCCTCCTCAACAGCACCGCCTGCCCTCAGCACAGCTCTTTCGTCACTTAGCAGGTACTACCACTCCATTAGAATTTCTGTCTTATTAAATATTCATGAGGAAATCAGTCTCCTTATGGTATCGTGGTTGCTTGTTCTCAGTCACGTGAGCAGCATTAACTCTCCCGGATCTTCTGCACCCACCAGCTCTTCTCTAAGCGTAAGTGTCTTTTGAGGCTCTTTTTTTCCTTTTCATTATCCTCACTTTATTTCCCTCTTTACCTGATCTTCTCTCCCTTATTTGTCCTGATTTCAGCAAATAGCTTCTATTCTCATGATATTTGAGGGGCTTTATATTATGGATGTGTGGATGGTGTGCCTGGATCAGTGTTAAATGAATAAATGTTTCCTTCAGACCCAGATGGGCGCGGATGTGAACGTGAGCCTGTCCACGTACTCTGGCTCTGTGTCCAGCTCGGCGGTCAACTCAAATGGCCTGAGTGCAGGAACCCAGAACCTTATCACTAATGGCCCATCCGCTCCCTCTGCTGTTCGTTCTGCTCCACTGCAGACCACCATCACACCCTCCAACACCTCTGGTCAGTCACACAAACACATTCAGTGTTGCAGCAGAGGTGGCAGTATTTTTATGATTGATTGCTGTTGACCAACTCTTAAAAAAAAAAAAAAAAAAAAAAAAAAAAAAAAGTCAATGTATAAACTAAATTTCACTTCAGTCTGTAAATAGTGTGTGGTTGGTATAATATAAAAATTGCATGTTTTAACTGAAAATCTTGTTTCTATGGGTGTGGTTGTTTTTTTAATTTTATTTTTTTTTTTTTTTAAATATCTTCAGGTAAGGCGCCTCCTAACCTGGCTCAAGGAGTACCGCCACTGCTGGCCAGTCAGTATATCATGGGTCCTGGTGGCCTGCTTCCTGCTTACCCGGTTAGTGTATGGCTGATCTGCTCTCAGATGGAGGAATAATATAATATAATATAATATAATAGGGCTGCCCTCGACTAAAGATTTTTCTAGTCGACTAGTTCATTTAAGTTATTAGTCGTTATTTGAGGTTGATGAATGATGGGTGAATGTTTGGATTTCCTGCTGTTAACTATCTGTCCATCCCAGGCTGCGTGATTCGCCTTTTCCTGTGGAGGTTTTTATTTCTGCAACCTAAACACATTAAATTGGTTGACCAAGCCTCTTCTAGTCGACTAACTGTTAGTTGACTATTAGGGGGCAGCCCTAATATATACTTTTATGTTTCTCTTTGTTGAAGTGTTTGTGTTCTTGCCTGCATCACATTGATGCCATTGATCTGTGTCTGATCTTTCTGTACTTTCTTATCCCTAAAGCCAATCTATGGATATGAAGATTTACAGATGATGCAGTCCCGCCTACCCATGGTAACAATTTCATAGTCAACTGTTTCTGTCACACACTTAAAGGGATAGTTCAACCCAAAATGAATATTCCGTCATTAATTACTCACCCTCATGTCGTTTCAAACCCGTAAGACCTTCGTTCATCTTCGGAACACAAATTAAGATATTTTTGATGAAATCCAAGAGCTCTCAGGCCCCTCTATAGACAGCAATTTAATTAACACTTTCAAGGTCCAGAAAGGTAGTAAAAACATCGTTAAAATCGTCCATGTGACTCCAGTGGTTCAACCTTAATTTTATGAAGCAACGAGAATACTTTGTGCGCAAAAACAAACAAAAATAACGACTTTATACAACAATTTCCTTCTAGCCTGTCAGTCTCATACGCAGTTTCCATTGTAAACAGTGCAGTTCTACGGCAGCCGATGCTGTTCACGTGAGCACCACGACGCATGCGTGTGATGATGACGCAGGAGATGCACTGTATTTACAACATAAACTGTAGGAGACTGATACAGGCCAGAACAAAATTATTGAATAAAGTTATTTGTTTGTTTTTGTACACAAGTATTCTCATCGCTTCATAAGATTAAGGTTGAACCACTAGAGTCACATGGAATATTTTAATTATGTTTTTACTACCTTTCTGGGCCTTGAAAGTATTAATTCAATTGTTGTCTGTGGAGGGGCCTGAGAGCTCTTGGATTTCATCAAAAAATATCTTAATTTGTGTTCCGAAGATGAACGAAGGTTTTAAGGGTTTGGAATGACATGAGGGTGAGTAATTAATGACAGAATTTTCATTTTTGGGTGAACTAACCCTTTAACTCTTGTCAATGCTCCGTTTTGTCTATTAAAAGAAGTTTGCCCAAAAATAAACTCTACTTTGTAGGGCTGCACTATTTGGGGAATATTTTTTTTTAATGTTCCAGGTTTGCTCTGCTTTGTCTGTAGAGCTGCACAATTTTGCCAAAAATACTTATTTGTATTATGATTAATTATTTGTAGTAGTTGTAGTATTACTAAATACCCCATTTAGGCCTATAATTTGTGGGCATCAGGGAGCCACTATATGCAGGGTACGGAAATCGCTTTTGAATGCATGCTTGCTTTTCAACTTTGCTTTTCAATACGGTCACGCGTACTGTGTACTGGGAGAGGCGGAACTGACCGCACATCTTACAAGATAAGATATTTGTCAATGACACTCCGGATCAGTTTATAATTGTAGCGTCCATTGTCCAACTGATCTAAACGTTTTTTATTTCTATAAAAAAGCAAAACGGCCAAGTAATGTAATCATGTAACACCGACTACCACAGCAAGCCTACCTATGACCCCTTTAAATAAAATGATAAAATGACTAAATGGTGGCATTTTTCTTGTTTTATTTGGATGATCTGTCCTTTTAAGATTTATTTCTCAATGATGAATTAAATTTGTTCAGTCACTCTTCTCGATGCAGGATTATTATGGCATGACTTTCCCTGGTACAGCGCTAGCTGGCAGAGATGGAGGATTAGCAAGCAATCCCTACTCGGGTAAGCAGCCGTCGTCGTTATTGTTTTACGCTAGTGCAGATAGGACTAAGAGTTGTTGCATTCCAGTACTTGGTCTAAAAGACTTTTCTGTCTTGTCTTTCTCGTACAGGTGAACCTACCAAATTTGGCCGCAGTGACTCGAACTCCCCAGCCCCTGCCACCAGTCTCTCATCTGTGCCACCCTCACAGTCTCAGAGTGCTGTTCCCCCTCAAAATCAAGGACCGCAGAACCCAGGTCAAGCCCAGCAGGGTCAGACCCAGGCTTTCCTCAACCCCCCTCTGCCTCCAGGTTACGGCTACACCAGCCTGCCCTACTACCCCGGGATGCCGGGAGTGCCCAGTGCCTTCCAGTACGGCCCCACTGTCTTCATGCCCCCAGCATCCACAAAGCAACACAATATGGGCCCTTCCAGCCAGTACCAGCACCAGGCTGGATACAGCCAGCACACATATGGCCCAGGTAAATGTTACAGGCTACTTAATTGTCATTTTAACCCTGCAAAGCATGGCACATGAAATATGAAATGAAAGTTTATTGAACCTCATGACAAAATGTAAAAAAATTTGAATGGTCATGAACTGTTTTTTTTTTTTTATACTTGTTATCTTATGTTCGTGTGGTTTTTACATTCAAAAACATCATCATGATAAGTAATAGGCTATTTTCTACCCTGGTTTTGAGCCTCTCTCATGGAACGCTCGGTTTTTATGGGTGTGCCGCACTGAAGAAGTACATCAAGAAAGGAATGTTATTTCACTATTTAAGCCTGTCGGCAGGGCGGTGATACGTTTTGGTAGCCCGTCTGGAAAACATAGCCCCGGGACGTTGGGTTTTGCAAGCCCTGGCACATACATGTCCGAGTCTGATCCCGAATCGCAGCACAATGAACCAACAACACCTCAAATAAAGGATTCTCCAGCCATTGACAGCGTGCTTAAGTTATGTTCAGTTAGACACGTACACATAATCAATAGATATCAGACGATCTGTAACAATGCAATACTATCACATATATAAAAAAAAAAAAAAATTGAATCACATAAGTGTGTTGCTTCATTCATGTAATCTCATCCTGTCTGCAAATCCAGTCTCTTGTTTACAAAAGAATCTTTTGTGAAATGAAGGAACAAACGTGCGATGTCTAGATATTCATTAAAAATAGTTCATCCATGCATTCATAATATTGGAATCCGAATGAAGCTTATGCAGCATGTTTATTGCTTGGAAGTTCGATCCGGTTTAGCTCCACGTAGGCCTATGTTATTTATCTATAACATGCCATGCACAAATCGGTGGGCGGGGCTACAGAATCAGGCGTTCGTCGTCTTCGGTTAAGGCGGTGTTTCACCACACTCTGACGTCACAGCTTGGCACATTCTGAGATCGAGCGTTTGCTGAGCCAGCTGTCAATAAAAGCTTTTCTTTGACTAACAAGGAAGTTTTCAGCTCTGAAACTTACAGGATATTCTTATATCATGATGATCTTTTATATATCAAAGGCTGAATAAAAAGTTGATTTCTCAATTCATGACCCCTTTAAAGTTAGCATATGTGACATTTGTTGAGTCATAATTGATACATCAGGCTTTTATGAAATGGAAGTAGGGCTGTCATGATTCCTCAATTAAATGAGTACTCAATTTTTAAAAATCCTTGACTGCAATTTAGGGTTGGGTTTTTTACGATACCGGGGCCAGCAGTACCGGTGCCTGAACTGATTATTTAAACAACAACAACGGTGGATGACATTGAAGAGTGGCTTTTTATGGAAAAAAAATTATTCTTTAAATGGAATAATTTATTATGTTTAAAGAATACTAAAATATATAAATACAAAACACAACAAATTTACTTAACGAATTCACAATAAAACCTAAGCCAACTACAATAGGCCTAATTTAACACTAAAGAACAGTTACAGTACTAATAACAGCAAAGTAGTCTGTATTCTTGGTATGCTACAAACCAGCTTCAAGTTTCAGTGATTGTTTTGCAGAAATATGACCGTATTGCCTTCTCTGTCTGAAACCTAAAACATTTATGTGGTTGAAAACACTGAATATTTGTGATTGTGACGAGCGCTGAGCGCATCTGTCTCTGGCTTGGCAACAGCCAAAGCGCAAAAACCACATTTGAATTTGTGGCACCGAAATCTGCGTTCTGATTCGGTCCTGTTATATACCGGTTATATAGTTAATATGGCATCGGGTTTCGGTACCCAACCCCTATTGCAATTATCCCGTGTTGATGAAAAGGCAAAATACTGGAAGTGGCACGTTCCACAGAAAAGAATCTACGAAACGTATTAGACAGTTTTCTAAGGCTGCACGATATATATTAAAACCAGTTAAAAATCATAATATAGCATAGTGCTATTTTGAAATCACAAAGGCTGTTTGAAATTAAATATATTTCAGTTAACTCAGTCTCTGCATGTGCTGTTTGTTTGGGTTTCTAATAAAGTCCATTTGGGAAATGCATATTAATGGTAAGACCATTGACACAGACTATACAGGACCTTTGTACGTTTTTTTTTTTTCTTTACATTTAAATTAATGACGCAAACCCTGTCTGGCACCCCAGCAAATAAAAACCCCAAAACAAAGAAGTGAGAAAACATTACAGTTTGACGCAAAGTCTTGCGCTGTTATCATATGCTGTAAAGTGTAATAATCACCTGGCGGTTGGCACCCTCTGCAGGCATTTGTTATAATACATAATGTACATAAGTTGATTGTTTATTTTTATATATATATTTATATAATTATGTATTATGTCATTGTTCAATAAAACAATGATTACTTTTGATACTTTATTTGAACCAGTTATTATTGCCTTGTTATATTAGTATTTAGTCATTTTAAAGGCTATTGTTTATTTAGGTCTATTTTTATCACCCCAAAAAAATTGTCAAATTAGCCGATAATCACCAAAGTAATCGTTAGTGACAGCCCTATATAGAAGAATATGGAGTTCATACTGGAGGAGGGAAAACATAAATATGCAATTTGGTGCAGTTGCTGATATTTAGATGACCTATAAGAGAGCTTACTTTTTGACCATATAAACTTATTTTGATAACAGTATAGCAGACTTCTTGCATAAAATGTATGTAAATATCAGTTGTCACTCTTTATCTCCCAATAATGTCTTGGTAAGATATTTAAATGCTTGGTTTTATGATCAGAGCTCTGTAGCTTTGGCTGGAAAATGCACTTGTCAATCTCTAATTTTCCCCATAGCTTTTGATGAGTTGTCCCAGGCTCATGCTGGAGGAGATTATGGGAAAGGAGGATATGGAGGAAGCTCCCAGCCCAAAGGAGTCAACAACAGCGCAGGAAAAGGTAGATCTTGCTCTCACAATATATGTGCAGATGTAGTTTGTTCTATGGCTGCAACTGACAGTTATTTTGATAATCAATTGTTAATTATTTCTTTAATTGGAAGAGAAAATCCCCAAATTACTATTAAAAAGTAAACTCATTCATAATGTGGTTAGACTAGTCTGTTTCAAAATGTCTGTTTAAACGTTTATGAAATTAGTCATTGCGCACATCCCTAGTCCTTTTTAAGTGTCCCTATGAGGGTCGGTTTGATGCTATAATATACTTCTGTAAATATAATACAAATTACCATACTTTCATTTAATATACATGTGTATAATGCATCCATATAAATATTATAAATTTCACTTAATCTAATTTGTCATTCAAAAGCCCTAAACTGAACGATAAATGTATGTTGCAACGTTTAATATGAAAATAAACATAATTTAGCAATGCCTTGTTTAATTTAACCTGTAATCATGATAGATGACTTGTTGACTGTCGCGTCTCACACACTTTACACCCGCGAACAGCTGTATACAAACACCTGCTTCAAAATTTGGAATCTCTCTTAAGATGGCGAAATACCCTTTTAAGTCCACTTCGCAGTGCACATATGGTCGAATGGAAACCGCCCCTCAACTGAGCGTCAGATAAGAGACGCATACAAAATGTGCAGAGCGGGGAACCCCTCTCTTCATCTCTCTGCACTGGCTACCACTCGCTGCCCGCATTAAGTTCAAGGCTTTGACGCTTGCTTATGGATCCACCACAAGCTCAGCACCCGCATTCTTCGACTCAATCCTACGAGTCTACACCCCTACCAGAAGCCTCCGCTCAGCTAAAGAGCGGCGGCTGGTGTTACCATCCCAGAGAGGCATGAAATCCCTCTCCAGAACTTTTTCATTCACTGTTCCTGGCTGGTGGAACGATCTTCCCACCTCCATCCGGATGGCAGAATCACTAACATCATTCAAAAAACAGCTAAAAACCCATCTCTTCCGCAAGCACTTAATCTCATCATAAAAAAAAAAAAAATTCTTTTTTCCTCTATCTTTCTGTACACCCTCCCTATTCTAGCTTGCGCTACTCTGAGCAATGCCCGAAACGTAGTATTTAAGGCACTTCTTGCGTTTCTTCTACTCTTCATAACGGATCGCTTCCTGTACTCCTCAGTTGTAAGTCGCTTTGGATAAAAGCGTCTGCTAAATGCGTAAATGTAGGCTATGTGCAGTTAAACGCACATTAAACGCTGTGCAGTAAAGTATCTACTTACTAGTCTGGCTTTACAGCCTTATTGTGTTTTATATAGCGCTTTTGCCGGGTTTGCTTAAAAAAAAAAGCACTGCAGGACTCTATAAATCTTAAACTGACTAACAGCTATACAGAGCTTGCATATGTATTGAATAAACAGTCAATATTCATACTCCGCTTCGCAACGTGACCGCACTACCACCTCGGGTGTGCATTATTTTCCAAAAAATTCTACGGCCCGTCAATTATTCCTGTATACATGTATAATTTCTTTCTCATTCCAAACTTTTTCTTTGCACCAGGACTGTCTGGATCTGCGAGTTCTGAGCTCACTGGAACAGTGTACAGCAAGACTCAGGTGAGGTTCACATTTCTACTTTGAAAAACAACTGAAGAAGCCATATTAAAAAAAAATTTGTTTACTTTGATATACTTATGTTAGTCAAGGCTTCTTGCACCAAAACCATCATTTAGTTTTTAATGAGCATTTTCCACCCTCTGTGTCTTTGTATCCACCTTATTTTTCAACTTGGGAATAAGCTATTTTCTGTGATGTGTATATACAAGACTTCGACTTCATTCGCTGCTAACAGTGCAGTAAATGGTAAAGCTAGTGCTACAAAACAGTGTCTATTACAATGAATTAAAGTATGATAACAAATAATAGTTTGCAACATTAAACTTTTAGTTTGCTGTTTTTGTACAAGTAAAACAACTTGAAGCTGCTGACACCGGAAGTTAAAAATGGACGCACCTGCTCTTATGCTAAAAATAAGGTGCATTAGACTCTTTTGTTAATGTTGTATCTTTAAAGGGTACGTAACACACAGTTTCTGCCAACCTCGTGTTAATCTTGAGTACCTATAGAGTAGTATTGCATCCTTCATATCTCTGAAGAGTCTTTAGTTTTATCATATTTATAAAAGACCGATACACTGTACGGATTCTTTCCGAAAACAGCCGAATTTGTTCATCAGAAAGAAGAATGTCATATACACCTAGGATGGTGAATAAATAATGGGCTAATTTTCTTTTTAAAGTGAACTACTCCTTTAACTGCCTTAATTTAACACCATTTAAAAAACTCAAACTGACTTTGGCAGCCCTCATTTTTAAAGAAAAGATATTAAAATATCTTATATTATTCATTAACTCCGTCCCTGCCATTGACACATGTCCGTCATTTAAGACGATGCTTCCCCGCCATTGATGGAAATTTCCAGCTTTCTGTTTTCACAGTTATACAGTAGGGGGCGCTATGACACCTTCTGAAAGGGTACAGAAATCCCCTGATCAAAACACAGGCAAAAAAGCAGAAACAAGCAATATCATATGTAAGCAGATGCATATGTAAAATAATGCGATCATCAACATTTAAAGTGCATATAAATCAAAACTGCCTAAAGTTACAGAATGAAATGTTGACCCAGGACGAGCTACAGGGGTGTTGGACTCCATCTGTGTTTTGATCATAATTCTGAATCTGATCTGGATGTAGTTTTTGAGCAGGAAGCTGAGAAAAATGTGTTTTTGTCAATGTTGCTTTTTATTTATGAAACTTACCCATATTCAAGTGTTGATAAACGAGGCATGAAGGTAGAATAAAATGCTTTGGTTTAAAAGCAGAGGCTCTGTTCTTTCTTTTGATTATATTGCATGTTCAAATATTCATACAACAAAATATTCTGGAGGGCTGTGAAAATTATCAAATGCTGGCGGGGAAAGTAAATTTTATTTAATATCTTGCATGACAATCATTTTAAAATGTTAATTAAAATAAAAAGGCCAAGGCCAATAATCTCTTTTCTCTGATCCCTCTAGACATTTGACAAGCAGGGTTTCCCTACAGCAGCCGGCCCTGCGTTCAGCCTGCCCTCGGCTCTTGGAGGAACTGGCCCGTTGAACCCTGCAGGTGGCCCTGGATATGCCCCCGCACCCTTCCTTCATATACTGCCCCATCAGCAGCCCCCCTCTCAGTTACTGCACCACCACATGGCTCAAGACACACAGGTACATCACATCTAAACGTATCTGGAAAAAAAAAACTCTTTGAGGAGTTTTGTAAATGAAATGTTGTCTAAATGTCTTTACATACAGAGTCCAAAATGTTCGTATGCTGGGTTTTTTTCTGTTTTCATCATCTGGTGGCTCTGAATTGTCAAAACCCCTCTCAAAATGCTTGCTACGGATGCAGGAAACGCAGAAAATCGAAACGATCATAATTTTTTTTTTTATGACTGAAGATGGTATCGGAGGCAATGTGTAAACATGATTGACACAACGCGTGTGAATTTCGGACGAGAACCTCTTTTATGGTTCTTATAGTAGGATGTCGTAAGGAAAATGTAGCTCAGTCAGAGGAAAAAGCTCCTCAGTTTTATTCAGTGGCTCAAACTGAGCAAAAATATGCAATTTGGTGCAGCTGCTGATATTTATATGGCCAAAAAGATGAAATTCTTATAGCTTGTATAAATCAGTGAGATCTTTATACATGTATAGCTACTTGTATAGACATGTATAGACTACTTGTGTGAAATGCATATAAATATCAGTTATCACTCTATCTCCCATTAATATGTAACATAGTAAAATTAGTTTTATGCACTAAAGCTCTGTAGTTTTAATTGTGGGGGCAACATATCACTTCATGAAGGGGGATGTTTTTTTACAATTATACTGGCTAAGTATAAACTGTCAATCAGATGACGGAAGGCATGTTAGAAGATTTTGTACAAGTTTTGATCATCTTGATCATTTAGAGGCTGTAGAAATGTGCATGTCAAATATGATTTAAAGTGTTAATGTTGATTTCTTCCTCGTCTTCTGCAGGGGCAACGCAATCAGTCCAACAGCATGCAGAAGAATCAGGGCAAGTCCAACTACAGCAGCTCTCCTTACTGGGCCAACTGAGTGCTCTGTTTATACTGTTACTGATCTAAATGCCCAAATCTGTGTGTCCGCACTGTCCTGCCTCTAACATGAAATGCATACTCGCACAAAACACACACACACACACACACACACTGTATCAGTTCTCCCCCATCCCCCTCCTCAAGTTCTCCTCTGCTTTTTTTTTCATTTTCATTTTTTCCTTCTCTGAATTAGGTTTTTCCATGTAAGATATTTATGTAAGTATTTATATATACTGTAAATGTTAAGAAGCCGAACATGAGATGTGGTTGCTCCATTTTATTTTTTGAAGGACTTTTGTTTTGTTTACTTTTTAAAAACTGCAGAGATGTCGCAAAAAATTAAAAGGAAAAGCAGTGAGGGAAAACCTTTGAGAGACATTGCAATGAGAACTAGAGCACTGATGGCGGAGGAGGGTGAATGTGGGGGTTTCATCCATTCAGACATCTTGAGGGGCTTCGCACACATCAAGAGCGCACCACTCGAGTCCTTTCCTCTAGGGATTGTTCTCCCGTACAATGGTTCTGAAATTAATTTCTGTCACCCGACAGGAAGGAAAAACAGCCCATAAATTTTATATTTTACTCTTGTTGCCCTCTGAATAAAGGTTCTGAGCTATTCACCTGTGGTGTTAGTCTTTTTTTATGCACCTGGGATGCGTCTTTAAAACTTATATTATGTTTTTTTACTAAAATATTAGAATTTGTTAATTTTAACTATTTAACAGTTGAAGATTGCTTGCATTAGAAAACATGAAATATGCTGCTTGATTGTAATTTTGATATTTTCTCGGTATCTGCTTAATGATAATTTTGTAATTACATGTATTAAAATAATTTTAGCCAATTCTTTAGTAACCAACGTTTTGTGTTCTAGTGTAATAGCGGTTTAATCGGTTGTCATTGGACACTGAAAATTATTTCTTTTGTTTTGAATGTAATTTTGAATCATATATTGGAGTCCAGATATATGACTGGTTTTAAAAAGGTATAAATTCTATTTCTGTAATTTAGACAGATTTTTCTGACTACAGAATCGAATCTTCTCTGAGGGTAAAAGATTGCTTCTAAAGTGGTCACATTCATTTATATAGCGCTTAATACAATACTTTTTTTTTTTTTTTTTTTTTTTTGAGTTCAGTTCTGCTGTAAAGCAGCTCTAAAGTGACATTAGTAAACATTATTCATTATTCAGTTGAAATCAGTTCTGTGTTAATTCAGTTCGGTTCAATAACAGATTGAGTCAAGTCCATCAATTATGGAATGAGTTCAATTCAGCTATAAAGCAGCTCTGGAGAAATGGGTGATATCCAGTTCAGTTCTTATCCAATAGTGTCAGTGCAGTCAAATCAATAATGCAGAATATTGAGTGTCCCCAACTAAGCAAGCCAAAGCCAGTTCTCTGACCAGATGAACGAACACAGTGTGGATCAAGACCGATTGTGAATTGATTTAATTCAGAATATTTAATTCTTCTGCTAGAAGATCGGGATTCATTACACCAGCAAAGTTCCTTTACGAAATGTCTGCAACCTGGGGAGTTTTTTTTTTTTTTTTATATATATATAAATACAATTCGCAAAAAGAATGGACAAAATTCTATTTTTTTTTTCATATTTGCTTATACATTGTAAACCGGCGATGGTGGGAAAGAAATGCATTTTTATGACAAAAAAGAAAAGGAAAAAAAGAATTTGCTGGATTTCTATTAGTGTTTTTAGACAAGAGTCTAATGTAGAACTATTTATTGTAATTTTACACCTATGCATGGTACTTGATTTGTGAAACCGTAAAATACCCATCGAGGTTAAAGTAAATTAGTAGGCCTCACCAACATCTCCTTAATAGACTTTAGCTTAGGTGCTTTATCTAAACTGGGGTCCGTTCTTCGTACATCGCTAACTCAGTTAGCTGGATTTGATTGTTGACGATTTGGCAAAATTGGCATGATCTTGGATTGTTTGGTTCTTCGAAGCTCATCCTGGACTTGCTGTCATAGCAACAGGTCTTGGGAGCAGGTTTATTTCATGTAAACAGGATTAGATTGCATCTTTTTAAGCGGCGTTGATACTTAAAATCTGTCCCAGCCACTGCTACTTTATTACAAGAGTTCCTTACTGAACCAGGGGCAATAATAATTTTTAATAATATGTGTATAATAACTTACTATAGGCACAGCCACTTGATTGAGAGCTGTATTTGTGATGGTTTACACACATGCTGTGTACAGTTACTCTGAGTCGTGCATTAATTTGAGTAATGACGGATTATTATTGGAGTGGCATGATGCGGCACAGGAGATGCAGATAACTTGATCTTGACCCTTAAGAAACTTTAATACTGTCACGTAACAAATCTGCCTCAAATTGAATAAAAAATTTAATTAATTGCTAATTACAACATTTAAATAAAAATGTAAAGGGTGTATAAATACTATAAAATCGTGAATATAAATAATTAGGATTTTGAGAATATTTATTTATTTTTTTTAATTCGTCAAGTTTTTCGCCAGGTGGCTTTTTTAATTATATGATGTCATTACGTTACTGTCTTGCCACCAGCCAATCGCTGCATTGCTGATCGTAGTTTCGAGTATCGATACACATGCCCTCTTCAGGGAACACAGGAATACACAATAATCTCAGACAATTCAATCCAGATATTTTAATCCAATCCGCAAATTCGTTTGAAGAACCAAATTAGCCAGAGTTTAGTTGTCATTATTAGAAGATCTGGGATCTGTCAAATCATCTCAGATGTATTAAGCGAGGTACGAAGAATGGACCCCTGGTTCTGTTCAAGAAGTTTGGCATGTTCTCAAGCACTCGCTCGTAGGACAAACAACACTATGATGCTGCTGCATTGCATCTTCCCTGGAGACCATTTGCAATGATTTGAAGACCAAAATCATTTACCCCCGGTTTCACAGAAAAGGCTTAAACTAGTCCCAGACTAAAATGCATGTTTGAGCTTTTTTAGCTAAAAAGCAATTTGCACTGATATCTTAAAATCTGTCAGTCCCATTGTTTTGTCTCAAGATGCACACCAGTAATGTTTTTAAGGCACGTTTATAAAAACTACATAAATGTCTTAATCAAACTAAGGCCTAATCCTGGATTAATCTAAGCCCTGTCTGTGATACCAGGCCATTGTGTACAGCAGTGTTTTCCAACCTTTTTGACTGGAAATATATATATATATTTATAGAAACTGGGAAAGGCTTCCTGCCCTGTGACCCTACAAGGTCGTATAAGGATCAATGAATGATAAATATACAGTATATATATACACCGATATACACCTTCCTAATATTGTGTGGCCCCCATTTTGCTGCCAAAACAGCCCTGACCCATCAAAGGCATGGACTCCGCTAAACCCCTGAAGGTGTGCTGTGGTATCTGGCACCAAGATGTTAGTAGCAGATCCTTTAAGTCCTGTAAGTTGCGAGGTGGGGCCTCCATGGATCGGACTTGTTTGTTCAGCACATCCCACAGATGCTCGATTGCATTGAGATCTGGGGAATTTGGAGGCTAAGTCAACACCTCAAACTTGTTGTGCTCCTCAAACCCTTCCTGAACCATTTTTGCTTTGTGGCAGGGCGCATTATCGTGCTGAAAGAGGCCACAGCCACCAGGGAATACATGGTCTGCAACAATTCTTAGGTAGGTGGTACGTGTCAAAGTAACATCCACATGGGCATGAGAGGTCCCAAGGTTTCCCAGCAGAACATTGCCCAAAGCATCACACTGCCTCCGCCGGCTTGCCTTCTTCCCATAGTGCATCCTGGTGCCATGTGTTCCCCAGGTAAGCGACGCACATACACCTGGCCATCCATGTGATGTAAAAGAAAACATGATCATCAGACCAGGCAACCTTCTTCCATTGCTCCATGGTCCAGTTCTGATGCTCATGTGCCCACTGTCGGCACTTTCAGCGGTGGACAGGGGTCAGCATGAGCACCCTGACTGGTCTGCGGCTATGCAGCCCCATACGCAACAAACTGCGATGCACTGTGTATTCTGACACCTTTCTATCAGAACCAGCTTTAACTTCTTAACCAGCATTAGCTACAGTAGCTCGTCTGTTTGATTGGACCACACGGGCCAGTTTTCACTCCCCACGTGCATCAATGAGCCTTGGCCACCCATGACTCTGTCGCCGGTTCACCACTGTTCCTTCCTTGGACCACTTTTGATAGATACTGACCACTGCAGACCGGAAACACCCCACAAGAGCTACCCCACAAGTTTTGGAGATGCTTCTCTGACCCAGTCGTCTAGCCATCACAATTTGGCCCTTGTCAAACTCGCTCAAATCTTTGCGCTTTTTTTTTCCCTGCTTCTAACACATCAACTTTGCGGACAAAATGTTCACTTCCTGCCTAATATATCCCACTAACAAGTGCCGTGATGGAGAATAATCATTGTTATTCACTTCACCTGTCAGTGGTCATAATGTTACGCCTGATTGGTGTATATTTATTTATTTGTTTTTGTTTTTATTTCATTTGTTAGCGTGAGGTTATGAACACTAGAGGGCACCAGCATCAGTGTTAGTGTTATGATGGGGTGCTCTAAACTGTAATTAAATGTTAATGTCATAGTGGGGGAAAATAACAGTACTGCTCACTTGTATCATTAGTGCACTATGATGCAATTAAACTAACATAAGATACAACTATGTAAACAATATTTTTTTTAAACTTCTGTAAGGATATAATTGAGAGTATAGTAGCTAATGGCTAAAGGCTGTTAGGCACACTTAAGTCTCAAATGCCTTATTGCTTTTAAAAACGTTTACTGCATCATAAAAATATTAAGAATACAAATGTTCATTTAAACATTTTTAAGCAAATGTATTATGCAGCATCCTTTTAATAGAAGATACAGTTCCTGACATAACAGAACGTTGCTAAGGAATAAAAATAGTGAATCACAGTGATGTCATAGCTGTTATTTTATTGTGAAATATATCATGACTGGAAAATATTGACCAATGAGAAACTAGGATTGGAACTATTCTATAGCATCCTCCATTTCTTTTTGCATTATTATTGAAATGAGGTCATTATTTTTCAAGGTGATTTGTATTGTAAAATAATATATACACTGCCCAGCCAAAAAAAAAGTTGTTTGGATTTAAATAGGCCATTATTGGATCATTATTGCAGTGATTATGTTTCTAGTAGGTTATATGTTTGGCAACAGTTCTTCTAACCCTTATTGATGGATTGTGTAGCTTTTCATTTCTTAAACAACCATGTATGCTCCCTCCCAAACATTCTTTCACAGTTTGAGCCTGATGAATCTTGACATTGTCATCCTGGAATATGGCCATGATGTGTTTTCCTACATGGTTGTTTAGGAAATGAAAAGCTACACATTTTTAGAAGAACTGCTGCAAACATATAACA
The DNA here is from genome assembly GCA_039654625.1 of Rhinogobio ventralis. Lineage (NCBI taxonomy): Eukaryota > Metazoa > Chordata > Actinopteri > Cypriniformes > Gobionidae > Rhinogobio > Rhinogobio ventralis. The sequence continues at coordinate 10,964,263 of CM077211.1, forward strand.
TGCTAGAATCACTGCAATAATGATCCAATCATAGACTCATGCATGTATATATTTAAGATTTTTTTTAATCTTTATATAAAAAACATTTATGTTTATATATATATATATATATATATATATATATATATATATATACACTCACCTAAAGGATTATTAGGAACACCATACTAATACTGTGTTTGACCCCCTTTCGCCTTCAGAACTGCCTTAATTCTACGTGGCATTGATTCAACAAGGTGCTGAAAGCATTCTTTAGAAATGTTGGCCCATATTGATAGGATAGCATCTTGCAGTTGATGGAGATTTGTGGGATGCACATCCAGGGCACGAAGCTCCCGTTCCACCACATCCCAAAGATGCTCTATTGGGTTGAGATCTGGTGACTGTGGGGGCCATTTTAGTAGAGTGAACTCATTGTCATGTTCAAGAAACCAATTTGAAATGATTCAAGCTTTGTGACATGGTGCATTATCCTGCTGGAAGTAGCCATCAGAGGATGGGTACATGGTGGTCATAAAGGGATGGACATGGTCAGAAACAATGCTCAGGTAGGCCGTGGCATTTAAACGATGCCCAATTGGCACTAAGGGGCCTAAAGTGTGCCAAGAAAACATCCCCCACACCATTACACCACCACCACCAGCCTGCACAGTGGTAACAAGGCATGATGGATCCATGTTCTCATTCTGTTTACGCCAAATTCTGACTCTACCATCTGAATGTCTCAACAGAAATCGAGACTCATCAGACCAGGCAACATTTTTCCAGTCTTCAACTGTCCAATTTTGGTGAGCTCGTGCAAATTGTAGCCTCTTTTTCCTATTTGTAGTGGAGATGAGTGGTACCCGGTGGGGTCTTCTGCTGTTGTAGCCCATCCGCCTCAAGGTTGTGCGTGTTGTGGCTTCACAAATGCTTTGCTGCATACCTCGGTTGTAACGAGTGGTTATTTCAGTCAAAGTTGCTCTTCTATCAGCTTGAATCAGTCGGCCCATTCTCCTCTGACCTCTAGCATCAACAAGGCATTTTCGCCCACAGGACTGCCGCATACTGGATGTTTTCCCTTTTCACACCATTCTTTGTAAACTCTAGAAATGGTTGTGCGTGAAAATCCCAGTAACTGAGCAGATTGTGAAATACTCAGACCGGCCCGTCTGGCACCAACAACCATGCCACGCTCAAAATTGCTTAAATCACCTTTCTTTCCCATTCTGACATTCAGTTTGGAGTTCAGGAGATTGTCTTGATCAGGACCACACCCCTAAATGCATTGAAGCAACTGCCATGTGATTGGTTGATTAGATAATTGCATTAATGAGAAATTGAACAGGTGTTCCTAATAATCCTTTAGGTGAGTGTATAAATATATATATATATACATACAATATATACATGCAAATATTTCTTAAATGTATACATGTGTGTATTCAAATATACATAATAATTATACACAGTAAACTTTTATTTTGGATGCGATTAATCGCGATTAATCGTTTGACAGCCCTATTTTTAACGTGCAAACATACAAAAAAAGATCTTTTGAAAGTCATTGGGATGCAAACAACATTGACTTTCTTTTTATGGACCAAAATTAGACATGTTTAAAAATATTTGTATGTGTGTGTGTGATCCACAGAAGAAAGAAAAGCATACAGGTTTGAAACGACGCAAGCGAGTAAATGAAGACAGAATTGTAATCCTTTTCAATTTTGTATTATGGTGTTACAACAAATTGTTGTTCTTCATTGTATCACACTGCTCCAGTGACCTTCAGACGATGATGCAGTCTTCATGGCACTCACTATTGTGTATTTTCATCCACTTCAACATATATAGTGCCGGCCTGCAGTGTTAATTGCTCTGATGCAGTGAGGCTTTGCATTAATTGATGCAGTGTTTGCATTCATTTACTTTGCTATAGCATAAGAGTGTCTGTCAGCTGAATAGCTGGCTGGCTCAGAATAATGTAGTCTCTGTGTGTGTGTGTGTGTGTGTGTGTGTGTGCATATAGAGGGAAAATGTTTCTAAGAATGAAGTTGTGTGTCATCCATGCTCTGATTTGCTGAGAATAACAATGATCTCTTGCCAGTGAGACCAGTGAGGGGCTCCCACATTGCCATCAGGGCCACAGAGCCCTTTTTGTGTTGCCGCTGTGTGTTTTCTGGCTGCCTGTCCTTCTCACATATGCAGGTCAATGGGCCCAGCCTGTGTGATGTTTGACTACTGTCTCTTTCATTTCCATCAGCGTTTGGAACATAAAATCCTCTCTGCAAAAATTCAATTTAGAGAAGCTATCAAGTAATATAGTCTTGACTGCATCAACCAGTCAAATAATTTTACACGCTGCTGACCCACTTCTCTTATTGCATTTGGTGAGCAAGTGCACAAATGAATAAATGGGTTTTATGCATTAGCTACCGAACTCCTTGTTAGGTGGTCTGAGGAGTTACACCGGCAGAGTTAATGGAGGAGTTAATGTCATAACATGACATTAAATGGGGCTTATTAAACAATCATTTTTGTCAGTAAAATTTGGTTGAGGTTTTTCTCACTTATGTTAGACAATAAAGGATATTCACCCATAATGAAAACTCTGTTCTTGTTTACTCACCTACTTGTTATTCAAAACTGTATGACATACTTAGAAAACTTATCAAACTGTCCTTATAATTAAAGTCAACAGGGTCTAAAACATGGACAAAAAAATACTGAGACATTTTTTCCAAATAACTTATTTTGTGTACCATAGATTAAAGAAAGTCAATTTGGAAGGACAAGAAGGTGAGTAAATGATAACATCAATTCAAACATTTTAAGAGAGGGAACTATTTGTTAAAAAAACATCCTAAAGGGTTAGTTCATCCAAAAATGAAAATGATGTAATTAATTACTCACCCTCATGTTGTTCCAAAATCATAATCTTCAGAACACAATAAAAGATATTTTTGATGAAATCTACACTACGCTGTTGACGTAGTGTAAACTGCAGCCCTTCCAGAACGCCGGCTTACCATTGGCCGACACTGTTCATGTGAGCACCACGACGCATGCGCAAGAGTCGTTCTGACGTAGAACTAGGAAGCGCTGCATTAACAGCGTAAGAGTCTGACACAGGCTAGAAGAAAGTGTTGAATAAAGTCATTATTTTTGTTCGTTTTTCACAGATTGGAGGGGTCAGAGAGCTCTCAGATTTCATCAAAAATATCTTAATTTGTGTTCCGAAGATGAACAAAGGTCTTACGGGTTTGGAACGACATGAGGGTCAGTAATTAATAACCCTTTATATAAAGCAGATGGTTACCTTGTCACGCTAACGCAGTGCGCGAGTATAGCGCAAGCGACTCGGAACATGTCTGACTCGATAGAGAAAAACTGATCACTATGTGATTTTCTGCTAAATCTGTTAACCCCAACTCAGTTCACCAACCAACTGCCCAAAATCTGCGGACTGTCTCAGACTTTCGACAACTAGCGTTAAGTCGTCAACTCGCCAGGCCTATATTGAACAAAAAGTTGCGTAGTGTAGCCTATTCCAGCCAATCTAACTTTGTTCGTAGGCCTACTGAAATGTTGATTACTTATTTGTTAAAATGAATAAACATGCCAAAATAAAAAATAATAGTAGCCTACTAAACCCCCCAACTTGTGTTGGGGGTTCAAGCCTTAATTAGGTGGGTCAGACGACCCCCAAACCCCCATAATTCACACCCTGGGATAATAATTATCCAGTGATTTCCGCACATTACGTTTGTTTACTCAGCTCTGAAGAGGTGATAAATAAAGGCTTAATTGCAGCAGAAGGAATGCACGCTGGTAACTGTTCTCAGAGAAAGACACTTGAAGGGGGGCGACTCGGGCTCGCAGGGTAATGGCTGTCAAGCGGAATTTGCGCCCCCCGGTAGAGAAGCGACGCGCTGAATGGGGTTGCCCGCTACCTCCGTGAGCTGGGTACTTGATTCCTCTCTAAAATCTCCGCATGTTCCCCCTTTTCTCCTCCTCCCTCGGTGCTTTAAATTGCAATCCTGCTCTCGCGCTCAATGGCGTGTTCACGGGGTGTTTTCGTCCCCCTTTCATCTCGTTTATAAGGACCGTGAGATATTCTTGTCCCTCGTCTGTTGTCGGATTTGACAGCGGCTCCATTCACGGAGAAATTGGCCGTAATTAGTGCAATTATGCTGATTCGCACTTGTACTGCAAACGGAACAGAGCGCGGAGGGATAACCAAAACAAAGATCAATCAATCATGACGTGAATGAGAGCGACGCGTAACGCTCGCCACATAATGATGCCATCAAAAGTATGTCTGGTGACGAGCGGATGCGACTGTGAGAGGAATAATTATAAGCAGCCCACCACCTTAGATCTGAAAGTCACAAGTTTATGGACAGAATGTTATGGACTCGAAGTAAACAACAAGGCAAATGTGTTTACTCAAGAGCAAGTTGATATGCAAATGAACAGAAAAACTACTTTTGACCGATGGTTGATGAATGTCTTTCTCTGACCAATAAATCAACAATAGACAATATCAGCCCAATATGACGTGGCTGTGATTCAGCTGTAGGCAGTCATGCAGATATTCTGTGAATGTGATGTTTCTCTCAAATAAAATTAATAAAAGTTGGCAGTATTTAATATTTCAGACCAAAACCGTGGCCAGGTATAGGCCAATTGTTTACTACGCAAATGAAAATAGTCCCAAAATAAGCCAAAGCATCAAGCGTTGCATGTCACTATGCAATGCACGAACTATAACAGGCCCATTCACACCAAGAATGCCGACTGACTATAAAGTTCTGTTTATTATAATCACACTTCGGATATGCATCTGCAGACATAAATGCACAAGCGTGTTAAAGTCGGGTGGATTCTGATTGGCTGGCAAGGATTTTATTGTTCATCAGCTGGAGGAAAAAAAAATCCTGAAAGTGATTCCAACAATATTGTTCCTTCGTGTCGTTATCGTTATCGTTATGTTGTGGATTTCCCTATTCTTATAGAATTAGAACAATTATTACAATTTCATAAGTTGGTTATCATCTTTGGTATCGAGAATGGTAACTTATGGATGATAACATTCTTTAAAGCGGGCACTGTGGTATGTCTTTTGCAATTTTAAATACTCAAGCTCTTTAAAGCAGGATGGATTCTGACGCGTTTTTATCGTTCCTCAGTTGGAAAAAATCATCCTGAATGTGATTCCAACAATTCATGTCATTATCGTTATTGTGTTGTGGACTTCCCTATTCTTATAGAATTAGAACAATTATTAAAACTTTAGTTGGTTATCATCTTTGGTATACTACATTAGAATCGACACAAACAGATTCTGTTTAAAGTGTGCACTGTTAAATGCTCAAGCTCTTTAAAGCAGGATGGATTCTGCTCGGCTGTTAATGTTTTTATCGTTCATCAGTTGGGAAAAAAATCGTCCTGAATGTGATTCCAACAACATTGTTCCTCTGTCGTTATCGTTATCTGTGATGTGGACTTCCCTATTCTCACAAACTCCACAGGCGATAACACTCTGTTTATTTTAAGCATGCAGTCTTTTGCCATTTTAAATGCTTGAGCTCTTTCAGTGATTCCAGCATTATCGTTCCTCTGTGTGGTTATTGTTATAGTTGTTGACTTCCCTATTCTCACAGAATTAGAGTGGTTATCAAAACTTTATATCATTATCATCCTTGATGCGAATGGGCCTTAAAATGGAGTGGGAAAAAAATCATTCCGTTACTCCAGGTTTTCTGCATACTGGAGAGAGAAATCGCCTTCCAATCGTTGGGAATCAACAGTGAAACAACCCAGTGCTGTAATGTTAAATGTAAGCACCCCAGTGCATGGCCAGTCAGATTTGAAGACTGCAACAAACTAATAAATGTAATACTTGTTATAAAACTATAGCTACTGGCCCCATATACACAGACAAACCAAAACTATACTATCATTTGTCATCATCTTCACAAAGGGATCTGGGAATCTCATCGTTGTGATAAATGTCACAAAACAGCCGGATCTGTGTTGATGGAACACGGTGTGTCTTTAAGACCCTGCGGAGCCCCGGTAACCCCACACGGCTCGTTGTCCGTACTCTCCCGACTCTCTCTGTAGTTATTTGAGGGAGGCGCTAGAGCCATATCTCCACTTTACAAAAAAAGGCAGAAGTAACGGCGCTGACTTGAAAGAACAAATCAAGCCAAAGCTGTGCAAACAGACTCTTGCGTCTCTCTCTCTCCGTGGCGTCGGAGTGTGTGCGGCCGATGCGCTGCAGGCTGAAGCGTTCGGAGGCTCGTATCCAGTTTAAATCCTGCGCTCACCCTCTGTTGAGTATATGTGGAGCTCAAGCGACACTTCTATGAGAATCCCCACTGAACGGCGAGACGAAGTTTGGTTGTTTTCCTAAACCGGGGGTGCTGGGGAGAGTCGAGGCGAGAGAGAGAGGGCGAAAGATGGTTTTGAACAGCCTCCCGTGCGTCCTGGTTTCGCTGTGCTTGGTTTTTTTCTCGCCTTCTCCGTGCAAAGCTCGGATTTACACCAACCACTGGGCTGTTCGGATAGCCGGCGGACCTGAGCAAGCAGAGCATATCGCCAATAAATATGGGTATAGAAACCTGGGCCAGGTACGTGTGTCATGCACAAAGATGTTTTGAAGCATCTCACGTGTGTTATTTCATCGTATTTGCTGTCCAACGCTCTTTCCCATCAGTTCAAGTGTCTTATCACTTTGATTGAAGTTCAAACGTCAAGGCTGGAAGCTTTACACAAGTTTCACAGAGTTTTACATGTTGAGTTGTGATAGTTGAGAATGCTGAATTTATGTTTTGTAAAATGTTATCTTCATGACTGTGCAAGAATATATTCAGTTCTCAGAGTAAAATCCAGTGACTCCCAACAACAACAGGTGTTTTTGAAACTACTGCTTGGATCTACCATCTTGCATCTGTCTCCTATTTTCTGTTCGTTATGAATACTAGCAAAATAATTTTTAGGTGTACTTTTGAATTTTAAAACAATAAGTTAGGAACTCTAGTCACACATGACCTGCAGCTTCAGCAGGCTTCATGACATGTAACATGCTGAAAATGGTACAATAGCTACATTTGACATTTTCATATGTTTTAATAAAAATAAATACTTTATAGTAAAATGTGTACATAATGCAGCTGTTTACAGTCAATTCTGTTTTTTTATTTGTCAAGACAAGTTTAGTTGAAGTCAAGAACTGCCTCAATTCAGTTTCATCTTCTTCCCGGAAGCAAGAAAAAGTCTTCATAATAATATAGTTTAATAATAGGTTTCGTTATCCGGTTAGTACTTTGATGGTAACAAAATGCTGGTGCATTTAAATAAATAATAGTTTAATGTAAGTTTATGGTGGAGTCTTAAACTTTGCTCTTTACTCTCAGATCTGCCATGTATCTAGAGATTTCGCTGCAACTGTGTTCAATCTCTGATTTCACAATGTGCTATCTTATCGTTCATCTGTGCTTATTGTGCCAGCTAACAGTTCCTCCTTCAACTGCGAGGTTGTCACATCCAAAGTAACTACTTATGAAAGTTTAAACACTCCTGAACTTTGCAACTCATCAGACTCATCAAGTCCTCCTGTGGGAATCTGCTATAGGGTCCTGGAATGTGAGATTGCCTTAGGAGCCAGTTGTAGCCTATGTGTTTGTGAACTATTAGAAAGTATAAGATGCTATTTATGAACCCAGAAGTTTCCCCTACATCAAGTTAATATTGAAGCAGTTGCTTTATAAGCCCTTTTGACTGACTGTAAACTGGCAAGGCTTATCATTGGCTTCAAGAGTCATTGTTTTTTATGGCAGACTTATGTATCCCTATGGAGTACAGTAGTCTGTGGAGAATGCGTCATGGCTGCCTGGTGTTTTTGCACTTGTCAAATGAATCTGTTCAGTGAAAAGTGATACAGCCTCTTGAGTAACCAATCTTCCAGTCAATGACATTCTAAATAATTAATGATATGAGCCAGTTTCAGCATGTCTGTAGTGAATATTGCTGTAGCTCTCGCCTTTTTATTCATACCAATATTGTTACATATTAGATGTAACTGCTCCAATTTGCTCGTTTTTAGTTCGTATTGGGTTCTCGTTTCGCAACATGATATTTTGTGATGTGATGGTATATTGTAGTTATTAAGTGATTTTTATTTTATTTATTTGCAATGCAGTGAATTTGTGTGTTGTTCCTGTAGATTGGTGATCTGAAGGACTACTACCATTTCTTCCACAGCCGGACGATAAAAAGGTCGACGCTTTTCAGCAGAGGCACACACAGCTTCATCTCCATGGAGCCAAAGGTCAGGCTGTCACTATGACAACCCCACACCTGTGTGTTCTATGGTCTATATGGACTCCTGATCTTGCTCATCAATGACTAGAACTCAGTATATTCAAAACAACTGTTGCACAACAATGCAAAGCGAGCAAATGGTTCTGCTCATAAACAGCGCTTTGTGTGTTCGTCAATAATCTTGAAAAGGAGAGTTGGGTTGTTTTGTATTGTATTTTATCCAGAAATTAAAAATCTGTAATCTTTTACTCACCGTGTTGTTCAAAACACATGATTGTCTTTCTTTTGTGGAACACAAAAGGCGATACTTTGGTCATGCTGCTCTTTTCCATACAATGAAAGTGAATTGTGGCTGTCAGTCTCCAAAAATTGCAACAAAAAAAAAAGAGCAATTTAACTCTTAAAGGGTAGTTCACCCAAAAATGAAAATTGTCCCATAATTTACTCACCCTCAAGTCATCCTAGGTTTATAAGACATTCTTCTTTCAGACGAATACAATCAAAGTTATATTAAAAAATGTCCTGGCTCTTCCAAGCATTATACTGGCAGTGAATGGCAGCCCAAAAAAACACATCCATCTATTATAAAAGCAATCCACACGGCTCCAGGGGGTTAATAAAGGCCTAAGTGAATCGATGGGTTTGTGTAAGAAAACTATACATATTTAAAACATAAATTAAAATATCTAGCTTCCGGCGGACCGCCAACTTACGAAGAAAGTGTAAAGCTTCTCGATATTTTTCTTACAAAAACCCATAGATTCGCATGAGAAGGCCATTATTAACCCCCAGAGCCGTGTGGATTACTTTTATAATGGATGGATGTGCTTTTTTGGGCTTCAAATTTTGGGCTGCCATTCACTGCCAGTATAATGCTTGGAAGAGCCAGGACATTTTTTAATATAACTCTGATTGTGTTCATCTGAAAGAAGAATGTCATATACACCTAAGATGACTTGAGGGTGAGTAAATCATGGCCTAATTTTCATTTTTGCGTGAACTATCCCTTTAAATCTCATTCACATTTGTGGATTAATTGAAATATGGTGTCAAGACATGTCTCTTTAGGTTTGGCATCACTAATTTCAAAAACCATTGGTGTCTCGGAACTGTTTGCAATTAGTTTCTTTTTTTATTTGCCATTTTTATTCAATCGTACAATGTTTGGAAAGACATAAAAGAAGATGAATAAAAGTAAATAAAAGTTGATGAAATAGGAAAAACAAAAAAATTGTCATATTTAAAAAGGTCATATTTCACCCCAGTATCGAAAGGAAAAATTTAGATATGATTTTATTCATGAAGAATCTTGGTACTTTACATTATTAAGAATATCTTCATAATTAAGCATATTTTCCTCAGAAATTCTCATTAATTTAATGCCAAGAGTTGTAATAAATAAAACAACACTGTTACTGATAGGATGTTTCTCATTACTGTATTCCAGTAACTGTTACAGAGAATGGATGTTATGAAAAGATGTTGGTGTTTGTCAGTTCCTAAAGGATTTCTTCTCATATTTTCTCAGGTGGAATGGGTTCAACAGCAGGTCGTGAAGAGGAGAATAAAGCGAGATTATAAACCCTCATATCCTGGTCCTGTACAATCCAGCATGGTCCAGTCCAACTCAATTTACTTCAATGATGCTAAATGGAGCAGTATGTGGTACATAGTGAGTATACTCAACATGTTGTAAATCGTTCTTGTGAACTGCTAACGTTGAAAAACAACATTTCATTGTTATGTTTTATATCATTTCCCAGTCTACTGCAAAAAATGTGGCACTATAGAGCTGTTCACCTCTTGAGTCCTTAACCAAGGTCTTACAGTGAATCAAGCACATCTCATTCTGAAAGCCCTTAGAAACAACTTTTCTCTTCTGCTGATGTAAGAAAAGGCACAGGGACGGGAAATTATTCTGTGCAGTGAAGCTTTTTTCACAATTCATATTATTCCTTCTAATGGCAGCAAGGGTAAACTCTCTGATAAGGAAGAAACTTTGGGATGAAGACTATTATATTATGATATTATTATCCAGTCAAAGCACAGACTAACTTCAAATCCTGATGGATAAACTCAAGTCACATCCTATGTTATTTGCAGCTGAATATTCTGTTGAAGTCAGCATTACAGAACTGAAATGTGTTGCGAATGCTTTCATTAAAGACAATGTTGTGCACATCTTGTCTTTAGTTAAACCAATCTTCTGCTGCTGAAGACATCTTTTCACTAAATCGTAATGGCAGGTAATAAACCTTTGGTGTTTTTAACTAAAACTGATTTGTCAGTTTAAAAGCTCAAAGGAAACGATGCCTGTCACACCAGATTAGCCGAGTTTATACAAGTGAAAACCACCCAGAGAGATACATTGAATATTAAAGCGTAAGCTCTAACATAACTTCTTGCAGAGACATTTTCTGTGAGGTAATTGTACAAACAGGCTCTTGTTTTCATAGCTGTCATGTTCCTCAGCTCACGAGAGTCAGTGGTTTGGTACATCAGCACGTAAGGAATGTGAAGACATCCTTGCTTTTTGCATGGTAAACAGCCATTCAGATTTACCAGAATGTACAAACGGTTGCACTTTGGCTGCTACCGAAACCTTGAGGCGTAGCACGCATAGCGTCTGTTGTCATCACTTTCTGTCTACGATCGTATTTATAGCTTAGACCGAAACGGCGAGAGTGAACTAGGCGTTTGTTCTCTAATGGGTTTGTTACAGCTCTGTCAATGGTTAATATGTCTCAGATAACATTAATACTTTGACCTAAATGCATCCATTTGGCTCGGGTTTCTCTTGTTGACCTGCGAGTTGTACTTTGGGAGCAAATAAACTTGACTTTCCAGGATGGGGTCTAATTCCGACTCTAGGCCCAACGAAACTGTACATTTGGTTCCATGTGACGCATGTAATAACAGTGTCTGAGTACACAAGGATAAGATGCAGTAATTTACAGAGATGCGTTTTAAAAATAATGTTTGCTTTTTACCACGTGCTTGGGATCTTTTCCAAAACTAGCCAGGATTTTACTCCGGCTGTGGCATTGTATTTAGCATGCATGCTTCAGATACATTGAGCTGTAGAAATCGTGGGAGACGTGGCTTTGAATCCACCCTGTGCTTTTAAAAAAAAAAAACTATATTAATGTTCAGAAGCATCAAATTTAATTTACGTTTGCAAACGTAAGCACTAAATTAACATATCCTCCAAAACACTTTCTATATTCTAGTTCAAAAGTTAGAGTTTTTAATATTTTTTTAAAGAAGTCTCTTATGCTCACCAAGGTTGATTTATTTGATCAAAAATACGTATATATTTGAATATATTTAAATATAAAATGTTATTTAATGCCTGTGATGGCAAATCTGAATTTTCAGCATCATTACGCCAGTCTTCACTGTCACATGATCCTTCATTCTAACATGATTTGGTGCTCAACGAAGATTTGTTATTATTATCAATATTGAAAACAGTTGTGCTGCTTAATATTTTTTTGTGGAAACCGTGATACCTTTTTTTTTTGTCAGGATGCTTTTATGAATATAAATTTCAAAAGAACAGCATTTATTTGAAATGGAAAGCTTTTGCAACATTATGGCCTGGTTTGCTTAGATTAAGCCAGGATTAGGCCTTAGGCCTTCAATTAGGGCATTTAAAGGGATAGTTCACCCAAAAATGACCCCATGATTCACTCACTGTCAAGCCGTCCTAGGTGTATATGACATTCTTCTTTCAGAAGAACACAATTAGAGTTATATATCAAAAAAAATGTCCTGGCTCTTCTAAGCTTTATAACGATAGTGAATTGTAGCGCAAAATGTGAAGACCAAAAAAGTGCATCCCTCCATTATATTAAAGGTTATAATGGGTTAATAAAGGCCTTCTGAAGTGAATCGATGGGTTTGTGAAAGAAAAAATATCGACATTCAACACGTTATAAAGTAAAATATCTAGCTTCCGGCGGACCGCCTTCCGTATTCAACTTACGAAAAAAACGTAACCGGCGCAACGATGACGTCGGACGTAGTGCAGAGAGGCGTTACATTTTCTTTGTAAGTTAAATACGGAAGGCGGTCCGCCGGAAGTTAGATATTTTACTTTATAACGTGTTAAATATGGATATTTTTCTTACAAAAACTCATCGGTTCGCTTCAGAAGGCCTTTATTAACCCCCCGGAGCCGTGTGGAGCACTTTTATAATGGATGGATGCACTTTTTTGGGCTTAACATTTTGGGCTGCCATTCACTGCCATTATAATGCTTGGAAGAGTCAGGACATTTTTTAATATAACTCTGATTGTGTTCATCTGAAAGAAGAATGTAATATACACCTAGGATGACTTGAGGGTGAGTAAATTATGGGATCATTTTAATTTTTGGGTGAACTATGCCTTTAAGTAGCTTTTATAAACGTGCTTTAAAAAACATTACTGATGTGCATCTTGAGACAAAACAATGGCACATTTTAAGATATATCAGTGCAAGTTGTTTTCAGTTAAAAAAAGCTCAAACATGCATTTTAGTCTGGAATTAGCTTAAGACTTGTCTGTGAAACCGGGGGTATTAATTCCTTTACTGTCACTTATATTGATATTTAATGCATACTTGTTGAATAAAAGTATTAATTTCTTAAAAAATAAATCTTACTGACCCCAAACTTTCGAACGTTAGTGTAAGCATATGTAACTTCTCACCAAATTACATTTTTCACATCCTCCTTTATCTCTGTGTCTATGCAGCACTGTAATGATAACATCCATAACTGTCAGTCTGACATGAATATCGTGGGCGCATGGAAGAGAGGCTACACAGGGAAGGATGTGGTGGTTACCATTCTGGATGACGGTATCGAGAGAAACCATCCAGATCTCATACAGAACTATGTAAGTGTATCTCTGTGTATGTACGGCTGTTCTTTGCATATTGCATACTCTGCATACTGAATAGTGGTTGCTATTTTTCCCTAATAGTAACAGTTGAAAAGTGAAAATAGTGCATATTAAACATTCTAAATTGTCACATGACCTAATTACATATGTGTTTAATTCAGCCAGTTATGAATATAATCTTGAAAATAAAAATAGTTTTGCTTGTAGGGACTGTGAATTGCATTTTTAAGCCAATTTTGTGTAAAAACTGCGTAACACTAAGCATTCTGATCGAATGATAAGAAAGAAAATAGCGTTTGATATTTCATAATATTAATTTGTTACAGCAAATGGCAGGTCACAGTGCATTGTGAAATATAGTGTTCTATGAAATGTGTTTTTGTGTTTGTATACCCACATTTTAGCTAATGCAGTCTGTCATCCAGGTATTCCTTACATACAGAAATATATAGTAAAAAATAATATATAAAGATATAAATAAATAGTAAGAGTAGAATGTCAGTATGCTATTCATACTTGCTTTGTTCCTAGCGAGCCAACTCGCTGATTACATAGGCAGCTGCCTTGTTAGGACCCCTCTCACACAGAGCACATTTTTGTAATCCACTGTGCTGCTTGTTTTTCTATGTAAATATTTGTTAGATGGATATGTTTCACAGTTGCACTCGTATCTTTCATCCGTTGCAGCATCTTGCACTTGACATTAGGGCTGTCACAATGGCCGAAAAAACTAATTTTAATTGTATATGTAAATATTACTAATATTTGAATTATATTCAAATTTAAAAGGCAAAATTTCAGTTATTGGGGAAAAGCTTTTGGCTTGTCTCTTGAGGCCACAAGAAGGCACAATGAGAAAAATATGAATGCATCGTTGGGTTAGTTCACCCAAAAATGATCCCATAATTTACTCACCCTCCTAGATGTATAGGAGCCATCCTAGATGTATATGACTTCTTTCAGCCAAACACAGAGATTATAGAGATTATATTTTTTTACCCCCCCCCCCCCCCCCTAGAGCCGTGTGGATTACTTTTATAATGGATGGATGTGCTTTTTGGGGCTTCAAAATCCAAGTTACCATTCACTTCCATTATAAAGCTTGGAAGAGCAAGGTCATTATTTAATATATCTCTGATTGTATTCGTCTGAAAGAAGAAAGTCATATAAACCTAGGATGACTTGAGGGTTAATAAATCATGGGGTAATTTTCTTTTTTGGTGAACTAACCCTTTAAAATATAGTATTAAAAAAAACAGTAGGCTAAAAGTACCTGGAAGTGAAATGGGCACTTTACTATCCCACAAGGCCATGGGAGAGGATTTGTGAATGGCATTGGATCGACACAACTGAAGCCGTAGGTCACATGACAGTAACAACATGGCATATGTAGTACATCCGAATTTCATTCATATTCCACACGCTACACACATTCATACTGTATAGAACATACTTTTTAGCAGTCACAAAGTAAGTTTCAATCCAAATGCAGTACCTACTGTACAGTATGCGATTTCGGATGCATAGTAGGTTTAGGATCAGAAAAAAATGAGCAAAACAATAGCACACAAGCTGAGTCTGTTTGTATATTGACTGCTGTTTCTGTGTTTATATAAGCTCTGTCCTAGAAGTACATGTCCCCTTTACTCCAAAAAGGCCATTCACATGTAAAAGTCCAAAAATTATGTACTTTGTTGTTGAATTTTAGCATGTTTTAAGTGTCCTAGCTGACACATGAATGTAATGGATGGACAAATCCACATTTGAATATGTTCTCATGTGTCTTTTTGTTGCTTTTAATCTGTTTGTAGGATAATGAGGCCAGTTATGACGTGAATGGTAATGACATGGATCCCATGCCCCGATATGATGCCAGTAATGAGAACAAGTAAGAGTGAAGTTCATTACACATGCACACGCTCAATACTTTGAGCATATCAGGTCATTAAATCCCTGGAAAGGCTTTGTTTGTACAGTCCTCCCTGTGGTGTGTGTGAATGTGGGTATTTGGCTTCTGATCTGTGCACTAGTAAGAGTGTTTGGCAAGTTTGTTTGGTGAATGTGGGTTTTTGGAGTTTGCTTTTTGTGTGTCTAAGGGTTTCATAGGTGTATGAGTAAATATGGCGCTTGTCTTGTGTGTGCAAGTAACTGTATTTGGCATCTTTGTTTGGCAAAAAGAGATTTTTGGAATTAGCTCTCTGTGAGAGTTTATGTGTGTGTGTGTAAATGTTGGCACAAAATCAGTGTGTATTTTGTAGTGTTTGGTGAATGTTGATATTTGGTTTGTTGCGTGTATATATGGGTTTGTTTGGTGAGTGGGTGGAGGCTCCCATGTGTTTTTGTGGCTGCCACTCTACCAGTGTGTGTGAGCCTGTGCCAGATGGCTCTGCAGCTTTTTTGGACCGTTCAGACAGAAAGCTTGGCCTGGGTTTTAGTCCTCTGTGCCGTTGCTGTTTCTTCTAGGAGCTCCAGAGCACTGCAATTCTGCAACTGATGATAGAAAACCGTTCTGGGGTGTGCTTCCCAAACAACGACATAACTCGCTTCTTAACTGTCATAGTACAATGCATCGTTGAAGAAATCAGCTAGCTAGTCAGTAGTCACGACTGTTTCCTGATACCGTATTGTTGCAAATTTGTTGTTCAACCACGTTGGTTAATGATATCACGCAGTTGGTGGAGTGATAGTAACTTATTTTAATTAATCTGTTTGAGATCAAATTAACGGCAGATTATTTGCAAAAAATTTTGCTTTATTTCCAGATTCTATCATAGTCTCTTTCTTACGTACTAGAGGACGTAAGCACATGCGCACTCTTCAAAAATGGTGCTTTAAATCTCTTGAAAACAAACCCATGGTTTCACAGCCTAGTCCCAGACTAAAATGCATGTTTGAGCTTTTTTTTAACTGAAAGCAACTTGCACTGATATATCTTAAAATATGTCACGGCCATTGTTTTGTCTCAAGATTCACACCAGTAATGTTTTTTTTCTAAGGCACATTTATAAAAGCTACTTAAATGTCCTAATTGAACTAAGGCCTAATCCTGGCTTAATCTAAGCCCTGTCTGTGAAACCAGACCAATAAGACACAAATTAAATTTGTATATTTTCGAAATGGAAGATATAAATTTGATTTAATGCCAGTTGTTCAAGATGTCATACAGACAAGAAACTATACATCTAAACACAGGTCAAAAGCTGTCGTTCCAACCACACAAGTTTGCAATACTGTTTGCGAATGTTTGTTGGATCTATAGTTTTGGAAAACACAGACTCTTTGAACTATGTTGATAACGTTGGAATTTGTGACCATAGCTGGCTAACGATGCTTTTGGGAAAGGCACCCCTGGGTAGTTCAGCCCATAATGACAAGCATTTATTCACTCATTCCAAATTTTATTCTGTTCTTTTTTTCATGGAACTCAAAGAAGACATTTTGAAGAATGTTCACAAAGCTCTTTTCCATATAATGAGCTGTCTTTCTTTTTTGCGTAAAAAGACTTGTATATAAAAAATATTTCAGCTTTTGAGTTTAGTTTTTGATCATTTTAGTTAATGATCATATTAATTTTATGTGAATAAAGGACAATTTTTAGTGACAAAAGGCACATTTCCCACCCATGAATTCTCATTACTGTTATGCAAAAATCCCATTGTTATTACTGCACTGTACAAAATTATTGCTGGTTTAACTTAAAAAAGTAAGTTACCTGGTTGCCTTAATTTTGAGTTAATTGAAAAAAAAAAAATACAATAATAGAATAAGATTAATACAATGGAGATTGGTTTAATAAATTTAAAAACTCAAAATATTATGTTATCTGAACCAAGTTGATTTGACAAAAGATAAAAAGTTGTGGTGATAAATCATGAAAATATTTTTTTACAGTGTAGAAAATGTACCATTACCATTATGTAAATGGTCAAATATTCATCCCCAAGTCTCGATGTCCCTCCTTCAGTGTAAGTCTATAGGATTTACCCCCCTTTATTATAGTCTTTGGAAAGTGATATCACACCTGAGGTATAATTCATATCTGTAGCTCAAATGGTGCTATGTGCTGAAATGTAATGCTTATCTCTAAGAATGTGCAATAGTAGTAGTGATTCTTGACTATATCAGACACCACTGAATGCTGTATTATAGAAATGCTCCTCAATCCCCCATCTGGAGGTCTCTGCATGTGAGTGCACGTATGCTTTTCGCTGTCGTGAGCACAACTATTCCTCCTCTTAATTTACACTTTCAGAAGCCCCATTAGAAGTATTTCCGTGGCCCGAGGAAAAGGGGAGTGTTTGACGCCGCCACTGCTTTCAGAAGGAGTGTGTGGTGGAGACCAGAGAAAGGAGGTTTAGGTCTGCATGTATAGACACGCTGTATAGAATACCATCCACCTCCTGTAGTAGCTTCTTCTGTCTCCGTGTGGATTCAAGCACATAAAGTTCAAAAGTTCTCACCCAGACAGGAAGTATAGACAACATAACTATATGTAAAATAAATGAGACATATTCTACATTTGTAGCATTAATTTCATATTCATATTGTTAGTCTGTTTTTGCTACCGTAGCTTTAAAGAGTTACATATGCAACTGACCTTTTATTATTGACTTACATCTGTGTACTGCTGTAGGTCATAAGGCACTTTTACACTGCCCAGACCATTTGAATTTTTTTTTAAAAATAATAATACATAATGTGTTATTATATCATCATTTTCTTATTTATTTAATAAAGAATGTAATGATAAATAACAATAATAGTGGTGGTATTATTAGTAATTAATAATAATATGGGGGTAGTAGGGTTTGTATTTTTTTTAAAATTTGTATTAAAATTTTGTATTCATTTTTTATGTATTTTAATTGATACAATTTCTTTTTTTCTTATTCTCTTATTTCTTATTTAATAATAACTTAAGGCAATAAAATTATTCATCAAGTTAGAGCCTTTGAGAGGTTCCTTGCTCAAAGAGGAAGTAAAATGAGGCTCTCATTTATGTAGATGAATAACGGTTGTGACCATTTTCAAAAGAGCACACACACACTAAAATTTACCGCTCGTATTGTATTTTCGATTTATTCAGTTTTTCAGTAAAGTCTCCCCTGTTGTTTGGCGTCTATCCTACACAAGCTGTTGATCTTTTATGTGATGGAATGTTTTGTGTTGGTTGCTCCGCTGATAGTTTGTGTAATGTGAGTCTTTATTTCCCTGCGGTGGGTTTTGACCGCGAGCTTCACCGCTGGAGGTCGTTCTGAGTGACGGTGGACTTTTGAGCTCCAAACTGAGCGGCTGTATTGTTAATATATCTCACCAATGAACATGGGCTTTGCACTAGGCTTTCAGTGGAACTGCAGTTTATTGACCCAATCTAACCTTAAAGCTGTATGTCAAATGTGCAGCACTAGTGGAGTTTCCTGTGTGTGTGTGTGGTTCAGTGAGTGACTGGACATTTGTGTATTTTCTGTATGCTTTATGGGTTTATGTATTATATATAATACGTTTAGCAGTTTGTTCATTTTTGTTTTTGTAGGAAACATTTCAGGGTCTTGTGCGGTTCTGGAATCGCTGAAGTGCTGGAATGTTCTGTTCAGGTGTGGTGTGTTTCTGGTTTTCTCATTGACCTGTATTCTGCTAGCAGATGTGACTTAGGCCACATCCACATGAAGCCAGAGCTTTCCCTATCCGATCTTTTTTTTCCTTGTGTCCAGAAATATCTGCGTACACACGAAACCAGTGATACTGACTCAAAACGATGTAGTATACATGCCAGAACAGTATGTGGCGCTGTAATTCTGCCACAGAGATACACTAAAAACGGAGAAGAAGACTTGGAGCTTGCGCAAGACGTAGGCTGCATCCGAAAACCTTGGCAGTTGCCTTATCAGACAATGACTTGTAAGGCAGCGTTTGTGCATGAAGGCACCTCACGAAACTGATTTCGGACAGACTTCTAAGGCAGTGTAACAGTTTAATGAACTACAGCAAAATAGAGAGCTTTGGTAAGAAACTAAACAAATATTGAATTACTACAGTAGTAATTTCTCACTAGAAATGACATCAGAAGTGGAAAATGTGGGTAAAAAAACCCGTACATTTACACACAATCTGACCAGCAAACGTCACTTTCGGACGCCATCTTTTTTTCCAGCTCATCTGTCACAGAATGGAATGCACAGGATTGTGGGATATCAAAGGCAGCGAAGGACACATTTATACTGCCATCAAAACTCGATCAGATGAAGGTATCTCAGGAGACAGGAAGTGAAGCTAACATTAGATTCGGACGTGCCTTGATGCCTTCCGACCTTGAAATGTGTCCTCTGAAGGCAGCATTTTTCAGGTTTCGGACGCAGCCGTAGTGTCACGTAGCAGGGGTTTGACAATCGGCATATAGTATAAATAGACCATTTAGGGCAAAGTAGGGTGGGCGAAGATCAAAATCTTAATTCACTCTATTTTATTTCATTTTTTTTTATCTTGGTTATTAAAAATACGAACAAAGGTGCAAATTACAAATAATATATTTTTTCAGATACAGTAGGTTTATTTAATAGTAGCATTCAAGTAAGAAAGTAAATAAACAAATGTATAAAGACACGCATGAATTAAATGCATGTTGATTCTGTCTGTTGATTATACTTTTTATGCTTTTTCACTTTTCAAGTTTAGTTATTGTGTAATGTTGCTGTTTGAGCATAAAAAAGAGGCTTGTTTGTACTACAACATGATTTTTTCCAGATCTTATGAAGTCATAATGTTCCTTATTTAAATAATCCCCGCCCACGGAATACGCAAAAAAGGGGACAAGGCCTGGTTGAGCTGCATTAGAGAAGATGAAGAGTGTTGTTGCTGTTTTTTTCCACCCCGGAAAAAGTTTGTCCTAAGGCTGACGAACTTAGAGTGGTTCATTTTATTTTAAACACTGTTCCTGGACATTATAACCCTGACGTTTGTCTCTGCACTGCGCTTTTTACGGAGAACAGCAGACAGACAGAGTACAATGCAGGCTACCCACAAAAGCTTCTCCTGAAAGATGTAGCCGTTCCCATTTTGTCAGGGCAATCTGTTGTTCATGGATCACAACTTGTAAATATGTCTTATTATTTGTAGTTGTGTTTTCTATTAACAGTTCCAATTATAGGCTTTACGTAGTTGCTTGCTATGATGTAAACGAAGTGCAAAGCTTTGCCTCCACTAGCCTGCTAACTAACATTACAGTATTGATGTAGTGTCTACAGTAGCTTTTGTAAGCTCTTGCTTTTGTAAGACTGTTCACCACCCCTAGGAAAATCATCCATGATTTTGTGATCGATTACCGTTTGTATTACCATAGTTTTCCGACAAATATGATTAAATGGCGGATAACATCGTATCTATAAGAAAATTACAAAAACAACATGCAACTCTGAAACGTCCTGTGAAATCCGTGTGTGTAAAGTCTGTGCTTGAAATCTGTTCTACACCATCCTCATGTTCGTTAACATTGTCCGAATCTGAATTGGGCTCGAATTGGTTTGAAATTGACGCCATTGTTAATATTCACATCTGAGTAGAGCTTGCGGTTATGAAGGGGCGGGACATTTCCCGAACACACGCTAAGTGGTGCCAATTACAATCAGCACATTTGATATTTTGGAAGAGGGGGCTTCAATGAAAACAACACGTTCGACCAAGACTGGGCAGAGAGGAACTGTAAAAATGTAAATATGTGAAAAATAATGCCTTTTGTAAACAATCAAGCATGAAAACATATTCTAGTACACCCCAAAAACAAAATCAAGACTTCATAAAAGGGCATAATAGGACCCCTTTAAAGCTACTCAAGTTATTCAGTCAAGAGCAGTTAGTGATTTTCTCTTTGTCTTTTGTTGTTTGACTAACATTAATGGCACAAGCGGCAGCAGGTATTTTAGGCTGCTGTCACTTTAAGACTAATGAAGGGCCTGTTTACACCTGGTCACTTTATAGCTATCCAATCGTGAAAAGACCAGGTGTAAATGCACTCCAAAACGCTTTTGAGATTGATTGGAGAAATCCTAACATTTAAACCACGTCAGGAGATGGTCTGAGACGCATTCCAAATGAAACTGGACAAGTGTAAATACATCTGGTTGTTGGAGCCACATGTAAATGTTATGGCAAATATAATTTGTCTATGGCAAATGCTAGCCCTCTCACTCCTGTCCCACATGTCTCAAATACATAAAATATGAGCCTTTATAGACAGTGTTTCTTGCATAAAGAAAACGCTGTACTTATTCAAACAAGATGAGCTTTATTTACCCGTGCAAGACTTCGTTCAGCTGCTGTGGATAGAGGGGGTGGAGTTATGAGGTTTACTGACAGTTTGAGGATCCAACAAGATTGTCACAAGCACTTTTTAATACCTTTCTTTGGCTAAATATTTGTAAAACAGACGTAAAGGGTGACCAATAGCATTGATTTATTGAAGAAAAAACAAACAAAGAAAAACACCACCACCAAAAAAAAAGGGCTATTCGGAGTGTAAGGGCAAAAAGGGCAGGTTGAGCCCTACCTGTGCACGTGCCTGAACGTGTGAGAGAGAGAGGCAGCCAGATATGACAGCGCTACTGCAACTCGCAGCGCCACAAATATGGCCCGCCACAACTGAAAATTTGGCGTCGCATCCTGAAGCTCAACATACAATACAATACAATACAATCTTCATTAAAAATAGTGAGACTAAAACACTTATCAGTTCTGATGCCGCTCTTTTTCCTATTGCGGTCTTTGATCTTGGAATTAGCTGATGATAAATAAAAATTCAGCTCTTATCTGTTGTTTTCGTTGACGTGGACTCAACATATAGAGCAGGAATTGAGGATCGTATTTATATTTGTTTTGCGGAGACATTTATGTAAATGGAACAGGTTTAACAAATTGGATAGCTAACCAATACCAATCAGAAAAAAACACATGAAGTGACCAAGTGTAAACAGCCCCATACACATCCACATCCAACTGTTTACTTTCACTGAAGACATAATTGACAGTTTTTTTTAAACCGAACTAAGTTCAGTATGCGCTGTTTGACAGGCTTTTATTATGCGTGCGCTTCGAGTGTACGAGTTCAGAAAAGCCAATGTAAGAACAGCGTGCAAATAAAATGTTTAACTGGCAAGGCTTTAAAACGAATACAAATAATAAACTTTTGTGATTTATGAAGAACTGCAATGTCATGTGAGCATAAGCCTACCGCTGCACTGCTAAACATGTGATGTTGAATGCATGTCGTGTTGTGCAGTATGTTGGGCGCCAGAACGAACTGCAACTGACAGAATGTGCACTGTAACATACAAAGCCCCTAAAGGGACATGAAGGAAAAAATATGATGGGACAAAAAATTATTTGTCAATGCTTTTACGTTCTCTCGCAAATGTTTTGTGTTCCCCTAAGCCCCTAAACTTTGCGTTTGCTTGAACAGAAAGTTTTGCGAGGGAATATAATATAATTACATATAATTTTCCTCCCATCTATATTTTTTTCATCACCTTACATGTCCTTACTATGATCTCTCTTCAAAAGCAGATTGTAGAGACATTTTAATCGTTAACAATCTAAAATTGTGACATTGCACACCCCTAGCTCCATTTCAAGTTGTTGCATTCTGAAATGTGTGAATATGCAAATCATAACACAAGTCATGTTCTCAGCGTTATCAAAAAGAGATCTAATAGTTGGCGTAAATGGCGTCTTCTTTTTTGTCAGCTTTATTTTTCAGGTCAACTTTGTTTTGGCAGAGCAACAATGGCCTTGTTCCATCTACATATTATATATTTACTATTAAGAACCCTCCCATATGTACGTATTGTTTTGTATTGTATTGTAATATTTATACTCCTCTGAGAAAATAGTTTTATTCTTTTGATACCTTTTGAAAAGGTTTTTAATTAAGTTAATCCAGATTTATTTTAAAGGAAAAATGTCTTAGTTTCTGTTTAAAATTTTATTAATGTATGGTTTTAACTATGAAAATAGCTAAAAAATCTACACATTTTTATGTGAATTTTAGGATATTGAACACGTATGCATTAAAAAAAAAAAGTATAAATGTTTGATTGAGCTGGTTGCAGTAAGAAGATAAGCATATAGCAATAGAAACATTTACTGAAGAAATTCTGTGATATGCGTCAAAGTCATATGACTGAATAATTCGCTCTATCATAAGGCATTTGCTGCATATCTCTAGCAAACATGATGGTCGTCAAAGCATTTTGTCTGCGTGCTCTAAATTTGAAATAATTTATTACAAATAATAATAAAAGAGTCTCAGTGGCTTTGTCAGTTGCCACGATGCTACTTGTTCAAAAAATTGTTGAATACAATCTTGTTAAGCAAGTTAGTTAAAGTTAGTTAAACTGTTGATATATTTATAGCTAGCTACCTGGCTCCCTTGACTATTGAGGCTTTTAAAGTAATGCAAGGATGCCGATATGTATATTCCTATGGAAACTAACTTGGGGCAAAATGTATCGAAGTTAAATGTATCCTCCGCCAATAGCCTTTAGTTTACATTACTATGATTAGCTACTTCCTATTGCAAGTCGAAGGCAGTTGGTATTTATAATTTAGGGGGAGAGGAAGTTTCAATCTGGAGAACATTTTATTTAACATACACAACAAAAACATTTGTTTTGTATGTTATATACTGTATACTTTGAGCTTATTTTGTTAGTGTCTTATAGTATGCTAGTGTATGGGCTAGAATCCATAAAATCCAAGTCCTATTTTGACTTGTGTTATTCAAAAGTTTGGGGGTATTTTTATTTTTTAATAAATAAAGAAATCAATTCTTTTTTTTTCAGCAAAAAAGCATTAAATTGATCAAAAGTGACAGACATTTATAATGTAACAAGATTTTAGTTTCAAATAAATGCTGTTCTTTTGATCTTTCTCATCCTAAAAGAAAAAAGAAGAATCCTGGTTGCCACGAAAAAAGAAAAAAAAAATTAAGCAGCATAACTGTTTTCAATATTGATAATAGTAAGGCCCTGTTTACACCTGGTATTCAGATGCGTTTTGGTCGATTGGATCACAAGTGGACGATGCTAAATACAGGTGTAAATGGGTCTTTTTTTTTTGAGCATTGTCCACATTCGACCACTCGCAGAGTTAGTCGAAAACGCATTAGACCGGATTGCTTTCGTACTGTAAACGCTCATGTGGTCGAAAACGTTCTAATTGCCACAAAAGACCGCCTTCTCTTCCTGATTTCTTGAGGCTGTATGTTTTTCCATCATATGTAAATTGTGCAAGTTTTGTCCATTTAGATCGAAAGACCTGAAAAAGCCTATACATTTACCCACCCATAGACCCTCCCCTTGTAGAAATCAGGACAGAAGTGGTTGAAAGTGGAAAGAGAGGGATTAAAATACCAGGTGTAAACGGGGTATGTCTCCCTCGTCTACTTGTGATCCGATCGAACAAAACGCATCTTAATAACAGGTGTAAACAGGGCATAAGAAATTTTCTTGAGCAGGAAATCATCATATTACAATAGATTCAGAAGGATCATGTGACACTGAAGACTGAAGTAATGATGCTGAAAATTCAGCTTTACCATGACATGAGTAAATTGCATTTTAAAATATTTAAAATAGACAACCAATTATTTTAAGTTGTAAAAATATTTCACAGTATTACTGTTTTAATTTTGATCAAATACAGTATATACAGTATAATGAGCATAGGAGACGACTTTTCAAAAACATTTGAAATCCAAAACTTTGAAGAGTAGTGTAGATTTGAAGAGAAGTGGTCATTCTTTGGGTATTTTATTGTAGATTATTTCATATTAAATGTCAGATTGTATAAATGGCCTATATAAGAATTAGATAATCATTGGAATAGTTTTAGTCTGGAGTCAGTGGATTGGCATTGGGATCGAGCACACAGACCACCTGGGAGTTCCTCTGGCCTTTTGACCTTTTGACCTTGTAAATGTTTATGGTTGCGTTGGTGACCAAACCGTGGTCTCATCCCAGGATCTGGTGCTGCTGTGGATCTTTACAATCTTTGTTTCTTTTTCTTTTTGTTTTCTTTTTTTAAATTGCTTAGATTGGAGACTGTGGTTACCATGGTAGCGTGAGTTTTTCTATGCAGCTGTTCACTGCTGGAGGTTCCATAGCCGAATCTCTCTCTCTCTCCATCTGTCTGTCTTTGTCTTTAGTGGTTGTTTTAGTGCATTTCTTTTGCTGATGATTTGTATTAGATTTATGTGGGTTTAGTTTGGGTCAGGAATGTATCCACGTTGCGTCTGAAGCAGAGGAACCGCTCAAATGTTTTCCTTCAATATCTCAAATATTTAGCCACTGTGTTTTAGCTTTGCTGGCTGTGGAAGCACATGTTTAGTTTCAACCCAGCTGTTTCACTCTCTTCGGTTTTCTGTCCACTTTTGCTTTCTTTCTTTAGCAAGTGTGTGTAATAGGTCAGCAACAGTGCCTGCGTAAGGGGCTCCAGTCATTGTTTATGCAGTTTGTGTGTGTGTGTGTGTGTCAATACTAACACTAACATCTTATGTGTTCTGTTCAGGCATGGCACGAGGTGCGCTGGTGAAGTAGCAGCATCCGCCAACAACTCCCACTGCACGGTGGGCATTGCTTACAACGCCAAGATTGGGGGTGAGTGTAGCTGATGAGTACTGTCTGATTTAGACCCACTACTGTACCTGGGAAATCTGCCTTTTGTTCATTCTCACACAAAACATGTACATGCAGTACAACAGAATAGTTAAATCACCAAAACTATGAAATAACACAAATTAGTATGTGAATAGTTATAATAGAATAGATGATCTGAATAGATAGATCTGTACGGACTAGGCCCTACAGTTCGGGATGCATGTGATTTGCGGATTAATTGCAAAGTTTAACCATCATAGAGTGAAAGTTTAATATTTGCACGTGTTTTGTCTTGCCAATTTACACATTCAAGAGATTTTAAACCATTCCAGCGCAAGAAGAGGTAAAAGAGCTGTTGTCTGTGCGCCCAGCCGCGCACAGAGAGGCACATTTCAGAAAATCTAATTGACTCCTCTTTCTCATCTCCTTGCGCTTGAACGGACACATACACGCATGATGTAAAAATGCCCATCTTTGAGGGTTTGTTCACCCAAAAATGAAAATTCTGTCATTAATTACTCACCCTTATGTCGTTCCAAACCTGTAAGACCTTCGTTCATCTTCGGAACACAAATGAAGACATTTTTGATGAAATCGGAGAGCTCTCTGACCCCTCCATAGACAGCAATTTAATTACCACTTTCAAGGTCCAGAAAGGTAGTAAAGACATCGTTAAAATGGTCCATGTGACTCCAGTGGTTCAACCTTAATTTTATGAAGTGGCGAGAATACTTTTTGTGCGCAAAAACAAACAAAATAACGACTTTATTCAACAATTTCTTCTAGCCTGTGTCAGACTCTTACGCTGTTGACGTAGTGTAAACTGCAGCGCTTCCAGAACGCCGGCTAAACATTGGCCGACACTGTTCACGTGAGCACCACGACGCATGCGCAAGAGTCGTTCTGACGTAGAACTAGGAAGTGCTGCGTCAACAGCGTAAGAGTTTTTTTTTTTGTTTCTTATGCTCAATGTGCTTACTATTTGATCAGATCTACAGTAAAAACAGTAATATTACAATTTTTAATTATTTATTTCTGTGAATTTTCAGCAGCCATTATGCTTCAGAAATCATTCTAATATGCTGTGATTTGAACATTATCAGTCATGATTTATATTTTTATAAATTATTATTTTTTTCTATTAACTTTAATGAATAGAAAGTTCAAAAGAACTGACTTTTAGCAATTTAATGCGTCATTGCTGAGAAAAAGTATTAATGATGTTCAGTGTTTTGTATAAGGTTTTCATTCGGCTTGTCCTGCAGGTGTCCGCATGTTGGACGGAGATGTGACAGACATGGTAGAGGCCAAATCCCTGAGTCTACACCCTCAGCACATAGATATTTACAGTGCCAGCTGGGGTCCAGATGATGATGGCAAAACCGTGGATGGGCCCGCTTCCCTCGCCAGACAGGCCTTTGAAAACGGCATCAGACTGGTAAAAAAAATCTCTGCATGTACATTAAAAAATGTTATAAAAAAATGTGTTATACTTTTCCTGCAAGTAAAAGTGTCTTTTCCATATGATGTGGAGTTCATAAATCAGGAAGTGTAATTTTCAGGTCATCAGTCACGTCTCTTCAGCAGTCTGGCCCACCTAGGGTGTTTTCCTTTCCTTGTCACACCCTACCACCTGCTACAGCAGTGAACTTTAGAACGTGATTTTAGTTTATCTTCCCTGAGTCATGAATCACAGTCAGTAATTGGCATATATCCTGTGCCAAAGGTGTGTTTGGAGTGGTTTAGGCATGTTTCTGGTATTTGAGACTCAGGTAATACGGTCCTCCTCTCATTAGACAAGGCTGGAGGATATTAATGCCTGAAGATTATATCGTCCTGATCCCGTTATCTGAATACAATGAACATTTTAAATGAATTTTTAGCAGTATAACCAATATTGTAGTTGTTAACTAAAATTAATAGTACTAAATATATTTTTTAAATAAAGCTTAAATAACGAATGAAAAACTTAATTTATACTTAATTTAAATTCATGCTAATTAAAAATAAAAACTCCTAAAAATGACAAAAGCACATCACACAATTACAAAAACTTAGTCAAATTAAAAAGCATGAAAGCTGAAAATTAATAATAAAAGATCATTTGAAATAAGAATAGTTGCTATAATTATTTGATCCCCCGCAGCCATGATCACCATTGTTTTCTTTGAGCATAAAGCCCAGGCTGTTCCTGGGGATGTTCCTGTAAGAAGTCTTTTTTGAAATGGCACCTATTTCACATTTAACAAAACATGTTCACTTATGGTTTTTGCTCACAGGGCAGGAAGGGACGGGGCTCAATCTTTGTTTGGGCATCAGGAAATGGTGGTCGGAGTCGTGATCACTGTTCATGTGACGGCTACACCAACAGCATCTACACAATATCCATCAGCAGCACGGCAGAGAGCGGCCGCAAGCCCTGGTATCTGGAAGAGTGCTCCTCAACCCTCACCACCACCTACAGTAGTGGAGAGAATTATGACCGCAAAATCGTAAGTTACTAAGACGATGCATAAAACTGCAACTAGTAGACACAGTTTTTATAAAACAGGCCTGCTGCTAGATTAGCTTTAAAGTCACCATGTGTCTAGTTTACTAGATTTGAACCGCATCCTAACCAGGGACAATTATGTTGTAAAGACAACATTGTGTGTTTTAGTCGAGACCGCTAAATGATTCTTGATCAAAAGAATTAACAATGCATATTTCACAGACTTCTTTGTTCTTATTTACCAAGGGTGCCAATAATTCTGACCAGGACTGTACATCTAATGCCTGAAGATTATATCGTCCTGATCCCGTTATCTGAAAACAATAAACATTTCGAATTAAATTTTAGTAGTATAACCAATATTATTGTTGTTGTTGTTATTAACTAAAATTAAAAGTATTAAATATATTTTTTTAAATAAATAAAGCTTAAATAAAGCTTATGTACATATACATATATAAATATTTGATGAAAAACTTAATTTTTGCTTAATTTAAATTCATGCTAATTAAAAATAAAATGACAAAAGCACATCGCACAAATACTAAAACTTAGTACAATTTAAATAAAAGCATGAAAGCTGAATATTAATAATAAAAGCTCATTTGAAATAAGAATAATTGCTATAATAGTATGTAAAAATAAAAAAAATAACATTGAATATATATATATATATATATATATATATATATATATATATATATATATATTTATATATTTATATATATATAATATACATACATACATGCATACATACTTGGGCTTTATGCTCCATTCTCACAGATTCACGTTTTTTTTTAGTTTACATGAGGATGATGACGGTATTTACATGAGGATGATGACGCTATCGTTTCAAAACTATTTTAAACCTGTTTCAAGGTTTGCGTTCTCAAGCCACCAAATACTGTTGACATGCAAATTAGCGGCAAGGAGAGTTTTCTATTTTGGTTAAAAATGGTGTTGTGTAAGTGGCCCCAAAGTAAATAACTAATGATATTTTACAACGGAAATGAATCAATCAAAAACTTACTTTAGCTGCACAATAACTTTTTTCTAGAGCTGCTGTACAGCCGAAACTCGTAACGCCGAAACTCTTCCATTTAATCTCTTCCATTAATTTCCTATCATCACTGTAAAGCTGCTTTGAAACAATCTGTATTGTAAAAAGCGCTATATAAATGAAGGTGACTTGACTTGACTAATGCATTTTCATGTATTTCTTTGGCAATGTTTGATCTGCTTTGTTGGTCACGGTGTCATGAGACCGCCCTGGTGTTAACCGCTGTGGTTTACACAGCCCACACACACTTTTACACACTCCTCTGAGAGTTACAGACCGACAGTTCTTCCTTGTCTCTCAGCTTGTCTCAGAGTGACGTGTGAAATTCCACATTGGCTTTCAAACTTCTTTCGCAATAAATTTTTACTTTCTGAGGCCCAATGTTACAGACATTAGCACTTCTCTTTGTCGTCTTCAGGTTTCAGGTAATTCAGCTGAGATGTTAATTTACAGGGTTCTCAGTTTTCTCAAATTTGTCCATTTTACTAGATTATGTTTGTACATAATCAGTCACTTATATTTTCACAGAGGGCCCTTTAAACCCATCCTAGTCTAATTCATATCGTAAGTCATCTTAAAGGGATAGTTCACCCAAAAATAAAAATTATGGGATAATTTACTAGGTGTATATGACATTCTTCTTTCAGACGAATACAATCAGAGTTATATTAAAAAATGTCCTGGCTCTTCCAAGCTTTATAATGCCATTTGAATGGCAGCCCAAAATTTGAAGCCCATAAAAGTGCATCCATCCATTATAAAAGTGCTCCACACGGCTCCGGGGGGTTAATAAAGGCCTTCTGAAATGAATCGATGGGTTTGTGTAAGAAAAATCCATATTTAACACGTTATAAAGTAAAATATCGCTTTTTTCGTAAGTTGAATATGGAAGGCGGTCTGCCAGAAGCTAGATCGATTTGCTTCAGAAGGCCTTTATTAACTTAACTTTATTAACATTTTTTAATAGAAAACTCTGATTGTATTTGTCTGAAAGAAGAATGTCATATACCCCTAGGATGGCTTGAGGGTGAGTAAATGATGGGATAATTTTTACTTTTTTTAGGTGAACTAACCCTTTAAGACTTCTGGTTTGATCCATCTTAAACCAAATAAATAAATGAAAAATGCCCAATTAGACAGGAAGGTGGGTGTTGACTTGTAAAACAACCAGCCACACCATTTTTTGTGTACCTGATGTTTAGAGCAGAATAAAATCTGAAATCCATCACACAGATGTCTCACAGCTGAAATTAGTCTGAGTCTCATTTAGTAGATCCAAATGGCTTCAAACAAAACTCTTGAATATATTTAAAAGATTTTATTACACAAATCTCACAAACTTCAAACTGATGCCGACACAGTATCTGAGTGGATCAAGTCCATTCTGCTGAATCACAAATGCCTCAAAGTGATGGTAATTTACTGCTAAGTGTAGGACAATGGCACATTTATAGCACATTTCATAATCCGTAAGTGCTGCAGTATGTTGAAGTGCAATTAACAAATAAAAATTAGACTTTGGCAGGAATTCTTTTGAGTTAAGTGCATTATGCGTCATTTGAAGCAGCAGATTCTTTGAAAATGCAAGTGATATAAAAATTTACTGGATCATAAAGTTAAAGGATTAGTTCACCCAAAAATGAAAATGATCCCATCATTTACAAACCCTCAAGCAATCATAGGGGTATATGACTTTCTTCTTTCAGCCAAACACAATCGGAATTCTTAACAGCTTTATTATGGGAGATTTTGAGATTTTGAAGAAAAAAGCGCATCCATCCATCATAAAAGTAATCCGTACAACTCCAGGGGGTTAATAAAGGCCTTCTGAAGTGAAGTGATGGGTATTTGTAAGACAAATATCCTATAATCACTGGCTTCCGTTAACGGCTGTATGCCAGTCGAGTTCCAGAGGAAGAGTGACCTCTGACCTGACGCATGATGTAGGAGTCGCGTAAGCTTAGGTGAGAGTAGACGCATCGTGCCGTTCAAATAAATAAGGCTGGGCAACAAACTCAAGCTCCATCGACATTTCTCTTTTAAAAATTCTTGTTTTCTAATTTGTGACCGGTGTTTTGTTTTGTCTATCATGTACGGCCATTACCGGAAGCCAGTGATTACATGTTAACTTTATTCACAACTTAAACGCATGTTTTTTTTGTCTCTCCTGTTAGATCACAACAGATCTGAGGCAGCGCTGCACAGACAGTCACACTGGAACATCAGCATCAGCTCCGATGGCGGCAGGGATCATTGCTCTTGCTCTGGAAGCAAAGTAAGCTGCTAACTCCTCACCAAACCCTACTCTTTGCTCTCATTTCTCTACCAGCTGTTTCGTTAGAAAAGGTCTGATATTTTCTCTATGCCACGTCAGTGGAATTAGCATCTTAACCACTGTATGCTAGGTTAAAGAGATGGGTATTTAATCGAATTGCTTCTATTGCTCTCCTCATTTGTAAGTCACTTTGGATAAAAGCGTCTACTAAATGATTAAAGAGGTTTTAAATTTTTTTATACTGTTGTCTGAGGTCAATTAATTATGTTTGCGTAATTTTTACATTCGAAAACATCATAATGATAAGTAATAGGCTATTTTCTACCCTGGTTTTGAGCCTCTCTCATGGAATGCTTGGTTTTTATGGGCGTGCCGCACGGAAGACTTGGAAGTAAACGCCCACTGCTATGATTGGATAAGCTTTGCATATTATAATGAGCTTTGGCTTCCCTGTGAGTACACGGGAGGAATTGTTTTGAAAGCGTGTGGGAAAACAGCAACCGGCAACAGGGCTCGCAATATGTCTTTATCAAACAAACACAATGATTTATCTCTCATCCACCCGCAATTAATTGGAATGTTATTTTTTATTACTTGGCCCACTCGATCGGTGGATATAACCGCAAACACGCACACACACGCACGCACGCACAAGCCTCACTGCAGAGTCAGACAAATCAGCATGATCAAAGCTCAAATATCAAGTCAAGAGAGTGAACAACGCACATCAAGAAAGTAATGTTATTTCACTATTTAAGATAGCCCGTCGGCAGGGCGGTGATACGTTTTGGTAGCCCGTCTGGAAAACATAGCCCCGGGACATTAGGCTTTGCGAGCCCTGGCCCATACATGTCCGAGTCTGATCCCAAATCGCAGCACAATGAACCAACAACACCTCAAATAAAGGATTCTCCAGCCATTGACAGCGTGCTTAAGTTATGTTCAGTTAGACACGTACACATAATCAGTAGATATCAAACTATCTGTAACAATGCAGTACTATCACATATAAAAAAAAAAACTTTTACTCACATAAGTGTGTTTAATTCATGTAATCTCATCCTGTCTGCAAATCCAGTCTCTTGTTTACAAACAAATCTGTGGTGAAATGAAGAAACAAACGCGCAATGTCTTCCCCACGTGAGCTGGATATTCATTAAAAATAAAGTTCAACCATGCATTCATAATATTAGAATCTAAAGGAAGCTTATGCAGCGACTGTGTTCTTCCACAACCAGGCACAGCGCAATATCTTGCTATCCTTCGGCATGTTTATTGCTCGGTAGCGCGATCCGTTTAGCTCCACGAAGGCCTATGTTATTTATGATACATTTCTTGCATGAGTCGGTGGGCAGGGCTACAGGCGAACTTCTTTTTCTGTTGAGGCAGAGTTTAACCACACGCTCACGTCACGGCTTGGCACATTTTGAGATTGAGCGTTTGTTGGGTCTGGTGTCAATAAAAGCTTTTCTTTGACTAACAAGGACGTTTTCAGCTCCGAAACTTACAGGATATTCTTATATCACGATGAACTTTTATATATCAATGGCTGAATAAAAAGTTGATTTCTCAATTCATGACCCCTTTAAATGTAAATGTAGTCATGAAGGGGTAATACTATACACTCCAGTTACCCTTATCAGTTATCCAGTTTCACCCTTTCACTGACACTCTGAATTTAACACTGTTTTTTTTCTTTTCTACTGTACTACCTACAGACATTTGTATGTAATTGTATGTTAATGATCTATGTTATCACCAACAACTTTACATGTGAAATGAAAGAAAGCTGCTGAACAGCTTATATGTCAGAATGGGTGGTCATATGAATATGTGTGATGCATAGAAATTTAGGCAACTGATAAGGTTAATGCCAAGAAAATGTGCCAAAAACGCATACATTCATTTTTGGTTTGGGGTGAAATGGTTTTGGATGGCCGATATCATTGACTGAAACAGGGATGGTTAATTAGCACTACTGACGTGTTTTGAATGTGTTCGTTAGTGCATTCAAGTCAAGTTTGTATTTATGAGTTGGGAAATTGTAATTATGACGTCTATTGCCAGATTTACTAAACGGGGGAAAATTAGCCTGAGCACAATTCCACAAAAGCACCGACGAGAGTGAAAAGTTCAGCACATGATCTACTGATGACGTGCAAATTAAAGAACACAGACGCAGCCGGATCATTTCCATAATGACCAACGCAATCTACCAAGAGCAGTGCAAATTAGCATCTGGTTTAAGACATGCTTTTGGGGCGGTAAATAATGGCGCGGTAAATAATGCCGCTGCAAAAACAACTGTGTCCATGCCTTTTCAGTGCTAATTTTTCACTGTGTGTCTTTAGTAAATCCTGACAGTAGTTTTTTAGAGGGTTTGCACTGGTGCAAACTGTTAGTAAATATGGCCCCTAGTGTGTTCAAATCACTTAAATTATGAAAAATGTGCATTGGGTGTGTTTTTACTTCAATTATTCAATTTATAAAGGTGCTGTGAACTGAATTTTATATTCATAATTGTACAATAATCTATTTTGTACATGCAACTTGTTTTATTGTAGCTAAATAAAAAACCCAATTGGTAACACTTTATTTTACAGTCTTTGTTACACGTTACATATACAAAGATAACAGCAAATTATACATAATTGTAAGCAACTAACCTTAAACCACACCCTACTCCTAACTCTATAGTAAGTACATTTTGTTAATTAATATTTACTCAGTACTTAATTGTATAATTACACAGCAACAAAGGCAATTTAAAGTAAAGTGCAATCAAATAATTTCATGCATTACAACAAATTTATCAACTACAGACGCTGCATCCATTACATCGTCCACCATGTTTGACATGCCCCAAACTCAGAAATCCAGTTTACCACTCATAAATATGACATTGTGGTGACTTTCAACTTGTGAATACAATCTTTCTGACTACAATCTTTGACATTAATTAAATGCAACAAGTGTATTCTGTGCCCACAATAATAATCTACAAAAGGTAAACATGTCAGCCATTACAAAAAATAATTCAATTACCCAGTTATTCACTCAAACTTTTATTTTTGTTTTCATTTAATTTTCCAGCTAAATGAAAACTTGAACTTTGGTGTTTGTGTTTTGGTGTTTCGCAAATTCATTTCAGTGCATCACTAGTGTTCATGGCTGTGACGTCAGTACTATGACACATGGGTAAATCACCAGTTTTTGCTGCTTAATTTCCGTAACTGGACTGGTGATGGAGCTTTGTGTTGTCAATGATGGAGTGTTTCCGTAGAACATCAATCCCCTATTTCAAAAGAGCAAGGAAAATCCTTGCCACTTTAAAATGGTGGGATTCTGAACGCCCTGTAGAGATCGGCATGCTTTCCGTAAGTTTCAACTGTGTCTGTTTTCACACAGGAAATTGAGGAAAACCTTGACATATGGCTGCCATGTGACTATATTCCTAGCACAATGGAGTTAGAATGTTTTAATATTTTGGGGGGATATTCAGGGACACATGGCATTCATCTCTCTTTGGTTTGATGTCTGATCCCACTGTGTATGGTGAATTATGGGAGCGAATGCTTTAACCAGAAAGCTAGCCAATGAGACTTTTCAAACTACAGCTGAAAATTGTGGCCAGTGCAATTCTTTGGATTTTAATAGAACATTTTGAGCATTTTAGATTTAAGGTTGCTTTCACACTAGCACTTTTGGTGCCCACCCGGGTTCGCTTGACCAGAGTTCAGTTCTTTTGGATGATGTGAACTGTTTTCTGACTCAGGTGCACACCGGTGAACCGTACCCGAGTCTACTATAAAAAAAACTGGTTTGGTTCGCTTCTGATATAAAAGCAATCGTCCTAAATGGTGGAAGTGAACCGCTATTGATAAATGTTCACTTGTTTGTGTGTGTGTATGTCTGTGTATGCTCACTCCCCTTGGCGCATTGCAAGTAGAGAAATAATTTCTGATTTCAGAGGGCAGCCCGCTTTCTTTGGAACATATCCAGTACTTTTGCAGCAGATAGACACAATTTTGGCGTCTTCTCCTTCATAGCCATTACCTATCAACATTGGTACGCGGCTGCAGCTTTATGACGCAAGCGTACAGCGGTTCGGACCCAAATAATATAACATAAACAGAGACCAGCAAGGGAAGGTGGAGGGGAGAGCAACCGAACTCTGCTTCGGACCAAGCAGATATTCTTTATTAATGCTTTTAATCACGTAGATGTGACTGTCCATCACTGTTTGATTTTTGCCTCTCTGTTGCAGTCCTTTCCTGACGTGGCGAGATGTACAACACATTATAGTGAAGACATCTCGTGCTGGCCATCTCAGTGCTCCTGATTGGAAAACCAATGCAGCTGGTTATAATGGTAACAGCCTTTTCATTTCTTTCAAGAATGTCTTGTTTTAACCACTAGATAGTAGTGACACTTTTATGAAAGCTTGTTTCTGCCACGGAATAAAACAATTTAAAAGAAAATTGTGACTTTTTTTTCTCACAATTGCGAGTCTAAATTGCGAGATGTAAACTTTTTTTTTTCTCAGAATTATGATATAAATTCACAAATTGCAAGTTGTAAAGTCCAGTTCAGAGAAAAAAGAATTTAAATCACGCAATTCTGAATTTAACGCGCAATTGCGAATTTATATCACGCAATTCTGACTTAATATCATACAATTGTGTTTATCTCGCAATTCTGACTTTATATCATGCGATTGCAAATTTATATCATGCAATTCTTACTTTATAACACTCAATTGCATTTATATCTTGCAATTCTGACATTATATCACGCAATTGCGAATTTATATCATGCAATTCTGACTTCATAACTTAGAATTGCGTTTATATTTCGCAATTCTGACTTTATAACACGCACTTGTGAATTTATATCATGCAGTACTGACTTGATAACTCACAATTGCGTTTATATCTCGCATATTGCAAGATGTAAACTCGCAATTGCGAGAAAAAAGTCAGAATTGTGAGATAAAAAGTCACACTTTTTATTTTTTATTCTGTGTCAGAAACAAGCTTTCATACACTTCTGAGTATGCTCAGTCTTCTGGGTTTTCCAGACTATGCTGATCAATAAATTTTCCCCTTTACAACAGCAATCTGCATCATGATTGATGGTAATTTTGGTCTTCGTAACAACTCTAAATCTGTTTACATATTGTTATTTTTTCGTTGAACAGTTAAGTTGTACATATTCTTACAGTCAGTCACCTGTATGGCTTTGGGCTGATGGATGCGGAGGCCATGGTGAAAGAGGCAGAACGCTGGAAACAGGTTCCCCCACAGCACATCTGTGTGGAAAATGCTGACAAACAAATCAGGTATCCATAATTCAACAGCTTTTTTACATGAGACAGTATAGTAAATGCTATAGTATATAGTAAATGCTCAAATAAAACAATTTCCTTCCTGTAGAACCATCCGTCCAGAGCATGTTGTTCGTTCCGTGTACAAGGCAACAGGCTGCACGGATAATGCAAACCATCATGTTATTTATCTGGAGCATGTGGTTGTACGTATAACAATTACGCACCCGCGGCGAGGAGACCTGTCAATTAACCTAACCTCACCATCAGGGACAAAGTCACAGCTGCTTGCCAACAGGTACAATATACAGACTGTGCACAAATCTTGAGTACATGAGTACATTGATCAACAATGCCTGCATATTGTGGTTTGTTCTCTCTCTCTAGTGAATTTCAGTGGAAGAGATCCCAGTTTCCGCTGAATAGTTCTAATATTTTTTTTTGTCCAGTGTTTTATAAGTGCATTTTGTGCTGTGATGTAGCGTCTACTTATTGTTATTTCAGGCTGTTTGATCACTCAATGGAGGGCTTTAAGAACTGGGAATTCATGACAACTCACTGCTGGGGCGAGAAAGCTGCTGGAGACTGGATACTAGAGATCTATGACTCTCCTTCCCAACTCAGGAGCCAGAAAGCACCAGGTAGTTTCTCGGTACAAAACACACTTCCTGTTACTTGAGCCATTTTGAAAACACCATTTGGTCTTACACAGTGAGGATACAATAGATAGAAAATTTTATCACGATTAATCACACCCCTTTTGTGCAATAAATTGCATACTTATCAGGAATTTAATCATACATGATTTATTTTGTTTAACGTATTAATTTTTTTTGTTATCATTTGCTATATCCAGCAAAGTAAACTATCAGATTGAAGGTTGATTCTCACAAAACTTCTGTAGGGCTGCATGATATTGATATTGATATGCGATAACATGTTAAATAATGCGATATACAGTTGCAAGAAAAAGTATGTGAACCGCTTGCAGAATCTGTGAAATGTGAATAATTTTAACTAAATAAGAGAGATCATACAAAATGCATGTTATTTTTTATTTAGTACTGTCCTGAATAAGATATTTTACATAATTTTGTTTTTACATATAGTCCACAAGACAAAAAAAATTGCTGAATTCATTAAAATGACCCCGTTCAAAACAGGATGGAGATGTCCAAATGTTTCTTATTTTTGTATAAATATCAATTTTATTCATTTAGTACTGCCCTTCAGAAGCAACAGAAGATACTTGCATGTTTCCCAGAAGACAAATTAAGTACAATTTACCTTGATCTTCAAATTTAATAAGTTTTCACCCCCGGGCTCTTAATGCATCTTGTTTCCTTCTGGAGCATCAGTGAATGTTTGAGTCCCTCAATTGTCCTCAGTGTGAAAAGATGGATCTCAAATCATACAGTCACTGCTGGAGAGGGTTCAGATATGCAAAAGATGCTGGAAAACTAAAAAATGTGCAGGACCTGAAGAACATTGGGCAGTTTAACTGCTCAGGACAAACAATGGACTCAAAAACAACCATCACAAACAAAAAATCATCCAGGGAACGACACACAGTATTGAGAATCAGTGGTTCATAAACTTTTGAACGGGGTCATTATAATATATTCAGCAATTTCTTTTGTCTTGTGGACTATATGTAAAAAAAATATGTAAAATATCTTATTCAGGACAGCATTAAATAAAAAATAACATGCTATTCGCATAGTCTCTCTCTAGTTAAAATTAATCACATTTCACAGATTCTGCAAGTGGTTCACATACTTTTTCTTGCAACTGTACAATATGCGATACGATAATAATTGTGTAAGATACATTTAAATATTTAAATATAACCAACATGCATGTTTCACTTTTTTTTTTGTGAGAAGCATCCCTACAACTTCTGAAAGTGAACAATTGTGTTTTACTGTAGCATTACATAAAAAGTAAGTGTCATTTTAATGTGTAGACCTAACTACATTCGGTTTATTTATCAACAGATATTGAGTAATCAAATGTAAAAATAAAACACTGCTTATTCTTCACTGTATGAATTAAATTTACACAGATTCTTTTCAAGGCTACAAAGGTTATACTGTCAAGAGCAGTGAGCGATTTTCTCTGTCTATTGTTGTTTGATTGACATCACGCACACAGACGGAAGCAGGTTTATTAGGCTGCTGTCACTTAAAGAGCTGCACGGATCCAAAATAT
The DNA here is from genome assembly GCA_039654625.1 of Rhinogobio ventralis. Lineage (NCBI taxonomy): Eukaryota > Metazoa > Chordata > Actinopteri > Cypriniformes > Gobionidae > Rhinogobio > Rhinogobio ventralis. The sequence continues at coordinate 11,003,470 of CM077211.1, forward strand.
GGTTACACGCACGCTTTCGGTTTACTCCACTCACTCACCATTTTGACAGAATTTTGTGTATTTGGCCATATAAGCTGCGGAAGAGAACTGAAATCGGGATTATGCGACGTCCAAGAGGCGTCTTCCTGTGAGCTTGTGTACTTCACTTATTGCACCTAATAACATTAAGCATGTCACACGTATGTAACAGTCATGTGCCCAGTCTATTCTCTGCTGTCTGCATCGACCTAAAACTTGGACACTTCATAATCTTTAGAAGTATTAAAATCATTCAGTTATCATAAGCCATTGTGGTATGCCTATCATGAGTCGCTCTCAGGAGCTCAGTGAATTCAAGGGTGGTTGTGTGTCCATTCGTGAAAATTCCTCACTACTAAATATTATACAGTCAACTGTTGGTGGTATTATAACAAAGGTGAAGCAATTGGGAACAACAGCAACTCAGCCACAAAGTGGTAGGCCATCACAGAGCAGGGTCAGCGCATTCTAAGGCGCACAGTGCGCAGAAGTTTCTGCAGAGTCGATAGCTACAGACCTCCAAACTTCATGTGGCCTTCAGATTAGTTCAAGAACAGTGCATAGAGAGCTTCATGGAATGGGTTTCCATGGCTAAGCAGCTGCATCCAAACCTCACCAAGTGCAATGCAAAGCGTTGGATGCAGTGGTGTAAAGCACGCCGCCACTGGACTCTAGAGCAGTGGAGACGTGTTCTCTGGAGTGACGAATCACGCTTCTCTGTCTGGCAATCTGATGGACGAGTCTGGGTTTGGCAGTTGCCAGGAAAACAGTACTTGCCTGACTGCATTGTGCCAAGTGTAAAGTTTGGTGGAGGGGGGGTTATGGTGTGGGGTTGAACTTTGTCAGGCCGCCACGGACACGCTCTTCTGCAAAAACTCAAAATCTTTGCAATTTAACATAGCCAAAGGCCTTTAGATTAGACTGACCAAATATGATGTTGATCTGATTAAATCTCTTGGAGGAGTTTGTTAAAATACAACGTCTGTAAATGGCAAAAACTGGAAAAATTCTTTGGGTTTTCAGATCCCCAGCAGCTAGGGACTTTTTTGTAGGTATTGGGCTGTTACATGTGTGTACTGAATTGCATACCTGTACGTGAAACATAGTACATTTTGTAAAAAATAATTGTAGGTGGTGCTATCAAGCCATTTTATGATGCCTAATTCTGAAACCCATATCAGACGTACATTTTCGCCACTTCTGACGCGTGTGCAAAGTTTCATGAGTTTGAGCATGTTTAGGCCCTCAAAAATGCGATTCGTTTCGGAGAAGAATAATAATAGACTGAGGAATTACAATAGGTTCCTCACACCATCTGTGCTCGAGCCCTAATTACTAAACGCAGCAATATACACAGATAAAAACATTATCCTGAATGTGTGTGTAAACAATGTAAATTTACTGAAATGTGCTGGTGCATAAATACAATGTGCAGTTAGTCCATCTCTGTTTTGTTTTTTTGCACATCAATAGTAATGTATTCAAGCGTGCTTACTGTACAACTCCTGTACATCACTGCAATCTTTTTTTCTTAATTACAATTTGCATCCATCAAAACTGACGTACATACTATGTACATAGTTTGCATATCATCTGGCCATACAGCGATGGGAAGTGTAGCGGCTTAAAATTATGTTATGTTAAACTGTTAAAGGGTTAGAATTGAAATTAGAAAACTCTTACCAGGGTTACAGGTGGTTGCGCCATTGTAGATGCTCCATGTGATAAACTCCCAACTTCTAAGATCATCTAACTGCATGACATAAATTACATTTAATGACTTATGCTTCGGTAATTTATTTGCGTTAAATTATTTATTTATTTATATATATATATATATATATATATATATATATATATATATATATATATATATATATATATGACTGTTGTTGACTTATGTGCCCTCCAGAAGCTTGCGTTCTGCAAGAGAACGGCGCCTTCTGGTGCCATCCCAAAGAGCCACAAAATCACTTTCACGGACCTTTACCTTGACTGTACCAAGCTGTTGGATCGACCTTCCTAACTCAACCCGAGCTGCTTCTTTTTCAAGAAATTACTAAGGAACACTTGACTCATTAATACTAACCGTTAATACTATCCCCATTAATACTCACCTTACTATTCTATTCTGTATATCTATTTATATATTATTTATTTAAAAAAACTTTGGATAAAAAAAAACATTTTATTATATGTATATATATATAAAAAATATACATTCATAGCTTTTTTTTTTTTATTAAAAGAAATAAAATATATTATAGCTATAGGCAATTTAAATCAGTTATAATAAAATGCTTTTTTTTATCCAAAGTTTTTTTAAATAAATAATATATAAATAGATATACAGAATAGAATCTCACAGGGATCTCTCTCTCTCTCTCTCACACACACACACACATTTTATTGTCACTCGTACTTTCATTGAATCAGTTTTTGCCTATATTATTTGATTCAGTATTGATACTGAGATACTTGTAAACCACAATTTCCAATTGTGAAGGCTGGAAAATATTACTTTTATAAATTGAGGGCTTAATTTCATTGCACACGTACTGTAATTTGTTCCAGGCAAGCTGAAAGAGTGGTCTCTGGTACTCTATGGTACCTCCGTGCATCCGTACTCATTCCGCAGTGACAAGCCTCGCTCATTGGTGGAGCCTCATCCTGATGACGAGTACAGTGAGGAGTATGTGGGTAAGTGCTTTTTTTTAAATTATATTATGCATCACTGACTATCTGTGAATGCTCTCAGAGCTCAACTCATCAGTTTCTGTGTTCCTACATAAGGCTCCTGCCACCCTGAGTGTGGTGAGAACGGCTGTGAAGGGCCAGGCCCCCAGCAGTGCATCACCTGTCTCCACTACTTCCTCAAGTTCAAGAACAACACCAGGTATATACAGCTTTTCACAACATCATTACACCTTAATAACTATACTTGATTGGTGTGCTTTGTGTTGCTTTGTCATTGACCCTATCATACATCCGGTGCAGTGCAGTGCCTAGCACGACGCAAGTGTTTTTTGATAGTTTAAGCCCTACGCAGTTATCATTTTCACGTCCTGTGCCATGTTGTTTAAATAGTAAATGCATTTGCGGCCATTTGTGCAGCCATGGTCTGAAAACGAGGTGTGTTCAGGCTAGGGCTGCACGATTTGGGGAAAATATCTAATTGCGATTTTATTATGGTTAAAATTGCGATTCGCGGTTTTAAAATGTGATTTTATTTATTTTTTTTACAAATGAAAAGTGTGTGTCTACATTTTGTGCTTATATATTATGACTAATAATAATTATTATGCTTATTATTATTGCTAATAATATATTATTTATATATATATAAACAAAATAACAAAATAAGAAATATTACTATTACAATATATATTTTTTTTAATAATGAAAATGTTAGAGTATTTAAGAATAAATATAACGATATTATAATAATAATAATAATAATAATAATAATATTTATATTTTACAGAACTTATTTTACAAAAAACTGCAGGGTTACCTGTTAACATGCAGGTATGACTAAAAATCACTAGAAATATCTAAGGATTTATTATAAAATATTATTATTATTATTATTATTATAAAAATCTTTGATTTATCAATTTCTTAATATTTGTCAGGAGGTATGCAAAATCAAGAACAAGTCTATGTCTTTAATATGAAATATGAGTCTCTTATGCATCCACTGTGGGGAAAAACTTCTGTACACTGGAGAAAAACATATAGATTGTCATATACATTTATTTAGAGTCAGTCAGAGAGAAGTAATAAAATGACGTTTTCAGGAATTCCCTAATGTGAAGCTAGCGCTGTGTAGCTGAATAAAAAGAAGATGGAAACGCTTTGACCATAAACACACGACTGAGTCAATATATGGTGTATTTGAGTTCTTTAAGCCTTCTCTGATATTATTTTCATAATAATAAAGTATATAATGCAGTGCTAATCAACAGACTTCACTGTATAGAATACTATAAAATAATTAATCGTCTGCCTCATTCTGTGATAAGACGCCACATCAGCTCACAAAAAGGAAATATCAAACACTCGACTGACGATATGAAGCGAGTTAACTTATTAAACATTGTCTTTTTTTTTGTTTTTTCAAACGCACGTTATAAGCGACTCAAACTCACAGTGCTTTCAGACGGAGCAGCGTTTACTACTGATCACAGAGCCGCTCTTCACTGACACGCTGGGCATATATTTATTTAATTAAAATTGCAGCCTTTACGCTTTTATAATCGCACCTTAGCCAAATTGCCGTTCAATTTCGATTAATCGTGCAGCCCTAGTTCAGGCGCATTGTTGGCCATTGACCAACAGAAACCCTGTCTAAAATCAACAGCTCAGTATTTTTTGTGTTATTTAAAGGGCTCGTTAGTAATATGTGCCTGTAGGCGGGTCCACAATGTGCATACACTCTGCTTATTACACACACAGGGACGCCATGGTGCAAGCGCAACTGGCTTTTGAAGGGAATGGGAGATGAGACTCTGATTGGTTTATTGCACGTTACGCCCAAAACACACCCATGACTCATTAAGAGACTAGGAACAACCCTTTTGGACCATGTGCCTGGCGTGCCGACCATTTTTCCCATCGTTAAACTATCAAAAGTGGATTCGGAAACGCCCTAAGTACACTTGTGCCGTTCAATTTAGACCATGCGCTTAGATCGTTAAAATAGGGCCCATAATGTCCATAGTTTTTTTTTTTCTGGATACATTACTATGTACAAATAAAAATGCTTCTCATGTGGTATAACCAACGTGCAGACATGCCTTTAAAAAAAAATGCTTGAACTCTTTGTGACATGGCAATATTAGTTTCGGTTGTACTATATATTTATGAATGGATGATAATAATAAAAAAAACGTTTTAACTTAAAATATATTATTTTGAAAAAAGCAATGTATTTACTTAACATTTATTTTAAAAAATATTTTCTTTTAAACAACTACCATTCAAAAGTTGAGGGTCAGTAAGATTAAGAAATTAATACTTTTATTCAGCAAGGGTGCATTAAATTGAGCAAAAGTTTAAGACTTTTTAAATATTACAGAATATATATTTTAAATAAATGTTCTTTTGAAATTTCTATTCATCCAAGTATCCTGGAACAAAAAAATTATTTCGGTTTCCACAATAATATTAAGCAGCACAACTGTTATCAACATTGATAATAATGTTTCTTGAGCAGCAAATCCACATATTAGAATGATTTCTGAATCATGTTATGCAGAAGACTGGAGTAATAGATGCTGAAAATTCTGTAATAAATTACATTTTAAAATGTATTAAAATAGAAAACCGTAATAATATAATATTACTGTTTTTGGTGTTTTTTTTTAATCAAATAAATGCAACCTTGGTGAGCATACAAGAATCTTACCGACCCCAAACTTTTGAACGCTAGTGTATGAAACAGACATGAATACACATTTCTAAGAACTTGGCACTTTTATATTTTTCCTTTTCTTTTTTTTACTGTACACTCTTGTTTGTCATTGACCCACTTGGCAAAAAAAATTTTCAGTTAGCAATGCCGCTTTAATTATTATTATTTAAAACTGAAGTAACTTTGAATGTGAAGAGACTAAAGAATTGAGAGTTTTTAAAAGGTTTGCTGAAAGGTTTTTTTGCTGAAAATATTCTTTTTATTATTGAAAATTATTTAACTTTGAGTCAAAAGATTAATTAACTCCTATAAAAACACCAAAGCACATGCTGACAACAGCTGTGTGTCTGCATCTATCTATGTGTGGGCACGTGTTTGATTTACATTTATAGTTTTCTCCGGCATCCCAAGTTACACAAGCCGTGCTCACATCTGGAGCTGATGGCTTTCTCAGACCCTGACTTTTGCCTTTGTTTCCTGGTGAAAGTCTTTCCTCACGACTGCCAGATGTTGATTTTTCTGGTCTCATGTGGCTCTTCCTGTCTGTGTCTGTCTCTCTCCCTTTCTCTTTCCACCTCCGTCTGTCTGTCTCTCAGGACGTGTGTACCCGAGTGTCCGTCTGGGTTTTTCCGGGACGATAAGAAGCGCTGTAAGAAGTGCTCTCCGCTGTGTGAGTCTTGCATCGGCAGTCGCAGCGATCAGTGTTCCACCTGCCGCCCGGGCCTGTACCTGGTGGAGGGAGCCAACAACTGCATCAGCTCCTGTCCTGACGGCTTCTACCTGGACCTTGGCAAGTCCATTCGCATGTCATCTTACTCCAGAAAAACTTACTGTACATGCTGATTGGCTGAAGATGAATTGTTGAATTTGAGAATTTATGTGACTGTTCTCCCGCAGACTACACCATGTGCCGGAAATGTAGCGAGAACTGCAAGAAATGCACCTCTGTGAACATCTGCACAGAATGCCAAACTGGTCTCAGGTATTCCCCACATTCAGCCTGTTGCAAATACAATATTCCACCACCTAGGGATTTCAGATTTGGACTGAAATATAGTTGGAATCTTAGACTCCCGTTATTACTGATATTTTCCTAGATATACGTTGAGAGCTGTCAAGGTAAGGCCACACTGGCTAGACAGTAAATTATAACTGGAAACATCCCGTTACACATTATCAAGCTCTTGAGTTCAGATGTTGAATATGTTGAAATACTCTCTCTAGTGAACGATTTTACTTGGGCTTTTCCTACTCCACTCTGGCATTAGATAAAGAGAGAGAGAGATGTGGAAAAATGGAGAGAGAAAAGAAAAACGGTCATGGCACAAAATCTGGCATAATACGCAGCAGCTGTTCTGTGAATGGTTTTGAAATATTCTCTGAATATACGTAAATGTTTTTCACCCACACATTTGGACTTTAATCTGCCGTTGTTGATCTTTTCAGACTTGTTTAGACTATAGTAGGTATGAAACAGGATTGCAGAGCTAGATGAGATGCTTTTTTCTGGCCGCAGTTTAAGGTTGCAATTACAGTCTTTGTTATTATTCATATGACTAGTCATTCATGTTTTGGAAAAACTTTATTAGTGTACTGCAGTTGTTTAAGTTTAGGCAGTGAGCCTTGCCCTCTGGAGAAAAAAATAGTAAAATTTGACAAATTTGTTACAAAAACACAAATTTATAATATATAATATTTATATTAGGGCTGTCAATCGATTACATTTTTGTAATCGCAATTAATCTCACTCTTGTTGTGTGATTAATCGCACACTTATCGTAAAATTAAGCATACGCCATTTTTCTCATTAAACGCATTCATTTTGTCATCATTTGCTATATCCAGCAAAGTAAACAATCAGAAAACTGTATTTTCTGCAAGCTTCAAGGATCATTGGAGACTCCAAAAGGACACCAGATAACCAAATATAAGGAGTCCATATAATTATATTATATAATAAATTTATACACACCTAAGCACCCATGAAAAAAATGACAGAAAAAAAAACGTTACAGAATTCAGTGTATAGTATGTGTACAGGTCAACAACAACGAGATTGTTTTCATTTTAGACGAGTCAAGCTGCAATACTGAACAGGACCACACGGACATGCCAAAAAAACCTCCTAAATCAACCGCTTCGACTGCATAAACCTATGATTACTAATCATAACAAAGTACACATGACAAATCAAACATTATATCCTTCCCGAGTGTGTGTGGAAACAGCGTGAATGTACTGTGTGTCTGTACATGAATTTTCTGTGCATGACCTCGCTAGTCATTTGTCATTTTAAAGTTTTTTGTTGTTGTTGTTGTTTGTTTTTTTTTACATGTATTCTTTACGCACCGAAAATATTTTAGAGTTTGGTTTCCCGGTCTAGAAATCACACTTTTAAAAGTTCAGCATATATCCAGTTTTCCAGGACCTTGGAAATCTTGGTTCTTAAATAGAAATGATAGTGAGTTAATTAAATAAAAATATGATCTGTTATTATTATTATTATTATTATTATTATTATTTGACAACAATATTACATAATATACATTTTTTCATGAGTTTTTATTTGTTTTTACTTTTCTCTTTTTCCCATGATATGCTCTGGTGCCCCCAATGGAATTGTAAGAGCCTCAGCATTGAACCCCTTTGAGTAATTCTCTCTTTCTATCTGTCTCTCCCTCTTTCTTTGCTTCTGTTTGTATTTTCCTGCTAGTCTACAGGGAAATAAATGCCAGCTGAGCTGTGAACCTGGCACCTATTATAATGGGCACCGACGGGCATGTGAAAAGTGCCATTCGACTTGTGCCACCTGTGCAGGTAAACACTGTACATTTATTTAATGGACTTTATTTTCCATTTAGGTTTACAATAGGATTTGATTACAACCTTTCACTTAAATGCAATTTATAAAATATAACTTTCCAGTAGTCTTTGTTTTCCATATACTGTTGGAGAGAACACTGATTGGCTATTATACTTTTTGTGATGCAAATATGCACCTTTTGGTTAGCAATTTTGCATCTAAAAATGACGAGAGGCCATAATCATTGTGGGCACAAAAAATGATGAACAGTATGATGTAATTTTTAAGTTCTAGACTTAACAAGACTGAAGTGCCTTCTGAAACAGTTACGTCTGTGCTGTTCCCTCCAGTGTCCAGAAATTGCAGATAATTACTAAGGCTTTGCAGAACAACCAGTGCTTAGCTTCTGAATATAGTTCATCCAGCACAATTACTGTTGTTAGCTCTGATTCTGCACCAGTGCGTATATATTCATTTGTACACTTATGATGCTTATCATGTTTCAGATTATTTTTAAGTAATGAACATCGTCTTAATGGACCTTTAAAGTCGACTCTCAGGTTTATGGAAACCCATTTTTGGCACATAAGAAAAAAAAATCTGCTTTGGCAAATCATATTTATGACAGTCATAATTGATACAAAATGTCAAAATTATGAGATACTAAGTCTACTAATTATGAGAGAAATCAAAATTGACAGTCATTGAGATAAAAGGTGAGAATATGAGAATGTTCATGACAAAGTTTACATAAATTGAAATTATGGGATTTAAAAACAGTTTAATCTCACAATTATGATATAGTATATAATATTTTTGACTTATTTCATAATTTAGTTTTAATGTCAGTTTTGGATTTTTATTTACTATGTCATTTTTACTAATGTCATAATTATGAGGTTTTGTCATAATTTCGATTTATGTCAGTTAGGGTTTTCACAGTATCAAAATGTCAATAGTCTGTACTAATACCAGTCAAATTTTGCAGTTCTCTGTACCAATTTCGGTACCATAGCAAAAACTGTTGAATTAAGTACTTTAAAAAAAACTGTTGTCCCATTTTGTCTCGTCCATTGCTTATCACTGTCAATCATTGCAGTTTTCGATTCAGTCGCACATTTAAATACAGTTGTCAATCCAGAAACTTAGCAGCATGGAAAACAATGAATCTCTTATTTACATTTGCGTTTACTCTTTGTTGGTTATGTAAGGATTTGCAAGCCGCATGAACAAAACAAAACCATGTTTTTTCAGCGGATTAGCGGATTTTGACTAACTTACTGACTAGCACCTCTGATAATAATAATTAATAATTCGTTACATTTTATATAGCGCTTTTCTGGGTACTCAAAGCGCTTAAACCTAGGCCATTGCATTCACGCGCTCACAGATATGATTGTGATTGGCTACAATGCTCAACGCTTTTAAACACGCTGTAAATAGAAACCTTTGACTGTTTAAACCTGGTATTAAGATGCATTTTGCTCGATCAGATCACAAGTAGACAACGCTAAGTATAGGTGTAAACGGGGTGTATCTGTTTTGAGCTTGTCTACTTTCGACCACTTACAGAGGTAGTCGAAAACGCATTGGTCAAAATTGTTCAAACAGCCTACTCTCCGTCTACTGACCTAATGCGTAAACATTATGGGAAAGTGTGCTAGCCAGACAGGATTTAAACTTTGTCGGCTGGAGACCCAAATTTGGTTTGAAGATGAAAACGTACAAAGCACAATGTTCTCTCACCATTCCTGATTTCTAACACACGCTCCCCGTGTTCGGCGTGATCTTGCAGCTCTCAGAACAGAATTGAAAGCTGCTGCTCTCCGTGTGTGTTTCCATCGTCTCTGGGTGCATTCATATGTAAATTGCATAATTTTATATTGTCCATTAGATCGAAAGATGTGAAAAAACCCATACATTTATCCGCCCATAGACCCCTCCCCTCGAAGAAATCAGGACAGAAGTGGTTGAAAGTGGACAAAAGAGACAGATTAAAACACCAGGTGTAAACGGTATGTGTCTGCCTCGTCTACTCGTGATCCGACCAAAGCGCATCTTAATACCAGGTGTAAACAGGGCCTTAAACACGAATAAGAGCGTTTGAAAGCAGCATCTATCAGCGGGTAACGAATATACCTTGTGCTAGGTACTACCGGCACTGCAGAAATGCATTGGTACCGTTAACATCTATATTTATTTATTTTATTATTTTTTTTTTTTACCGACTGGTACGTTGTTGTGCCGAATTCTAACCCCCTGCCAGATTATTATCCCCCTAGTATTGGTAGGTTTAGGTGTAGGTGTGGGGGAGGGGTTAGGATTAGGGGTGGGGCTAGGATTAGGCAATCCGGTAGCGACTTCAACGAGGGGGGTAATAATTTGACGGGGTCAAAATTCAGCACATCATCGGTAGTACTGGTACGTTTGACAACCATAATGTCAGTTTTAACTTTATCAAAAAAATTTCTTATGTGGTAGAAATGAGAGACATAACCCCTCAAAATCAGAGAATTGTTTCTTTCTGAAAATTGCTTCCATCCCTAATGATATGTGCCTTGCAAGATTTGTTTTTTTTATTTGTGTTTTTGTAACCAATACACTATTGCCAATGGCCTTCCGGGCATTCTCAGAGGAAACCCTTTCCGGAAGAGTTTTCCAAGTGTGTACTTTCCAAAGTGTATTCCAAATTGTTTGCGATCTACCTTTTGGGGAACAACATGAAGGTATTCCGTCCGTGTTCTCAGGAACTGGCATGGAAGCGTGTAATGAGTGTGCTCCGGGCTATTACTTTGAGGAGTGGCGTTGCGTCTCCAGCTGCAGCGTGGGATATTACTTGGCGGAACAAACGACAGACAACGGAGATGTCCAAAAGTCCTGTCAAAAGTCAGTACTTCACTGCTGAATGTGACATCTGAGAAAGTATTTACATTTACAGCGGTAATGATGCGTTTGACACGTCGCGGCTGTGATTGTGCCTCCAGGTGTGATCCTACCTGCTACGTCTGCGCAGGGCCGGGGGAGAGGAACTGCAGCACTTGCGTGAATGGCTATAACCTGGAAAATGGTGTGTGTGTCGTCAGCACCATCTGCAAAGATGGTGAGTACTATAGATTCATCCGTGTTTAGCTTTCGGCTAGCCCCTTCATTTCGTGTTTTCTTTCCTCTGAAGCTTTTGTACAACAAAATATATTAGTTTTTGCATGGGGATAAATCATGGTTTGTTGATTGTTTTTTTTTTTTTTTTTTTTTTTTTTTTTTTTTTCTCTGATATTGCCTTTTTGGAAAGACATGTTCAGGTCACATTTCACCCCAAAATAAAAATAAAACTATATTTTGCCAACTATTTTTTACCATATTTAAGCACATTTAGCTCCAAATTTTTATTAGTGTGCGTGTGGATGTTTTACAGTACGTCATAATGTTGAAATACTGAGTACAGAAGTTATGCTGACCAAGGTGGATTTATTTGATGTTTTTTTTACAATAATAAAAACAATAAAAAAAAATATTAATAAGTAATATTCAGAAATATAGCAAATTCAGCATCATTACTCCAGTCTTCAGTGTCACACAATCCTTTAGAAATCATTCCAATATGCTGATTTGCTGCTCAAGAAACATTTCTTATTATTATTCATGTTGAAATTAGATGATTCCTAATATTTTTAATATGTAATTTTTTTTTCCTCAGGATTCTTTAATGAATAATATACACTCACCTAAAGGATTATTAGGAACACCTGTTCAATTTCTCATTAATGCAATTATCTAATCAACCAATCACATGGCAGTTGCTTCAATGCATTTAGGGGTGTGGTCCTGGTCAAGACAATCTCCTGAACTCCAAACTGAATGTCAGAATGGGAAAGAAAGGTGATTTAAGCAATTTTGAGCGTGGCATGGTTGTTGGTGCCAGACGGGCCGGTCTGAGTATTTCACAATCTGCTCAGTTACTGGGATTTTCACGCACAACCATTTCTAGAGTTTACAAAGAATGGTGTGAAAAGGGAAAAACATCCAGTATGCGGCAGTCCTGTGGGCGAAAATGCCTTGTTGATGCTAGAGGTCAGAGGAGAATGGGCCGACTGATTCAAGCTGATAGAAGAGCAACTTTGACTGAAATAACCACTCGTTACAACCGAGGTATGCAGCAAAGCATTTGTGAAGCCACAACACGCACAACCTTGAGGCGGATGGGCTACAACAGCAGAAGACCCCACCGGGTACCACTCATCTCCACTACAAATAGGAAAAAGAGGCTACAATTTGCACGAGCTCACCAAAATTGGACAGTTGAAGACTGGAAAAATGTTGCCTGGTCTGATGAGTCTCGATTTCTGTTGAGACATTCAGATGGTAGAGTCAGAATTTGGCGTAAACAGAATGAGAACATGGATCCATCATGCCTTGTTACCACTGTGCAGGCTGGTGGTGGTGGTGTAATGGTGTGGGGGATGTTTTCTTGGCACACTTTAGGCCCCTTAGTGCCAAATGGGCATCGTTTAAATGCCACGGCCTACCTGAGCGTTGTTTCTGACCATGTCCATCCCTTTATGACCACCATGTACCCATCCTCTGATGGCTACTTCCAGCAGGATAATGCACCATGTCACAAAGCTCGAATCATTTCAAATTGGTTTCTTGAACATGACAATGAGTTCACTGTACTAAAATGGCCCCCACAGTCACCAGATCTCAACCCAATAGAGCATCTTTGGGATGTGGTGGAACGGGAGCTTCGTGCCCTGGATGTGCATCCCACAAATCTCCATCAACTGCAAGATGCTATCCTATCAATATGGGCCAACATTTCTAAAGAATGCTTTCAGCACCTTGTTGAATCAATGCCACGTAGAATTAAGGCAGTTCTGAAGGTGAAAGGGGGTCAAACACAGTATTAGTATGGTGTTCCTAATAATCCTTTAGGTGAGTGTATACAAAAAACTGCATTTTTTTTATATATATATATTTAATGTTTGATCGATTTAATGCATCCTTGCTCAATGTATGAAGTATTAATTTCTTTCAAAATAATTTTACTGACCCCAAACTTTTGAAAAGTAGTTATTTCCCATGATGATTTTTTTTTAATTATCATGATGCATAAATGCATTACAATGTAAAAATGAATAAATATAAAAATGTATTCATATAAATTACCAAATTATACTTTAATAAAAATGACTTTCTTCTGATTTTGAGGTGAAATATGTCCGGTTTCATGTGATGTGCTCAATATTTCAGGCCAATTTATTCTCAAATTATTCTTGATGACCCAAGTTCATTTTGGGAACCTTGAGTTCAATATGGGCTAAATTTTTACAGTGGAGCATAATGTGTGCTTTTTCTAGCAAAGGAAAATAAAGTTACTCTGTCAACCTGTGACACTGTAAAAATAATTTTTTGGATCACTTTCTAAATGTTTGTTCTCCTTTTCTTCCCGATGATCTTTCCTTCAAATCTTTTCATCCTGGATTCCAATCACACCTGGATATCCTCCTCCGTCGAACAATCAACTGGATTCTAAAAAAATAAACCCAACAAAACGACATTTGCCTGTCATCTATCACCTTGCTACGATCTGCATCATTTCCTCTCCGCTGCCTGATCTCGCGCTGTGTTTCTGCTCCTCTCTCCTCTTCCTGCTCTCTGGAAAGCAAATGAAGAATCGTGGGCTGAGGGAAGTTTCTGTGTGCTAGTGAAAAAGAACAATCTGTGCCAGAGGAAGGTTCTGCAGCAGCTGTGCTGTAGAACATGTTCTCTAAAGGGCTGAAGGAACTTTTCCGGCCCCACTTGCCGCTCACGTTCCGCTAATTTATATTCCAGTCGGGAACCTCGAATATGGGACTACATTGTGAGGTTTCTCGATGCCAGAACTACAACAAACCTACCTTTATCTCTGTGTGTGTGTGTGTGTACGTGCGTGTGCGCGTGTGCGCGTGTGTGTGTGTGTGTGTGTGTGTGTATCGACAGAAGCTGTCAGGGTGGTGCGACTGGGATCAGTAATAAACAGCAAATCATACATGTCAGTATTTTGTGACCAAAGCATGGATGCCAAATTTTTTTTACCTTTTTCTTCATTTTGGGTCCAGAGAAGAATTTGGAGCGACATGCTGAGCGTTGAAGCGGCGGTTCTTTATTTTTCCACAAGTTTCACGCATTATGACAGCAGTGATCAAAGCCAGTTTGTGCATATTCTGAATAAAGCGCACTCAGAGAACCTCTACAAGTTTCAGCAAGACCTCTATGAGCAAAGGGACGACATAAACCATAGCACAGGTTCATCCACTGACCTTCATGACTGCAGTAAAATCAATAGCTGCCTCTGGAGGTACAAGATACAATAATAAGTACTTCCTGAAGCGATGACATTTACTAACATTAATGACCTGTTTAGCCAAGCAAAAGCGTCAAGATGAGATGAATGGCGTCATGTCAGGTGTTCTCACTGTTCAGAAATTCTTCACCTCAGGCTCAGATCTCTTACCTGTTTGTGTGTGTGTGCGTGCGTGCCGTGTGTGTGTTTGTGCGTTTCATTACATTTCATAAGTGGAAAAATAGGTTTCGGGAAACCTAAGCGTAACCACACCCGGTGTTAGTGTAGCCATGAAGAATCATTGACTGGGCTGAAGTACAGGTTTTAGATGTGGTAGCTGAAATGAGGTTTGAAACCCTTTTAATTAATTTCATCTTACCAGGCCATTCGTGATATGCCTTTAAAAAATGAAATAAATCCCTATACATGCATTTTTGTATTTTGCCATTTCATGAAACAGCTCCACAAATAAATAATTCATGTGAAATGAATAAGGAACTTTACATGTGTGTCCAGGTAGATCAGGGTCAACAGCCTGACAAAATGAATTAAAACCGTTTAGTGAAGTGTGACAACAGTTTTATGTTTTGGGCCGTGCACAGCAGCAGTGTCCATTTCAGCCGCTTTCTCCGTGACTATTTATATTTTATTGATTTATCATACAAATGAAAAGTTAAACTGCTCCATTTTAATCAAATTTGAAATGGCTACCTAAAATAGTTCATTAGTCCATGTCTTTATGAGAGTAATAAGACTTTTATTCACATAACTGGTGCTATTGACATTATGGAGTTTTAGAGAAAGCTTTTTGAATTCACATTTGTATCTTGGATTTGTTGGGTCCAACAAATATTTGTGAATTCAAATTGACTTTTAGTTTAGATTTTTATCATACTGGCCATATTGCAGTATCCTGGGAAAAGAAAAAAATACTTGAGGGTAGTGTATTACATTTAATAAAGGTCAGAAACGAGGTGAAATGTTTAGTTATACTAATAGTACTACACAACACAAATTAGACTTCTACATTCATTAAGGACATGTTTGACCAATCCACTTTTGCTCAATGTTAAGGGGATTTCTGTGTCTTTTATTTATGAATGATGTGGTTTAAGATGACGTAGCCTTTTATTTATGAAAAAGATTTATAAATGGTCATAGTTCAAATGAGTTGTGTTTTGTGGATGGCATTGTCCAGCCACTTCATGCTAAAAAGTTGTAGTATGATTGTACGTTTTCTGCAAACTCAATACATGCAACGTTACATAACTAATGTTATATAGAGAATCATTCTATGTTCAGATGTGTTGCATTTACTCTGTTCTGGCAACGTTTTTTCTTAATGTATATATGTATTTTTATCACTATTAACCTTAAAATATATTTTGCAACCACGTTCGATTGAAATAAGGGGGGAAACGGATGATGAGTTTTCTAAAATTATTTTATATTTCTGTTTTTAGCCAGCTGCCATGAACAGTTAGTCTAGATGAAGATGTGTTTGTAGTCAGGGCCAAGAAAAAAAAATCATGTTTTATCATGTAGAGAAGACTGGACAAAACAAATGGTTTACTGATCTTTTTATTAATGAACTTTAAAATAAAAACAAGACTCAGAGATATTAAATGAGACTACTTTTGTTTGCTCATTTAAATGACATACTCAAATTACTGGTGCTCTTCGATCATCTTTGTCTGAATTTTGTTTGTTTACAATTTTTTACTTAATTGGAATGAAGTGAAGTGATGTATGGCCAAGTATGGTGACCCATACTTGGAATTTGTGCTCTGCATTTAACCCATCCAAGTGAACACACACACCCAGAGCAGCAGGGAGCAGTTGGGGGTTCGGTGCCTTGCTCAAGGGTCTCACCTCAGTCGTGGTATTGAGAGCGCTGGTTATTCACTCCCCCCACGACAATTCTTGCCGGACCTGAGACTCGAACCCGCAACCTTCGGGTTACAAGTCCGACTCTCTAACCAATAGGCTACGACTGCTCCCATGGTATAAAACTTGGTAAGAAAAAATCATGGATATGATTCAAAAAGCTTAAATAGTCCTGAAAAAAAAAATCACAATTATAAACCTCACGGTCAAAAATGGCCAAAATTTATCTTGTGGAAACGTTTGGTACTGCCCAACAAAATCTTACTGAAAGCTCATTTTTTTGAGATATCAACACAGCTTGTTTAGATGATCCAAAAGGGTTGTACCTAGTCTCTTAATGAGTCATGGGTGTGTTTTGGGCGTAACGTGAAATAAACCAATCAGAGTCTCATCTCCCATTCCCTTTAAAAGCCAGTTGCACTTGCACCATGGCGGATTCGCTATTTACATAGACTAATTTGCGAGCAGAAAGACTGAACGCTTCTCCAGAGAGGAATCCTTTTATTTTTAATATTTAAAATTCTTTGTGTGCTGCTGCGCATCCCTGTGTGTGTAATAAGCAAAGTGTACACGCGTTGTGCACTCGCCTATAGGCGCATATTACTAATGCAGCCTTTGAATAACACAAAAAATACTGCGCTGTTGACTTTAGACCAGGTTTTTGTTGGTCAATGGCGCAGTCGTTTTTAGTTGCCTCAAAATAGCAACGCGCCAACAATGTGCCTGAACACACCTTATTTTCAGACCAGCACTCCCATGTGCGAACAGATGGGCGTGAGTGCATTTGCTATTTAAACAAAGTGGCGCTGGATGTGAAAATGATAACTGCTTCGGGCTGCAACTAGCCAAAAACACTTGTGTCTCGCCTGCCGTCGCATTGCACCAGGTGTATGATAGGGCTCTTTAAGTTCAATAATCTGCCAAGTATCTTCTTTAAAAAGAGACCATTCTAAAGTCTGTGCTCCAAAGCTTTCAA
Organism: Rhinogobio ventralis; assembly: GCA_039654625.1. Lineage (NCBI taxonomy): Eukaryota > Metazoa > Chordata > Actinopteri > Cypriniformes > Gobionidae > Rhinogobio > Rhinogobio ventralis. The sequence goes on from CM077211.1 coordinate 11,020,889, forward strand.
GATTTTTGACAGTTTAGGTTGGACATTTCATGTTCAGGTCTATGCTCCGGTTCACTGCATAAATATAATTTAGTACCATAAAATCCCCTAAAAAATTAAAATGTTAAATAAAAAACATTATCAAACTAATATATATTACATTCATTTCATTGAAATAATTGTTTTGACCACCACGCAAGGAGCACCAGAGGGACAATCAGACTGAACATTTTAATTTGGACATAAATGGGTGAAAAAAATCCATAGACTTGCATAGAAGTGACCCGAGCCATATATAGAGTTCAGAATGTCATCGAGATGTTTGACTTTGATCCATAAACAACTACCCAGAACCCAACAAAATAGCAACATGCCAAGGCCTACTCAAAAAAACACATATACCGTAGCGTTTTGGTGTCGAGTTTTACACTGACAAGCACCGCACCACTTGTTTACTTTGACTCGAAAATAGTTTCGAGTTAAATTCTTGTGGTGAACTGGTGTGAGAATGATTCGGCTTCTTGTTTCCTCACAAAAGGCTCTTTTTGTTTTGAAGAGAACAATTCGGCATTTGACCGAGAGAAATTCAACTCGAATGTGCACTGGTCACAATGACTTCAAAAGAGACAATATATGCAAAGCCCCTTGTTTTGACCTGTGGCCGTTTCCTTTAGAAAGAACATTTTTAAAATATTTGCATCTCCCACACAACCATTGTCACTTTTGTGTGGTGAATAAAATGATAAAGCCATCACTATTGACACTATAGCTGTTTCAAATGTTAGAATCCTGTATCGAATAGTGATTCTGAAGCATTTTTGCAGTTTGATTGAGAGAACTCCTTTAACTCCTCAGGGATGACATTGGCTTTGGACTGATGTTTCTTTAAGCTCAGTGATTGACATCTCAATCACGGTCATGTAGGGTCATGTAGGGTCATGAGTGTTTGCTTCAGGACTGTCTGAATTGAATGAATAGAGTGTATCAGAGCGTAAGCTGAGGTCATCAGGAGGGTCAGTCGGCCATAGATGTCCAGCTCTCTCTAAAGGAAATCTCACAAATACATTGCTCGGCCTGGGGTTAAAGGTTAGCTCAATGTCTTTAGCTTTCTTCAGAGTCCCATGACATCACTTTAGGATAGTTTTGTATCCATTCTGGCACCTAGAGAGTTATAAAGTTGCATTACTTTTTTGTAAGATGAATCTGTTGCCTTTATGACTTGACAGTTGTTATCATTTTATTATTAATTTGATTTGTAATTTAGTATTTTTGGATTTAGATGGATTTCTGATATTGTGTTTTGTTCAAGTAATTCAACGGTGTATGTGCAAGGTCTTTTTACATGGTCATTTATTGCAACTCATAAAATCACCTTTTTCTAAATATTCAGATTTCAGTTCTTCTTTTCTAAGGCCTGCTGATCATATGTGTGCATTCTGCATGAGCTTTCTTGCTTCCTTTGAGAGTGTTCTGATATGCATGGCCTTTGAATTGTCTGAAATCAGAATTGTCAGCTGGTCAATCCTTCAACCAGAAGTCTTTTTCATTAATGCTAAAGCTCAGAACAGGTAAGCACTGTGGTTTTCCTTTTTTTAAATTATATAGGTTTTGTTCATTTGTTTATTTATCATCTGGTTTTGTTTGTTTTTCATTTGGTTTTGTTTATTTGTTATTTGGGTTTTGTTTGCTTGTTTTGTTTATTTGTATTTTTTCTGTTTTATTATAATATCATTTGTTTGCTTGTTTGTTTAGTTTCTTTTTCATTTATTAGTTTTTTTGTCATTTGGGTTTTGCTCATTTGTTTTATTTATTTGTAATATGGGTTTTGTTTGTTTATTTGTATTTTTCTATTTTGTTTGATTTATCATTCGTTTTTGTGTGCTTGTTTTTGTTTGTTTATTTTTCATTTGTTTTTTTTGTCATTGTCATTTGGGTTTTTGGTTGCTTGTTTGATTTTTGTTTGTTTATTTGTATTTTTCTATTTTTCTTTCAGTACCTATTGTGCCTTCAGGGAATAAATACTGAGTTATTTCTGATGCTACATAAATATACTAATATTATAACAAACATCATTTAAAGTTGGATTATTTACCAGCAAAGGATAGAGAAACTGCTAAATAAAATTTCCACTAGATAAAGTGGAATGTTCTAGTATTGTTGTCTGTATTTTATTTTTAGGGGAGTATTTAAGCAAACGTGATAAATGTAATCTGTGTCACTCGACCTGCTACAAGTGCACTGGACCTAAGAGTGAAGACTGCATCAGCTGCTCGGCCACTAGGTGAGGCGTGAACCACTTGTTTCTTACAGCACCGCAGTCGAATAAAGCTGCAGTGAGACAGAATGCAGTGTGGTGAAAAGATTTTACTTTTTATTCCTTGGCAGGTTGTTTGATAATGGGCAGTGTGTGCTCAGCTGTGATCCTGGGAAGTACAAGAGGGATGGACAGTGTCATCTTTGCCACCATACATGCCTCGAATGTTCAGATGAGGGGCCTGACAAATGTACTCGCTGTAGCAAAGGTAAACTGAGTCATGACCGCCTCACATAGCCGAAAAAAATACAATCTCTTAACATTGTTTCTATTGTTTCTGTTTTCACACAGATAAGTTTGGAGTGGAGCGGTACCTCTTTGAAGAGGAGTGTCGTGAAAGCTGTCCAGTGAGTCATTTCCATTCCCCGAAGGGAACATGTGATCCCTGCCCTCCAAATTGCACTGTGTGTGCTTCCACAGACCACTGTCTCCACTGCACCCCCTCCTACTACCCCAAAGACGGGATGTGTGCCAAACTGGAGTGTGGAGTGGGTCAGTTGCATCATTATTTTTTCTAGAATGTTCATGATGGCTTGCTTGACTTTTTCCATAGTTTCTTGTTACTTAATTTTGGTATGTGAGGGTGTTTATTATTAAAATATTATTCAAAATTCTTTAGAAAATCGAATTATCGGATGAACTGTAGGCCTAGTGTAAAAAAACAATGTTTTTGTGCTTGCTTTTTTGCTAGTATTTTCACTATAAAGTTCCCAACGGATAAATCTCACAAAACCTGTAAAGAAATTAACCCGGTCATATACATTTTTTTTCAAGAAGGAAACAAAATTCTATGTATGCATGTATGTGTATATAACTATATATAGATATACACAGATTGGGCATAACATTATGACAGGTGAAGTGAATAAAACTGATTATCTCTTCATCACGGCACCTGTTAGTGGGTGGGGTATATTAAGCAGCAAGTGAACATTTGTCAGAGTTTGACAAGGTTTTGTCCGAGTTTAACAAGGGCCAAATTGTGATGGCTAGATGACTGGGTCAGAGCATCTCCAAAACTGCAGCTCTTGTGGGGTGTTGCCGGTCTGCAGTGGTCAGTATCTATCAAAAGTGCTCCAAGGAAGAAACGGTGATGAACTGACGACAGGGGTGGCCAAGGCTCATTGATGCACGTGGGGAATCTATTGAGTCGTCATTGAAAATAATAATCATAATTAAAGAAAAAGGGGGAGAATGCACTTAATTCTCATGAAAATGAGAAAATCTTATTGGCTCTAAAATTAGACCTCAGTTTCTTAAGAAAATGTCGTTTTTTCTCTTTTGATTTTGCAGTACAACGTGACCAGAACATGTTTTTGTTTAATTCACCCCATAGACAGAAGTTTTTCTTTCTCATTTTGTGTGCTGTGTTAGATCACTTTAGCCTACATATATCTGTAAATCTAACTCGCTGGATGTTGTTTGGCTTCTCACGACACCCACTGCTGTTTATCTAATCTTCTTCACAAATTCTTATCAAAGTCAAAGATGTGCTGAGCATGTGGGAAGAGCTTGTCTGCAGAAGTCAGACTGAAATAGCAGCAGAAATGAGAGAGTGGGGGAACAGAAATTCTTATCATTAGTGGCAGACATGTATAAACGGGTCCTGCGTTATGGCCTTCAGGGCTACCACACACTACTGTGCGCACACACGCAGACTCTGTCTGCTTTTTGATGTCTTTTTGAACTCACACACTCTTTCACTCTCTTTTTATACACGTTAACAACAGACACATGATCTGGTTTTAATGTGCATCTTTAACATACATTTTCTTTTTCCATGTTCTCAACACTACTTCTGAATATGAAAGTGCTGACTTCTGGTGTAATGCTTGTTCTTGTATAGGTAAAGTAGCCGATCCAGATAATGAAGACTGTGTAACTTGTGAGGAGGGCTGTCAGCGTTGCCTCATTGGTCAGTATATCATTATTTGGATGGATGTGTGTACAAGCTTTGCTCTTAAAAAATGAGCTATCTTCAGCAAAAAGGGACCTCCTCAGTCAGCATTAAGTCAGCATTAAGTCTTAAAAACATCTAATTTATTATTCTGTTTAGCATTCAGCAGGAAAAAAATGTGAGACCACATTGAAAATCTGGGTTATTTATAATAAAGATTTAGCATTTTACAATATTTTTTTCACTATTTCTTCATTCTTATGTTATTAACCCTATAAAGCCTACTTTGTCATATTTGATATGCAAAATTCTAAGGCCTTTAAACTATCAACATGATCTCAACTTTATTGATAGTTCATACTTTATTTAATAAAAGGCCTTTTAGTATAATTGTAAAAACATCCCCCTTCAGCTTGTACCACATTTTTTTATTTTTTTTTGCTGTGAAATCTGTAATAATTTTTATTTACTAAACATAATAACTTTTTATATTGTTCGAAATATTTCACTTCAAAATTATTTTTAGAAAAGTCATGTTAAAATGTGTGTATCAAATATAATGCATCAGGCTTATGAGGAAGGTTTATTTGTACATCTCTCAATCATCATTGTATTGCATTAAATATATTTTGCCCCCACAAAAAAATTACAGAGCTTAAAACAAAGCATTTAAAGATCATCTTACTAAAACATATTAATGGAAGCTTGATATTTATATGCATCTAACATTTCATTGAAGTAAAAGAATTGAAAGTGGGGGGTAAATCACATTATGAAATAACTGCTTTTCTCCAAAACACATTGGTCATAATTATTGGCACCCTTTTATTAAATACTTTTTGCAATCTCCTTTTGCCAAGATAACAGCTCTGAGTCTTCTTCTATAATGCCTGATGAGTTTGGAAAACACCTGACAAGAGATCAGAGACCATTCATCCATACAGAATCTCTCCAGATCCTTCAGATTCCCAGCTCCATGCTGGTGCTTCTTCTCTTCAGTTCACTCCACTAATTTTCTATAGGGTTCAGGTCAGGGGACTGGGATGGTCATGGCAGAAGCTTCATTTTGTGCTAAGTGACACATCTGTGTGTTGATTTTGATGTTTGTTTTGGATCATTGTCCTGATGGAAGATCCAACCATGGCCCATTATAAGATTTCTAGCAGAGTCCATCAGGTTTAGATTTTTTATCTGTTGGTATTTGCTAGAATCCATGATACCATGTATCTGAACAAGATGTCCAAGACCTTCAGCAAAAAAAATAGGCATTAAACATTAAAGATCCAGGAAGAAGGATTTTTCTTGAATCCCTCCCGAACAACATGTGGTGATGTAGGGGTTATTTGATGATTTCTTTTTTAGGCTTTCTGACCTCAAGACTCAACTAATCTCTGCGATTCTTCATCTGTGATCCTTGGAGAGTCTTTGGCCACTCAAACTCTCCTCCTCGCTTTGCATTAAGACAATATAGACACATGTCCTCTTCCAGGCAGATTCGTAACATTTTAGTTGATTGGAACTTCTTAATTATTGCCCTGATGGTGGAAATGGGGATTTTCAATGCTTTAGCTATACAGCCACTTTCTATTTTATGAAGCTCAATCTTTTGCTGCACATCAGAACTATATTCTTTGGCTTTACTCATTGTGATGAATGATTAAGGGAATTTGGCCTTTGTGTTTCCTCATATTTATACTCCTGTGGAATAAGACATCATAGCTGGACAATTTCATGTTCCTAGTCACCCTGGTGTGCTAAAAAAATGGAAATATTAATGGAAATATACTTTAGAGATATTTTACTCATAAAAAATTCTAGGGGTGACAATAATTGTGGCCAATGTGTTTTGGAGAAAAGCATTTATTTCATAATGTGATTTACCCCCCACTTTCAATTCTTTTACTTCAATGAAAGGTTAGATTTTTGTGAGGTTTTTTGAATAAAAGATCAAAAGGATAAACAATGCAGATTTATTTTTTACTGCCATATTTGATCATATTTACCAGGGGTGCCAATAATTCTGACCACCACTGTAAATATATTGGCAAATGCACAAAATTGCATATTTTTGCTCCATTTTGGCCTCTCAATACAATTTTTGTTTAGTTTTTTCCTTGAGTATGAGCTACGTATTCTCACTATATAATATTATATGAGCCATAAAAGCATGATGTCGAATATGATACTCAACAAAAATACAAATGCAATTTTTTTTTGTCTAAATTAGAAAAAACAAAATGTAAGCATTTTCACTAGGGGTCCCAGATTTTGGACCCCTTTTGCTGGAGATGCACCAGTCACTTTTTACTAGCTGCGTGTGTAGTGCACAAATGATAGGGGTTGTGTCTGTCTCACAGCTTCCCGTATCTCATTTTATCTGTTGTAATTCTCAAACGTATGAGTTTGTCTGGTCTGTGTCTCAATGTGCCTCCTGCATAGGCTACACTTCAAGGCAGCATTTTTTTGGCCAAAAATGCTGTCTAGGTAGTCTGCTCACCAGGTTGTGAGACATAGCAAGTCAGTGTGTCAGAAGATCAAAGTGGTAAAAACACAGATAAGTGTATAGCATCAACCCGCAGCTTTTCGGCTCATTTAAATCAGATAAAACGATAAGGTAGGAGAGATACTTAACATCTTTCTTTCAAAACAATAAATAAAAAATAAATACATATGTGGAATAACGCCTGACACTAGAAATGCAAAAACCTCACACTGGGTGTAGTTGGTGAAATACAATTCATCTTTGAGCCACGATATGTCCCCCTCTGCTGGTCGATGTACTATTTCAAGAATAATGGTGTTTTCGAACTGAGAAGCACTAAAAGTGATGTTTGAAGCTTGAAATGGTAATGAATCGTTCATACTATAACTTAATTTCTTTTTCTGCAGCAGCTCCGTTAGATAAGCAATGTTTTTGCGCACCTCCTAAACGGTTTTATTGCTCAGCTTACCCAGGGCTGAAAACACTTTGATACAAATTCAAACCAAAGAAAACTTTTAAGTAGTTGTTTTGTATACATTAATAAGACAATGAACATGTCACAGTATTACATTCTTGTTTTGCATCGTGAATTGAAATGTGTTCAAATTGCAGTTGCAGTCAAAGCTCCTAAATCACCTATTTCAGTAATTGCTGTCTTTGAAATATATTCTTGTTTCCTTGAAGAGAATAAACCCGTCTCCGGCGTGATGCCTCCGATCTTTCGAATATTCCGATCTAATATTACTTCTGACCTGTAAGGTTGCCAAAATAATAATCATACACTGTTTGTTAATTGGCCAGAGGAGAACTGGCACCCCGACTGAGCCCAAGGTTTCTCCCAAGGTTTATTTTTCTCCATTATGCCACCTGATGGAGTTTTGGTTCCTTGCCATTGTCGCCTTTGGCTTGGCTTGCTCAGTTGGGGACACCCAAAACTAAATTAAATTAACTAGGTCAACTACATTACTTGAATATACACTCACCTAAAGGATTATTAGGAACACCTGTTCAATTTCTCATTAATGCAATTATCTAATCAACCAATCACATGGCAGTTGCTTCAATGCATTTAGGGGTGTGGTCCTGGTCAAGACAATCTCCTGAACTCCAAACTGAATGTCAGAATGGGAAAGAAAGGTGATTTAAGCAATTTTGAGCGTGGCATGGTTGTTGGTGCCAGACGGGCCGGTCTGAGTATTTCACAGTCTGCTCAGTTACTGGGATTTTCACGCACAACCATTGCTAGAGTTTACAAAGAATGGTGTGAAAAGAGAAAAACATCCAGTATGCGGCAGTCCTGTGGGTGAAAATGCCTTGTTGATGCTAGAGGTCAGAGGAGAATGGGCCGACTGATTCAAGCTGATAGAAGAGCAACTTTGACTGAAATAACCACTCGTTACAACCGAGGTATGCAGCAAAGCATTTGTGAAGCCACAACACGCACAACCTTGAGGCGGATGGGCTACAACAGCAGAAGACCCCACCGGGTACCACTCATCTCCACTACAAATAGGAAAAAGAGGCTACAATTTTTGCACGAGCTCACCAAAATTGGACAGTTGAAGACTGGAAAAATGTTGCCTGGTCTGATGAGTCTCGATTTCTGTTGAGACATTCAGATGGTAGAGTCAGAATTTGGCGTAAACAGAATGAGAACATGGATCCATCATGCCTTGTTACCACTGTGCAGGCTGGTGGTGGTGGTGTAATGGTGTGGGGGATGTTTTCTTGGCACACTTTAGGCCCCTTAGTGCCCAATTGGGCATCGTTTAAATGCCACGGCCTACCTGAGGATTGTTTCTGACCATGTCCATCCCTTTATGACCACCATGTACCCATCCTCTGATGGCTACTTCCAGCAGGATAATGCACCATGTCACAAAGCTCGAATCATTTCAAATTGGTTTCTTGAACATGACAATGAGTTCACTGTACTAAAATGGCCCCCACAGTCACCAGATCTCAACCCAATAGAGCATCTTTGGGATATGGTGGAACGGGAGCTTCGTGCTCTGGATGTGCATCCCACAAATCTCCATCAACTGCAAGATGCTATCCTATCAATATGGGCCAACATTTCTAAAGAAGGCTTTCAGCGCCTTGTTGAATCAATGCCATGTAGAATTAAGGCAGTTCTGAAGGCGAAAGGGGGTCAAACACAGTATTAGTATGGTGTTCCTAATAATCCTTTAGGTGAGTGTATATGATAATTGAAATGATCTGGATGACATCACCGTTTTCTCCAGAGCGGCTGCACAGCCGAATCAAAATTCTGTTGCATTATTTTCCTGTTTAACACTGTGAAGCTGCTTTGAAACAATCTGCATTGTAAAAAGCGCTATATAAATAAAGTTCACTTGTCTTGACTTGACTTGAAGAGTGCATTAACAGTATGACTTTTCCCTCAGTGGATCCAGAGCATTGCATGTCTTGTTTACCGGACTATTACCAGTAAGTTTGTCTCTTACTTTTTTGACTTTATGAGTATTTATTCAATGTGTTAATATTTTAAAGGGTAAGAGATTGTGTATTTCTGCAGGTTGAGATCGAGCTGTCACAAAACCTGCCCTGAGAGGATGTTTGAGGACAAGCTGTCAATGAAGTGTGCTCGATGTGATGATCACTGTCTGACCTGTGATGCCTCTGAATGTTACCTGTGTGAGGAAGGCTTCTTCCTGTCAGGTTAGATAAGGCATAACACATTGTTTCTCACATGCCAGCCTATATTGGTGTTCAGGTTTCATGTTTGTACTGTACGTGAGTGACGTGCATTTGAAAGAGCCTCTGGTGCAGCAGCATAAATTTTGATGTACTTACCAGTCATGGTATTCTCTCTTCTGTCCTTTTAAAAGGATGGTTCACCTAGAAATGAAAATTTATTTTTAATTTAGGTTAGAAATTTTTTATTTTTAGTATTTTAGGGTTTCCAAAGTTAATGAGTTTTATAAAAATAAATATAATAATTAGTTTTATAATATACCAACAAATCTTAAAGAATATGTTTTAATTTTAGAGCAATGTATTTGTTTCAGTTTTTCCAGCTATGTTTCAGTTAACGAAAATTAGTTTTTTAGTTTTTGTTAAAGATAATAGCACTTTGCAAAAAAAGCCTTTTGACCTTTTTAGTATTTATTTATTTTTTTCAAAACATGTTTTACTCTAAAAGCCATACATCTAAATAAGTTGTTTTCCAAATTTTCAGTTGATATCTCAAAAATGTAGCTTTCAGTAAGATTTTGTTGGGCGCAGTACCAGAGTCATTCTATAATTAGGGGTACATGTCATGTCCGTGGACTCATTTATCAATTTTACAAATTTTTATTAACTTTTCACTTCAAGCAATGATCACTTTTATATCAGGGGACATTTCTTATTCATTTAATATAATATAACAGATACCTATCTTTTATCTTGCAAAAATGGCATATTTTCTACTATAATATTTATATTTATTTATACATATTTTATTTATAGTTTTTGTGCTGTCCGATTTGGTAAATGTGAGGTTTTGATCTTCAGATTAGCTCTAAAATGCATGTTTCTGAATATATTTCTTATAAATATTTGTCCAAAATAATCATTAAATTATGAGAAAGATGTTTTAAAAAATATTTGTCTCATACATCTACATTAAATCATCCATTTCGTGTGTGTCCGAGAAATCTGTGTTACTCCCTATAAAACCCCCTATAAATCAGCAATGGTTTGTTCCACAGTCACATGTCCGACATCACATAATGTCAGTGTGGTAAATTATAACTTCTCCTCTTCAATATATGATCTATATTATTGTCTGCACATAGAGTAGATTAATTGACCGTCAACTGTGTTATCAACATGTTCTGGTAAACTTGCGTCACATGTTATATGTGTAGAGAAAGAATATAAAAACATTCAACAACAAGTTAATCAAGGTCAACTACTAACTAGTCCAAGGCCAGCAGTTTGCACAAGGCCTTAAAATGGCCGAAATGTCAACTGTGTTACCTGTCAACTGTGTTACCCATCAACTGTAACAGTTGACAAGGATTCACATGGTTGACAATTCAATTTAAATGTAATTAATTGCTTGTACTTATATTTGTTGAATAAAAAGAAAGTTATCATTTTAAAGAGAGTTTTCTCTTTTCCTTCTAATGTGTCCTGTCAAGTGTTATTCCTGTCAACTGTGTTACTTTGACTGTCAATTGTGTTATGTGTGGTTTTTATGTCATAAATCTTTTCAATGTGAATTAAACAGTCAGAAAAATAGATGGGGATATCTCTGGAGATGGAAATCTTGGGTAAAGATGGTAATTAATAATAAATTCAGCATACTGTGGATTTATGACACAGCATTTGTCCGTAACACAGTTGACAAAATAATTAATCAAATGTTAATTTTAATCAAATTGTAATTTTTTTATTCACTTAGCAAGTGCCAAAACCTTTACCAAGTTTCGTACCATTCCGATGAAGTAAAAAAATTCTAAAATAAAAGCAAAATGGAAATTTTAACCGCACCATAGGGGTTAAGCTTTCACCTGGCCAAATACTTGTCTATTTACTAAAATTCTGTCTATCTGCAGATGGCACGTGCGTAAAAACATGTAAGGAAGGTTTCTATGGTGATGAGAAACAGGAGTGCGAGCCGTGTCACCACATGTGTCGGACGTGTGGTGGTCCGGAATATGACGACTGTGATTCCTGTGAAGATGATATGTTTCTGGAGAAGGGTCAATGTGTCAGCAAAAGCAGGATCAAGTGTCCTGACGGAAGCTTCCTAAACAGTATGAAAGCATTATATTCTGAAAATTCATTTAAATTATTCATTATTTTAATGAAAGTAAACAAAAGAGTGATATTATATTAATTATGTTATTACTTAAATTTAAAAATGTATATAATATATTACAAATATTTTAAAATCTGTCTTTATTCTTTATTTTAATTTATTTTATAAACAATTTATTTTGTGTGTGTTTGTGTGTGTTTGTGTGTGTTTGTGTGTGTTTGTGTGTGTTTGTGTGTGTTTGTGTGTGTGTGTGTGTTTGTGTAGGTCAGGGTGAGTGTGAGCAGTGTCATTCCTCCTGTAGGACATGTTCAGGGCAAGACAAAGAGCAGTGTGATTCCTGTGAGAAAGGTGAGTGAAACAAGAATGATCACAAGTTGATAAAAAGATTCATAAACAAGAGTGCTACTTGGGTATAAAATCTTTTTCTCCTGGTGCTCTTTGGATAAGGGATAATGTATTCCATGAAAAAAACATTTAAAGCTAAGGCATTCAGGGTTAAAGGAACATGCTGACTTTTTGGGACTTTAGCTTATTCACCGTATCCTCCAGAGTTAGATAAGTCCATACATACCATTTTTATCTCTGTGCGTGCCATAACTCTGTCTGACGCACCCACCGCTAGCCTAGCTTAGCACAAAGACTGGAGGTAAACGGCTCCAGCTAGCCTACTGCTCAATAAATGGCAAAATAACGCCAACATTTTCCTGTTTAAATTTTGTGATGTGTATAGTTACATTGTGTACTAAGACCGACGGAAAATGAAAAGTTGCAATTTTCTAGTCCGATATGGCTAGGGACTATACTCTCATTCCTGCGTAATAATCCAGGAACTTTGCTGCCGTACCATGGGTGCAGCAGCGCAATGATATTACGCAGCGCGTAAGTATGGACTTATCTAACTCTAGGGGATACGGTGAATAAGCTAAAGCTTAATATTACTTCTGACCTTTAAGGCTGCCAAAATAATAATCATACACTGTTTGTTAATTGGCCAGAGGAGAACTGGCACCCCGACTGAGCCTGGTTTCTTCCAAGGTTTATTTTTCTCCATTATGCCACCTGATGGAGTTTTGGTTCCTTGACACTGTCGCCTTTGGCTTGGCTTGCTCAGTTGGGGACACAAAATTTTCAAATAAATATCCAAATAAATGTAATTACTAAACTAAATTATATCAACTACATTACTTGAATATATATGATAATTGAAATGAGCTGATGACTTCACCGTTTTCTCCAGAGCGGCTGTACAGCCGAATCAAATTCTGTTCATTATTTTCCTGTTTAACACTGTGAAGCTGCTTTGAAACAATCTGCATTGTAAAAAGCGCTATATAAATAAAGGTGACTTGACTTGACTGACTAAAGTCCCAAAAAGTCGGCGTGTTCCTTTAAGAAATCTAGAAAGCCTTTACTCACTTTATTCACCGATGCGTTGTGGCTTACATGCATTCATCAGAGTGTGGGAAGTGAACATTGTCACCTGATTAGGTCAAATGATACCAAAAAAGAAAAGAACACAATTAAGAAACCTAATTTGTACCTATATATTAATTTCTAAACATTACAATATATTTAAATAGAATACAATATATCTGAAATAAAATTCAAGAAACAATCAAGTCTAATTTAATTCTCCATTTAAACATCAATAGTTCCTCCAGTGTACATATTTATCAGTATGGATGTGCAGAAAAACTACATGGGTGTTTGTCTGTCTCTACAGGCATGTTTCTTACCAACAGCCAGATGTGCGTGTCCGTTTGTCCACATAAAACTCATGGAAACCAGACGAATGGGCGCTGTGAAGATTGTTCAGCTGGCTGTTTGATGTGTCAGGATGCCCATCAGTGTTTGAAATGTGAAGATGCCTTTGGTCCACTCTATCTGCAGGATGGCAAATGTGTCCCTGAATGTAAAAGGTGAAAAACATTCTTTTAAAACTCACAAAATGCTACATCACACACAGGCTGCATCCCAGTCCGCACTTTTGCATCGTGAATAGTATGCAAGCACATTGCAAATCATAGTAATCCTAAAATAGTAATTTTATTTTATTTTATGTTATTTTAAGTGTTTCAACCTTTTTAGGTGTAGAGAAAAGTGATTTATTTTATTTTATCTTATTCTGTTTTATTTTTTTAAATATATTTAGTTCTTATTTAGAAAATGCTATTTATTTATTTTTATTTAATTAAACTTTCAACCTTGTAAATTGTAAATTAATAAAATTTTTATTGAATTGCATTTTTTTTTTTTTTTTTCCTTTTCCTTTTCTTTCCTTTCTCATGTTTTGTCTTGTTTTGTTTTCTAAAAGTTATATAAGGATTTATACATTTAGCTAACAGTACATGACAAATGGTTCTGTGAATCTGTGAATTTTATTGTCTATTACAATACCTATAATACCTGTGCAGCATCCTACATCATATTCAAAAATATGTACAGTACCATAAGTTTCCATTACCAGCGAGGTACCAACATTTAGTATGTTGAAGTATGTGAACTGGAACACAGCCACTAAAGGGATAGTTCACCCAAAAATGAAAATTACCCCATGATTTACTCACCCTAAAGTCATCCTAGGTGTATATGACATTCTTCTTTCAGACGAATACAATCAGAGTTATATTAAAACAAATTCCTGGCTAATCCAAGCATTATAATGGCAGTGAATGGCAGCCCAAAATTTGAAGACCAAAAAAAGTGTATCCATCAGGGGCGGTTCTAGACCCTTTTTAGGGGGGCTTTAGCCCCCCTGTCTGTCATGCCAGCCCCCCTAAAACTATCAACTATCATGTTATCAAAATTTATTAAAAGTGTAATTTTTACTTTTTAAAATAAAAATGACAATAAGAAATGCAGGGCATGTCGATTAAATAAAGACTTTGATTAAAGTTTTTTTTTATAAAATTTTTTTATTCTCTTTGCTTTTCTGTGCATTCGTGTCGTGATAGCTCTTCGTCAGAAGTGCAATGCTTGTGCTGCATGTCAGCCGGAGGCGGAAGACGATGTAAAATAAATGACTTTCATGACGTCTCGCGGCACATAGGATGTTATAGAAGGTGTTTTCTGTGATTTTTTTTTTTTTTTTTTTTTTTTTTTTTTTTTTTCTTCTTCTTCATTGATTAGCCTGCATTAATGCATTAAATGTATACAATGTCTATGGTAATGTGCCATCCCAAATTAGTTTTACATAGTATGGAGCCCAGCACATGATATGCGGACAAAATATAAGTTTGCTATAGGCAAACTAGCCACTAGTTAAGAATTTGTATTGTTTTCTTTTAGTTAAATCGTGGATCTGATTTACTGCAACGAGGTAATAAATGGTGAGAATGAATTCTCAGTTCGTATTGTAGTTAATCATCATCATCCAGTTTATTTCAACATTGCTTGGTCACACTATTCAAACCAAAGCAATCAAGTTTTTTGTTGACAATTTTTTTTTCATTTACCTAGCTAACAACAGTATGATAATAATGAGATCTCAGGTGAAAAAAGTACACAACACTTCAATAATGTACTTAAAGTGCACTATTTTTGTAGGCTATTTTATATGCTAAAATTCTTCTTTAGTATGTCTTAAGATAATCTTAAAGGAGAAGTTCACTTTCAAATTAAAACCAGCCCATGACTTACCCTCAAGCCATTCTAGGTGTACAGGTGCTGGTCATATAATTAGAATATCATCCAAAAGTTGATTTATTTCACTAATTCCATTCAAAAAGTGAAACTTGTATATTATATTCATTTATTACACACAGACTGATATATTTCAAATGTTTATTTCTTTTAATTTTGATGATTATAACTGACAACTAAGGAAAATCCCAAATTCAGTATCTCAGAAAATGTGAATATTGTGAAAAGGTTCAAATATTGAAGACACCTGGTGCCACACTCCAATCAGCTGATTAACTCAAAACACCTGCAAAGGCCTTTAAATGGTCTCTCAGTCTAGTTCTGTAGGCTACACAATCATAGGGAAGACTGCTGACTTGACAGTTGTCAAAAAGACGACCATTGACACCTTGCACAAGGAGGGCAAGACACAAAAGGTCATTGCAATGTTCACAGAGCTCTGTGTCCAAGCACATTAATAGAGAGATGAAGGGAAGGAAAAGATGTGGTAGAAAAAAGTGTACAAGCAATAGGGATAACCGCACCCTGGAGAGGATTGTGAAACAAAAAGACATGGGTTTCAGCTGTCACATTCCACACTCCAGCAAAAGACTGCTGCTGAGTGGTCCAAAGTTATGTTCTCTGATGAAAGTAAATTTTGCATTTCCTTTGGAAATCACGGTCCCAGAGTCTGGAGGAAGAGAGGAGAGGCACACAATCCATGTTGCTTGAGGTCCAGTGTAAAGTTTCCACAGTCAGTGATGGTTCAGGGTGCCATGTCATCTGCTGGTGTTGGTCCACTGTGTTTTCTGAGGTCCAAGGTCAACGC
The DNA here is from genome assembly GCA_039654625.1 of Rhinogobio ventralis. Classification (NCBI taxonomy): domain Eukaryota; kingdom Metazoa; phylum Chordata; class Actinopteri; order Cypriniformes; family Gobionidae; genus Rhinogobio; species Rhinogobio ventralis. The sequence goes on from CM077211.1 coordinate 11,036,785, forward strand.
AGCCGTATACCAGGAAGTTTTAGAGCACTTCATGCTTCCTGCTGCTGACCAACTTTATGGAGATGCAGATTTCATTTTCCAACAGGACTTGGCACCTGCACACAGTGCCAAAGCAACCAGTACCTGGTTTAAGGACCATGGTATCCCTGTTCTTAATTGGCCAGCAAACTCGCCTGACCTTAACCCCATAGAAAATCTATGGGGTATTGTGAAGAGGAAGATGCGATATGCCAGACCCAACAATGCAGAAGAGCTGAAGGCCACTATCAGAGCAACCTGGGCTCTCATAACACCTGAGCAGTGCCACAGACTGATCGACTCCATGCCACGCCGCATTGCTGCAGTAATTCAGGCAAAAGGAGCCCCAACTAAGTATTGAGTGCTGTACATGCTCATACTTTTCATGTTCATACTTTTCAGTTAGCCAAGATTTCTAAAAATCCTTTCTTTGTATTGGTATTAAGTAATATTCTAATTTTCTGAGATACTGAATTTGGGATTTTCCTTAGTTGTCAGTTATAATCATCAAAATTAAAAGAAATAAACATTTGAAATATATTAGTCTGTGTGTAATGAATGAATATAATATACAAGTTTCACTTTTTGAATGGAATTAGTGAAATAAATCAACTTTTTGCTGATATTCTAATTATATGACCAGCACCTGTATATGACTTCCTTCATCTAGGATGGCTTGAGGGTGAATAAGTCATGGGCTGGTTTTAATTTAAAAGTGAACTTCTCCTTTAAGAACATCTAAGTGTACTCAACTTTAAGTACACTTGAACCCATCTTTTAAACACTTTATTTTCATACACAGGTTCAAGTGTACTACAAGTGGTAACTAAATAATTTTTGTTTAATACATAGTATGTTAAAAGCACATTTTAGTTCAGTTTTGTCATTTGTGTTTATATTTGCTGCTTATAATTGTTTGCAAGTTTGTGTTTTGAGGATGTATTTTATGCTTGTCCCTCAAGTAAACAGTTGTTGGAGGTAATACAAAATTAACACCTTGCAGTAAAATCTTTGCATGTTAACTTTTCATAGTGTTGTCTGAGCATTTTCATGATTAGATATTGCATGTTTCTGCCACCGAGTTGACATTTAATGTAGAGTGTGGTTGTGTTGGTTTAATATAGTATAGACTATATACTGTGTTCTCACAATACTACAATTCAATACGTCATACCAATGCTAATGAAATGTCATGCTTCTCAAAACCAATTTTGGTCCATATTCATGAATTAATTAATTAATTAATTAATTATAAAAATAATGGCATTGTTTAAAGAAAAAGTAAATATGAGTGAAAAGATTAAAAGTAACACTTAAGCAATAAAACATGAGCACATTTGTGCTATCAACATTCTGCAATACACAGCCATAACACTCAGTAGTGTTATCAGCAGTAAGGGCTAAGCCCCCCTATGGGTGAAATCCTAGAACCGCTCCTGGTATCCATCCATTATAAAAGTACTCCACACGGCTCCAGGGGGTTAATAAAGGCCTTCTGAAGTGAAGCAATGGGTTTGTGTAAGAAAAATATCTTTATTTATCACGTTATAAAGTAAAATATCTAGCTTCCGGCGGACTGCCTTCTGCATTTAACTTATGAAGAAAGTGTAACTGTTGTGATGTCGGACGTAGCGTATGCTTTTTTTGAACTGCGAGAGGCATTACACTTTCTTCGTGACTTGAATACGGAAGGCAGTCCGCCGGAAGCTAGATATTTTACTTTATAAATGTTTAAATATGGATATTTTTCATACAAAAACCCATCAATTCACTTCAAGAAGGCCTTTATTAACCCCCCGGAGCTGCGTAGATTACTTTTATAAAGGATGGATACACTTTTTTTGGTCTTCAAATTTTGGGCTGCCATTCACTGACAGTATAATGCTTGAAAGAGCCAGGACATTTTTTAATATAACTCCAATTGTACTCGTCTGAAAGAAGAAGGTCATATACACCTAGGATGGCTTGAGGGTGAGTTAATTGTGGGTTAATTTTCATTTTTGGGCTATGCCTTTAACATACTTTTTCAATCACTGTTCATATAATGTCTGTGGCATTCTCGCAGAGGTTACTCAGAGAACGACGTGTGTCACAGCTGTGCCGTGGGGTGTGCTTCATGTCAGGGCGAAGCCAATTATTGTCTGAGCTGTGAGAAAGACTACCTGCGTCTCAAACATACCTGTGTGTCACACTGCCCTTCCAAGCACTTTGTAAAGAATGGAGTATGTGAGCTCTGTCCAAAGAGTTGTGCTGAGTGTGACCAAATGGACAAATGCAGTGGTGAGGTTCTCAACTTTATTCATCAAAGATTTACATTTTTATTTTTTAATAATAACCACTAACTGTAGCATTTACTGTTCTCCAAAGCAAGTTCTCCAAAGTTCTCCAATTTCCTACACAGCTACACTACCTATCAATAGTTTGGAATAATTCGTTATAATTCTCTTATGCTCACCAAGGCTGCATTTATTTGGTCAAAAGTACAGTAAAACATTAATATGGTGAAATATTATTACAATTTTAAATGACTGAATGCTCAAGAAACATTTCTTCTTATTAGTAATGCCAATTTAAGTGTAAACTGCTTCCAGGATTTTTTGTTAAATAGACCCCAAACCTTTGAATGGTAGTGTACACTACTGTTCAAAAGTTTTGGGTCAGTAAGATTTAAAAAAAAAAAAAAAAAAAAGATTTTAAAAGATTTTATTTTTATTCAGCAAGGATGCATTAAATTGATCAAAAGATTTGTGTTTCAAATAAATGCTGTTCTTTGAACTTTCTATTCAAAGAATCCTGAAAAAATGCATCACAGTTTCTACAAAAATGTTATGTTAGTGAAACTGTTTTTAACATTGATAATAATAAGGAATGTTTCTTGAGCATCAAATCAGCATATTGGAATGATTTCTGAAGGATCATGTGACACTGAAGACTGGACTAATGATGAATAAAGATGAAAAATTCAGCTGTGCATCACATGAATGAATTACATTTTTTTATATATTAAAACAGAAAACAGTTATTTTCAATTGTAATATTTCAAAATATTACTGTTTTACTGTATTATTAATCAAATGAATGCAGCATTGGTGAGCATAAGAGACTATATATTCTAGAAGTTCCTTTGTCTTTTTATCTTTTTAGTTGACAAACAATGAAGTTTGGCACTACCTCTCTTAAACTTAGTTCTTTATCTTTCTCCTGCTTTTCAGAGTGTGAACAGTACTACTTCCTGCATAAGGATCAATGTATTGTTGACTGTCCCAAGGGGTACTTTACAGATGTACAGCAGAAGCAGTGTATGTCTTGTCACAATGATTGTGCAACATGTGACGGACCTGATGAAGATGACTGCACCTCCTGCAAGCTTTATGGACTATGGCCTTATGTACATTACAATGGAAAGTGCCTGTTCAGCTGCCCATCAGGAACATACCGTGAAGGAGAGTGTCGAGGTATAATATTTATTTATTAGTTTACTGCCTTAAGTGGAGTGAGTGGAGTGAGTGGAGTGAGTGGAGTGAGTGGAGTGAGTGGAGTGAGAGAGAGATGTCACCTGGACATGTATTGGTAACATTTCTAAAAACCTATCATGCTATCATGATAGTCATACCATAACTGTTTGCTGACACCAAATATGTCTGTTTTTTTAGACTGTGACAAGTCCTGCCTGACGTGCTCAGGTCCTCACCCGTCCTCTTGCCTCACCTGCAGAGAAAACATGAAGAAAGATGTTAACGGGCACTGTGAGTTCTTCAGTGACTGCTCTCTGAGCACATTCATGGGTGAGGATGGCCAGTGCCAGCCATGTCACAAGAGCTGTCTCCGCTGTTCGGGCGCAAGCAAAGAGAAGTGCCTCAGCTGCAACCCTAAACACTTTCTACTCAGTAAGAACTGAATTGCCCACCAGATTAACACAGACTATGAAATTAAACACCTCCAAACTCACTATTAATGTTAAAATCTAAATAACAGAGGCTAAATAACAAAAACTAAACTGAAATGTAGAATAAATAAGTTTGCTTAAATTAAGCTTCACAAATGCTGTCACAAGTTCAAAATACAAGATGCCTGAAAAGCTGCACTGAATAATACTTATAGAATTGCAATGTTATACATTATACATGCTCAATGTAATATGTTGTACACATTATTTCGGTTATTTGTCAGATCAAACGTGTGTTTCCACGTGTCCGGGTGGTTACTATGTAGATGAGGACAAGCAAGAGTGCATTCAGTGCCACGAGAGCTGTGCGTCATGCCGTGGACATCACAGTAATGATTGCCTAACCTGTAAACCAGGTCTGCTTCTGCTCGGACACAGTTGCTTCACCTCCTGTCCTCCAAGGTATGATATAAATATGTATTTTTATTTCTTTATTTAATTTATTTATTTATTCAGAAAAAATCAAGCCCCTACTATAATATTTTAAAGGTTCCTAATTTTGTTTTAGTGGTCTCCTACAATAGGTTTACATGCATCCAAGGTCAAAAAACACTTTTATTTTCTTATAATATACATTGAACATCACCCAATTTCTTAAAGAGTCTGAAAATGGTTAGTTTGACGATTCAGCCTCTCTAAACCCCTTCTTTCTGAGAGCCTACTCTGTTCTGATTGGTCAGACGGTCCAGTTTGTTGTGATTGGTCTACCGCTTACAGCGCTTGTCGGAAATAAAACGGCAATTACCAAACCAGAATTTCAGCTCTGGAGGCTTCCTCAGCGCTTGAAACCCAGTGATACAAACAGTAACTATGTAGATGGTTTTTCCGTATCAGTTCCAGTGCGAGTCCTCATCGTTTTGAAACGCATGCAAAGTGGATTCGCAGCACTGAAAATAGCGTTTTCTCGACATTTCGACAACACGAACCAAACTCTTCCAGGCCTCAGCTACAACTACAGTGTTTGAGGACGGGTCAAAGTAGATGTTGTTCGCAGGCAGCCAATGAAGAGCATAGACTGGCATTATGCAAATTTGTTACATTGTTACGTAGGCATGTAACAGGAAGTGAGACCTGAATTGCTGACGACTCATTTTAGCAGTTCTGAATCTATTATTTGTTTTAGGAGACATTAACTTTATTTGTCGTGCACTTTGAACATTAAAACTTAAAAAATAAAATAATAAATCACATGCAGTGCAATTTGTGTGCTTTAACTCCTTCACCTTTAGGGGGCAGCACATATGGCCACCATGTCTTGTTTAAATAACATTTACTATGGCCACTTTCAGTCTTGTGTACTTACAATGGCTGCCGCGTGCGCATGTCCGTTAAGTCCATGAGTAGGGCGTCCCATTTGTCATTTTAGGTTTCAGAAGGGTGTTCGCGAGCACCCCCTTTGCAGTCGATTATGCCCCCTCGATGCGCACTTTTGCCCAACTCCGCAGCAGACTTCTTCCCGACAGTCAAAGTGGCGTTTCGTCACGAAAGTGCGGACTCATAGGAAGACCACAAGCATTTAGGGTGCAATTTAGGACAGGGCCTATAAAGAAATATAGTACAAAAAAGCACCAACATAATTTGTTTGCAGATCTTTTGCAATGAAATTCAGACATTTTAAATGTGATTTAAGCATCCAAATACTGCAAACATTGGCTAATAGTGCTTCTAATGGCATCCTTTTGTTCTATATCTTTGTCTTTCTACTAAAATTTGTCAGTTAAAATGTTTAGACCACAAAAACAGGTCACATAAATTACATGCCTTGCTCAGTGTTTAGATTATTGGGCACGCAAAAACAATTACTGGGGTTGTCCAGGAGCTGCTGTCATTACAATCCTGCACTCATGCCATTGTGCGCTTCTGGGAGTTGTGGGAGGACTGTCTCTCTAATTAGTATGCTGTGTGTCACTTCAGATGAAAACCTCCAGCTAAATGACAAGTTACTGTAATTCCTTCCTTCCTAAACGAGCCGTTAGGAGTAGAAGTAATTTATGAGGTCATTGGGTTAGTCTAGGAAGTGTAATTGGACAGTTGGATCTGAAAATAATATTTATAAAAGACAAATACGCTGTATCGTTTTTTTCTGAAAACAGCCGAACTTATGGAGGAGTGCAATGGGCGGAGCTAAAGAGCACACACACACACACACACACACACACACACACACACAAAATACATTCATGGCATTATTCCTCCCTGGATAACTTTCGATTCACTATACGTTCGTGTTGTTCACATTATATGCACTTGCGCGTCGATTGCCAACAAAAACAGACATTTGATGCAGTTTCCCTCACCGCCTGCGGTTTCGACTCGTGACCGGGAACAAACAAACACACTTGCAGAACTCCGTTGCTGCTCCTGAAAAACAAACTCATCCGGGAGAAGTGCCCATACAAGTAATTTCGCCCTTTATGACTTCATAAAGGGCCATACTCTTAAAAAAAAACGTTCCGAAACTTGTTTGAATCCGGAAGGAGTGTATTTGGCATAGAAATACTCCGTCCTTTTTTTTATTTCGGCCATGCTTTAGCATGAGAATCCAACTCTTTAACAGTCTGACAAAAGTCAGAATGCATTAAATGGCATTAGACCCCCCCTTTAAAATGTATTGAAATATAAAACGTTTATTGTAAAATGTAGTACTATTTCACAGTATTACTGTTTTAACTGTATTTTTGACCAAACAAATGCAGCCTTGCTGAGCATAGGAATTGTTTTAATTAAAAATATACATCGATCAGGCATTACATTATGATTTTAATATTGTGTTGGTCCCCCTTTTGCTACCAAAACAGCCCTGACCCGTCGAGGCATGGACTCCACTAGACCCCTGAAGGTGTGCTGTGGTATCTGGCACCAAGATGTTAGCAGCAGATCCTTTAAGTCCTGTAATTTGCCAGGTGGGGCCTCCATGGATTGGACTAGTTTGTTCAGCACATCCCACAGATGCTTGATTTGGATTGAGATCTGGGGAATTTGGAGGCCAAGTCAACACCTCAAACTCGTTGCTGTGCTCCTAAAACCATTCCTGAACCATTTTTGCTTTGTGGCAGGGCGCATTATCCTGCTGAAGGAGGCCACAGCCACCAGGGAATACCGTTTCCATGAAAGGGTGTACATGGTCTGCAACAATGCTTAGGTAGGTGGTACGTGTCAAAGTAACATCCACATGGATGGCAGGACCCAAGGTTTCCCAGCAGAACATTGCCCAAAGCATCACACTGCCTCCGCCGGCTTACCTTCTTCCCATAATGCATCCTGGTGCCATGTGTTCCCCAGGTAAGTGACGCATACGGAGCTGGCCATCCACGTGATGTAAAAGAAAACGTGATTCATCAGACCAGGCCAGCTTCTTCCATTGCTCCGTGGTCCAGTTCTGATGCTCACGTGACCACTGTTGACGCTTTCGGCGGTGGACAGGGGTCAGCATGGGCACCCTGACTGGTCTGCGGCTATGCAGCCCCATACGCAACAAACTGTGATGCACTGTGTATTTTGACACCTTTCTATCAGAACCAGCATTAACTTCTTCTTCGAGCAATTTGAGCTACAGTAGCTCGTCTGTTTGATTGGACCACACGGGCCATCCTTCGCTCCCCACGTGCATCAATGAGCCTCACCACTGTTCCTTCCTTGGACCCCACCCCACAAGAGCTGCAGTTTTGGAGATGCTCTGACCCAGTCGTCTAGCCATCACAATTTGGCCCTTGTCAAACTCGCTCAAATCCTTAAACTTGTCAATTTTTCCTGCTTCTAACACACACATGAACTTTGAGGACAAATATATCCCCCATCAATATATCCCACCCACTAACAGATGCCATGATGACGAGATAATTGGTGTTATTCACTTCACCTGAATCATCATAATGTTATGCCTGATCGGTGTAAATATACTGTATATTGAAAAAAACATACAGACCCCAAACTTTTTAAATGTAAATAACAAAATGACAATAGCATAACAGTTAAATGGTTACTTCACCCACAATAGACCTTATTCACAGCAGTGCCATAATTTTTAATGTGAATGAAAACGAGGCTGTGAGAGATAGACATACATCTCTTCAGTTGGTTGTACTGTTATTTAATGTGTTTTTGGATTGTTCTGCTGATAAAACACAGCAAAAACATCTTTCCAAGAAATTTCAGTAGACAAAAAACTCCAGACAACATGACCTGTGGAAAATTATAAGTGATCTAGGAACTTTACACTGCTTTTTACAGTAGATGCCATTGAAAACACGGTAAGTCTATCCCTTACAGCCTCGCTTTCATACCTGCTAGTCTCACAGGCTGGCCAAGCTGGTTTTAGCTGGTCTCCCAGCTTAACCAACTAAGACCAGCCTGGTCATCTAAAAAGTGGAGATAGTCCTCACTGCAGAACACGAGATCCAGGGGGCGAGGTTGGATCCAGATCCAACTCCTCCCACTTTACAGATGAGAAGCGTCTTGCTGCAGCCTGCGGTGGACATCCAACCCGGCCCACATCCAAGTGTGACGTCAGAAGCCAGATTTTATTGGTCATGTCAATCACAGTACTGATTGCCTTCACCAAGCACTGATCCTTAAACATACTCGTCTCCACCCCCTGGATTTGGATCCAACCTCGCCCCCTTGCAGGTACTGCAGTGAGGAGCTATTCAAAAAGTGTCCAAAACCCCTCTAAAACCAGCCTGAGAGACCAGCTAAGAGCAGTCAACCAGCCTGATTGTTCAACCACTAGATGGCGGTGTGCACCAGTGGTGTAGGTGTAGGTCAGGTGTTCAATTATTGGGTTGTATTAGGAAGGACAGGTGGCAGAAACATATGTGGTTCTTACCATAGATCCATGTGCCTTTTTAAACCTGTACATTCTATTTTTCATTAAAGGGTACATAACACACACCGTTTCTGCCAATCTCATGTTAATCTTGAGTACCTATAGAGTAGTATTGCATCCTTCATATCTCCGAAGAATCTTTAGTTTTATCATATTTATAAAAGACAGATACGCTGTACCAATTCTTTCCGAAAACAGCCGAGCTCGTGGAGGTGTGCAGTGGGCGGAGCTAAAGAGTCACGAGCACACACACATACACACAATACATCATGACATTATCCCTGGATAACTTTCGATTCACTATACGTTCGTGTTGTTTACATTATATGCACTTACGTGCCGATTGCCAACAAAACACAGACATTTGATGCAGTTTCCCTCATCGCCTGCGGTTTCAACTCATGACAGGGAACAAACAAACACACTTACCGAACTCCGTTGCTGCTCCGGAAAAACAAACTGCATCCACTGTTTCCTTAACGTTGTGTTATTTGGGAAGCTGAACAAGGTTATCTTTCCTTCACAACCAAAAACACACTGCTTTAGTGACATTGTTGATTTCGTGGTCTTAAAACAAAATGACAGCGCTGCCGACGGCTCCGTAACCTGAACGAAGCTCGTTGACGGGTGTGCTCTTGCTCTCACTCTGGTTGATGTTGATGCTCATCCGGGAGAAGTGCCCTTACAAAGAATTCTGCCCTTTTATGTCGTCACACAGGGCCATACTCCAAAACAACATTCCGAAACTCTAATCCGGAAGGAGTGTATTTGGCACAGAAATACTCTGTCATACATTTTGGGATGACATGAGAATCAAACTCTTTAACAGTCTGACAACAGTCTGACAACCCCCCCCCCCTGTTTACCCCTTTAACTGGACAACAATGCATTTCAACGGATATCAATTTGTGGCTTCTTGCCCTGGCTTAAAGGAAAGCCACTACAATGCAACAAAAAACGCACACATTTTGTGATTGTATTAATTCCCAAAATGACAAAACATTACTCTATAACCCATGTATGTATTTCCCCTGCAGTTTCTTTGTAAATGCCAGCAGCAGAGCATGTCAAGCGTGTGACCACACATGTGAGGAATGCCGAGGAAGCAGCAGTTTCTGTGTCAGTTGTAGAGATGGATACTTTCTGTTGAAAAAATCTGGACAGTGTCTGCTTACATGCCCTTCAAATTACTTCCTTCACTCTTTGGACAGAGAGTGCAAAAGATGCCATTCCAGTTGTAAAACATGCAAGGGTAAGACTCATCTCATGCCTACAACTATAGTTACAGTGCACAAAACTAGCCCTATTTGCACATGGCGCCCTACTGGCGCATGATGTAAGTTTATACATATACGTGTTATATGTGTTGATTATATCCGTATTAGCGCTGTTTGGACACTAGGTGGCAGTATGGGGTAATTTTGTACCTACACAATAGAATTTTATTTATTACTTTATCTAATTTGTATTACTGTTCTAACGCAAAATTTGTTTGCTTATGCAAGTGATTTACTCGCATTGTAGAGGGATGCTGGGTGCAATACAAGTTCAGTTCAGTCAACAGCACTTGTGACATTGTTGATTTACCACAAAATTAATAAAAAAAAAAAAATTGGTTACAGTCACTGAGGCCACTTACAATGGCAGTGAATAATCCAAACATTGTTAAACATTATAAGATGCATATTAAAGGGGCAAACTGCATTTAAAAAAAAAACTTTTTTAATGTTCACTAAGGTCCACTTATAATGTTAGCAAGATTTTTACCTAAAAAACACATCAAGTTAGAAGTAATAGGCTATTTAACAGTTTTGCACATTAAAATAATTTTCAATGTCCCTCCCTGCCATTACACATGAAATTGTTTTAAAAACTTCAGATGTTGAAAAATGGCAACCGGTGAAATTCAGCTATACATAAAGTTTAAGTACTTGGAGTAACTACAGTTATACACTCACCTAAAGGATTATTAGGAACACCTGTTCAATTTCTCATTAATGCAATTATCTAATCAACCAATCACATGGCAGTTGCTTCAATGCATTCAGGGGTGTGGTCCTGGTCAAGACAATCTCCTGAACTCCAAACTGAATGTCAGAATGGGAAAGAAAGGTGATTTAAGCAATTTTGAGCGTGGCATGGTTGTTGGTGCCAGACGGGCCGGTCTGAGTATTTCACAATCTGCTCAGTTACTGGGATTTTCACGCACAACCATTTCTAGAGTTTACAAAGAATGGTGTGAAAAGGGAAAAACATCCAGTATGCGGCAGTCCTGTGGGTGAAAATGCCTTGTTGATGCTAGAGGTCAGAGGAGAATGGGCCGACTGATTCAAGCTGATAGAAGAGCAACTTTGACTGAAATAACCACTCATTACAACCGAGGTATGCAGCAAAGCATTTGTGAAGCCACAACACGCACAACCTTGAGGCGGATGGGCTACAACAGCAGAAGACCCCACTGGGTACCACTCATCTCCACTACAAATAGGAAAAAGAGGCTACAATTTGCACGAGCTCACCAAAATTGGACAGTTGAAGACTGGAAAAATGTTGCCTGGTCTGATGAGTCTCGATTTCTGTTGAGACATTCAGATGGTAGAGTCAGAATTTGGCGTAAACAAAATGAGAACATGGATCCATCATGCCTTGTTACCACTGTGCAAGCTGGTGGTGGTGGTGTAATGGTGTGGGGGATGTTTTCTTGGCACACTTTAGGCCCCTTAGTGCCAATTGGGCATCGTTTAAATGCCACGGCCTACCTGAGCATTGTTTCTGACCATGTCCATCCCTTTATGACCACCATGTACCCATCCTCTGATGGCTACTTCCAGCAGGATAATGCACCATGTCACAAAGCTCGAATCATTTCAAATTGGTTTCTTGAACATGACAATGAGTTTACTGTACTAAAATGGCCCCCACAGTCACCAGATCTCAACCCAATAGAGCATCTTTGGGATGTGGTGGAACGGGAGCTTCGTGCCCTGGATGTGCATCCCACAAATCTCCATCAACTGCAAGATGCTATCCTATCAATATGGGCCAACATTTCAGCATCTTGTTGAATCAATGCCACGTAGAATTAAGGCAGTTCTGAAGGCGAAAGGGGGTCAAACACAGTATTAGTATGGTGTTCCTAATAATCCTTTAGGTGAGTGTAGTTGACAAAGTTGGGTATAACGGGGCTAAAAGCAGACCTCAAGAAAAAAATCCTTTTAAAAGTGGTTTATTTTGTTAAAAAAATCTTTTAAATGAATGAGGTGGCCCACACATGGGGCAAAAGGCTTACAGTATTGATACAAATACTTTCGCTAAAATAATGTTTTTCATAATGTCTAAGTTAATACTTGTTTAAAACAATCACTTTAGCAAAGTTTGTACTATTTTCTGTTTATTTTGATAAATAAAAGAATAAATTTTTGTTCAATAAATATACCGTCATTAAAATATGTTAATATAAAAATAAATACAAAAATACAGAAACAAAATTGAAGGAGATCCTATAATAATTTTATATAGATTTGCAGTAGTAACAATAAATTATATTTTATTATATGATATGATTAATATATTTTTCATTATAAATATGATGATTATCTCTAAGATGGACACCCAACTTAATATGATATTTACCATCTGAATCTAACCATATCATGTCAGCAAATGGAAAAGTCAGCCAGCTGTTTATTATCATGTTAATTGTGCCTTTACCCCAAATACCATACTTTTTTCATATTCTTCCGTTATTGAAAAACTGTTGCTTTAATTACCTTGAACAGAACTGAAAACCATTAAGACCTTTTGTCTCAAAATATATTCAATAATTTTAGTGATTCTTATTTGCTACTTAAATATTAAAATATTAAATATTAGCACAGAATCTACTTTACGCTGCTGCCCGTAGCGTCAAAGATTGGACAAATTTCCATGTGCATCTTGAAAAGCTCTATCATTTTGTTTCTGGAGTAAATCTGTATTTGTGTCTCTCGTATTTACTACTACATGACATGCTTAAAACAGTGGGCGGGGCTAAAGAGGCAATGATGTAGAAGTAGGCGTTGATCTTCTGCAGAGGTAGCCTTTTGTTGCCTTTATTACGTCATACTGAAACAAAATCTGAAATTAGTCGCTTTTGGAGCTTGGTTTCAATAAAAGCTATTTCTCAGTTCATGACCCCTTTAAAATACTCACCAGTAGTATAACCACAAGATGTAAACAATGTAATGTTAACATGTTTTTAGTGTAAAACAATCACTTAATAACATTTTCTGTGTAAAGTTTAATTAATTATACAACTTCATTGTCATGACAACATAATGGCTAAGCTGAAGACATTCTGCTTTCTACATTTTTGCTTTTGCTTCTTTAAAAAAAAAACACAAACAAGGGATTGAACAATTTTTTTGTGGTAACCAACATTATTCCACAAATGCTGTTGATTTAGCGCAAATATATTCAACTTATCCGTAGGGTTTAATATGGAGTTTATAACAGCTATAACAGCTTCAACTCTTCTGGGAAGGCTTTCCACAAGGTTTAGGAGTGTGTTTATGGGAATTTTTGACCATTCTTCTAGAAGCGTGTTTGTGAGGTCAGGCACTGATGTTGGAGGTGTTCTATCGGGTCGTCCATTGAATTGCCAGACAGAGAAGCGTGATTCGTCACTCCAGAGAACACGTCTCCACTGCTCTAGAGTCCAGTGGCGGCGTGCTTTATGCCACTGCGTACGACGCTTTGCATTGTACTTGGTGATGTAAGGCTTGGATGCAGCTGCTCGGCCATGGAAACCTATTCCATGAAGCTCTCTACACACTGTTCTTGAGCTAATCTGAAGGCCACACAAAGTTTGGAGGTCTGTAGCTATTGACTCTGCAGAAAGTTGGCGACTTCTGTGCACTGCCTCAGCATGCACTGACCACGCTCTGTGATTTTACGCAGCCTACCACTTCATTGCTGAGTTGCTGTTGTTCCCAATTGCTTCCACTTTGTTATAATACCACTAACAGTTGACCGTGGAATATTTAGTAGTGAGGAAATTTCACGAATTGACTTATTGCACAGCTGGCAACCTATCACGTTACCACTCCTGAATTCACTGAGCTCCTGAGAGCGACCCATTCTTTCACAAATGTTTGTAGAAGCAGTCTGCATGCCTAGGTGCTTGATTTATACACCTGTGGCCATGGAAGTGATTGGAACACCTGATTTTAATGATTTGGAGGTGTGTCCCAATACTTCTGGCAATATAGTGTTTCTGAAGTGAGTATTGTTTGATATATGAAGTTCATCACATGACATGAACAATAATTTTTGACAACAAAAAAGGGTCTAAATACCAATACAGTGACACATTCATTAACTTAAAGTGTTTTTTTAAATTAAACTAGATCGTCGGACCCACTTTATATAAGGTGACCTTAATTACTATGTACTAAAATTTAAATTAATAATTTAATACAATGCACTTATTGTGTACATACATGTTTTTACATTTGTACTTACATTTTGAAAATGACCTGCATGTAATTACATCTGTAATTCATTTCTGTAATTACATCTATAATTACACTGTTGACACTTCCCTTACACCTAACCCTACCCTTAAACTCACCCATACCACCACACTTGTCCCTAACTTTACCCGTATCCCACCTCAAAATCAAAAGTGTTTTGCAATACAATATGAGCAAAATAAGTACATTGTACTTATTTTTTTATGTAAGTACATAGTAGTTAAGGCCACCTAATATAAAGTGGGACCAGATCGTCTTTTATCATCTTACACTGACTGTTTAGGAAGTTGTCTTTTATCCTGCTTTTTAAATCTATCTTAAGGCCAATTCACACCACACCGACAGACAGTGACCAATACGGACAATCACCAGATTACAGTACATCACTTCTCAGACATTCTACGACACGACCGGTATGTTCATTGGACCTAAACAAGCTCCAACAGACACAGACAGGGGTAACACTGTTGCCGTCTGTCGGTGCAGTTTGAATTGGCCTTTAGAAAGTACAATAAGAGTGAAGACATGATTTGTATACCTCAACATGATTTAACTAGTCTGTTGTGTCATGTGTGATCAGCAGGCTCTGGGCCGATCTTCTGTACATCATGTTATGACGGTTATAAAAAGTTTGGAGGAATCTGCTCATCTATATGTCTAAGTGGAGATTATCCCATTCCTGTGGTAAATGTTTTTTAAAATACATTTTTAACAAATCAGTCATGTACTAATCTGATTATGCTGTGTGTATACTTTCAATGTGGCACCAACACCATTCTAAATGTAGTTTTCTCTTTGTTTGTTTATCTTTTATTCACTTTCAGACATTTCTTAGTCATTCAAACGTACACTAATGGTTAAGTGTGTGGACACCCCATTCTTATTAACGGTTTTGGCCAGATACTTTATTATTTCTAACATTCTTGTTTTGCACAGGATAACACATGTGCAAAATGTGACCCATCCTGCACTGAATGTAAAGGCCCAGGACCCTACAACTGCACCTGGTGCTCTGCTCTACAGCGCCTCTCAGAGGATGGGAGGTGTCTTTCTTGCTGTGGAGAAGACACATTCATAGATTCCTCAAGATTCCAATCGGAATGCTGCCAGTGCCATGAACTGAATGGTATAAGCTATAAATTAATTCATTATTGATTTATATGCTTCATAGTGATTTTAGTTTTTACTGACATTTAAATAAGAATCATTATATAAATAAACTATATATATATATATATATATATGTAGTATATAGTTTTTAGTATTATTTGTATACTATTATAGTATTTATTATTATCTTGAGTTTTATTTTTTGTTTTGTTTTATAACTTGAATGTTATTTTTGTTTATTTTTCATTTTAATTATAGTTTAAGTTTTAGTGATCTTGTGTGCTTTTTTTTATTTTATTTTTTATATATTTCTTTCATTTTTAAATCAGTTTTAGGTCTTTTGTTTTAGCACTTCAACTTCAGCTTATTTCATTTAGTTGACAAGGCAACATTCTAATTTATATTTTAAATATTTATATTTCAATTATCATTTTAATAGTTTTAGTTAACAATAACACCGATATTTAATATAGTTTCATTTAGTTGACAAGGTAACATTATTTATATTTTATTTTATTTCAATTAACATTTTAATAGTTTTAGTTAACAATAAAACCGATATTTAAACCGCTTTACAGATAAGATAATGTTATATTTATATTCATATTAACTGAATAAAACTGATGAAATTGACAACAAAAAAAATACATATACAAGCTCACACTTCTGCTTATAAACCCAGACACAATCAACTCATGGACTTCTATTGTAAGTGCATTTTTTAAAAATTCATTTTAAATTGCATTTTTAATTTTTTATTGATAAAAAAAAAAAAAATCTGTGGTAATGACAACATGCCATCATGTTACTCAAAAAAAAGTTACTCAAAAAAAAAAGTAATGAATTACTACTTCAACAGTGTCATTTGATTACTGTACTAATTACTCTCTCTTAAAGTTAGTGCATTATTAATTACTTTCTAAATTCCATATCAACCTCGACCAGTTGAACAATAGAATGATAGACATGGAACTGATTCTTTCAAATAAATAATATAAAATTGCATAAATTATTCTTGAACTGACTAAAGTATTATGGTTACATTTAAAAACATAAATTTTAACATCAGATGTTGTTAAATACACTATTGTTTTCTATTGAATTGTTTGTCTATACAGTATTTAATGCAGTTGCATCAGAAGTAACTAATTAAATTACAGAAACATTAAGAGTAATCCCTTACTTTACTTTTCAAGGAAAAAGTAATTAAATTACAGTAATTAATTACTTATTAATGCTCTACACCCAACACTGCATGCCATCAATGCTTAACTTGTATTAAGCCATCACTATAAATCTGTAAGATTCACATAATATTCTCTAGCTACTGTATCATTGATAGCATTAACTTTGAAGTGGCAGATGTTACTAAATTATGCTTTTGTACATTAAACACCTTGAGCTTTCAATGTGAAGCCATTGTATTCAGGGAACCATTGAACAGTCCTGCAGTCCTAAATGTGACCTTTAACTTCTCTTTTCTCAGATGAATGCATTGTTGCGCTGAACTACAACCTTTTCACCAACGATCCAGCGACTTTGGGTCGTCCTGGCCTTGTTGTTTTCACTTTCATATTTGTGTTGGTGAGCTTGTGGCTTGCCATTTTTCTCTTCCTGCATTTTCGGCAGAAGATCACCATAAAGCCCATTGTCAAATTAAATGGCTATGCTAAAATCGCAGACGGCCCTTTCACCTCTGCAACCCTCAAAGACAGCATACAGGCGGAGTATTGCGATAAAGATAAAGGCCAGGAGGATGATGAGGAAGAGGAGGATGAGGATATTGTTTACATGGGGAAGGACGGGATAGTGTATCGGAAGTTTAAATACAGCCTGTTGGAGGGGGAGGAGGAGGAGGAGGAGGAGGAGGTGGAGCTGGAATATGATGATGAGATGTATATGATCACATAAAACATAAAGAGTGTTCTTAATTTCTTTGAAATGTGCATAACAATACCTTATTTATTAACATTTTGAGATGCAGAAACCCACTAAGCTTCACCAATCAATCATTAAAGAAATAGTTTACCTAAATATCACAATTTTGTCATCATTTATTCACCATGATGTTGTTCTAAAAACCCATGTGACCATTTCTTCTGTTCTGTGGAACACAAAAGAAGATATTTGGCAGAATGTCCAAGCTCTTCCCAGCTAACTTTGACACTTTATTTTTTTTTAATTATTATTCTAATACTGTATGTTCCTTGAGGTTCTCTTATAATGTTAATAAAGTTTTTTTTGCACCAAAAAACTTTATTAACATTATTATATACATACATCCATATATACTGAAGTGAATAACACTGATTATCTCTTCATCATGCCACCTGTCAGTGGGTGGGATATATTAGGCAGCAAGTGAACATTTTGTCCTCAAAGTTGATGCGTTAGAAGCAGGAAAAATGGGCAACCGTAAGGATTTAAGCGAGTTTGACAAGGGCCAAATTGTGATGGCTAGACGACTGGGTCAGATCATCTCCAAAACTGCAGCTCTTGTGGGGTGTTCCCGGTCTGCAGTGGTCAGTATCTATCAAAAGTGGTCCAAGGAAGGAACAGTGGTGAGGCTCATTGATGCACGTGGGGAGCGAAGGCTGGCCCGTGTGGTCCAATCAAACAGACGAGCTACTGTAGCTCAAATTGCTCAAGAAGTTAATGCTGGTTCTGATAGAAAGGTGTCAGAATACACAGTGCATCACAGTTTGTTGTGTATGGGGCTGCATAGCCGCAGACCAGTCAGGGTGCCCATGCTGACCCCTGTCCACCGCTGAAAGCACCAACAGTGGGGACGTGAGCATCAGAACTGGACCACAGAGCAATGGAAGAAGGTGGCTTGGCTCGTTTTCTTTTACATCACGTGGATGGCCAGGTGCTTGTGTGTCGCTTACCTGGGGAACACATCCCACCAGGATGCACTATGGGAAGAAGGCAAGCCAGCGGAGGCAGTGTGATAATATCCAAACAAGCCATTTTAGCTTGATTAAATAAATGTTTTGTTCATAATGAGGAGAAAGTTTTAAAGTATGTATCTTGCAGGATGTTTTAATGGCACAAAGACCTATTATATGTCAAAAGATCAAGGCCAATTTGTTTTGTCATGTTATGACCCCTTTAAATATTCAGTGAAAAATGAAATCTAAAGGCTTGGAATGTAGCACGTCATGAATCATACAAACTACTGTTTGTATGCTTTTATGGTGCTTTTGTTTTTCTTTTCTCAACAGTCCCCGGTCCCCATCCACTCTTATGGAAGAGAGCCGCTTGGATGGTGCAAATGCAAAGACTTGGTAAGTAGCTAAATATTAAATATGTTGCGGTGGGTTCCTCAGTAGGTATACAGTATGCTTTAGTCTTTATGTCATATGTCTTCATGTTTGTAATTAAGAACTGTGAATGATTTATAGTGTACACTAGCTGATTTTTCAGTCTCTTATTTACATGATGAATTGGAGATTGTCTTTTTGTTGTTTATCTCAGTTAAGTTTGATTACTTGATTAAATTAATACACAGTACTGATAACATCAGTGCAGTTATATGTAGAAACGGATCTTCAGACTGCTGTTGCAAGCCAGAACGTTTTTATATTTCGCATTCATTTTATGAATTTTGCACTGTAAACCATAAACTAACCTTTCAAACCCTTGAAATACACTACCATTCAAAAGTTGGGTTCAGTAGGATATTTTAAAGAAAAAAGGTTTTATTCAGTAGGGATGCATTAAATTGATCAAAAGTGTCAGGAAAGATATTTATAATGTTACAAAAGATTTCTATTTTAAATAAATGCTGTACCTTTCCTAAAAAATGTAATTGAATATTTAAGTTATTGTAGTAATATTTCATAATATTACAGTATTTTTGCATAGCATAAGATTATTATTTTTTTTTTATAAAATTGTACTTTTGAACTCCAGTGTACATGTGACCAAGGATTAACTACAGTCGAGTAATCCATTAGATCAAATCCAGCTAAGCTTTTTGATTGCATGGGAAACCTTAAATGAAGTGTCATCTGATCTTATAGGCATTGTGTGCAGTGAACAAAATGAAATCAGAGCCAGGTCACTTAGCCTTGAGGATATCTAAAGCTGTTTTCAGGACATTATCTTTACAGCAACCTCTTACCCAGACAAGCTGATCAAATATTTAGCTACATTGAGAGAAATGACTTTAAGATCCTGGGACATTGCCTCATGGACATAGGACAGGAAATGGTGGATGTGAATCTTTTTCAGTCAGATGATTCAAATGTTTCAAAAATGATTAAAAAAAACAAACAATATGAAGTGGTTCTCTAGTATTATTTACATACTATTATAGTATTATTCTTATTGTGAATGTTTTTGTTTTCATTGTTTCATTTTTATATTTTAGATTGTTTTATGTGCTTTTGTCATTTCATTCGTTTTTAATATTTCTTTTTAATTGTAATTTATTTCAGTTTGTCATTTTAGTACTTCAATTTAAACTTATTTCAGTTAGTTGCCATTTAAGTTTTTTTATCTAATGTTAATTTTATCTTATTTCATCTTTATTTCAATTAACAAAAACAAAACAAAAAAATTAAGTTTTACGTACATAACTTGCACTGTTAAAAACGACCTGTAAATTTTACAGTAAAATACTGGCAGCAGGGTTTCCAGCCAGCTACTGTAATTTTTACAGTAGCGGTTCTGTAATTTACTTTGATTACAGTAAAATTCTGTAAATTAAATTACAGAACCGCTACTGTAAAATTACAGTAACTGGCTGGCAACCCTGCTGCCAGTATTTTACTGTAAAATTTACAGGTCGTTTTTAACAGTGTATCCACACAGGGATTTAAAAGTGATAAAAGAAATCAAACCGTGTCTAATCACAGGATTTTGTTTGTCAAACCAGATGAGGAAGACTGACAAGATCATTTAAGAATAGATCTGTTAGTCTATTACCACAGAACTAGAAATGATTAATTTCCCATCCCTATTATGTATAGGACATCAAGAGTTACATGTAGTTAAAACAATAACAGACAACAGTAAGGCATTTTAGTTTAATGCTTACAAGTAGGTGTCAACATTGAAGGAATGCTTGGTTGTGCACTGTATGTTAGTATGTTTGATTTCACATATCTAAGGCACTGCCCTGACCAAAAAAAACACACAGTACCAAACATTTAAAGATGATTGTCTAAACATCTTTGTGAAGATTACAGCATTAACAAAGTTTTTTTTGGTGCCTATTAAGGTATGGTCACATTTACCAGTCTTCAGCAAATTTTCGCCGGCGGAATCTAGTAATTTCAATAGGAATTCACATGATCGGGAATTTCGCACGAGACGAAAAATGTGCCCATGTTTAAGATGTTCAGGCGGATTCGCCGCTTTGACCAACATAAATATGATTGGTTTTAAGATGAAATGTGAGAGCTGTGCTTTATACATGGCTACACTATTGACATTAAACCTTTGTTGCCCACAAAATTTCACTGATAATGTGACCGCACCTTTACAGGGGATTGCTGTAGTGTAGTCTGATAGCATGCATTATACAGGAAAACAGGTAAATCAAAAGGACATTTGTAAGCCTACTTGATCTAACATTGTTGAGTGTCTTTACAAATGTATAACTCTATTAAATGTTTAAACAGAGTAAAATAGAAAAAGGCAGCCATAATTTTATGTGAAGGTTTAGTACTAATACATATGTACACAGTCGAAACATATGTACAGAACTTCTGTACACACCAATATTTAAGACCACTGGATTCATTTCAGAACTTATGTACATCCAGATGTCTTCAGTCACACTGTTTGTTCTCTTTCTGCCTAGTTTACATTCATGGTACAACCGGTGCTTTAACTCTCTTTTTTTTTCCCTCAACCTTGGACTTCCACCTCTGGTCATAGTTCTCTGAGGACCATTAAAAAAAAAAAACATTTCACCTCAGAGGAAAACTGCCAATTTTGACTATTGTGTTTTATTGATGTAAAGGGAGTCTTTCTTGAACAATGATGGAGGCAAAATTATCAAACTAATTTCAACAAAAATAATTTACCCTCCCCGACTTTCACACAGTATCATTGCGAGAGGTCTGTGGTAAGCAAGGAATTCTGGGAAGGGCTCTGTGACGTTTTTTCTGTGAACTGCAGTGATAATACCTCGGTCATTCTAGTAACTTAAATCCTTCTTTTTGCTTTATATACAGAAACAAAAGCTGATGAACTATATGAACATACATACACATATAGTGCCTGCACTTGACCAAAGCACCTCTTGGGGACAGACATATTCTTTTTACATAAATAACAAATTGCATATGAAATAAACAGGCTTTAAATAGAGGTGATCACAAAAGTGAGTGTTACAGTCGATGACCGTTCAAGATCTGATTGGCTGTTGTTGATACTGACGTCTTGAAGAAGTTATCCTCTTTCAGTTTCAAGTTCTCAGGCAGGTCCAGCTTTGTCTTCGCTTCCTCAATGTCACTATGAATCGCTGCTATCAACTCATCTGTGAGGAAGACACAGCAGTGAGTTCATGTAACCGTGTTTGGGTGGGTGAACAGGGTGTTGTGGCGTCAATGAGAACATGTGATGTGGGAGTGATTTCAAGACAGCAGCTCAGTGTGTCTTACCAAGTGATGTGAACCCTCTCTCAGGGCGGATGTAGCCAACCATTGCCACACTCAATATCTGACCGTAGAAATCTTCCTTGAACGTGTGGATCACATGCGTTTCCTGTCACACAGAGCGATAAATACATGACATTTGACATCAGACACAAGTAATGTGCTAATTATTTACATCACTATTAACAATTAATGAATGCAAATATATTAACTCTTCAGCTTGTAGATGTTGATATGGAAATACCATAGACTTCTTTGTGTTTTTGTAGTAAGGGTTCCAGCCGATGCTCATCACCATCTTATGAATGTCTCCGTTATCCACACGTGCCCATCCGTAGTAGATGCCGGTGCTGATGTCAGCGGGGAGATTGTCCACAACCGACTCTGGGAAGTTTGCTGAGATTGGAATGGAAACATTTTTTATCAGGATGTGCATTCACATTTGTAACGCGAGATTTACTGTATCTTCCAGTATACAAGTAATCTTTTCAATTATCTGAAACATGCTGCAACTTATGTGATATGCAAGGAGTAATTGACGACGCACAGAGTGGCCGTTACTTTATTTATTATTTTCTAATAATTCAACGGATTCAAATGGTCAATTATTCCGCTTATACTATGGTTATACACACCTTAGATGTTGTATTTCAAGACATTTGTCTGTTTTTTGTCCTTAAAACGCTCTTGTGTGTAGTACTAATTTCTTGCGCATCTCATATCACGCCTTTGTTGCTAATTCCTAAACATAATTTTAGAGCTAGTAACAGAGGCTTGAGCCATTGATAGCAGACTAATGCAGTTATTAGAGAGAGATTAAAGGTAGGGTAGACAATTTCGGAGAGGCTAACAATAGCAAGCTAGCTTTGAAAGCATTAGATCCCACCCTCCCTTCAGAGTGCTCTACAAAGCCATGCCTTCTCCAAAACACGAGCGTGCAGGTCGCGAACATCCAGAGCGGATTCAGCAAAGCGTCACCCAATAGTCTCAAAGCACATAACGTTACAATAATAATGAATGTAAACAGCTTACAGAGCTCTTACTTGTACCACCTGACTGCTGCAGATTGATTTCGGGGTTGACCGCAAAAATCTTTGGTCCTGAGACTTCCACAGAAGATATGTGCATTTTTTTAAAAATATTTAGACCACTTCTATTATTGATTGCTATCATGATGTGAAGAGTTTCAACCAGTATAACAAAGTGTTTGCAAAAAAAATTGCCTACCCTACCTTTAATTAAGCGTGTGTGAATTACCCGAGTCTGTGCGCCTCTCAACACTGTTCAGCAGCACTGTCTCTACTAATAGCGAAACCAGTTTATCTATAATAGCCTATTACCTTGTTAGTGAGAAATGTCATGTAACTTTTAAGTTAAAGAACTTTTATATAAAATTATTTTACTGATAAAATCATCAGAGCAGCGTTAACAACAACGTTTCCATGTGAGTGTGTCCGTACTGTACGTGTGTGCGTTTGATTGGGAGAGAGCACGGGAGAAAGAGAGCATGTGTTTCTGTACATAAAACATAATTTGGGGGGGGGGAACACTGCTTGTTCAGTGTCGTTGTGGGTTTTGGTTCGTTTAGTGTTGTAGGCTGTAAAGACATTTGAAATAACTGAAATCATTTGGTATAGTGATATGGACATGTCATGCGGTCAAGACCTGCTAGAACTACTTTTGCCGAGCATTTCGCTGAAAATAATTGCACACCTTAGAACATTCGTCAACCAATCAGATTCAAGCATTTAACAGCCCTGTAGTATAAAGTTAACATCAAGCACACAAAACATTTGGATTTGTCGAATGAGGGAGGTACATAAGCCCAAGTTTATTTGTATAGTGCATTTCCCAAACGCAGGTAGTTTCACTTTAAATACAATAGTTTAGGCTTGGAATGAATAATAAATGTTTATGATGAATGCTACTATAATTTGTTTGTTTACTTATAATTTTCATTCCTGTTCTACTCTGAATGTTAAATTTAAAGGATTTGTTTTGGCATGAGAGGAACTAAAATATGCGTTTATAATGTTTGTAAACATATTTACTCTGATCAAATGTATAAAAACAGATGTTTTTTTTATAAAGTTTTTAGTCATAGTAACTGCCAAGTCACAAGAAGGAGCCTGTTAGCTTGGGTCAATATAAAACGGTTTACACGAAAGTAGCGCGGGTGTGTTGCCATTAATGGTAAAATTGGTGTTTAGTGCTTGGTGGCTCGCTTGATGCTGGTTTTTTTTTTTTATTCTCCTTTTTTGGTCCATAAAAGAAAGAATAGCATACAGCATTAGAATAACACCAGGGTGAGTAATTTTCACTAAAATGTAAATTTTCCGGGTTTTCACCTATCCCTTTAATAAAGATGAAGAAGTAGCCTATACTACTGATTTAAAGATGTTGATTATATATAGAAACAATATATTTTTGCGTCTATTGCAAAATATGCATATATACACACACAAGTATTTAAGTAGTTTGAGAGCAGAGACCGACTTGATTACGTCATTCGCGGTGGTTCAGGGAGGGGGTTTTCGCAAATTGGGAAATTGTCTTTGCTGAATCATCATGGGTAATGTAGTTTTTCCATCAGGAATCCCTCTGTTAAATATAATTCTTTTAAAAAAATGGTTAATGTAAACTGATGGCTTCAACATATAACATCGATTAACAACCTCGGAGCTCACACAGTAAAGTTATCATTAAAAATCAGTTTTCCTTATGGAGAAAATGAATGGAATTTTACTTCCGGAACCATCTATGGTAATCTATGATACCATCTATCTACTATGCTAATTTAATTGACAGTTCAGTGTGGTGGCTCATAAATAAGCATTTTACTAATTTACGTTATAGATTAATTTGGGCAGAACTTTAGCTGAACTAAAGTAGAACTAGTGTAAATGTATTGGCATCGTTTTTACAACTGAATATCAAATTATAGAAGTTTAGTTCCGCGTAACATATCAAATTTAAGTTAACTCATAAAGCTTAAACATAATCAAATGATTATAACATCTTCTGTTTAACATATAATGTACTACTTTACGATTTTTTTTTACCCACAAATTATTTACTCGTATCGTAATTTTAGGCGAATGTCTGAGTCACCACCGTACACATCCATTGCATATTTTCCCATTCAACTAAAGTGAATGGCGACAGTCGTTCTGCTTCACACTCACTCTTGTGTCTCACGGAAGAAAGGCAGGCGGGTGTTAAACAATGAGGGTGAGGAAATAAGGCTAATGTCAGAATTGTTATTTTTTGATTAAATGTTTCTTTAAGTGTTATTCTCACCTGTTGGGATGCCCAAGTCTTTGCTTCCTCGTCCGAACCCGTGGATAACCTGTCCCCGGCAGAAATAAGGCAAACTCCTCATGTCAAGGCGTTTAAAGTGATTCAGTGATCCAAACAGTTGTCAGTTCTGGTGCGGACAGTGACCCTGCTGATTCGAGACTCTTCTCTCTTATCTAATGTGCCAGGAAATACCAGTTTTACAATGAAGAGCCTTTCAGTTTCAGTCCCAGCTGATGTGAATCTTGAGACTAAATGAAGAAGTGATGTCCTCTGGGATACCACAGGTCTGTAAGTTGATTATTACAGTAAAGTGACCGGTCGGCCAACTGTGAGCGTCGTCATATTAAAATAACAGTTTTTTTCTCCAACGACCTTGCTACGTATTTCCTTTAGGATTAATTCAAAATAAAAGTCCTGCGCTTTTACTAAATACAAATGGAACTTTTTCCAAAAGTATTTTGTGTACAAATAAATAATTCCGTTTGTACGACTTTAATTAAGTGACTAGACAAATAATAATAATTTGTAGATATTTTTGTCCGTTCATAAAGGATGGCAGGAATAATAAAGTCGGCTACACATTATCAAATTTACCAACCTCTGAGCCCTTCCTAACTCGAACTGCCTGTCATCATGTGACAAAATCTGTACAAAAGGTCAGATATCATGTGATTATTCGAGACCTTTGTATTAGATATACTCACGTTTAAATTCTATAATTTATTTAATTACCTCACCGTATTTTAGTTTGAATTTTAATGATTCATTAATTTAATTATTAATTTCATTTCATTTGAATGATTCATTAATTTTATGTGAACGTTTATTTATTCATATTTATTATGCACTGTTTGAATATTATGAACTGTTCCTGTTTTTTATTTTTTATTTATTTATTTATTTTAAATAAATTAAAAAATTTAAAAAATTTAAAAATAAATTACTATATATACAGTTTTTCAATAAGTTGCAAATTATCTGGGGTGCGTTTCCCAAAGCCATAGGTTCTCAAATTCCGTCGGCACCTCTAGGTAGGCGTCATAGATTGTAAAAAAAAAAAAAAAAAAAAAAAAAAAAAAAAAAAGGTAGGCATTTAAAGTAGTTTTTTTGATCTAACCATCCAGTCCATCGTTCTCTATGAGAAGTCAGTGACCAGAAGGTGTCGCCATTTATCAAGAGGTGTGGAGTATGAGAGCGCTGTGACGTTCTCTCAGTCATTCTTCCATCATTTGCGTCTGTAACACTAGATTCTTCTCATACTCTCTTAAAAAATAGCTTTTTCTTGCATTAGCCTATATCTTTAAATTAAGTTTATCAATTTATCAATTCATTTAATTAAAAACTAAAACAAATTCGCAATCTCAAACAAAATACAGTTGCATTCCATTTTCAAAGTCCTTGATGCACTGTTTTAAGACTACTGTTGTTGCCAAATTTTGTAAAAAGAAATGATTAAAGAAGAAGAAAAAATATACTAAGGAAAGAATTATCCAAATATTAATAACATTTTCATCAACATTATAGGCCTAATATTGTCACAGATTTATATGTAATAATACATATAAATAATTTTCACATCTATTTACCGCGAGAGAAGGGCCATCACTAGTTTAGGAGGGCTTTAGTCCCCCTAAATTTCCACACAGCCCCCATAAAAATCTGCGATTAACTCCGTATTATAGCCTACGCTGATTCGCCTCAGTCCCCTTTAAAACTCAAATGAAACCGGCGACAGGCTTCGGATCATACCCGTGTTTTAGTCTGTGTTAGTCAGTGTGTTCTTCAATCCGTAGCAGCGTCAGAAGCAGAGGACAACGTGTGTGCATTTGTTGATAGATTATGATATCTGCATCTGTGTAATTCTTTGTCATAAATGCAGTTTACATAGGCTAATATGACACGGGAGCAATTCAAGTAGGTTTCCCATCCACTGTAAAATCTGGGATTATTTATTAAATTCCTTTAATCTAAATGACATAAGACTTTGTGACTTTTCCTACTCTTGCTATACTTAATAGCTATATAGGCCTACTAAATTGTATTTTATAATAAATCCAAAAGCAGGACTATAAAAGGGAGTGGAAATGGCAAAAGAGCTAATGAGTGGTCCTCTGCAGTCATCTACTGGTTATAGTGGTAATTTCGTGTCATTTTCATGTTATAAGTGTTTATTTTCCACCAGGTGAAAGAAATCCTCAATGAAAGCATGGCACATTTTCCATGTTATCTCCATGAATGAAAATGATAAAAGTAGATCCTCTTTAAAGTAAATTTTACTGCACAAATGTAGTAAAAAAATGTTTCAAACATTACATGTGTAAATATTTTTTTTTTTAATATTTTACCCACATATTGCCAATCTAGGCAATTACAGTAATATAAAGTTTGTCTATATTCTTTAATGAATATTAGCTGGTTATTTAAAATTAGAAATGAATTCAATATTCAGGTATTGATATGATGTATTGTTCTGCCTACCCTAGTATACAAACAATATAGGCCTATTCATTTAAAAAAAAAGCCCCCCTACTATTGAAATCCTAATCGCCCCTGCACGGGAGAGTAATCGTATAATTTGTATTATGTTGGATAGGCTATATAATTAAATTAGATTTGTTCGTACAGTCCCAATTTAACACATCCTGTGAATAACTGATGCACACATAGGCCTAACAATAATGCTCCACATAACCATGTGGTTAACACTATAAAAACTGCGTGCTTAAAACATTTTAAATTTGACAGAGGCTGGTTAATAGCAACATGTAGCCTAACAGTCAAACGCCACTCTGCCAGTAAAACGATCTTGTAAATATGGTGCAACTTTTCGTGTTCCTGGTATCACTCCGCGCGCTGTGTCTCTCTTCACACAAACGCTAATCTTGTCAGGAATTTACCATCTTGCCACAAAATGGACCAGGAGGACTGTTATGGTAAAAATACAACTTTTGAGGCTAGAAGCTCCAGAGTCTTCAGAGTCTTCTGGAAAAGCAATTTCGTGAGAACATCTAACTGGTAAGAGACACAAGATCGCTACATTATCCCACACATTATGGTAATGCTTTTATAGCTCCTAAAAGCATAACATTTACTTTTTACAGTTATAGAAATGTGCATCACTTATTACTGAGGCCCTTTAAAGGCCAATTCACATCAAGGACGATAACTAGGCATATAAAGATATAGGCTAGTTATAAAAATCCCTCTCAATATTAAAGAATAGCAGAGTCCACATCACAACGATAAAGGCACAGAGAAACAATTGGAATCACTTTCAGAATAATTTTTTTCCCAGCTGATGAACGATAACTTGGTTTCAAACATAATTTATTCTGCTTTAGGTTGAAATCACTGTCAGAATTTTTTTTCAGCTGTATATAGGACAGCCAATCAGTTTTAAAACATGTGCATTTAAAGCAGCAGAAAACAACTGCCATGCTTATAACAAACAGAATGTTGTATTGACGCTGATTATTGTTATAATTATCTATCTTTATAATTATGGTTCTTGGTGTGAATGGGCCTTTAAAAAAAGGACTATATATATATATATACACTCACCTAAAGGATTATTAGGAACACCTGTTCAATTTCTCATTAATGCAATTATCTAATCAACCAATCACATGGCAGTTGCTTCAATGCATTTAGAGGTGTGGTCCTGGTCAAGACAATCTCCTGAACTCCAAACTGAATGTCAGAATGGGAAAGAAAGGTGATTTAAGCAATTTTGAGCGTGGCATGGTTGTTGGTGCCAGACGGGCCGGTCTGAGTATTTCACAATCTGCTCAGTTACTGGGATTTTCACGCACAACCATTTCTAGAGTTTACAAAGAATGGTGTGAAAAGGGAAAAACATCCAGTATGCGGCAGTCCTGTGGGCGAAAATGCCTTGTTGATGCTAGAGGTCAGAGGAGAATGGGCCGACTGATTCAAGCTGATAGAAGAGCAACTTTGACTGAAATAACCACTCGTTACAACCGAGGTATGCAGCAAAGCATTTGTGAAGCCACAACACGCACAACCTTGAGGCGGATGGGCTACAACAGCAGAAGACCCCACCGGGTACCACTCATCTCCACTACAAATAGGAAAAAGAGGCTACAATTTGCACGAGCTCACCAAAATTGGACAGTTGAAGACTGGAAAAATGTTGCCTGGTCTGATGAGTCTCGATTTCTGTTGAGACATTCAGATGGTAGAGTCAGAATTTGGCGTAAACAGAATGAGAACATGGATCCATCATGCCTTGTTACCACTGTGCAGGCTGGTGGTGGTGGTGTAATGGTGTGGGGGATGTTTTCTTGGCACACTTTAGGCCCCTTAGTGCCAATTGGGCATCGTTTAAATGCCACGGCCTACCTGAGCATTGTTTCTGACCATGTCCATCCCTTTATGACCACCATGTACCCATCCTCTGATGGCTACTTCCAGCAGGATAATGCACCATGTCACAAAGCTCGAATCATTTCAAATTGGTTTCTTGAACATGACAATGAGTTCACTGTACTAAAATGGCCCCCACAGTCACCAGATCTCCACCCAATAGAGCATCTTTGGGATGTGGTTGAACGGGAGCTTCGTGCCCTGGATGTGCATCCCACAAATCTCCATCAACTGAAAGATGCTATCCTATCAATATGGGCCAACATTTCTAAAGAATGCTTTCAGCACCTTGTTGAATCAATGCCACATAGAATTAAGGCAGTTCTGAAGGCGAAAGGGGGTCAAACACAGTATTAGTATGGTGTTCCTAATAATCCTTTAGGTGAGTGTGTGTATATGTGTATATATATATATATATAGTTCACCCAAAAATTTAAATTCTGTCACAATTTACTCACTCTCAAGTTGTTCCAAACCTGTATGAATTTCTTTCATCTGCTGAACACAAAAGAAGATATTTTGAAGAAATGTCAGTAGGCTAACCAAACAGTTGATGGGCCCCATTGACTTCCATGGTGTGGGAAAAAATACTATGGAAGTCAATGGGGCCCATCAACTGTTTGGTTAGCCTACTGACATTTCTTCAAAATATCTTCTTTTGTCTTAGCCTATAAAGCCTATACAGAACGTTATCATGCATTGGTGTGGATGCTAATATAGATATTGTTTTCTATAGTTATCTATATAACTATATTGTACTTGGTGTGAATGAAACTTAACTCAGATATTTTGCTGTGAATTGTACAAGTAACAAACTACTTTACAGTCAAAACAGGCACCTGAAATAATGATGAAAGTAAAGCCGCCTTTCCACTGCACACGACATTCGCATACGATTGTTGCATTTCGCCCCCTAGCGGCAGTCGCACAGAACTTTGAAGTTGGTCGTGAAGCAACCTTTACGGTATGGATCCACTTGTCCGTGCGATACTTCTGTTGTGCCGCACTCCACTTTATTCCTATGGGTGTCGTCAAACGACTTTAACGTGCCCGCAAAGCATCCCGGGGATGCGGCGCTGCATTTGAAAAAAATGCTGCTCGTCAAAAAGCTGGCCGATTTCCATCTTTATGCAAATGAATCCGTGGAACGTGACACGACTATCCAATAGAAGTAGAGCAAATGGAGACTGGGGGAAGTCTCTCACGGGTCCTTTGTTCTAGACGTCCAACCACGTCTAGAAACCGGCTCAAAACCATGCCCATAGCGGTAAACTTAAGGAACGCCCATCAACGTACAAATGAGGGGAAGCGTCGCAACACCACGCTTCAGTTGTGTCACAAAAGTGGATCCGTACCGTTACCCTCGGCTTTCATAATGGTAAAATTAATGATTTTAATGAATGTAATGCATGTATGAATATATCCACACAAAACAAATTACCCTCAATACATCTAAAATAAAAACATAGTAGATGTTATAGAACTAATAAACATACATATTCATTTAATAATTATAAAATAATTATTTCTGCCATAATTATTAATAACCGCCATTTTACAGAAATAGTGTTTACAGAATAACGGATTCAAATCGGAACCCTTATACGCATATGATCGGAACTCCTGGCAGGTCCTGTACTACTCTCCATTGGAAATGAATGACTTCCGGTCCAACGGCTGTCGTTTGTCGTGTGCAGTGGAAAGGCAGCTTAACAGCAGTTGTTTCCCTTATTGTGACGTACACTATATTGCCAAAAGTTTTGGGACGCCTGGCTTTACATGCACATGAACTTTAATGACATCCCATTCTTAATCCGTAGGGTTTAATATGGAGTTGGCCCACCCTTTACAGCTATAACAGCTTCAACTCTTCTGGGAAGGCTTTCCAAAAGGTTTAGGAGTGTGTTTTTGGGAATTTTTGACCATTCTTCTAGAAGTGCATTTGTGAGGTCAGGCACTGATGTTGGATGAGAAGGCCTGGCTCACAGTCTCCGCTCTAATTCATCCCAAAGGTGTTCTATCGGGGGTCAGGACTTGCTTTGTGCACTGGTGCGCAATCATGTTGGAACAGGAAGGGGCCATCCCCAAACTATTCCCACAAAGTTGGGAGCATGAAATTGTACAAAATGTCTTGGTATGCTGAAGCATTAAGACTTCCTTTCACTGGAACTAAGGGGCCAAGCCCAACCCCTAAAAAACAACCCCACACCATAACCCCCCTCCACCAAACTTTAGACTTGGCACAATGCAGTCAGGCAAGTACCGTTCTGCTGGCAACCGCCAAACCCAGACTCCTCCATCATATTGCCAGACAGAGAAGCGTGATTCGTCACTCCAGAGAACACGTCTCCTCTGCTCTTGAGTCCAGTGTTGGCGTGCTTGACACCACCTTATTCAACACTTTGCATTGCACTTGGTGATGTAAGGCTGGATGCAGCTGCTCGGCCATGGTCCATGAAGCTCTCTACGCACTGTTCTTGAGCTAATCTGAAGGCCACACGAAGTTTGGAGGTCTGTAGCTATTGACTCTGCAGAAAGTTGGTGACTTATGCGCACTCTGCGCTTCAGCATACGCTGTGTGATTTAACATGGCCTACCACTTTGTGGCTGAGTTGCTGTTGTTCCCAATTGCTTCCACTTTGTTATTATACCACTAACAGTTGACCGTGGAATATTTAATAGTGAGGAAATTTCACAAATGGACTTATTGCACAGGTGGCAACCTATCACGGTACCACTCTTGAATTCACTGAGCTCCAGAGAGCGACCCATTCTTTCACAAATGTTTGTAGAAGCAGTCTGCATGCCTAGGTGCTTGATTTATACACCTGTGGCCATGGAAGTGATTGGAACACCTGAATTCAATTATTTGGAGGGGTGTCCCAATACTTTTGACAATATAGTGTACATCCGAGTGCAACAGATTAGAGAATAAAATGTAGAGTGGGGACTAAATTCTATCTGTCATTCATTTGTTGATTGGATTTTGAGATTTCAATGTTTCACTCAAAAATGAAAGGGAGCTAGAAGTAGAAGTTTTGGAGGGGTGGGTTTAAGCAGGTTAAACGATTGGCGAAGTCCGACATAAGTGACCAGAGAAATCAATGTATATATGTATGTGTATGTATGTATGCAAAATCTGTTGTTATTTACCCACCCTCATGTTACCTTCAACACTACACAAGTGAAACTAAAGTGAGAAAAAGCTCAGAAAAAGATCAAATACCTCTAAGGAGGAAGCTGGTGTGGCAGGCCCAGGTCAGTCTCTGAGAGCAATGAACTTCCACACACCCACACTCAGAGCGTGAGACTCACTGGCTTTGGTTGAAACACAGCAGTAATGAAGCAGGTAATGCATGCTTAATGAAGCATAAACACATTTAAACACAGCTACACAGGAGAGATTAACAGCTTGTATACTCACATTATACACCCACTCCAACATTATTACAGCAGTGCCCCCCATCTCTCTAGCTCTCTCTTAGTTTCCCCTCACACACACACACTGACTCCTCAAACACACCTGTGAATAAACCTTCCACTGCTATGATACTCTCTTGCCATCTGTTCATCTCTGCCCCGCTTTCCTCTTACTGCAGCTACAGCGCGCTCACAGACGATTGATCGTGCTGATAATAGACAGGGCAAACGTCCTCAGTAGATTTGTTTAATGTTTTGACTACTATCTTCTTTGGGCTTTTGCCTTGTTTATTAAACAGAGATCATAGAAAGAAAGGGGAACCGGATTGAAACCTGCGTCACTTATGTGAGCTCCACAGCTTAATACTTCTGACATTGACTACGCCTTTTTCACCCAAAAATGAAAATTATCCCATACTTTACTCACCCTCAAGCCATCCTAGGTGTACATGCCTTTCTTCTTTTAGCCGAACACAATTGGAGTTATATTAAATAATTTCCTGGCTCTTCCAAGCTTTGTAATGGCATTGAAGTGTTTTTGAAGCTCCAAAAAGCGCATCCATCCATCAAAAAAATAATCCATATGAATCCTGTGGGTTAATAAATGCCTTCTGAAGCGAAGCAATGGGTTTTGTAATATGGGACTGTTTTGCGATAAAAACGCTCAGCGACTAACAGTAATATCAAGTGATGCAAACTACTTTTTAAATTTTATTATCAAAATGTCACCATTTTGAATTGAAAATATGACATTATTTATGTAAATCATAACTGAATTTGACATTTTTACATATTAGGCAGACGAAAATAAGAGTGAATGTGCATATTTTAAAAAAAAAATTATTTGGGCCAGAGTCGAGTTCTGTCGGAAGAGTGACCTCTGACCCGGCGTAGGACGTAGACTTCTAATTCATGACTGCCGTTTTGTTTTGCCCTATCCTCTGCAGCCCAGATACTTCAGGTTTACCTTGCATTATCTGGGGGGTATTCCAGAAAGCAAGGTTAACTTACCGTCACATATATCCTGAACTCTCGGTTGATTAATCCAAACCTTGCTTACTCGAGGTATGCTGGTTCCAAAAACGAGTCCGGGAGTAAGTTCAGACAACTGACAAGTGTGTTCCCGGTTAACACACAAGACATTTTCAACAGAGCTACGAATCGATGATTCACCATGGAAACAGACAGCGCCCCATTCTACTTCCAATTCTTCTTCATTTGTTTAATGACGATCTACATAACCTACTTAGTGCACATCGCCACCTATTTGGTGGTTGTGCAATCATTTTTTCAATGTCTTCGTTTAATAAGTAATCTTTATTCACTGAGAATAAGGATTATATTGTTTGTTTGATGCTAATTAATTGAATGCAGATCCATGTGTGAGATGACATAAAATAAATAATAAATATATTTAAATTGCATTAACATTTCAACTTATTTTTTTAAATTTATTTTTTATTGTAATTCTTTAGAAATTAATATATAATATTGTATATTATATAACTGAAATAACTCCGGAGCAGGTTATGTTCAGAGAGTGAGTTGCCATGGTTACTTACATACCCTGAAAGTTACCTCTGTTTTTGGAACCGAAAGTTGAGGTTATCCGCTAACTTACTCTTAAACATACCCGGGTATGTCACATAACCTGCTTTCTGGAATACCCCCCTACCCCCCCGTAGGGTGCTAAATACTGAAATTCTTTTCAAAATAATATGAAAATATTATGTTTTTATAATATATTGGATATCATACCAAAACATAGTGCATGCTTGTCTGAAGATTAAACCTTCCAGTAAAATATTTAAGGTATACGGGGTTTCATGAAAATTGCAACATAGAGTCCTTTAAGTATACATGTGAAAAAAGTGCAATAAAAGTTGCCCCCACTCTGTGCAAAGTGTGCAAAGTGCGGTAGATGAAAAAGTACAAGTGCCACAGCACAGAGGGGGTACAGAAAGCCAGACTTTTTGATTAATACTCCTCTAAATTAACTGTTTACTCTACAGACTCTTAACATTCCCAGATTATGATAATTTTGTGACAGGCAGAGAGATTGATGTTTGAGAGCTTGTTTTAATTAATGGTTTTGTTTGTCTCTAGAGAATGTATTTTTTTTGTTCTTTTCATGGTTGCTTTTGAACACTTTTTTTTAAGAAGCTTTACAGCGATGTAATGGGACCCCCATGTGTGTTTTGAATAGAAGTGAAAAAGTGTCTACAACGATTATTTCGTGTTTGAAGGAGAGGCCAATCACACATGCCGTCATGTTTGCTTTTTTTACTTTAATGCTGCAGTGTTTATCGCATTTTCATGACTTTTAAAATTATCAAAAAACTAAATTTGATTGTTTTTGAGTGTGTGTGTGTAGCGCAATTGTTAAAATCTCTTATTTATGTGTTTATCGTCGAATGTACCATATTCCCTCAAAGTTTTAAGTAACTTTGTTTGAAATGCACTTAAAGTAACATTATTTCAAATCTTGTTTATGTTCACATAATCATAATGAAGGCTTGTTATGCCATTTCTTTATTAAAAATGCACTTACATATAGGCCTATTTTAGGATGAACACAAGCATTGTTTAGTCTTTAAAAAAGAGATTCCATTTGGTTTGATGATTTTTTTTTTTTAATGATATGGGTCAAAACTGGTTACAAACTTCTATCTTAATATTCTGAGTCTTAATAGCATTGAATCGGTATTACTTCCACACCACACTCTCTTCATGACATTATCATTTCAGTTTGTTCACTTCGGAGTTAGATTCTGTTGACATTTGTGGGGTTAAGTATTTCAGAAGCTCAACTAAACACAACATTAATATTGAAAGGTGAATGCAGAGTTAAAAATATAATATATAAAAATATATAAAAAAATATTGGTCATGAAGGGGCGTGAAGGACAAAGATGTTGTCACCTAAATATCTTGAATAAAACATTTTTTGGTAACACTTTATTTTACAGTGTCCTTGTTACATATGTTACATGTACTTACCACAGTATTTTATGCATAATTACATGCAACTAACCCTCAACCGAACCCTAATCCTACCATAACCCTAAAGTAAGTACATGTAGTTAATTAATATTATTCAGTAGTTAAATATATAATTACACTGTAATAACGACACCTTAAAATTAAGTGTAACCCATTTTTTTTGCAATAGTTAACACATTTGAGGTTGCATTGTGAAACATAAGTTTATTGTGTGGTGAATGACACTCAAAAATAGCTAATTTCTAGCTGAGAACCCACAAAAAGTGCATATGTTATTACACAGTTGTTCTTCAGATACTCTACACTTACTGAGAGATGTTGAGGGAAGAAGTTTATTTATGTAGTTTTATGTCCTTGTAGGTCATTCCGCAGGAAATACTGACAGACACAGATAAATGGAGAGGTTGCTAGGAAGGCAGGGAGCGAGGAAGAGAGTGAGGGGGGAAAAGTAAAGCTGACAGGAAAACTGTGTGCTGCCATTGCATTATTACCATCTCTAGGACAGGGTCGTTTTTCACTACAGATACCCTGATGAGAGCTCTGACAATATCTAGTCTTAATACCCCTCTTAGTAACACTCTTCCAAACACACACGCTCATGTAACGTGAATCTCTCTGCCAGTTCTTTAGTAATGGTGACACCTAAGCACAGGGGGACAGTCAGTTATGTTAGGGCCCTGAGATGTGGGGCCCACTATGGTATCACCTATAGGCTACATTGGGCCTGAGGGCCACCCATAAAACAATTTTAGTGATAAATCTTTATTATCCAAGAAAATTAGATTTTTGCAAGAACAACATTTTTATTCTGCCTTATAACCTTTCTAAATATGTAATGTTTTGTTTTGTTGTGGTTGTACGCGCTCTCTCTGCAGGCCCTCCACAGGTAACGGCTGTTAAACAGTGAATTTCGGCTTCTCCGACCTGCCATCATTATGTAGAATCGCCTAAGGTCCAAACTCCTGCTCGATAACTCATGCCCCGTGCAAATTCCCATGCAAACACAGTCAATGCAAAACACATTTCCTGCTGTCAACAACATCGCTGGCGAGAATCAATCAACCGTTCATCCATTTACACTCTTTGCATACCCTTATGTCAAAGAAAAAAGCGCTCCGAGACTCCGCAGCTCTTCTGAGGCGATCGTTCCATCGTTCTGAAGAATCCATCAAGCCGCGTTTGATTGATAAGTCTGTCTGCGCGCACAGCAGTACAGCTACAGCAAATGGGGTGGCAAAGCGCGAGCTGACATAATGCAAGTCTGCGTAAGTTTGGGAGACAGACTGAGCACGTCCGTGGGGGGTAAAAGTTTGATGCGACATGCTACAAGACACACACAGCACTCGTGATGGCACACACAAGCTGCCCCCCTGTCCAACCCCTCCGTGAAGACAGAGTTCAGCATGTCTTTGTAAAAGTATTTTAGCGCTTGACACCATTGTGGATTTTACGTCGAGATTTATTTTCAGATTTAACAGAGTGTGTTTATCAGTTGTGGCACAGTTGTTTTTGGAATAAACTTTTGATGCTGCCAGCTTGTCAAATACTTAAAACATGGACAATTGCAAAATAAGTCAGGATGGTTACTGCAGTGAAAAACACACAGCGCAACCAGTAGAAAGGACTGTTTAAAAGTTAAAGCTATGCAATTTTAATGATCGTTCTAATTCTATGACAGGAAAGTCCACACTACCACAAGCCTAATACTAATATGGAAACTTGTTTACGCCAAAGTCAGAATTGCGTGATATAAACTCCGCAATTGCGAGGAAAAAAAGTTAGAATTGTGAGATACACTATAGCTGTGTCTCATTTTATTTAATTTCGAAGGCTGCGTCCTCCGGAGGACACATCCTATGAAGGATGCGGTATACGGAGTGTCCTCAATCAGAACTAAACGCGACGTCCTTCGTAGGACACACAGGCGGAGAAGGAAACAGGAAGTATCACGTTGCTATGCCAACACGTTCACAGTGTCGTTGCGCTCTCACACCAGTTATATGAATGAAAATTTTTTATAACTTGAAAATTACTATGAAATGTTTCTTGCCTTGACAGCAAAGTACTGTTCTAAACGTTTAAAAATCACTAAACACTTGTAATCCTGTTTACCACAACTATCTATTTGAGGTAGGACTAATACAGCTTAAAAAACAAAAACAAGCTTGAAACTACTTAAATTTAAACACCACATCTTTGCTTGCATGTATATCTGCTGGTGCAAAGAATTGTGGGTTACCTGCAGCAGCGAAGGATACACCTCATGCACCCTGCGAAAGAAGGGCGCATTTAAAGGTTGCATTCGGAGTGTACTACTTACTTTTCTAAAAAAGAGACAGCCTTGATGACGCATGCAGCCTTCGAAAGCGACCTCTGGAGGACGCAGCCTTCAAAATGAGACACAGCTTATATTGCCAAAAGTATTTGGACACCCCTCCAAATCATTGAATTCAGGTGTTCCAATCACTTCCATGGCCACAGGTGTATAAAATCAAGCACCTAGGCATGCAGACTGCTTCTACAAACATTTGTGAAAGAATGGGTCGCTCTCAGGAGCTCAGTGAATTCAAGCGTTGTAGCGTGATAGGTTGCCACCTGTGCAATAAATCCATTTGTGAAATTTCCTCACTACTAAATATTCCACGGTCAACTGTTAGTGGTATAATAACAAAGTGGAAGCAATTGGGAACAACAGCAACTCAGCCACAAAGTGGTAGGCCATGTGAAATCACAGAACGGGGTCAGCGCATGCTGAGGCACACAGTGCGCAGAAGTCGCCAACTTTCTGCAGAGTCA
This sequence comes from Rhinogobio ventralis, assembly GCA_039654625.1. Classification (NCBI taxonomy): domain Eukaryota; kingdom Metazoa; phylum Chordata; class Actinopteri; order Cypriniformes; family Gobionidae; genus Rhinogobio; species Rhinogobio ventralis. The sequence continues at coordinate 11,075,713 of CM077211.1, forward strand.
ATAGCTACAAACCTCCAAACTTCGTGTTTAGCTCAAGCTCCCTGTTTCAACATGACTGCGCACCAGTGCACAAAGCAAGGTCCATAAAGACATGGATGAGCGAATTTGGTGTGGAGGAACTTGACTGGCCTGCACAGAGTCCTGACCTCAACCTGATAGAACACCTTTGGGATGAATTAGAGCAAAAATTCCCATAAACACACTCCTAAACTTTGTCTCCCAGAAGAGTTGAAGCTGTTATAGCTGCAAAGGGTGGTCAACTCCATATTAAACCCTAAGGATTAAGAATGAGATGTCATTAAAGTTTATGTGCATGTAAAGGGCAGACAACCCAAAACTTTTGGTAATATAGTGTGTGTAATTGCCTTTTTAATTTTTTTATTTAGTGGCAAAAACAAGCTTCCATAGAGTAATGATATCGTTGGAATCACTTTTTTCAACTTATGAATGATTAAAACATTGACAGCCAATCAGAGTCAAGTCTACTTTCAGGAGCTTGAGGATTTAAAGCAGCAGGCAACAGAACTTCACTAGCTGCGTTTCCCTTCAGATTGCGCTAATTGAAAATACGCCCAATGGAAACGCGTCAATTTTGCAAAAACTCCTATATTGCAAAAAAGTTTTTACGCTCACGTGAGATGGCTTTTCAGGCAATTCGAAAAAGGAATATTTCACAAAAATGCAATGGATTTGCATTTACAGGTCACCTGCTGTACATAAAATTCACATGATCATGAATCCACAGTTCCTTTGTGTAATCGCATACAATAACCTCCCAGAAACACCTCATACGCGGCCGCTCCCAAGTATAAGGGGCTTTTCTTGCCATTGCTTGGATAACATGCCTACGTCGCCTTCTTTTTAATAAAATGGCCTGCTATACATAAACCTACCAACATCCTTTGTGATTTTTGGAATGACTTATCAAGAGAGGAAAAAAATTAGTTTTAGTCGCTTAACATTGGTTAATGGAAACGTTGTCATTTCGCAATAGTTTCTAAATCACCATTTAGAAAAGGTCGCAAAAGTTTTGCTCAAATCTGTAGTGAAACCAGGCTACTGTGCGCTTATTATAAACAGAACATTGTCCTCGGTTGGTGTGGATGCTAATATAGTTATCATGGTCTTAAATTTGGCATGAATTATATAAATTCTACAGACTTCTCTCTGATGACATATGCAGGACTCCTCCAATCATTCAGATGTTTAAACTCCGCCCTTAAAGCGCACATTCATGACAGACAGACAAATGGAGAGGTTGGCTTAGTTGGGGACACGTAATATTCAACATTATTGATTTGATTACACTGACACTTTTTGATGAGAACTGAATTGAGCTGGACGATGACATCACTGTTTTCTGCGGAGCTACTTTATAGATGAAATAAATTTAATAGGCTAATTGATGATGAACTGAACTGAACTGACTTGAGCTGAACAATCTCACTATTTTTACAGTTATTTTAGGGACAAAGCAAGTCACTGTCTTTATGAGTGAGTCGTTGAGTCATTCATAAGACAGATTTGTTCAAAAACGCAGATTGATTTAGTAACAAAACATGACTGTGTTGCTCGGAGACGCGCAATCGCTCTACAATGAATTTGTTTGAAACTATTATAAATAGAGCAAAAACAGATGTTCTGAGTCTAAAATGAAAGTCACCTAATATTAACTTCTTGTTTATTGAACTGTTGTATAAAATCAATAGGCTATATCTATCACATTTGCAGTCATGCTGATATTCGGGAAAACAGCACTCTATATCCTGTTATAAATAATAAAATTAAAAACTCATACAGTGACACTTTTTGCCCTATATATCTTGAATTTTGGGGCCATTTTTATTAATTTTGGTGTCTGTTGCAAGGCCCTTTCAAGTGAAACACAGCAAAGGGTGCTACTGTCAAAATCCAATCAACAACTGATACATAAAAGTTCCCACCCTACTTTTTTTCTGTTGCTAATTCTGTTTCATCGTGACATTAATGGTAAGCATTTTGGTGTGAATGGGCCTAACCTGATTACCGAAACAAATGACTCTTAAAGTTGGCATGAAGTGGATGTTGCGATAGTCCTTTCTTTCCCTATTGAGATGTATAACTGAGTGAAACGGCTTCTTAAAAGAAAAAATGTAGACACTTGATTTTGTCCAATGGAAGTTGATTGGATTGTTGGCATTTACTATTGCTGTGCTCTCATGTGAGTTCCAGGTTTTCCTGCCCTCGCGCCATTAAACAGAGAAGAGATGTCGCTGCAAATGGAAGGGGAAGTTATTTTAATTAAAGATTATGAGGGCACGTGAGTTTTTTAAAAATATTGATGTGCACAGATAAATCGTTTATAATTAATAGTGTTGGGGAAAGTTACTTTTAAAAGTAATGCATTTCAATATTGCGTTACTTCCTAAAAAAGTAACTAATTGAATTACTTAGCTACTTTGTATGAAAAGTAATGTGTTGCGTTACTTTTGCATTACTTTTTCTCACCTAGGCTGGGCTTGCGTACTTGTTTTTTAATATTATATTGAATATTATATTATATTATATATATATTTTTTTAAATGTAAAGGAAAGGAAAAGGAAAAAAGTAAATGCAATTCAAAACAAACCTTTCAGCTGTGCTGCTGTTCTGGATTGCAGAAGAATAGGACACAGGAAAAGATGTTTATCTAAAGACGTTTTTGCTTATTAGTATGGTCGAATTGGATCATTGAAGGTCAGTAGCAAATACATTGGTTAATAAAGTGAGATTAAATACATAAAGTATATTTGTGTAATTTAACAATTAATTATTGCAGGTTTGTATATTATTCATAGTTTGCATTTCACCGTTTTATCAATTTTGAGAAATACTAAATCTGTTTTTGTGCAAGTGAGACGAGTAAATTGCGTTCACATTTAGTCTAGATCTACAATAACCATCATGTTCATGCGCACACAACACCTCTTACTCCCAATTTTTCTCAACATGGCGACAGGAGAGGTGTCAGTCAATACATGGGAAAACAAAGTAACTTGTGTTACTAATTTGAAAAAGTAACTGATATTTTATTGTAAATTTAAAAGTAATGTGTTACTTTACTTGAAAAAGTAATGATTACGTAACTCATGTTATTTAATGCGTTACTCCCAACATTGATAATAAATACTACAATATTCCATAAAAATGGTCAATTTTGATTTCATTGTGACTTTAAGAGACTGTTCTTTTTTTAACTAGTCTGAATTCCCACGATTTCTGTAAGCAAAATGGTCATTTTAACTGAAGTAAACCCAAACGAATCAAAATTTGAATCTAACCAATTAAATTGAAATCGAATTTAATCAAATTTATTCACCCCTTTACAGAAAAAGTTGCTATTAAAATGTCAATGTTTTTTTTTTTAAATAATAAACAATCATTTAAAAAATCATACAAAAAATGAAATATTGATCACTAGCTGTCAAGTTAAGTAATCCTCTGATTATCACCATAAAGTCTTTGGATCCGATGAGATTTTTCCAGTGAATTTCACCACTTCACCGTTTTGATTTCTATCAGCAAGACACGTCTTAATGACAAAGGTCCTTAAAAACAAGGCGATCTTAAGGCCAGCGTAATGGATCTCACACTAGGGGCCAGCTGCACACAATGTTACGCCCCCTGTGTGGAGAACCGCCCCCCTGCGTAAAACACATTATTCTTCGGGGGGTATGTAGAAGCGACACGACCCATTCGCCTGTGGGACCCGAGGGAGGAATATGGGCCCCCTCTTCAATCTGAGTCCCTAGGAGGGCCACCCAGCACCTGCTAACCCAGGGCAGTACTCATCAGAAAAGCATTTAGTGCGCTTGCTAACTCCAGGCCATAATTAGGGTGGGTAATTATTTACAGGCAGCACTGGGCAGAACTGGCCTAGCATAAACAAACAGGCGGCTTGGAGACACATGACAAACATCGTTAGCTCTACGCTCATTTTCGCCCAAACGGCAAAAACACTAGCAGCATGTAGACTCACTCCCGGGGAAAAGAATACCCAAAAACTTCTGGTCTGAAAAGCAATCGTTTGCCAAATAGCTAGCACATTTGAGACACACAAGTAGGCTTATTGTAACATCTGTAATGTGCTACGCACACACACATACACAGATACACACCCAGACTCACACGCTCATGAATATGATAACGTGTGAAATGACAGATTTATTTGTGTGTGGCTCCAGGGTTTTATCTCTAGCACAGTTCATCAACTCCTCAGCACGAGGACTGCTAACCAACGCAGCGCCTGCACATGCTAATTACTGGACCATGGTTAGCTTCAAACCTCAGATCTGCTCCCATCATAATATGTGCCCTGGTTTTTGCTTGTATGAGATTTTTTATCTATCTGTAAGAATGGAAAAAAGAGTAAAGGTTTAAAAGTTTAAATTACTGTCTCTGTTTCTGTAGTGTGGAGTTTATGCTACAATGCTAATGAGCTAATCACATTGCCACCAATTTAAATTCTCTCTTTTTGTGCGTGTACTATTATTAACTTTTAATTACAATAACCAGATTAAAATTAACTTGAATTTTCATAAAGGTGGATATTTATTTTGTAAAAAAAATGTATAATGAATTTACATCAATAATCTAGTGATTCAAGCTAAAGCCAATATGCTGTAAACATTTTCCTCAGACAGGAAGGATAACTGTGTACAGGAAAAAAAGCAAACTGTTGGTTAATCACCGGCGTAACACACTGACGCAATAATCGTTTCAAGGACCGTATAGTTATCAATTACAAGAGTCCTAAATTACACAGTGTGTGCTGTGTACATAGTGATAGTTTGACTGTAACTAATCAGCTACAATAAAATGATTTCATTGAGTGTTTTAGTAGGCCTGGTTGTTTCAAAATTGCTGGCTAATTCTATTTGAAAGTGCAACACTATTCACTAAGCTGTTTCTCTAGTGCATATTTAATTTCACAGGCAGTAAGATGGAGAGAAACGAGAGGGGCTGCGAGAGCTCCAGATGGCTCCAAAGCTCCGCAGAGAACTAGGCCTCATTGTTTGATTTTTTTTTTCTTAAGTTTTAATTAGCTGCAAGAACAAGAAAGGAAAAACTTGTATGTTTTCTATAAAGAGTGGGTGACTGACTGTTGTCAAGTAGAATTTGTGTCCTTTACCAAGTAAAATGTTAATAGACGGTGAAGATGATACTGATTATGTCTTTCAATTTTAAGGGATGTGTGATATTGGTTATCATTGGTTATCATCATTTTATGTCCATCCATTGAAAATCAACAGACTTCACATGCACTTTTGAGCTTACCATATCTGATGTGTGTTGATCAACATTTCTACACTATATTGCCAAAAGTTTTGGGACGTCTGCCTTTACATGCACATGAACTTTAATATCATCAAATTCTTAATCCGTAGGGTTTAATATGGAGTTGGCCCACCCTTTGCAGCTATAACAGCTTCAACTCTTCTGGGAAGGCTTTCCAAAAGGTTTAGGAGTGTGTTTATGGGAATTTTTGACAATTCTTCTAGAAGTGCATTTGTGAGGTCAGGCACTGATATTGGACGAGAAGACCTGGCTCACAGTCTCAGTTCTAATTCATCCCAAAGGTGTTCTATCGGGTTGAGGTCACGACTCTGTGCAGGCCAGTCAAGTTCCTCCACACCAAACTCGCTCATCCATGTCTCTATGGACCTTGCTTTGTGCACTGGTGCACAGTCATGTTGGAACAAACTGTTTCCACAAACTTGGGAGCATGAAATTGTCCAAAATGTCTTGGTATGCTGAAGCATTAAGACTTCCTTTCACTGGAACTAAGGGGCCAAGCCTAACCCCTGAAAAACAACCCCACACCATAATAATATAATAATCCCCCCTCCACCAAACTTTACACTTGGCACAATGCAGTCAGGCAAGTACCGTTCTACTGGCAGCCGCCAGACCCAGACTCATCCATCGGATTGCCAGACAGAAAAGTGTGATTCGTCACTCCAGAGAACATGTCTCCACTGCTCTAGAGTCCAGTGGCGGCGTGCTTTACGCCACTGCATCCGACACTTTGCATTGTACTTGGTGATATAAGGTTTGGATGCAGCTGCTCGGCCATGGAAACCCATTCCATGAAGCTCTCTATGCACTGTTCTTGAGCTAATCTGAAGGTCACACCTTCAGATTAGCTATTGACTCTGCAGAAAATTGGCGACTTCTGCGCACTGCCTCAGCATGCACTGACCACGTTCTGTGATTTTACGTGGTCTACTACTTCATGGCTGAGTTGCTGTTGTTCCCAATTGCTTCCACTTTGTTATAATACCACTAACAGTTGACCGTGGAATATTTAGTAGTGAGGAAATTTCATGAATGGACTTATTGCACAGCTGGCAACCTGTCACGTTACCACTCCTGAATTCACTGAGCTCCTGAGAGCGACCCATTCTTTCACAAATGTTTGTAGAAGCAGTCTGCATGCCTAGGTGCTTGATTTATACACCTGTGGCCATGGAAGTGATTGGAACACCTGAATTCAATGATTTGGAGGGGTGTCCAAATACTTTTGACAATATAGTGTATATGAATACATAAAAATTTTTGGGTGAACTAACCCTTTAATCTTTAAAAACAATAATTTGACACTGTTAAATGTGTCTATAGCAGATCTCAATGTGATTTTCCATTTTTCATACGGATATTATAATGCTGTGATGCCTAAATTCACTTGTTTAGAAAGATTGATTTTATTGTTTAATTTATTTAGACAAAATACTATCAGTTATCAACATGAAAATTTTCATTGTCTTATCGGTATCAGTGCATCCTACTAAGAAACAAAGTACTGTCTCAGCTTAGCGTGTTTTATGGCCTTCTAAAGTACTGTGATCTCGACTTCCATGGTTATTGTCACACTTGACTGAATAAGTATCATTCTGTCATCTGCACAAACATATATGGACACACACACACTTTCATGCACTAATCAAAGCAAGCTTATTTAGTCCTTTGTAAAGCATTTACGGCCTGATCCTAAATGCTGCGCTCGTGGCTTTGTTCTCTTCTCAAACACAATTAGAAGATAATATATAAATATATACATACTGCAAATGACATGCATATGACGGCTTCATTTGAAGCTCGCTCAGGTCATTAGTAACCCAACAGGGCGCTACAGAGCCGCCGGTCCCTTTCTGCCAGTCGACCAGTGGAGATTTATTTGATATTAACTCCCTAATGGCCTAGCTCCTTTTCTGGTAAAATATGCACAAAAGTCCAACATGAACACTGCCATTCAGTTGAATGCTTATTTATTCACTAAACGAGGATCTAATGTTCAATGTTCCCTGGACGCTAAGGTAGTTCTGGGGGAGGAAGGCTTCCCCCTACAGCTATATACATCATTTATTTTACACATATCCCGGTATCACACACTGGGCAGCGAGGGGAGAAGAACGACTTTATGAAAATCAGAACAGTGAGTGTTACGGGGGACATTAAGAGTTGGAGGGGGAGAGCTGTGAATGGAAGCGGAAGAGGGGCGAGTGAGAACATCGTCACTGGAGAGAGACGATGTCTCTTGCCCGCCACCCACAAGCATAGCGGGCTGTGCTCGACACCCCTCGGATAGGAAGCGGGCTTTCGCTTACCGTATCTCTTGAACTCTGAGGCCCTCGCAGCCCCGGCAAATGGTCGTTATCGCACAGTTCTGTTTCCACATGAACTTCTTTAACGCATTAAGAAGGATGTCTATCTTTCGCGTTGTTAAACACATTGTTAATTTAGTTGTAGCGCTCGTGGTCGTGAGGCTGGGGGGAGATTGTATTAAGTTGTCTCTGTTTTTTTTGTGTGTGTGTTTAGTCTTGTAGGATTCAACATGTATGATAAGCTACTGACCTAGTGGTGGTCACTGAAATTAAAAACTCTAATTTGTTTCTCCCAACCTACTAATGCAACACTTTCCATCCATGAATTAAATAAAATTCATATAAAGTATAGCCTGTATCACTCTATGATCTCTTTATTATTTTTCTCAAACAATAACCCTCTGTCGCCAATTGAAGCGTTAAGTACTAGTATTACTATACTAATATTAATTTTGACTATAATATAAGGTAACACTATGTTTTAGTGTCCTTGTTACACGTTACATGTAGTTGCTATAGATATTACTATAAATTGTGCATAATTACATGCAACTAACCTTAACCACACCCTACTCCTAACCTTATAGTAAGTACATTTATTTAATTATTATTACTCAGTACTTAAATGTGTTATTACACTGTAATACAGACACCTTCCAATAAAGTGTAACCTAATATAATATTAAATAATGCATTGTTGTTATTACTTTTAAAATAGTGGTATTTTTATCAAGGGATTTGATTCACTACATCACATACAACCTTACATAAAACAACCCATTAAAGTTTTTTTTTATATCTCAAATAATAACAAAATGATGCCACTTTTTCAAAGCCTTGCAGCTTAGCACAGTCCCTATGTCGCTAAATGAAGCTCCGCTATAGCTTTAAGAAATAGTATTGTTTTTAATATGAATTTTTATTGTATTGTAATGATAATACAATTTATACTAATATATTGTTATTATTAAACATGTTATTTTTATCAAGGGCTCTAATTCACTACATCACGTACAACCTTACATAAAACAACTAAATAAAGTTGGTTTTTTTTTCTTAAATAATACCAAGCTAATTTGTCAATGCCTAGCTGCTCAGCTATAGCTTCAATAATATATAATTTAATATTTATTATATTATTATATAGTATATTATAGTATTATAAAATGAATGTGACTAAAACTATGAATATTATTGCTAATATTATTTTTATTATAATATATTATACTACACCATAATATAATATACTATATATTCAATTTTATTATTATTAAAACATTTGTTTTTATTTTATCTGCTATAGCTTCAAATATTAATATGATATAATTTATATAATATACTTTATATTAATATACTATTATTATCATCATCATTATTAAAAGAATATATAAAAAATGTTTTGCTTCTTCTTTTTATATCAAGGGCTTTGATTCACTATACATCACATACAACTTATACATATAACAACCAACATTTTTAGTGCAAATCCTGCCAAGGACATTTTGAGCTGAAGAAGGGTCTTACATTGACAGATTACTGGGCGCCAAAGGTTCACTACGGTGTGTTTAGCTTATAAAAAATAAAATGGATTTTTGAAGGTCTGTTGGGAATGAATTACAGCAGGTATGAAAATAGCAGGATTATGTTGATGCAGGTACAAAATATGCATAGTTAATGAATTGTGGAAGGTAAGGAATGGATAGCTAAAGGTAAGGAATAACTGTAGGGAAAGGATTGTGGTAGGTAAGGGCCACTGACTGTGGGCTCCTGTGTTTGTGTGTGTGTGTGTGTGTGGCGGGGGAGACAGACTCTGCCAACTGCACGATTCACTAAGCTCTCACCAGGGGAGAGAGATAGATCGTTTTAATGTGTATGTGTGAGTGAGAGAGAAGCGAGCGAAAGAGAGAAAAAAAATACAAATACAGAAAACCAAAATGTATATTCCATATTAAGTATGTGAATGGGTTTTATACTTAATTGTGTATGTCGGCCTGATCTGCAGGTAGGAAGATGGATGAGTTTGTCTGTTATAAATATATAGACCAGAGGCAATGGGAAGGAAGGACAATTATCTAAATCTAAGTGCGCCATCTTGAAGATATCAGCCAAGTTAGTGAGTTTATGGACAGATAAAGCATATTAAAACTTTGCTTTAGGGTTGATCCTTGAAATATCTCTTATAGCATTCCACGTATAACTCAGCATATGCCCTGATGCAATTGATCTAGAATTTATAAACTTTGAAATGAAGCACCATCTTAAAATGAAGACATTAAACTGATCACCTAAACTTATGGGAGGACTTACCTCGTCACTTAAAGCGATCATATGTTAATCGGCATCAATAAATCATTTGGTGGCCATGAAGTCCTCTTGCTGGTGCCATAGTCTCATTTCCCAATAGGACCACTCTAATTGATTTAAATGCTTCGTCCTTGCGGCAACGCTACTATGCTCACTTAGTAAGGGGTCTTTAACATTATTATTATTACTACCGTGATTGCGGGTTTCTCCATTTCCTATTGTACGACGAGAGTCAGAATCTCTCGCCCAAAGCTGAAAAAATAATTATTAGCATCTTGGTACAAACAGACGACCCCCCCAACACACACACCAACCCTCGCCTCGCGGCCCAGAGCCGACCCCCTCCGCGCGCGCTCATCTCCCCGTCTCCGTTTTTGCCACGTTCAGTCCTTAATTTATGCAAAATTAATTGATATATCTTTTATAATTGATGTGCTGTAAAATTAATGAGTAATTTATGTAATTAGTCAATTAAGGCTAATTCCAGCATATGTTCAATATGCCCAGAAGGTGCACTTTACAAGTTGTTATTTGTCCAGGAGTTGAATGCAGCGAAAACCGTCTAATTAATTTCTTATGCATATCAGCGTGTTGTCTACTTAACACCGCGCTTTGTGGGAGCAGGTTTAATATTTATCTAAACAACACGGTGAGGAGGAACACGCGCGCTCCCGCCGCAGCCTCGCAGGGGCCTTCCGGTGCCAAATGCTCCATGATTCGCGTGTCAAAGGCGCTTCTAAACACACGTTAGTCGTCAGCGGTCCGGAGCTAAAGTTGCATTTCAAAAGACATTAAGCCCGGGAGATAATGTCGCCGCGTGTGAAATATGCATGCGACTCGTTCGCCGGTGACCCTTTAAACTAGAGAAACACCGGAGCTCTTCAGGAACAAAATGAGAAAGATCTGTTGGCTAATTAATTGACACGGTTTTGAATATTCATCGCTAATATAACCACTACGCCTTTAATTATATTGTTGGACATCTCTCTCAGGAAGGTAAATCACTGAAGGCTTAATTAATGTAATGTATTCGCGACCCGCCGGGAACCCGAGTACGAAGGCGCCTGGTGGGACCGTGCCGTGACACCTGGCCGCACAAGAGCGGCGGCGCTTTTGTTATTCTGTTTACCGGAGTACCTGTTCTCGGGGGTTGTGGGGAAGTGTTTATCCTTGTGAAATACGAGCAAAGTGCAAACAGCTTGACAGGTTGATTCTGACTCCGCTCAGCCCGGTGAAAAACTGGCGCGCTCTTGGTGCGTGCAAACGCGCGCGCTTTCAGCTTTTGAATGATTTGTCATAAATATTTTTACCTGAAATTGCTCAAGAGAAAGGAGTTGTTAAATAGTATATAATTATGTAAGCAACGTGTTTACGCTGCTGCCAAGTTATGACAATGTTATGCAGTTTATGATCGATCATATTCAGGGAAGCAAAATTATGGATAGATTTTTTTTAATCCTGTTGTTTTCCCTTTCTCTCTCTGCTATCTCTCTCCACCTTTCACAGTACTGACCAATCGTGATTAATCCCGAACCCCAAAATATATGTATGACAAATAATGACCCTTTTTACTTTTTATTTTTTAACACCGTTTATTTGCAGCTTCAGGGGTGGGCAAAGGCCAGAACCACTAAACACATTTATTAAGTTTGTTTATGAGCAAAAAAGAGCTTTATTTAATAAATTATGTGTAGCAATCAGAGCTAGTTATACAGAACTGTCAGTTGAAAGACTTTAAAAGTTGTGGTTCAACAAACTAACAGTCACAAAAAAATTCTCATCTCTTTCTGATGCTGCTCATAAAATCTGTATTAATATGAATATCATAAGAATATAAATGTTATTTCAATTAATATTACTTGACAGAATTTATATAGAATAAACTTAACAAACTGAACTTTGTGCAAACGTAAGACATGTTGGAGAAAGTGTGTAAAGAAAAATTTAATTATTATTATTTTTTTTTCTAAATGAGCATGTTCGTCCCTATATTGCCTGGTTAATTTTTATGTTAAAACATCTTTAGAACAAATAATAATGAGAAACCCTCATTGTAAATAGTTTTTGTCTTGTATATAACAGAAAAATGTTAGATGGAATTTTAGTGACTTTATAGTTCATAATCTTTACATACTGTAAAATGTACTAATAATAACACGTGGTATAATGGAAGTCCATATGATAACTTAAAGTTAATCGGCACCTTTTCAGCAACTATTGTGTAATGAGACAGAGAACAAGTGTTCACACAACCAGGGTTCATATACATTAAAATAATGCTGTAACTAAACAGCGTTAAATGCAAAATAAAACACTTAAATGTACATAACTGAAAAAGAAGAATATAAATAACAATATAAATAATGTGGTGGTTTTCACAGGGAATAGAATGTCTCTGTTCATAATGTTTGTACTTTATACACTTTTACGTTGAAATTAGCTCAGTATTTTAAAGTGAATTTTTACACTGAGAACATTGACAGAAAAAATGAAAACACTGAACAATACACGATAAATATTTGGCTATTCTGTAAGTCTAAAGTTGAAAAAAGTTAGATTTTCTAGAATTCGAGACGTTTAAAATTATTCTACTAACTGTCCACAAACAGTAAATGGATATTTCTCATTGACATCATTAGTCTTGCAGTGTGTGTTATCATTATCAGACTCATTAGCGAGCGCGCTGCTCTTTGCCTCTGATTGGTACAGATGAATAGAACTAAACGCATATGAAGTCAGACCCTCCCCCTATTTACCCCTTATTCGTCCTAAAGTCAGTGTCATCATAATAAAAACGCAACTAGCGGGGGGTCTGGACCTCTGCCATTCTTACAAAAGCGTCGCGGATGTTCTGTGAGTCAAAGCCGAGTGCGCGCATCCTCCGGGAGAACTTCTCGCGCTCTGAGAGGACGCAGGTGTCGCGCGCGCGTGTGAGGAGTATCATTAGAGAGGTAACTTTCAAACGGTCCCGTTTTCTTTGACATACTTTGGCTTTGCCTTAATCCTGTGGATTTTGACTTTGTGAGCTGTTTCCATGACTGTCTATTATAAAGCAGATGTAAACATACAAAACAAACAGATGAAGTAAATCAAAGCAAGGCTATAGCACGCTGAATGATTTTTTTATTTAAATGGACAATATGCTGGCTTGCTTCTGACTGATACTACACAGAATTTCAAAAGCCATGCCTCGGCCAGGCAAAAACTCCTACAGTGACCAGAAGCCTCCGTACTCGTACATCTCTCTGACTGCCATGGCCATCCAGAGCTCCTCTGAGAAGATGCTCCCCCTCAGCGACATCTACAAATTCATCATGGACCGTTTCCCGTATTACCGTGAGAACACTCAGCGCTGGCAGAACTCACTCCGCCACAACCTTTCCTTCAACGACTGCTTCATCAAGATCCCCCGGCGCCCCGACCAACCGGGCAAGGGCAGTTTCTGGGCCTTGCATCCGGACTGTGGAGACATGTTCGAGAACGGAAGCTTCCTCCGCCGCCGCAAGCGTTTCAAGCTCCTGCGGGTGGAGCATTCGGCTTGCAAGAGTGGCCCCGTGCTGCACTCCTACCACTCTCACCACCATGCCCAGCACTCCTTGCATCAGTCACACCACCATTCGGGCAAGCTGGGTGTGGGACACCCGGAGTACCTGGGCACCATGGGCCGCCTTTCTCACTTCCAGAGCTACACGCTTGGCGGCGGGCAGAGCGGCAGCTTCAAGCACCCATTCGCCATCGAGAGCCTGATAGGCAGAGACTATAAAGGAGTGATGGCCAGTGGTTTGCCCATTGCGTCGGTCATGCATCACCTCGGCTATCCCGTGCCCGCTCAGCTGGGCGGGATGGTCAACTCAGTGTGGCCACATGTTGGCATGCTGTCCGAGCCGGTGTCGTCAGACTACCCACCGTTCAGTGTGGCGGTGAAGGGGCTGTACCATCATCACCCGGGAACCCAGAGCATGCCCGCCGTGCCTGTGCCCATCAAACCCACGCCAACCCTGGGCACAGTCCCCTCCTTGACTGGCATGACATCGGGAGTAACACAGCTGTGCCCGAGAACCGCAGCACTGATGGAGAGAGACGCAACAGCTCTTGTGGAGGAAAAAAGCGGGTCTCTCCATCCTGCTCTCCTGCAGTCCTGAGCCAAAACGGACTGGTGGGTACGTAGAGCATGTTTTGGGGATGGCTGTGGACTGATTCGAGATGCCAGCCTTTTCCAGAAGATCTGCACTGTCCTTTGAGATCTGTTAAAGAAGCTTTTTTTGGCTGTGTATTTCAGGCTAGTTTATATTATGCAGAATGCAGGTCGTCATATTTGGCTCTGCGCTTTTCTGCTTTGTTGAATAAGGAGGTATGTTTTAACTTCTTTTACAGTACAAATGACTGTATAAACTGTTCTAAGAAAAAACATGTATCTGATGTACATTTAAAAGTTAAGCCTTATAAACATTAAAGCTACACAGACTGTAAAATAAATTCAAAAATTGTGTTTGCACACATCTATGACTTGCATGCTTGTAAATGATTTTATTTGTGTAAAATAGAAAATACATTTATGTTCAAATGTTCTTATATTATCATAAATGTTATACATGTAAATATGTGTAGAATATCAATTTCAGCATTTGAATTGCACTTGTGGTATTACTAACACAACATCTAAATATTTTATGAAAATTAAACAATCAAATATACAATTATAGTGAACAAAAAGCAGGCCTGGTTTAAGTGTGCTGTTTTAAGGTGGCATGTGAGTTTTAAAAAAGCAGTATAATTGTATAAGATTTGTAAATGAAGTATTTTTAGAGTAAAATCACGCTTCAATCCAGTTTCTGTGCAGTGGAATGTCTTTTTTTTTTCTCATTTGTTTATATCTATTATGTACAGTATATTTATATATATTTACTCTTTTATATGTGCAATTAAAGGCATGTATATGCATATATACTATGCATATATATGTGTCAAATTATAGGTAGTAATATACAATTCTGAAAAAGATAATGTACAATGTACTGCATTTTTTATGAATAGTTTTTATATTATTTAGTATATTTATTTTATGCTTTCATACAATAATGTGTTTCACTTTCTGAATTCTTTCACCGAATCCACATTTTGAAACGGTGAATCCTGACAGACAGTGGCTGAACATCCACAAGCATAAATAGCTTAATAGTAATGGATTCGCTTCCTCGCCATTTCCGAACATTAAGACAATTGTTGCTCCAAGGCATAGAGGCGAAAGACTGAGTCTGTTTGCCAAACTACAGAAAACATGGCGCCGTCCAGCAGAGGAGCATTTTCCTCATAATCCATCCTGATGTTGAGTGTTGCTTTATAAGTTTAGTCCTGTATTCATGTCTTGGAGTCAATTTTTTTATCTGAGATCAGTTTTTTTTTTATTTAATTCAATTTATTCATCACAAGTAGTTGTGATGGAGAAAACCTAACCTGACAGTAAAGCATATGCAGAAATGTTCTTGCATATGGAAATTTTGAGGTTTTTTTTCCTTGCATACAAATGCTTAGGGCAATATATCATGCATTTAAAGTATCAAACATGAAACTAAAATTAATATGGAGAATTTTAAAGAACAAAAAGTTAAATTAAGTCAAATTAGAACTTTCAAGAAGCAAACATTTGTGTAGCTACAAACACAAATTTAACTCAACCTGCGGCCTGTTTTCCTGATAGAAGTGACATTTTCTTAATATTTTGATAATATTAGATTTCATCAAAATAACACTGATGACCACTACACTCTGAAAAAATGCTGGGTTGTTTCAACCCACGTTTGGGTCAAATATGGGCAAACCCACCCATTGGTTTACATTTTTTTAAATTACATTTTCAACCCAACAGTTGGGTTTGGTTTGTTCATATTTGACCCAAACATGGGTTAAAAAAAGTAGAGTGTAGATGAATTGGGATGACCATAGTTTTTCTTTGCCCAAAGGTTATTCAATGTGTGTGTGTGTGTGTCTGGGATGCTGTGCTTCACATAAAGCGCCGGAGGAGACGGCCGCATGACTTCAAAAGCAGCCGTTTGATAAAGTTGTTTTGTCCTGCTCGTCTTGACATAAATTTCACCTTTGAAGTTGAGAAGCTGGTCCTCTTCACAACACAAAAGCTGCCAGTTGGGAGGCCATTTAGAGTGTCACTGTTTAGCATGGCAAAGGCTTTTTTATACGTCTTCATACACGCGCTGAAGCACACGCTCACACCAGGAGTGAGCTGAACCTGCCCTCTGAACAAATAAGATGCACAAGTGGCTGGCTGATGTGAAAACTACACCCACATCATATCTAGTCAATGAAAACGATCTGTCTCTGTTTCTTGCACTTGCTTTCCTCTCTCTTCATTACTCTCTGGATTCATTACTGTCTGATGGTTGTCATCTGAATTTCTTGGCATCTTAAAAGACTTCAAATTTGTCTTTTACCATAAGCAGCTACAGTGTAAATTTCAAACAAAATGTGACATTTTGCATATGTAACATATGCCAAGTGATACCGTGCACAAGAAAATCCTCCCATTAAAAGCAAATATGTGACCATTTCTTATTGCAATTATAATTATTCTAAAGTGCTATGAAAGATATGCAGATTTTTTTCAACTCTTGAGTCTTTTAAATATGGATTATCTGGAAAGTATGATGAATAGGAATGAGGTCATCGTGAAGTTGCTGGTCTGCGGCTTGTTGAGGCGCAGAATTTGATATGAGGTATTATTGTTAATTACTCTGACTTCAACAGGGGTGGAGGTGACACATTCATGCCCATCTTAATGACTGCAAAGACCTCGCCTTCATAATGAACCGTTTAATTCATGAAGCTACTCTCCACCATGAGCCCCGGCAACAGCACAGCAACTTAGTGCAACTGTATAATTCTTTGTAAATTATAGAATTCTGCCCGCTAATCAAGTGTGGATTAGTAATATTATAATTGATATATTGTCGTAATTTTTCATAAGACATAATTGAACTGATAGATTCAGTGTTTAATCTGTCTGTCTCTTGAAATCTTTATATCGGGATTTTTTTTTTTACTGTTAATTAGCAAGGCTGTTTGTTCATATTTAGATGCAGTGATGGAGAACGTACTCACTCAACAACTGTGAACTCACACACCATTAAATTTACACAACTGTTTGGAGTCAGAAAGATAAAAAAAAAAAAAAAACAGCAAAAATTGCTCAAAAGGGACAGTAAAGACCGGTGTTGGGGGTAGTGCATTACAAGTAACACGAGTTACGTAATCAGATTACTTTTTTCAAGTAACAATAAACGTGTCACTTTTATGTTTTCAACAAAATATCAGAGTTACTTTTTCAAATAAGTCATGCAAGTTACTTTGTTTTCCCATTTATTGACCGACAATTCTCCTTTCCCCATGCATGTTGAGAGAAATCATAAGTGCAGAGGCGTTGTGTGTAAACATGATGGTTATTGTAGTTGTAGACTAATGTGAACATGCATTTACTCATCTCACTTGCACAAAAACTAATTTAGTATTCCTCAAAATGAATAAAAACGGTGAAATGAAAACTCTGAATATTACGCAAACCTGCAATAATGTTAAATTACACAAATATACTTTATGTATTTAATCTTACTTTATTAACCAATGTCTTTGTTGCTGACCTTTGATGATCCAATTCAAACAATTCAATGCTAAGCAAAAATGACTTTAGATGATCATCACATTTGTTTCATTTATTTGTTTTTATTGCTGAAGTAAGAGTGTTGAACTTTCTTCCCCTGCATCCTAGTCTTGTTTAAACCAGAACAGCAGCACATCTGAAGGGCCCTATTTTAATGATCTGAGAGCATGGTCTGAAGTACACGGCGCAGGGGCACTTAGGGTGTGTCCGAATCCACTTTTGCTTGTTTAACGACGGAAAAAACTGTCAGCGCGCCCAGCGCATGGTCTAAAAGGGTTGTACCTAGTCTCTTAATGAGTCATGGGTGTGTTTTGGGCGTAACGTGCAATAAACCAATCAGAGTCTCATCTCCCATTCCCTTTAAAAGCCAGTTGCACTCGCACCATGGCGGATTCGCTATTTACATGGCGGAATTTGCGAGCGGAAAGACCGAACGCTTCTCCAGAGAAGAATCCTTTTATTTTTAATATTTAAAAATGTTTGTGTGCTGCTGCAAGTCACTGTGTGTGTGTAATAAGCATAGTGTACCCGTGTTGTACACCCGCCTATAGGCGCATATTACTAACGCTCTCTTTAAATAACACAAAAAATACTGCGCTAATTGACATTAGACCAGGTTTTTGTTGGTCAATGGCGCAGTCGGTTTCAGTTGCCTCAAAATAGAAACGCACCAACAATGCACCTGAACACACCTTATTTTCAGACCAGTATGGCCATGGGCGAACAGATGTGCGCGATTGCATTTGCTATTTAAACAACGTGGCGCTGGACGTGAAAATGATAACTGCGTCGGGCTGAAACTAGCAAAAAACACTTGCATCGCGCCTGCCGTCGCATTGCTTCGGGTGTATGATAGAGCCTGGAAGGTTTGTTTGAGCTGCGCCCTCTACTGTACAGGTGTAAATTTGCATTTTCTTCAGCCTGAGGCTAATGCTGCCTTCACATTGCTATTGGAATTATCGTAAATACTAGTTTCCTAGTTAAAAAATTTGACATATCAAGTCTAAACTTGAATGCAATGAGCTCGTAATTATAGAAGTGGGAAGTATGAAATTTCCGATAGCAGGTGAAGGCACGTTATTCATTTCACTTTTGGTGTGAAAGTTGCCAATATTTTAGTTTTTATTTTCTTTGTTATTAAAAACAAACAAGCAAGTCCAGCTCAGGTGAGAAAAAGTTACTCAAAAGTAATTTAATGCATTACTTTCCATAAAATGTAACTAAATAATGCAATTAGTTACTTTTTCAGGGAGTAACACAATATTGTAACACTTTACTTTTAAAAGTAACTTTCCCCAACACTGGTAAAGACATAATGTTACAAAAGATCTTTTAGAACGTTTTAGTTGCACGTTTATCTAAGGTTTTTTTGAATGTACTTACTACTCGTTTCAAAACGTTCAACATTAAAAAAGTTACGTTCCCAAAATGTTTGTAAAATGATCAAATGGAATGTCCCCCTAATGTTTTTGCTTTGTCTTATGTCTTTGCATAAAACATGAAAAAAAAGGGAAATTTTGAGAACATTTAAAAATAAGGTTTGTTAAAGCTGACATGGCTGCCGAAAGTTAATATAATAATGTAAATTATTACAATTTGAAAAAACATATATTACTGTTTTTACAGATTTTTTTTTGCAGATTTTTTAATAAAATAAATGCAGAGCATAAGAGACTTAAAAAAAACAGTCATAAGGGATGTTTTTTAATTGACATTTATACATCACCTGAAAGCTGAATAAATAAGCTTTCCATTGATGTATGGTTATGATAGGACAATATTTGGCCGAGATACAACTATCTGGAATCTGAGGGAGCAAAAAAGGAAAATCTCCTTTAAAAAAATCTCTTTTAAAGCTGTCCAAATGAAGTCCTTAGCAATGCATATTACTACTACTAATAATTTTTTTATATATTTATGGTAGGAAATTTACAAAATATCTTCATGGAACATGATCTTTACTTAATATCCTAATGATTTTTGGTATAACAGAAAAAACGATAATTTTGACCCATACAATGTATTTTTGGCTAGTGTCACAAATATACCCGTGCGACTTATGACTGGTTTGGTACAGGGTCACATTTATGCATTTTTCAAGGGGTTTATTTTTGCTAAATCTTACAAATTTCAACATTTTTACTTATATTGACCTTGGAAACTTTTTACAATGCCTTTCATACTTTATTTTTGGTACTTTTCAGATGCCTTTATGTATAGATTTACTTTTTAATTTTATTTTTTAGAATTATTATTTTTCATTTTAAAACTAAAAAACAGTGAGTGTCATGAATTATTTTTTAAAAGTATTTGTTTTTTTCCCTCAAATCTCGAGTCATCATTTACTGCAACCAACAACTTTACCACAAATTTAGTTTTAATAGAAGTGCTTTTGACTATAATGAAATAGTGTATTCAGATTTAGAAAGTGATCTTAAAGGACATTATAATTTTTTGTTCTGCACCTTTTAATTAATGTATGGCAGTTCTCAGGTGCTGGAGTTCAGTGAAAGCACATTGATTTGCTCTTTCAGGGCTGAGCTTCATTACTTGGCATGTGCCTTCTGCCTTTCCCCTTCAACACACCTCGAGCCATAAGTCACCGACTCATAATAAAAAGCTCATCTGCCATGCATTAACAAAAGATGAGTAGAGGTCACCAGAGTTGTAGTGCTGATCACTAAATCTCCCTCTTTCTCTATTTCTCAGTGATTCACGAAGAAAAGACAGCCACGTTCGGATTGCCCTCTGGGCTAATTGAAATGGTTGGAGGTTGTCCTTTTAACAAGGATTGTTAGATGCAGCCAAGTCCTGTGTTAATGGTGCTCAATATAGCAGATTGTCTGGGGCTTGACTACTTCCTCTGATTACTTCCATGAATTCTGAAGGCATAGTGTCAGAGACCTTTATGAAGTTCTGAAAGTTTTCATAACTTTCAGCTGTCCTAAAAACACAGCAGGGGAGAATGGGACTAATTGTCTTACTACATAAATATTTCTTAATGAGTTTTTTTTTATGTTTAAAATTATATATATTTTTAATTAAGTTATTATTATTATTTTAAATAGACACATTAAAAATGTACAGTTCACTGAAAACACATTTTACCAACAGCTACAGCAAAAATATGATGGTATTATAATTGTATTATCTTTTACAACAAAAAAATACTAGAAATACTAGAATACTAGAAAACATACATTTAAGAATTAATTGGACTTTTGTCTCAAAACCTCCTAGTTCCTGAGATTATAACCCTTGTGACAACTTGCCCCAGTCTCCCTTGACTGGTTGCTGTGTGGTATTCAAGTTTAATGTACAATTGTGTATGGACTTATCTGATGGAATCTACTCTGCACAACTTGGACGCTGATGCACTTCTCAGTCATTTAAACTCGTGCCTCCGTTCTGAATAGCGTTGCACCAATGAGGCTTAGAAATCATAAGTCGGCGCCAGTTCCTTGGCATAACGAAACAACATGCTCTCTCAGACAGGCCTGCAGACGTGCTGAGCGCAAGTGGAAAAAGGACAAACTGACGATTTCTTATGAAATTATGAGAAATTCTCTTACTATGTTCCAGAGGGCAGCCAAGGCTGCAAAGTACAAATATCTTTCTGATCTGATTGCTAAAAATCAGCACAAAACTTGTGTCCTTTTTTCCACCATTGACTAAATCCACCTTTTAAACTGTTCCCTGAGCCCTCTGTTTCCCTTTGTGATAGCTTTGGAATGTTTTTCACAAATAAGGTCACGACTATTAGATCTCAGATATCACGTACTGGTTATATACTGCCGGATGCTCCTTTATACTCCTCTACATGGTCTGTGTTTGAGCCGCTCAACTTGCACTCCTGTAGGGAAATTGTGAATCATCTTAAGCCCACATTATGCCCACAGGACATAATTCCTCCGTATTTCCTCAAAACTATTATGGATACAGTTGGTCCGGGACTGTTAGCAGTAATTAATAAATGCTTACTCACCAGCACTGTTCCAGCCTGCCTTAAACATGCTGTTGTAACGCCGTATCTTAAAAAACCCAATCTTGATCCTACGTCTCTCTTTCTAATTTTCGGCCCATCTCAAACCTGCCTTTTATCTCAAAGATCATGGAGAAAGTTGTGCTTGCCCAATTACAATCCTTCTTGTCTGTCAATTCTATCTATGAAGTTTTTCAATCAGGTTTTAAAACTCATAGCACTGAATCAGCTCTTTTAAGAGTCTCAAATGACATCTTTCTCACGACAGATTCAGGAAAATCCATGGCTCTGGTCCTTTTAGATCTAAGCGCTGCATTTGACTTAGTCGACCACAACATACTTCTGTCACGCTTAGAGTCTTGTGTGGGACTTCGTGGTACTGTATTACAGTGGTTTGGCTCTTATTTGTCAAATAGGTGTTTCACTGTACATCTGGGGCATTATTCATCCTCAAACATACCTCTTGGTTGTGGTGTCCCGCAGGGATCTATTCTTGGACAACCTGTGTTGTTCTCCCTGTATTTGCTCCCCCTGGCCACTATTTTTAAAAAAATATGGTGTTTCTTTTCATCTATATGCCAACAATACTCAAATCTACCTTCCCTTACAGCGAAATAACACATTTTCTCTTCAGCCTCTGTTTGATTGCCTAAATGAACTTGAGTCATGGCTTTCAAGCTATTTTTTACTTTTAAATGAAAATAAATCAGAAATGATTATGTTTGGCCCTAAGGAAAACAGTGTTTTTGATTTTGATCTCGGATTTCTCGCCCCGTATAATACACAGTGTGCCAGGAATCTGGGCATCCTATTTGACAGATCACTGCTGTTGTCAAATCGTGCTTCTATCAACCTCGCCTTCTCAGTAAAGTTAAGCCCTTTTTATCCAGGAGCAATTTTGAAATCGCAATCCATGCTTTTGTAACATCTCGGCTTGACTACTGTAACTCACTGTATTATGGTATCTCTCAGGCCTCTATCTCTCGTCTAGACTGCTTGACAGCAAACGAAAATATGATCATATAACACCTATTTTAATGTCTCTGCACTGGCTCCCTGTCAAGTATAGGATTGATTTTAAAATCTTGTTATTTGTCTATAAAGCCCTCAATGACCTAGCACCTCGTTATCTAACTGATCAATTGCTTCTGCATAACCCTTCAAGAAATTTGAGATCACGTGACCTTGGCCTACTGACAGTACCCAGAGTTAAACTTAAAAATCACGGTGATCGTGCATTCGCTACTGCTGCCCCCAAACTTTGGAATAGCCTTCCTCCCTATATTAGGCATGCCTCATCACTCACTACTTTTAAATCTTTTCAAGACATATTTATTTTCCTTGGCTTTTAACACCCCTTAGTATGTTATCCTGGGTTTTCCTTGTTTACTGTCGATTGTTTATTTGAGTGTTTGTTTTGCTCTTTTACTTTTTTTCTCTCTCGTTTTACTCTTTGTTTTCTTTTATACTTTGTAAAGCACTTTGGTCAACCTTGGTTGTGTTTAAATTTGCTCTATAAATAAACATTGATTGATTGATTGATACTTACTTAGCCATATTTGGGGAATGCATTTGTAACAAGTAAGTTAAACCTGACAAAAAACTAATTTGGGGGATGTATATATTAAAGCTGCAGTCCGTAAGTTTTGCCTCTTTGTCGCCATCTCTGTTTGAAACCTGCAATTGCAGTTATTTGCGGAGTTATCATCTTTACGTGGGTTGTGCATCGGCTCCTCAGCACGGACATGTTTAGGAGTATATGTGTAGGCTGTCAGTCACCGCACCGGTGTGGTACTGTACTTCGGAATCACAGATTCTGCGTCTTGGAAGTATGAAAGACCAAAATGAGAATTTTTCACCGGAAAATGTCATCTGAACAAGTAAGTAACATGTCTGCCACTTCTGTTTTGACCAACTGAGAGAAAAAAAACCATTACAATAAATCGCGCTTCCAACGGTGATTAAATCTAACGATCACTTAGCTCATATCACATCAACCGCACATCATATCAACCGCAAAGGGGGCTCTCGCAAGCACCCTTCTGAAACCTAAAAATTACAAATGGGACACCCTACGGTCTCACATACTTAACGGACACGCACACGTGGCAGTCCACAAGACCGAAAGTGCACATGAAGTGTGCCATTTGGACAGGGCCTTTATGTATACAGACTAATTATAACACATTATTACAGGCTTACCGTTGTGAATCGGGCTAAAGTAAGGAGATAGTTTTGTACACTGGCTGGTTATGTACTTGCTCAAAAATTGATTTTGCATAATTTTTAACCCAAAAAGGTACAGACTGCAGCTTTAAGTAGCCTAAATCTTTTTTTTTTTTTTTGGTAAAAATGCTAGGGTTAGGTTATAGTACTTAATATAACTAGATGTATATGTAAACCAATAGAAGTCTATGTAATGTCCCCGTTTAGATAGCTAAGTGAATGCATGTATGTGTGTGTGTGTCCATGCGTGCAGTCTCATTTTTTAAGCTAGTGTCTGATGAGTGTTCTGAGATGCACACACTGCTCATTTAGAGTTAATTGGCTGTTGACAGCAGTTAAAGGAAAGGTCCTGCGCTGCCTCCCTGCACATTTATCTTTCTATTAGAGCAGGCACTTGGGTTTTTATTGGACTAATTAGGACTGTCTTTCTATCTGCTTAACATTGGCCTTACAGCATGTGCACTCCTGCAACGTGTGTTTGTGTGTGAGAGAGGAAGAGAAAGTTCATTGTACATCTTTGTAATGATTATCTCAATTAGGCAAACACTTTGGCCTCTGTTAACTGGTTTTTATTCTCAGTCAGAGTGCTTGAGGAAGTCAAAGCTGAGATGTGACACAGGAAACTCGCGCTCGCCCTCTTGTGTTCAGAGATTGTATTCAGTTATTGAATATGGGTAAGCTGTCACATTGATATTGGGGCAGTTTGTCATATATCTTTTTGTAATTTAGCATTTTTCTGACAAAGTACATGACATCGCATGTGATAAGATCTTCATTAATCAGACAATTATTTTTTTAATTCATTTTAAAGCTGCAGTCCGTAACTTTTTGAGCAAGTGCATACATAACCAGCCAGTGTTCAAAACTATCTCCTTACCTTAGCCCGATTCACAGCGGTAAGCTTGTAATAGTATGTTCTAATTTCAGCGGTGCTGGTAGGTTTCTGCGGGAAATACAAGCTTGCCACCGTTCATCTTTACGTCATTAAGTCACGTCTGTATACATAAAGGAGTCTGTCTAGTAGGCTATATTGCATGTGAGGATGCTGCAGGTGGCGGATCATTTATAGCCTTTTCTCACAGCAGCTGGAATAATTAAATGTATCATTTTGATGGCAGATTGTAATCCAGAAAGGTCCAAACATCAATCATCAGTGACAACTGGAGATTTACCTGTAGTCAAAAGCAAAAGATTAGACTGTACAGAAATTGAAATCTACAGGTAACGCTAATACACACTAAATACATGTAGTCACGCAATGCTGATGTTGTTAACATTAACAATTTGAGAGCAAAGTATAACAATAATAATAATTTGCACGGTTTGATGTGATATGAGCTAAGCGATCGTTAGATTTAATCACCGTTGGTAGCATGATTTTGATCAGAACTAAAGTGTATCATGTAACTCACTTGTTCAGATGACATTTTCTGGTGAAAATTCTTATTTTGGTCATACTTCCAAGACATAGAATCTGTAATTCCAAAGTACAGTATTCTTTATGAACTTTTATGAATCTTGTTCTCTTGTTTTCTCTTTAATCCACATCCATAGAGATTTAGACTATTATAATGTTTATTTAAAAGTAGTGCTGGGCAATCGATTAATCGTGATTAATTGCATCCAAAATAACAGTTTGTGTTTACATAATGTATGTGTGTGTTCTGTGTATAATTATTATGTATATATAAACACACACTCCTTCATGTATTAATTTTTAGAAATATTTGCATGTATATACTGTATATATATTTATATATTTTATCTTATATATAAATATAAATATTTTATATATAAATATAACATATTTTTCTTAAATATATACATGCATGTGTGTGTACTTATATATACTTAATAATTATACACAGTACACACACATATATTATGTAAACATTAACTTTTATTTTGGATGTGATTAATCACGATTAATTGATTGCCCAGCACTGCTTATTTACAATTAATTATTTACTCTGTCTACACATATGGGATTACCAAGAGGGAATCACAACATATGGGGCATCTAGCCCAGCGCATGTGCTGACCTACTGGGCATGCATCTCGAGTACTGGGCCTGGTGTTGGACGCCTCTGCTGCATCTGACTGCCGAAGGATGCTTGGAGGAAACTTCATCCAGGGTTCGCCAGGTGGCAACACAGCTTATCATTTAATTGTGACAACAACATGCCTGGACACTTTTTCTAAGGGCGCTCCGTCCCGTAGAAAGGCATGGTCTGACCAGGGGCTTAAAGTGCCGCAACAGATCGGTGTGATGGTCACCTGATGTGTGCCATGGCTAGAGGTCTGCACAGGCTCTACACTGAACCAGGCCCATACCCAAGATTGTTTGACTCGACCCGAACCCGACCGGTACTGTTAAAGTTTAAGACTGAACCCGAAATCTGTTGCTGTAGAGATGTACCTTTATTCTTGCTACCATAAGCTAAGACAGCTTTATAAGACCTACACTGAGTGTAACCGCTGAGCTATTTATTGATTGAAACTACAAGATCATATCGTACAAGCTTTAATTTAAATTTAAATAGACACATCAAGTGGTAGAAAATGTGTATGATTCAGAGAGATGCAACATGGCTATATGACTTGCTATCTCGCTTTATTTCATTCATATAATTTGCACTCATTCATTTATCATATCGTACAATGTTTTAAACATTTAAATACACATTTCAAATAGTAGAAAATGTGTATGATGTAGTGTTTTAGTTGATAGCAGAATACTTTTGGCAAAGCTGATTTCTGAGAGACTGAAAAAACGCAGCTTATTCGAATGCGCTGGGCTCATTTCATTCATAGAGTTTTCACTCATTCATGTATCATAACGTCTATCATATTGTCTCTCAAGGTTTAAAACATTTAAATATACATATCAAATAGTAGAAAATGTTTATGATGCAGTATTTTATTGATAGTAGGCTACTCTTGACTGCGGATGCCATATGCCCCAGGAGCCTCTGAAATAATTTCAGTGGAGCCGCTGTTTTCCCCCTGAACGAATTCAGGCAGTTCAGCACCGACTGTTGTGAGACGCGTCGTCATGTTGACCAAGTCCAACTCCATACCAAGAAAAGAGATACTCTGCACAGGGAAGAGTTTGCTCTTTTCCCAGTTGACCCGAAGCACGAGATGGCTGAGCTGCCTGAGAACCAAGTCCCTGTGTTCACACAACAAATCTTAAGAGTGAGCTAAAATGAGCCAGTCGTCGAGATAGTTGAGAATATAAACGCCTACTTCCCTAAGTGGAGCAAGGGTAGCCTCCACAACCTTTGTGAAGTCACATGGTGACAGGGACAGCCCGAAGGGGAATACCTTGTAGTGATATGCTTGACCCTCAAAAGCAAACCGAAGGAACTGTCTGTGTCGAGGCAAAACTGAGACTTGAAAGTATGCATCCTTTAGGTCGATCGCTGCAAACCAATGTTGGGGGCGAATGCACGTGAGGATGCATTTCGTTAGTATCTTGAATGGGAGCTTGTGAAGGGCCTAAGATTGGCCGTAACCCACCGCCTTATAGGCTGTAAAACCCGAGGGGGATGCCCTTGGCAACGGGCAGGCAGAGGGGCAGAAAGGCAGTAAAAGGTGCCTTCCATGACTTAAAAGGTGCCTTCCTCGACTTAAAAGGTGCCTTCCTCATGCACCTCCAGAAGAAAAGAACTGGGGCAATTCTGTGCAGCATGCCCCTGATAGCAATCATCCAACTCAGGGTGGAGGGTTCCACTAGAGCCTGACGCTTGCGGAGGCCCGGGAAAGCATGGCAGTAAATTCTGGGTCTGACTTTACCTGCGCCACTCTTCCCAAAGGGGGCAGCACTGCCAAGTCTTCATCCCCAGGGATTTAAGCACACCCTCCAATGCAGCTATCGACATCCGGTCCTCCGTGGGAGCCCAAAATGAGATGCTGGGTCCCCCATGAGAAGGACCAGCAGTCTCATCAGGAAATTCCACAGCCTGCGATTGTCTGTGAGGAGTGAGAGGCCCGTGGGGACTGGCCCGGTGGGAGAGCTCCCACTATAATCCTCAGATCGCCCTGTGTTTTAACCGAAGTGGTCCTCTGCAGTGCAGAGAAACCAGAACGGGAAATAGCAGAGGGGACTGCACCTTTTTCAAGTTATTGGAGTCTTGATCTTAACATTGCGATGGTCATGTTCCTGCAGTGAGTCAAGTCAAGTCACCTTTATTTATATAGTGCTTTTATAGCCTAATAATAGGCAATTATTAGATAGGAATATGCGAAAGATCGGAGTCATCACGCCGGAGACGGTATATTGGGATGTCGTGTCGATAAGGCAATTTATTAGATAGGAATATTCGAAAAGATCGGAGTCATCACGCCGGAGACGGGTTTATTGAGGATGCCGTGTCAATGAGGCAATTTCAGGGGGAGTCTAATTGACACGGTCTCTGCAGACACTTCAGGGATGCGTTGGTCATGTCTGGGCACCAGTCCACCATCTGATCTGGATACGGCCCGGATCCAGCTGACTGCAGTAAACCTCGGGATAAACAGAGAGACTAACATTAGCGTAGATGCCATTCTTCTTATGATGTAACGAGTACATCAGGTGTTATGGGAAGTGTTCCCGGTTCCGACTGACCTAGTTAATGCAGCCTAAAAATCATTTAACTGATTTGATTAGTATAAATTAAAAATGTTTTATGTGTATGCCATAGTAAAGAGATGTGTTTTTAGTCTAGATTTAAACTGACAGAGTGTGTCTGCTGCCTGTACAATGCTAGGAAGACTGTTCCAGAGTTTAGGTTACTACTTGTGGAGTTTTTTTGTCCAATAATTAAAAATTCTGTTTTTTTCTGAATTAAGTTGCAGGAAATTACTAGTCATTCAATTTTTTATATCAGCTATGCATTCCGTTAATCGTGTGAATTGGTAAGTTTCTTCAGGGCGTGAAGAAATATAGAGCTGAGTATCGTCAGCATAACAATGAAAACTAACGCCATGCTTCCTAATGATATCTCCCAGTGGTAGCATGTACAGGATGAAAAGCAACGGTCCTAGCACTGAGCCCTGCGGTACTCCATACTGAACTTGTGATCGGTGTGACATCTCTTCATTTACTGCTGCAAACTGATAGCTGTCAGATAAGTATGATTTAAACCATGCCAATGCAATTCCACTAATGCCAACATAATTTTCGAGTCTATTCAAAAGAATGTTGTGGTCAATAGTAGCGAATGCAGCACTAAGATCGAGTAACACTAATAGAGAGATACCACCACGATCGGATGATAAGAGTAAATAATTTGTAACTCTGATGAGAGCAGTCTCAGTACTATGATACGGTCTAAATCCTGACTGGAAATCCTCACAGATACCATTTCTTTCTAAAAAGGAGCGTAGTTGTGAGGACACTGCCTTTTCTAGTATTTTTGACAGAAAGGGTATATTTGAGATTGGCCTGTAATTGACTAATTCTGTAGGATCAAGTTGCGTTTTTTTAATAAGTGGTTTAATAATAGCCAACTTAAAACGTTTTCGGTACATATCCTAATGACAAGGATGAATTAATGATATTAAGAAGAGGATCAATGACCTCTGGCATCTCTTTCAGTAGCTTTGTCGGTATAGGGTCGGGCATACATGTTGTTAATTTTGATGATTTAACGAGTTTAGCCAATTCTTCTTCTCCTATAGCAGTGAATGAGTGTAATTTTTCCTCAGTGACACTACAATGCACTGTCTGATGTGATACTGTAGTAGACGGCTGTATGGTTATAATTTTTTCCCTAATATTATCAATCTTACACGTAAAGAAGTTCATAAAGTCATTACTGCTGTGCTGTTTACAAACATCAGAAGTTGAAGCTTTATTTTTGGTTAATTTAGCCACTGTATCAAATAAATACCTAGGGTTGTGTTTGTCGAGAAATAAGCAGATCTAGCAGTTTTTACGGCCTTTCTGTATGCAATCACGAAATGCGAAAAACCTCCAGTTTTGTTTTCTTCCAGCTGTGCTCCATTTTTCTGGCTGCTGTTTTAAGGGCCCGGGTGTGCTCGTTGTACCACGGCGTTGGACTATTTTCTTTAATCTTCTTTAAGCGCAGAAAAGCAACTGTGTCTAAAGTGCTGGAAAAGAAAGAGTCAATAGTTTCTGTTGCAACATCGAGTTCCTCTAGGCTCTCTGGGATGCTGAGGAGATAAAACAGATGAGGAAGATTATTTACAAAGCAATCTTTAGTGGCAGCAGTGATAGTCCTGCCATATTTGAAGTGAGGGGATGGCTTTACAGCCTTAGCTAAATTAAGTGTACATGATACTATATAATGATCTGAGATGTCATCGCTCTGCTGCAGAATTTCAACGGTATCAACATATATTCCATGTGACAATATTAGGTGTAAAGTATGATTACGGCAATGAATGGGTCCTGACAGGTGTTGCCTAACTCCAATAGAGTTTAGAATGTCTCTAAATGCCAATCCCAATGCGTCTTTTTCATTGTCCACATGGACATTAAAATCACCAACAATTAGTACTTTATCTGCAGCAAGTTCTAACTCTGATAGAAAATCAGAGTTAAAAAAGTCTGCATTGTGCCCTGGTGGCCTGTATACAGTAGCCAGCACAAATGTCAAACGGGATTTATCAATTTCACTACATAACGAAGCTGAAGTCAGTTCAGTGTTGATTTAATTACATTGTAAATATCATCATTTAATTAGTTTATTTAATCTATGAAGCAGTTCTGCCAAAAAATTATGTCATCTTCCAGCCCAGTTCAGTTCTCATACAACAGGGGTAGTACAGTCAGATCAATAATATTGTTGAATATTAAGTGTCCCAACTAAGCAAGCCAGAGGCGACAGTGGCGAGGAACCCAAACTCCATCAGGTGACAGAATGGATAAAAAAAACCTTGGGAAAAACCAGTCTCAGTTGGGGGGACCAATTCTCCTCTGGCCAACGACTGAACATGGTGTCATTATGATTCAGGCTGCATCACAAGTCAGAATTCAGATCGGGCCGGTAGCGGTAGCATTCAAATATTCATCCAGTTCCTTTTGCTTGAAGATTGATTCATCACACTGGTACAGAGCTGAAGCTGGCCGTAGGGTCTGTGTGGAGGACCTGTCTGGTTCTTGTAATCTTTGCTGAGGATCTGGGCCGATGGCTGTCATGTCGATGAGGCCTTCACAGAGAATTGTCTATTATACACAGTTGCTGACATGCTCTTATTATTGGGAGATACGAGGGCCTGTGGCTCTACCACTGGAAACTAACTTGGACTAACTTGGATCACGTGTGCCTTGATAACCAATCACATTACAGCCTTGACGTCACTGAATTTCGTTCAGAGTTGTGCAACAATCAATCACTGTTTGCGGATACCATAGAAATGAATAAGAAGTGCTGTAAATTGAATCATATCTGTCACGCAATTGTTCGTGACTTATCTTATAAAACAGAATTTTTTTCAGTGTAAACTCTAAAAATAGATAAATCCAAAACGTTTAAGAGCAAAATGGGCTGTCGATTCATTAAAGGATTAGTTAACTTCAAAATTTAAATTTCCTGATATTTTACTCACCCCCATCTCATCCAAGATGTTCATGTCTTTCTTTCTTCAGTCGAAAAGAAATCAAGTTTTTTGAGGAAAACATTCCAGGATTTTTCTCTCCATCATAGCCTTCCATGGCAACCAAAATGTTGAAGGTCCAAATCAATGCAGTTTCAAAGCGCTTCGAAGGGCTTCAGAGGCTCTGCGCAATCCCAGACGAGGATTAGGGTCTTATCTAGCGAAAAAGATTATACTTTTTAACCTAAATTGCTCATCTTGTGCTGCTCTGCTACATGCCAAGGATTGCACAATCACGTCGGAAAGGTCATGCCAGACGTAGGCAGAAGCCCCAAGCGAACGTGCGAGGACTAATACAAACGGCCTTTACCAAAAACACTCCATTTTCAACTTCAAAATCGTCCAACATCGTTGTTTTACCTTTTTTTTGCTAAAGGGCATTTGTATTAGTCTTCGCATGTGCGCTTTGTAAACACGGGGGCAGTACTTCCACCTACGTATAGCGTGACCTTTACAACGTGATTGCGCAGTCCTTGGCCCGTTGCAGAGCAGTGCAAGATGAGCAATTTAGGTTAAAAAGTATATTCATTTTATTTATTTTTTTAAATGACCGATCGTTTTGCTAGATAAGACCCTATTCCTCGTCTGGGATCGCACAGAGCCTCTGAAGCCCTTCAAAGCTCTTTGAAACTGCATTGATTTGGACCTTCAACATTTGGTTGCCATGGAAGGCTATGATGGGGAGAAAAATTCTGGAATGTTTTCCTCAAAAAATTACATTTTTTTTTCAACTGAAGAAAGAAAGACATGAACATCTTGGATGAGATGGGGGTGAGTAAAATATCAGGAAATTTTCATTTTGAAGTGAACTAATCCTTTAAATGATAAGGCGTTTTCCCATTTGCAAGAGAATGCAAAATAATTGACATATATTTTTTCCTCCTATCTCATATTTTATTCCCATTACCATGTCCCTTTTGTCACAGTACATGTAGTATAAAACTCACGAAGACGAGGATGAACAGAAAACCTTTAATAATAGCATTCATGGAATGAACATCAAACACGTAGAAACTTTGACAAGAACCGACAAACACTGAGGTAGAACTGAGAACTTATAAGCAGGAACTAAACAAGGGAGCTAATGAGATTATTAACAGAACACAGGTTCTTCTGTCACGGTACGTGTAGTAGTGATGTTACAAATGACGCTTAAGCTTCAAAGCACGTATAAAGTACACAGCGCAACTAAACAAGGGAGCTAATGAGATAATTAACAGAACACAGGTGGAACCAAATTAACTAATCAGAACATAGGAAAAACAGGGTCACAGAGAACACAAAAAGGCATACATGTAACACCTTTAGGGGCTCTGTACATATTCTTTTCTATCACCATGTCCCTTAGGGGCTTCACGCTGTGTTTGCGATATCAATAAACCAAATCAAGCCATGTGTGTTTGTGTCTCACAGTGGAAGTAGCTGACAGAGAGGTTTGATGACAATTCCCAGCACCACTCCTCTGCCCAGTCCTGAGGCCTTATCCAGCACCTTCAGTCTGAGGGCCAGATCTCCCAGACTGCCCTGATGCTCCTCTGGCTCCTGGAAGAAGAAATCTTCATTGAACACAGGGTTACGGCAGTTCCTGATGATGGCGCTGTGTTGCCTCTGCAGCTTGCCTGGGGTGAGGCTTAGGGTCAAGCTGCAGGTCAGAGGTCGAGGGTCACCAGGATCTCGCAAGCCTTCCACCGAGACTACGCGGATGCGAATTGTCGTAGAGCACGTGGCTGCACTGGACCTGAAGGCAGAAATGCGCACTCGGCCTCTCTGAGGAAGAGGAAGCACGTGCTCCTGATGGAAGCGTTCCTGGCAGTGCAGCATGTCCAGTGGGAACTGGATGGGCGGGGCTAGTTTGGTGCAATGGGAAGTTTGAATAACTTTAGCACGGTGATGCACTTTTGACATGGACTTTTTGTCAGGAGTGGAGTGAACTTTATTTTTCTCATATATAGATGCATGAATATCTTGCTGAAGTGGAATTTCAGACAATGATTGTTCGCTGGTGAAATCCTCTCTTCTGATTGGTGTAGGAGTTGAATAAGGGGAGGAGTCAGCAGAGGGCGTGTCACTCTCAGTGCTGGCCGCATTCAGCATTGCTCTACAGGAAAATTTGGGTGTTTTTATGCTCATTCGCTCTAGTGTGTAACCAGTAAGTGCCGAATGGAACAAAGACTCTTTGCGATGCGTGTTTGGACTCTCGAATAAACCAGACTCGTAGCATTTCAGTGAATATGGGATGGGTTTGAGTTTGTTCAAGGCCGCTGTAGATTTGTTTAGACTCGCTCTCAGTGACTGGGCAGTACCAGGTCTTGACAATGATGTTTTTGCTGAGCTGGGAACTTTTTTTTCTTCGTTCAGACATTGTGCAATTTTTCCTGTGTCTGACATAAGGCAGCACTTGGTCAGCTTGGGCGGCAGAAAAAAGTCAGGAATTTTATCAGGTGTGAGGACATTGTTGTGCAGTTTATTGAGGATGCTGGTCTTAGCTGAAATCTCCTCTTTATTTTTGCTGATGAGGTGATTAATCTGCATCGGAAGACTTTCTGCTGCCGCCTGTACTTTCTGAAGGATCCACATTGTGATTGATAATGCTGAAAAAAAAACTTTAAAAAAGTTGATACACGTTATATTCTGTTTTAATCAATTGTAAGTTGTGACCCATTTAGCGCACTATACACTATAAACTTTTACAATGCACTATGTACTCTGTTGTCTAGTGTATGAAGTTTAAACGCTGGTTACGAAGGTAACTGTGGTTCTATGACTAAGTGGAAGACCACCAGAGGCAGTGCTGAAAGCACTAGTGGAAAACTTCTTGTGCTTGCGCTTGATCGAGACTCGAATGACAAAGTTGTCACCTCGTGACTCGTGACGTGCCTTGAACTATAAATAACCCCTTAGCACGTCTCCTCGATCTCTAAGATCATTCTCGCAATACTGAGTGACCAGAGACTCTGGCGGTCTTCCACTTAGCCATAGAACCACAGTTACCTTCGTAACCAGCGTTCTATTTCCTTTCGCCCCAGACCGCCAGAGGCAGTGCTGAAAGCACTGGTGGAAGACGAATACCTACGCAGTCACAAGGGATCCCCCTGAGAAGCATCCGGGCAGGCAGAAAGCACTGCAGCACATACTGCTGGCAAGGGAGTCACATTCAATCTGTAAAAACGTGAAAATGTACATGATGAAGCCCAGGTTGCTGCTGCACAAATTTCAGAGAGTGACACCCCTTTGAACGCTGCCCAAGATGTTGCCAAGGCATGTGTAGAGTGACAATGAATAGATGAGGGAGCAGACATTCCTGCAGATTCATACGCATGTAGAATAACCTGCGTCACCCAGTGTGCCAGTCTCTGTTTAGAAAGCGCAACACCTCTGCGCATTTCACAAAAACAAACAAACAATTGGTCCGTCTTACGCCAGGCTGCTGTCCTATCAATGTAAGTCCTCAAGGACCTAACTGGACATAGCTCCAACCGTATGTCATCTTAATCTGATGACAGTGCAGCCAACACAATAGGTGTGTTCATAAAATGTGGAGACAAGATCTTGGGTAGAAATGCCGGATTAGGCCACAATGAGACACTACTAAAGTCAGCACTCCAGCACAAACGGGACACTCACAGACAATGCATGAAGTTCACTCACACGCTTTGCTGTTGTAATTGCCAAGAGAAATGCAGTCTTGAATGACAGCCACTTAATGTCTGACTCCAAAATTGGCTCGAATGGGGGCTGACACAGGGAACTAAGCACCATACTCAAATCCCATGTCAGACTCCGGGCCGCCCATGGAGGACAAAGACGATTAGCTGCTTTCAAGAAGACAACAATCAGTTGATCAGACCCAAGTGAAGAAGCAGCAAACTCGGACCGGTGAGCGGACAAAGCCGCCACATACACTTTGAGTGTAGATGCAGAACATCCAAACTCTAAAAGATGTTGCAAGAAATCTAAAATGCATCCCACCGAGCACTGTAATGGATTGATGCCATGGCTAAAACACCAATCACAGAATACCTTCCATTTAGATGAATACAACTTGCGCGTAGACGCAGCACACGCATTTAAAACAGTGTCCCTGGCCCTCTGTGAACACTCTAAGAGAGGCCTGGTGGGCCTAGAGGCCACACCCACAGTTTCAAGCGTTCTGGATGTGGGTGCCAAACTCTCCCTCCTAACTGGCTCAATAGGTCCGGTCTGTTCAGCAGATAATAAGGAGGCACTATTAATACCGAAAAAAGTGTCTGAAACCACGGCCTTGCAGGTTTGGGGCCTGGGGCAGTCCCCACATGACGGGAGCGAGTTTCAGACACTGACACACGCCGATCCAAGGCTTTCTGTGCAGTTGGTCCAAAAATTTGACCAAATACCAACGGCAATCTCTGCAAATTGTTCCTACATACCTCCGGCAAAGAGAACTGGGCCAACCAAACTTGCTGTCAAGCCTGTACAAGAGAACCTAAGGCTGTTCCACAGTGATTGGCAATAACACCCATGGTCTGCAATGTAAGTTCAGTTAAGTTTGTCACTAATGGGTCAGATGAAGTTTCTCTTGTAGAGCCACAAGCATGTGCGCCAAGAAATTAGAAACACGGCCTAGGCTTGCTGTAGCATTGTATGCATGAGACAGTAACTTCATCAGTGTGTCTACACTCAACATTAGGGCAGCGTACATTCTCACGAAGCGCCTCATCAGGAGATACAATAAGCGCTGCCACACTAGATTCCATAGGTGGCATGCTACCAAGTCCTACTGTCTCTGGGTCATGCATTACAGCTAGTGTGCGGGCTAACTGATCTGGACGTGTCGCCTTCGTTGAATTTTGCAATGCAGACACCAATACAGACGTAAAGTCATTGCACTGAGGCATTTTAAATGATGTTCTCTGTGCACGACGCAGAAAGATATTCTCAGACCCCACTGCTGGTTAAGGGGAATCTAGATTGATGCGGGCAAGCATAGCTTTTAACGTTCCTTTCATGGATGCAACAACTAAAGATGATCCACCTGATTTAACAATCACGGTCTCACTGCCAGAGTGCTGCGATGGATCTGCAGGCAGATTTTCCTTAGCACCTGAAGGAACATCTGGAATGGTTTCAAAAAATGATTCAGTGGCAGCAACTGACATCACATCCAAATCCTGTCCTGTATGCATCATTGGTGAGGATGTCATACATAACTCAGGCTAAACAGTTTTTTGTACATCCGTTTTAGACTGAGCTTTAGACAGAAGTGGCAATAACAGATCTACTGCAGAAGACAGCTGATCAACTTTACGTTCTAAATCAGAAGATCTAGTTGTCTTAGTATTCTTCTCACCTTGAGATGCTTGCTTATGCTTACGATCAGCTGTGGTGATACTGGATGAAAGCACACACTATCTGAAGCAGATTCTAGACCCGCCAGGCAAACGTGACACACGGCGAGCGGCATAATGGAGCATTTCGGACACGGGTCTGTCAGTGCCTCTCTACGATGATCCATACCAAGACAAGCAGGACATTGGCGATGTCCATCCATTATATCCATTAGGTTGGGGCACGTAGAACATTGAAGTGCATCCATGTTAAATCAATACTCACCCTAAACTCGATAAATCTGGCACACGTTAGTGATTCACGCCGCGATCAGGCTCGTATATGCTCTCAGCCGAGGCAGCCAGGGCTTCCGAGTGTATATCGTCACAGATGTATTCAAACTTGCCGGCATCCAGCAGATTGAAGCCTCTTGCGTGATGCAATCCGTATATCACGAACGCGGTGCGCCGTGGGATGCGTGTAAATCCAACAATCGGTATACTAAAGCAATGTAATCAAGACGAAACAGCTTGCGATATAGCTTGAAGATCTCTTCAGCAGCAAGCTGCACAAAATATCGTCATGTTCGATTCAACAAGCGAGAATGAGAAAGAGATTGAGGTGACATGCTAAGGGGTTATTTATAGGTCAAGGCACGTCATGAGTCACGAGGTGACAACTTTGTCATTCGATTCTCGATCAAGCGCGAGCGCGAGAAGTTTTCCACTAGTGCTTTTAGCACTGCCTCTGGTGGTCTGGAGCGAAAGGAAATAGAAAGGTTATTTTGTCATCAGCATCCAATTAAGCTGCAACTGTTGAGTGGATGAAGTGTCCAACATTCCACACTTTGTTTTTTTCCCGGTTAAATTGTATAGTGTATAATCCGGATATTTGAAGTGCACTTTTTCACGTTGGAATTTTCATTGCTGACACACTACTCACACTATTTGTACTACAAAATGGTATAAAAGATTGTATAAATACATGAATAAGGATGCACCTATGATACAAATATGAATCAAAAATATTGTCATGACCTTTTCTATTATCCTCATTTGAACAAATATCTTTCATCTTGTGCAAATTATTATTACATCTTAATTTATAACATTTGCATTTTCCTTCATAAGTCACACACTACAACAAATCTAAGAAACATTTATATGTGCCAACGGTAATAGTACCATTAATTTATTTATACTGAAAAAGACCAGACCATTATATTGAATTTAATACAAGAAGTATTGTTACAGTTGCCCCCATTACAGGAGTTGGAGGCAATTGTAACTCTAAAACAAACAAAGCAAACAAACAATTATTAACTCACTGTATCTCAAATAAGAAAGCCTAAAATGACTGAAAAGTAGTGATATAATAGTTTTAATTTTTACTGAAAATGTTTATAGTGTCAGTACTTTTTAGCCACTTAATTTTAGCATTAATTCTTTTTAATGCTTAATTTGAAAGCAAATTAAGCATTAATTATTTGAATAATATATATTTTTTTACTAAAATACTCTATTTATCAACTGATAAGTCAAGAACAATCTTCAACTAGACACTAACAAGTGACAGTTGTTGTCTGTTATTCATACATTTTTATAAATGTTTAACCAACCACTCAGCAATACACTACCATTCAAAAATATTTTTAATATTATACATTTTTAAAATTAATAATTACTATTTTCAGCAAGAATGCATTCAATTGATCAAAACTGTTAGACATTTATGTTAAAAGAAGATTTCTATTTAAAATAAATACTGTTTCTAAACTTTCTATTCATCAAAGAATCCTGAAAAATATTGATCAATATTTTCAACATCACAGGGATAAATTCATTTTTAAAAAATATATTTAAATAGGAATTTTATTTATTTAAAATTTTAATAATATTTGAAATAAATGCAGCCTTGGTGAGCATATTAGACTTTTTTCAAAAACATCTTACCGGCCCCAAACTATAGGTTCAGTTATTAATAATATTATTGTTTAATGTTGATTCATGTTTAATCATAATACATTCATGTTAATGTATACAACTGTGTACACGTACATATAAATTCATATTAACCTTAAAAGCTGTGAAAGAATTGTTGATGTCTAATGCATTAATAATAATAAATATTAACAAATTATAGTGAACTGTTACCAAACTGTGAACTATATTGTGATAATTTCTGTCCTTACCTGTTTGGATGATCTGTAGTCGAGTTGCTCATCTGTGATTTTGTGGTGAATGTGTAAGTTTTAGTGTTCAGTTTGGTCTGTTCATCATTTCTTTCAATGCACAGCGGCCAATCACAGGACATTTTCTGTCTCTCTCTCTCCTCTGTGTGTAGCCTGGTAAGAATGGTTTCCTTTTGATC
This sequence comes from Rhinogobio ventralis, assembly GCA_039654625.1. Lineage (NCBI taxonomy): Eukaryota > Metazoa > Chordata > Actinopteri > Cypriniformes > Gobionidae > Rhinogobio > Rhinogobio ventralis. Next base: position 11,114,799 of record CM077211.1, read on the forward strand.
TAAAATACCACAACTGGTTTCAGACAAGCTATCACACCCACTAACCTAACCTAAAACAGTTATATCACAGAGAGCCACACTGTTCTCGGATCAGAGGTATGTGGATAATGATTTCCCCCCCTCACATTTAAAGGTCAACAGTGACATCATTTGGATCACTTCAAAGATTAACCTTTCCTTAGAAAACAGTCTGGTCAGGCTCTGTTCTCTGGTTTAGCCTTCATGTAAGAGGTCAGAAGTCCCGCTTCCCAGCTGATCAGTCTAGTTTCCTGATTAAAGGTTGACGTCAGGATTTGGGTGGGTAGAATTATACACAAAATTTGCTTTCTTGTATGTCAGTTTGTCTTTAATGAAAATTTCAATATGATTCAAAGTTTTAAAGGGAAAATTGTTTTTTATTCAGCAAGGACACATCATACTGAAAAAGAAATGTATCACAGTTTCCACAAAAATATTAAGCAGCAAAACTGTTTTCAACATTGATAATAATAAGAAATATTTCTTGAGCACCAAATCAGCATATTAGGATGATTTCTGAAGGATCATGTGACACTGAAGACTGGAGTAATGATGCTGAAAATTCAGCTTTACCATCACAGGAATACATTCTATTTGAAACTATATTAATATAAAAAAACTGTTATTTTATATTTTAATAATAGTTCACAATATTACTGTTTTTACTGTATTTTTGATCAAATAAATGCAGCATTGGTGATCATAAGAGACTTCTTTTAAAAAACATAAAAAAAAATGGACGGTATAGTGTATATTATTTATGTAATCCTTTTGAGCAGAAATACAAAGTTCTGTCATGAAACTCTAGATGGCGCAGGCTGAAAGGTCCTTAACTCAATCCGCTTGCAATCACATCATTCTCTATAGGGCACAGCTGATTGGTTCCTGCTGTATCAGTAGCCAATGAGCTCACTGCTCAACTTTCAAATACTGCAGCATTTGCTGTAGAAGTTGCAGCGCGTTTTTAAAAAACCTTCCACATCCCTGTATAGATCTGCTACGGGTAATTCATGTATGCCTTGTACAGCAGTAGTGTACTTGCTCACAGCAGTGTGTTGTGTATGTATTGGCAGTAGCAAGTCCCGTACTTGCTTTGCAGCAGCAGCAATGAACAACAGTAGCGTAGCAGATCTATTCCGCCAAGACCAAATATATCAACATTGTCATACCCATGCTAAACACTCCAAGAGTTGTCATGACAGAAATTATGTTTATTATTAGTGTTTTTTACTAGTTCATATTATGGCACGTTTGTTTAATTACCTCACACATACACTGATCAGGCATAACATTATGTTCACCTTCCTAATATTGTGTTGGTCCCTCTTTTGCTGCCAAAACAGCCCTGACCCGTCGAGGCATGGACTACACTAGACCCCTGAAGGTGTGCTGTGGTATCTGGCACCAAGATGTTAGCAGCAGATCCTTTAAGTCCTGTAAATTGTGAGATGGGGCCTCAATGGATCAGACTTGTTTGTTCAGCACATCCCACAGATGCTCGATTGGATTGAGATCTGGGGAATTTGGAGGCCAATTCAACACCTCAAACTCGTTGTTGTGCTCCTTAAACCATTGCTGAACCATTTTTGCTTTGTGGCAGGGCGCATTATCCTGCTGAAAGAGGCCACAGCCACCAGGGAATACCATTTCCATGAAAGGGTGTACACATGGTCTGCAACAATGCTTAGGTAGGTGGTACGTGTTGAAGTAACATCCACATGGATGGCAGGACCCAAGGTTTCCCAGCAGAACATTGCCCAAAGCATCACACTGCCTCCGCCGGCTAGCCTTCTTCCCATAGTGCATCCTGGTGCCATGTGTTCCCCAGGTAAGCGAAGCACACGCACCCGGCCATCCACATGATGTAAAAGAAAACGTGATTCATCAGACCAGGCCACCTTCTTCCATTGCTCCGTGGTCCAGTTCTGATGCTCATGTGCCCACTGTTGGTGCTTTCGGTGGTGGACAGGGGTCAGCATGGGCACCCTGACTGGTCTGCAGCTGTGCAGCCCCATACGCAACAAACTGCGATGCACTGTGTATTCTGACACCTTTCTATCAGAACCAGCATTAACTTCTTGAGCAATTTGAGCTACAGTAGCTCGTCTGTTTGATCGGATCACACAGGCCAGCCTTCGCTCCCCACGTGCATCAATGAGCCTTGGTCGCCCATGACCCTGTCGCCGGTTCACCACTGTTCCTACTTTGGACCACTTTTGATAGATACTGATCACTGCAGACCGGGAACACCCCACAAGAGCTGCAGTTTTGGAGATGCTCTGACCCAGTCGTCTAGCCATCACAATTTGGCCCTTGTCAAACTCCTGCTTCTAACACATTTACTTTGAGGACAAAATGTTCACCTGCTGCCTAATATATCCCACCCACTTACAGGTGCCATGAAGAGATTATTGGAATTCATTAGGAGGTTGCTTTATTTCTACTATGATCATTGTGAAACTGGTTATTATTTCACAATAAACTACTGAAAACATTGTCATAACACATATCAATACACAGTTTCACACAACAAACATTTGGTTTAGTATGATTTGAGTTTTTTTTTAATTTACTGATGAGTCCATTTTTGTGAATTGTGGAGTATTATAAAAATGTATTGTGTTATTTAACATTATTATGACTTTTTAACATTATTAGGACATATTAATGTCTGTGGGGCAATTACAACGGCAATTGTGCTGCAATTGGCATTGACATCAAATACAGTCCAGCAGCACCACCAGGTGGGTTTTTAGTGTTCTCATGCTTTTTGAAAACTGGACTGTTTCTGTGTTTAAATGTTCTTCATGGATAGCATATATAGGTCTACTGTACTGTATTGTACTGTACTTGTTTTTTTTTTGTATGGTTTTTTTTACTTTTACTTTTTAAAGATATTTCATTTAGGACGAATGGGGTCACTAGAGGGCTTTTAAATCGGGCTACCTAAGAAATAGTAAACGATAGAGGCAAATATTAAGACCATCTCTGGTAGGGGATAGAGACTCGGAATTTGCCTGTAATTGGTAAGAAAACGAATAAATAATAATAATTATATTGAATTTTTTCAATGTCTATTTGACTAAACCTGTAAAATAATTGTCCAGCCTGTAGCGGAAGCAGCACAGAGAGAGCGATCACATAAAACCTATTACTTTTACCAGCGCTTCTCAGGATTAACCAATCACATTTGTTTGTGATTACTAGCTAAATGTTTTCAAAACAATTTTTACGACTTCTAAGGCGAATTTGAATGACATATACAATTAGGTGATAAAAGTAATGATTACATTTAGAGTACAAACTTCTGCAATGAAACAAAAACGATTGGAATTTGAATGCGATTGAGTGTTCTGATCCTCGATATGTACATATGCCATAGATATATATACATAGATCTCATTAGCAGCTGATATTCGTCCGCCATATTGGAACGGTCAAAGCCGGTGCGTGAACATTGAGCTTCTGAATCTAGTATGCATGTATGAATATCTACATCTGCAATAGACTTCACCAGATGATTGTGATACACTAACACAATACAACAAGGCGAAGGCACCAGGTAACACAACATTAAAAGTCACCATAGTAAAAGTATAAACATAAAAACACAAACCAACACATTCTCACCCATGAAAGGTTATTCCATTACTTCGGGAATTTAAATCTTGGCGATGTTGTGGCATAATTGATTCTTGAGTGACGACACGCTGACCGTTCCAAGATGGCGGGTGCGCCGACGTGACTGGAGCGGTCGAGTTTAGATTTTACGTATACATATCTATGCTCGATGCGCCCCCTGGTGAAAAGTATCAGTCTGCCTCATGTAAATCCGTTACTAACTGGTGTGGTCACAGACACGCGTCAGTTTGTACGTCACTCACGACATGCGGATCTTCTGTTTTGCATCCTTTCCGTGACAGTCTGTTCTGCCGGTGTCGGATGAGCATGATAAATACGCGCCTTCAGCTTGAGAATGAAGCAAGCTCCATAAAGCGCAGAGTAAGTGTTTCTATACATACCAGCACACGTGATGCTCGGATGAGCGGCATGTCTGTGTAAAATGATAGGTAAAAATTTCAGCCGATCCGCTGCTCTGGTGCATCAACCAACTAGCTGAAAGCTGAAAGCTGAAAGCTTTAGCTGGCAAAGATTACTTGCTCATAAAGTCATCTAGTGGATCAAATATTTCAATTTTTTTTAACAGCGACACAACCGATTTTAACCTTTGACTTGAGTATTTGTACTTCATTACTATTAATACTACTTCAATATACTGGATAATTCTAGTCGACCTCTATTGAACTGATTAGTTTTACTCTACGTTTCTAATATTTTTTTCTTTAACTCGTTAAAATGCTATTTAAACATCAAAATGACATTTGAGGTTTATAATATTGATAGTATCTTATAGTTTCATATTTAGCTGACAAGTCAAATTCATGTCCCTGTGAATTTTACTTAAGTTTTTTTTAAAACAGCCAATAAAATGAACTTTAATACAATATAATGTCATTCACACCTCTCTAACCTAAAGCAATGCATTTTAACATGTAATTTAATAAAATAAACTGCATGCCGTTACTAATTACTTAAGCGAAAATCTTCATTGTATCTCGATTTTCTTCAGTCTATAGTATATTTTGAATTAGCTTTTATATTTTTCTATTTTAATTTTAGTATGTTGTAATTTTGCTATGTGCTTTTGTAGTTTTTAGTATTTATATATAAATATGGATAAAATATTTCTATATAATCTTAATATATTTTATTAAAAAAATGTTGTTATTTCAGTTAGCTGCCAAGGCAACATTTCAAAATTTTGTTCAAGTTTTAGGCAAAATTAAAAAAGGCTGTTTAAGTTGTAAGTTTAAGTTTTTATTCCAATATTTCTTAAAGACGCTGTTTGGCCAGTAGTTGGCAAGGTCACTTTTTAAAGAAACACTACATGCCTATTGAATGAACATGTAATACATATGCGCATGACTGTTTTCACAAATGGACATTTTGGTAGTTTACACAGAGAAGATAGCGTTATTGTTTTCAAAAACACGTACTTTAAAACCTGTTTTCAGGCCCCCAAAACACTTACAAAGTTTTCTGTTTTTAGTTGAAAACGGTGTCGTATAAATTGCCCATAGTTAACAATAACAACACTAGCTTCAGATTACTTGTATATTTTTGGCTGGATACTTTTACCTATTAGAGTAAAATTTTGACATTTTTGCATTAGTCTCTTCTCTTCTCTTCTCTTCTCTGTTGTGTAAGTGTGTCTCACACCACTGTACTCGTGGGAGCTCTATGATCTCAAATATCTCCTTGTTCGAGATCCCAGTGTAGCTCTTACTAAATGCAGGCCACTTTGTTTGGCTTTTTGATCGACCAGTTGCGTTTACTTGGTGGGTGCGTCACTATCTGTTTGATTTAAATACGGCTATACTTAAGTGAACTGTAATCCTTTATGTGTTTCCTTCACATTCTCCAGGTTTCTTCATTTCAGAGCTCTGAGGGAAGAGCTGTCATGTTCTGTGAGTCTACAGGGATCTGAAGTTGCAAAGTTGCCAATGTTGAAGGATATGATTCATTAAAAGCGAAGTAAATCGCCTCTGGACAGTGCCACACACAGAATGATGTGTTTGCTTCATCCAGTTGTACACCAATGGATATAAAAAACTTTATAATGTCACCAGTCTTCTTTACGGACTCATTCCACATCATGCTCTGGAGACTTTGACCCTAAAAGTGCTTGAGAAAGTTGCCTTTTGGGGTGTCCACTACCCTTTTACAATTTATATATTTTCTTCCTGGAAGAAAACCACTTAAAAAAAAATGGGCCCTTTTATTTCTCCTTTCAATAATCTGCTCTGCATGCTGTTGGGCATTTCTTTCACTGTGTGGGTCACACTGCTTTTGGTATTCATCATCGTTCCTGCCATTTTTGGTCTGTCTTTTGGCATCCGTGGGCTCTACATGAAGACGCTGCTCAAGGTGTTTAAGGTGAGTTGGAAGATTATCTTGTTCCATTTCTTGTTTTGCATTTGTTTACCGGATACTATAGAGTTGACAGTAAAGTTGGGGTGAGACTGAGAGAATAAACAAATGATAAATAAACAAAATCATTCTATCAAATTAAGTCTGTTTTAAATACTATAAATTAATTTAGGCATCTCAACATTATAATGTACTGTAGGAAAAATGCTAAAGATTACATATAAAAGTTATGCACATTTTTAAATATTAACTTGCGTCTGATAACCGATGTGATATAGTGTCATGATATTTCTAAGATACTCTGAGGCAGCCCAGCAAGCAATAGCCGTCATTAAATCGTCTCGGTTAAAGGCACAATACGTAAGATATTTTGATTTAAAATATCCAAAACCCACTAGAACAATGTTATATATTTTGTTGACTTGTGTGCTTACATTATCCCAAATGTTTTCAAGAATGTTTAAATCCAGAGAAATAAGCAATTTTAACCAGGACACGGGTCGTGTCCGTGCATCGCCAATCAATGACATCATACCTGCGTTACCCTCGATTTCTGGTTTTATTTTGTAGAAACCATGGAAACACCAAAGACGCTTTAATATATTATGTCTTTTATTAGACAGGTGAGCAACTGTTTGGATACATTCATCGACAGAAAACTAATTATATAGCTCAATACTGTTAGTCTTATTGTTTAAATCTTGTTTTCTTGATTTACCGTGAGTACCATGTTTTACCATGCCTAATCTCGATCTAGCTTACTGCAGTGTGCAACAAGTGTCTCATAGTAGCTGCTGAGTGAACGTACAGAGTAGCATTATAACATAACTTTCAACACACTCAAATGTATCTAATATGATAAAACAGCTCTGCGTTACTCCACATACACATGAGCGGAAGAAGCGGAAGCGGCATAATAAAAGCTCAACTAAATTGTTTTGAAAAAGTTACATATTGTGGCTTTAACTATAGACCTGATATAGTCTGGCTATCAGTAACCCATTCAAAATAACCTTGAATTTGATTGCATTTAGTTTTTGCCAAAAAAAAACTTGTGAGATGTATGATATTCCATCATGTAAGCAAAGTCAACAGTGATTACAAGGTGTTTGGTTTCATTTCTTTAACATGTTCATGTTCTAGATGACTAGTCTATTCTTGGGTTATGGTTAGAGACGTCTATTAAATTTTAACTGACAGCTCAAATTTTGCCTTGTTTTAGCCTAGACGTCAGGGCTGTGTTTGGATGGCTATTAGACGTCTTTTAAACACAAAATTGCTTGCTGGAAGTGGCTCCCAAACTGGGGGATGATACAAGACCCCACTCCGAAACTATCATGCTTATTATGCAGCTACTTGCCACATAAGTAAATAATTGAACACAAAATATTAATATGACATATGTGGTCACAAAAACAGACCACAAAATTCAGTATTGCAAAGAGAACTGTGTAAAAAAAAAAAGAAAGATGCATGGTTCTGCACTAAGCATGGACAAGTTTGTGAAAGGACTGCCAGTGCCAGGTAAATGTAAGCCTGGCAGAAAAAGTTTGGGAACCACCGCTCTAAGGTATATCAAATAATATTATTATGGTACTACGATGATACATAGTCCTATGGTACTATGATACTTTTTGATACTCTTTTATTTATGGAGTGCACTTGGTAGTGTGAACGTCTCATGTGCTTCCAGAGCACATTGATATGTTTTGCATATTCATAGTCTTATTCTATTGTGGCCATCTTGATTTAAATGGAGTTGGGAGTCCACTGAATTGGCTCAGAACCTACTGAGATCTAAATATTAACACTGTTTCTTTGTAAGTAAGAGGCCAGAGATCTGGATGATGAGGACATGATGCTCAAGTGCACATCTGGTTAATGTTTAAATGTTATAGCAAAAATAGGAGGAGGGAAAATGTAACTTTCATTGTTTTACTGTAGACTTCGTCAATAAAAAAGATATGTCAAGGTAATAAAATACTTGAGGTAATAAAATATGTCAAATTAATATTTTGTGTTCAATTGTGTACTTATGTGGCAAGTAGCTGCATAATAAGCTTTCCACAGGCTTTGCTTGAACTTCAATGCTTCAATGTTAACCTATTAATTTGTCTTATTTTGTACTAAGATTAGCTTTCCTGTAGCTCAAACTGTAGAGCGTGGCGCTAGCAATGCCAAGGTCATGGGTTCGATTCCCAGGGAAAGCAAGAACTGACAAAAATGTAAAATGTGTACCTTGAATGCAATGAATGCAGTGCTTTGGATAAAAGCGTCTGCCAAATGCATAAATGTAAATGTAAATAATAAGCGGGATAGTTTCGCAATGGGTTCTGATACCAGTTTCAGAACCACTCCCAGCAAGCAATTTTGCATTTAAAAGAGGTCCAAAACACAAACACTGCCCTGACATCTAGGCTTAAACAAGGCAAAAATTGAGCTCTCAGTGAAAATGTAATAGACGTCTCTAACCATATCCCAAGAATAGACTAGTCATCTAGAACATGAGCATGTCAAAGAAATGAAACCAAACACCTTGTAATCACTTTGCTTACATGATGGAATATCATACATCTAGCAATTTATTTTGGCAAAACAAAAAACAAAAAAACGGAAGCCAAAGCGTCTCGATCGCCCTCAGGTGGTTGGTCCCAGTATAGGTCATAACCCCCGCCCCTCCATGTATTCTAATGGACGTGAGACAAACTAAATAATCAAATTACACTTCAAATAATTTTTCCCCAAAGATGGCTTCTGTCATTTTAGGCAGTTTTTATCACGCTGATTTCATTTCAAGTGTTCGTTTTTTTAAATAAGTTTGTTTTTAGTTCGTTATTTGATGCTATAAAAACGGGGGTGTGACGTCATGATTGACCGCTGAGATTGACAGCTTCTCTGAGTCAAGTTGTCAATGAGGCACCAAAGGACTTTTTTGGAGATTTTCCAGAGAAGATTGGAGCTTTAGCTTTAATTTCTACATTTCCATAACTGTTTATTTCACACCAACGTAATGAATTGTTCTATATCTACGAGAGTGTGGCGGGTTTTGATATCGCGGCCCTACTTCCAAATCAGCGCAAGATGTCAGCTCCATATTCGGACGTTGGCGGCTTCACTTTTCTTCAGTGGAAGGTAGTGAAGATGCGTCATCCATTTTTTTACGGTCTATGGTATTACTATTCAGTTTATAGGCGGTTAGGCACATAAGTGACATCGCCATCTACTTCAGTCATTTTCGTGGATCTGTGTGAAAGGGGATCATTTTGACAACATTGTCGCCTGTATGCAAAAAATGCAAAAGAAAAATCGTTCTATTTTTAGTACATCGTTGTTGTGTAAACATTTTCTTAAATGGATAGTTCACCCAAACATTAAAATTCTGTCATCATTTACTCGCCCTCAAGTTGTTTCAAGCCTGTGTGAATTTCTTTCTTCTGCTGAACACAAAGGAAGATATTTGGAAGAATGTTTGTAATCAAGCAGATCTCGGCAGCCATTGACTACCATAGTATTTTTCCCCCACTATGGTAGTCAATGGCTGCCGAGATCTGCTTGGTTACAAACATTCTTCTTCCAAATATCTTCCTTTGTGTTCAGTAGAACAAAGAAATGTATACAGGTTTGGAACAACTTGAGGGTGACTAAATGATGATAGAATTTTCATTTTTGGGTGAACTATCCCTTTAAGATTGCAAAGTTTTACTGTCCCTTGTGCACCAGAAACAACATTATTACAGCATTGTGACATGTCTATATTCTGTCCTTAACCTCAAAGTACTCAATCTTATTACAGATTAGAAGAATCCCTGGTTCCAAAATAAGACAAATTAATAGGCTAACATTGAAGCATTGAAGTTCAAGCAAAGCCTGTGGTAAATTTAGCAAGATATCAATATCAGCCCTTCAGTGTTTTCTGATTCTAATGAAGTCAATTGTGTGTATTGTGTGCTCCACATGCCTGAATTAACATACTGACATTATTCCTCCTCCCACAGCTTTTCAATAAAGTGCTTGTTGTTCCTTGAGGGAACATTCAGTATGTATGCGTATGCGTGTGTGTTGTGTGCTGCAGTCCACCTCAATATGTCAAATGTATTAAATCACAAAATAGGCAGTTTTATTTTAAGGGCCATTATGATATAATTCACAAAGGAAGTATAACTGATTTATTTTGTGATTTATTATTTATTAATGACTGGCTGACTGCACATTATCTGCTATATTACACACTAGATATTTTCCCCCATGATTTGATTTGTCATGCATGATCAGAGTTAAATATGAAATATAAATATTTTAAATAACAGAAGTATTTGTATACAATAAAATATTTAGGTCACTCCTAATTCTTTACTAATTAAGACAATTCTTAACTAAATTGTTAAGACAATAGTATTGTAGGACTCTGTATAAGTGAAACGGGTCTATTTAGCTCAAAGGAAATTATTAATGAATTCATAGGGAATTTTGAAAGAGTCACTGATTTTCCGGCAGAGCAAATGACTCGTCCACCGTTCATTTGAACAGGCCGTAACTATCAACTCTGCAGCAGATATTACGATCCAAACAATAGCGAAACACTATTTAATAGCCAGGTAACATAGATCAGAAGTTTAAGACATTTAATTCGTAAGCACATAATACAAGCACACTTATCTTTACATGCAAACGAGACTTTAATGATTACTCTAACACATAAAACTAATATCTAACACAAACACATGCACACACACACATTCAAACGAGTTGCAGAAAGAAGGAAAGTGAGGAAAGAATGAGTTTTAAGAGAGTGAAATGATGAAATCACAAGTTTCTAGCAATATATGCATTTATAACACATGACCTGAACGAACCATTGATCATTAATTTAACGCATCTATTGTTTCTTAGGCGGGGTTATTAAATTTGATATCAATGCACCAGTTCATTTCGAATCTGGAGGTTACTTGCGTTTGTGTCTCGTATCTTCTTTGATTGGGGATTCCCTCCTTCTTGGTCCTGGCTGTAGAGGGGTTTCCCAGGTTCTTTGATTCGCTGATGGTCCTGTTGTGTCTTTGATCGACGTCTTGGAAAGCTAATCACGTTGTGTGTTTGCGGATGGATGGAAAGTCTTGTGGATGTTGTTTGAAGATGAAGCACGCCTTGCTGTAGAATCATTGATTAAAACTTTGCGGCAAAACTTAACTTAGAACACGAGACTCAACGGAAAGAAATGAAACTAAGTAAAAGAAAGGAAAGTGAGATGAGAGTATTTTAGATGGCTTGAATGAAATTAACCCATTTTCTCTGATCTTGATCTGCCTTGATCGTCTTCGTCCGATCATCTATTCGTCATGTAATTGTCTGTCTTTGTCTTTTTCTTCTAAACTCTGTCTGCTTCTTTGTTCGTGTTCTGAGATTTTAAACTCAAATGTCTGCCCATCCTCCTGGATGGGTTCTGACCAATTAGGTATCATCTCTGGTTCAGAGGTGACTGCAAACCCCGTCCCTCACCATAAATTACCTGTTATCTCTGGTCTCCTAACTTTCTGCTCTAAGCAGAGAGTAGGCCTAGTTAGACATGATTTCTTATTATAAGAACACGATACATTCTACACAGATTTCAATCAAGCCATCTTCTTATTGAGAATTATGAGCATACAATCATACTGATACCAAGCAAGGCACCCTTTCAATCAACCATTCAATAGTTATAACAATTACATAAATTGTGAGTGATATATATGCATAATGGTCATGTGTATTGGTTATAGACATGATATAGAATTAGTTTATATGTAACAACAGTCTCTGTGGGTTTTCCTGTGGATTTTAATCGTGTCACTCAGAGTTAATTTAAAGGATCTGTTTTAGCTCTTTGTCTTGGGGATCAAACAATCTCTGCTGTTATCTTGGTGTGGCCCAAAGCTTGCAAGGCCATAAAGTAGGGGTTTTGTTAGTTGCCGCAGACTGAACGGAGCCCACTTCTTTTAAGGCCATAGATTGTTGATTTGTTGAGTTGAGTTTTGTGTGGAATTATGTTTGAACGAATCATCTGGAAGATTCATTTGTGTCTGGTGCGCCCTCAAATCCTACAGTATGTTCAGTCATAACATTAAATTGAGTTTGTTTTTCTTTCTTTGTTTTCCAGTGGGCCACAGTGAGGATGGAAAGAGGAGCAAAGGAGAAAAACCATCTTCTGTACAAGCCTTACAGTCTTAATAGTACGTATGTCAGTGTCTGTGTAAACACTGTGTACTGTTACACCTATGGGAAAATTATCTATTACTCCCGTGTGCTCATCTGCTTGTTAATTTAAGTGACATTGCTTGTTTTGGTGTGTCTCCAGTGCTTGGTTTATCTCACAGGACTTGTACTGTGGTTGTTTGTGTCAGTTAATGGCGGTCATACTACAATACATGTGTGTGCCATTTGCTTGTGCTTGCATTTGCTTGTGGTGTTGCGAGTATATAATATGTTACTTTTTATTTTTTTATTTTAGATTCAACATTTTTTTATTTATAAATGTGTTTATTTATGTCCTAGACTGTGACATCATGTGCTTTTATATAATTTCCTGGATTTTGCTCTTCACAAAGACACTGTATGTTTGCATTATCATTTTATCTCAGGCATTATCGCTAAAGAACCTACGTCGCTGGAAGAGGAGCTCAAGGAGATTCGGCGAAACGGGAGCAGTCGAGAGTTGGATGGTTCCGCCTCCACCGCCACAGGCCCCTCCCCTTCCTCATCAGAGTTTGAAATGTCAGACACCTTCTACTTTTGCCGGCGTGGCATTGAAAGCATCGTAGATGATGAGGTTACCAAATGTTTCTCGGCAGAGGAGCTTGAGTCGTGGAACCTGTTGACCAGGAGCAACTATAACTTCCAGCACATTAGCACTAGACTGACAGTGCTTTGGGGTCTTGGCGTCATCATCCGTTATGGGTTCCTGCTGCCCCTCAGGTGAGCAACAAGAAAAACGGTGTTAGAAATGAAACGTCAGTGATATTAAAATTTAGGCTGATGCTAATTATTATTTTCATTTAATGGCCAATAACCCGTAAATGGCTGATATTATAATTCTGTGCTGTTTTGTCTAAATAAATGAAAAATAAAATACTAAAACTAAAATCAGTTGTTTCAAATGCTACAAGTATATTTTGCATCACAGCATTTTAATGTACACTATGAAAAATGGATATTAATTTTGAGATTTGCCATTTGAGATTACATTTAACAATGTTATGATAACATTTAGTGAGCGTTAGAGAACAGGGATTAAGCACCGCAATTAAATATCCAATATTGGCAGGTATATGTCTACTGATTAAAAAAAAATTAATCTCAAATTTTAATCGATAATGGATGTGATACCAATATATTGTGCATCCCTAGTGAAATAAGACAAATAAACCCTTATTTATGGAATAATCGAATGTGAAGATTAGAGAGAAGTATGCTAAAATGGATAAAAAGGCTAATACTAACAACAAATAAGTACTAAAATGCTTGAGGTACTGAGGTATTACCATGTTTTTTGACACATGTACCATGCTGATATGATGTCTTTTTGGAAATGTACCATGGGAGTGCCTTGGTTATCTTTGAAGTACCTTGGCGTGCAAAGTAATACCTTGGTATGCAACAAATTATTATGGTATTGCCCTCTGGTGCTGCCACAGTTTGTTTACATAGTATTAATACAAAAAAGTATTCAAATTAGAAACTGCTGCCTTATGAAGAAAGGAGCAGAGGGCACTGCTGTTACTCTCATTTACATGTCTGTGATAAACCTATCAAGCAAAGATGCATGGTATTGTAGGGCCCTATGATTTCCGCAATGCAGAAAACGAGGACGGAATCGGCAGAATCCAGTCATAAAAACGGAATTTACTGTATAACATGGAATTTGTCAAATTTTTGATGAATAAATAAAAAGCAGTTCAGTACACCTAAATCAAATCGCGATATAGACGTGTCTGTGAATATTAAACCGCAAAAAGACTTTAAATACGAATCCTGCATGCTCTGCGTGAATGAATGCCGCAGACGCGTGGTTTCACACACACACACACACGTTGGTGCACCTATCATTATGAGGACATTCCATAGACATAATGGTTTTTATACTGTACAAACTGTACATTCTATCCCCCTACACTACCCCTACCCCTAAACCTACCCATCATAGAAAACATTCTGCATTTTTTAATTTTTTTTATAAAACATTGTTTAGTATGTTTTTAAAGCTATTTTTATTATGAGGAAATGTCCTCATAAACCACGTTTACGTTGTAATACCAGTGTAATACCCATGTCATTATACAAATTTGTGTCCTCATAAATCACATAAACATGCACACACACACACACACACACACACACACACACACACACACACACAGAGAGAAGCCCTCGCTGTGTTTTCAGCCTCTGTAGCCTTACTATATGAGGACATGAACGTCATCTCCAGAGCCGCTCTGAGAGTCACTTCATCAGCATTTTACCGTTTCATTTGAGAAAAAACCTATCGTCATATCATAAACACACAGAGACTCAAAGGTGATGGTGTTCATGGCAACCCGTCAAAATAGAAGTTCGGTTTAACTGGACAGAAATATATTACTGTTGTACAGTAGAATTTAGATACGTCTCAATGTAATAATAATAAAATATCAACTTTATTTAAGGAATAATCACAATTTTTCCTCCATGTTTTCATTTTGTCAGTAAAGCACGTTGTTTGACAAAAAAGTTTGTTTAATTTCATATGATTAAAAGTTAAATATGTTTTATGTCTTCATTTGATTACAAGAAAATACACAACACAGAATGTGAAATTTAAAAAAATATATATATATTAAAATGTTTTTATGAATTTTATTAATTAGACATGATTTTTGATTATTAAAATGTAATTAAACGATTAAAATGGAATCCAGAAAACTTAAAACAGAACACAGTATTTGGTAAAAATAAAACAGAATTAGATGGGAAAAAAACGTATTTCATAGGGCCCTAAACATGTCTTTTTTTAATAAACTTTTAATAAATTGTTGTTAAATTGTATAAGTTTCATTATTTCAATTAATTAGATATGCTTTTTAATTGCTAAAAATGTTAATTTAACCATTAAAATGGAGTCCCAAAAAATTTTAACGGGGAAAAAAAGGGAATCCAGAAACATTCAAACGGAAAAAATGGAATTAGGATTAGGATTTCACAGGGCCCTAGTATTGTGAGGTCCACTTAATGTCATACAACAAAACAGAAAAAAAAGTTTTCTGCAGCACTTGTAACCTTTCAATGGCTTTGTAGAGTGCTGTCAGAATAAATATTAAATGTTAGTTTTGGTTTGCTGATCATTCTAATTGGACCATTCTGAGACACTTGCTCTGCTCTGGCACACAAGTCTGAATTTAGCGTCTTAAAATACAGGCTAATTCTGCTGCCCCTCAGGGCCATATGGAGCTTCTGTAGGATTAATGTCAGTCAGGTCAATGGCCTTAACCCACATTCCTTAATAGAAACACTTCACCATCCTGTGTGCACATTTGAGATGAGGAAGATTGCCTGATATCTGAGCTCTATTTAATCAGATGTGCCCACCTGGGTATTGTGGGATTAATTGAACAGCAGCATCCATTAGGTCAGAGTTATGGTACACTGGGTAGTGCATGTGCTCCTGGAGTTGTGATCATATAGCTAACATAGGATGTATGTTTAAATTCGACCTGTGACATAATCCTGTAGAGATGGGTATCGTTTGAATTTGATCATTTCCAATTCTGCTTATTGGTTTCCAGTAGGGGTGGGTGATATACCGGTAGACACGGTTAACTGGTAGAAATTTGTCAACCAGTAGAGATTTTGGAGTGTCAGCTCTATCGTGGTTATGCTCACGTGACGTTGCCATGCTGTGCCGTCACATTCACTTGAATGTGTTTTCAAGCCGCTGCTCATACAGAGTGTGAGTACTGAACTCTTTTTGGGCTTAAACTGTCCAATACGCACACTTTATGTGTCAAAAGGCCGTCTTTGCAAGTATCCTCG
This sequence comes from Rhinogobio ventralis, assembly GCA_039654625.1. Taxonomy (NCBI): domain Eukaryota; kingdom Metazoa; phylum Chordata; class Actinopteri; order Cypriniformes; family Gobionidae; genus Rhinogobio; species Rhinogobio ventralis. The sequence goes on from CM077211.1 coordinate 11,130,843, forward strand.
TAAACACAGTCTTAAGTGAACGTAAACAGTTGAGATCGAAAGCACATGTTTATCAGTATATTAGATCCGTGCATTCTGTCTTAAAGTGACAGCAGCCTAATAAACCTGCTGCCGTCTGTGCTATTAATGTTAATCAAACAATTCCACAATATCATTGCTTGAGTCTTGACTGAATCACTTTTGTAACTTTAATAAGATTAAATGTATATTTAATTTACACAGTGAAGACAATGCTGTGTTTTTTTGTACATTTGATTACTTTATACAATTTATGTAGTAGCCTATTTCTATAGGCCTATCTTGTGCTTGTAGTTTTTCAGGTGGGTCTATTTAATTTGTGTATTTGTTCTATTGTAGTTTTTGTCCTATTTCATGTAATTAGTTTGTTCCTATTAGTTAGTTCCTGTTTTATCATTGACTGTTTACATGTCTTCAGTAAGATTGAGAGTTTTTTGTTAGTTAGGCTAGTATTAGTTTTTTTTTTTTGTGAAATGTAAATGAGTGATAATAATTATGAAATTTCAAAAATGTTTATATCATAACTTTATTTAACCCCTTGCCTGTCACCCCCCATTTTGGCACGTGGGGCATTTTGACATACACAGAATAAAAAAGCTGCTGCTCATAAGTCATTCTGAATTGACACATAACCAAAATATATTTAGAAAGCCAACATTTGAGAGTTTACAGCTGAAGACTGTTATTAATATGGAGATATATAGGCTCAAACATAAAAACAAAAATAAAAAATATTAAGAATATATTTTTAAATGTATAAAAAATTATTATGTTAATGTAGTATAGCAACTTATAACCACAACTAAAGTAAAGCCACAAGTGTGGTCATGCTTCATTTCAAATCTGAAGAAGATATCTCTACAATTATGCATTCTACGAATAATATTGTAAGACCTTGTCTGGGAAGTTTTTACAGAAGGCTGATGATGCTAATCAAATATGTTATTGCCCTGTGTAAAGGCCTTCCTAAGAGAAGAGAGCATATGATTTCTGCCTGCGTGACCCAGCTGTTGATGGATATGCTTCAAGAGGAGTTTGGACACATGGTTGGTCTTTAGAAAGAATGACAGTTTTTCAACTTCAGGCATAGCAGCCCTACTGAACCTTCCTCCCACCTGCAGCAATCCATCCTCTAACACTGGGTCCAGCTTGTAGAGGTCGCTATTTCGTTTAACAGATCCGCCGTCTTTCAAAACAGCAATCTCATCAGAAAACCTCTCTTGCTGGGAAAAGCAGATGATGACGCCTTCTGCCCTCTCAAGGTCACCTGTTGTCAGTGATTGTCCACAAAGTGACAATTTTTTCCTTTGCATCTCTGCATAGAGATAATCGTTTCTTTGGCTTCCATTATCTAGGCCAATGCTCTCGGAGGCTTCAAGACCCTTTCTCCTTTGGGACAAGGTTAAAAGCACGTCTCTGAGTCTGAGCATCCATGCCACAGACGTTCGCAGCTTCTTAAAATCTGAAAAGTAGCTTAAAAACACTTTTGTTGCATTCAGTGGACTGTGGGAGACAAAGGCATTCACCAGGGGATCTTTCTTCACCTCAAGGTCATCCACAGGGATCAAAGGTTGTTCTATGATGGTCTTAGGCCATTCCGCTTCCCCCCTAAGGAGAAATTTTGGTCCCTTCAGCCACCGCTCGCATGCAAGGAATTCTTCCGCACTCAGGCCCCTGGATGCCTCATCTGCTGGATTCAGTCGTGTGCCAATGTGTCGCCACTGTGCAACATCTGTTTCATTTTTGATTACAGCCACCCTATTGGCCACAAACGTATGAAACCTCCTAGTCTCATTTCCAATATACCTCAAAACAGTTGTCCAGAATACAGATGGGCGTAAGTCCAGCTGCAACTCCCTCTTCAGCATCTTGTCCAGCCGCACAGCCAGGACAGCAGCGGTCAACTCAAGACGAGGAATTGTTGTTTGCTTTAAAGGAACGACCCTGGCCTTACCCAAGATAAAAGCAATACTGACATGATTTCTCTCACTCTCCATCCTGAGATATGATGCAGTTCCATAGCCATACTCACTGGCATCAGAGAAGTGATGCAACTGCAGGTGAGTAGGTGTTCCAAAGTCTTTCGGCTTGATACACCGATCCACTGTGAACTTGGTAATATGATGGAGATTAGCCAGCCATTTGGACCACTTCTCGGAGAAGGCACGAGGTATGCTGGCATCCCAACCGATGTTCAGCCTACACATTTCCTGCAACATCCTTTTAACAGGCAAGGTAAATGGAGCAAGAAAACCCAAAGGGTCATAGATAGACGATACCACAGACAATATGCCACGTCTTGTATGTGGGCGCTCTTCTATGGCGATCCTAAAGGTCAAAACGTCTGAATCTATGTTTCTATGTCATGTTTCGACATGACTCGCCTTTTGATCCAGGTTAAGCCCCCTGATGGTCTTAGAGCGCTGTGACTCAGGAATACTGGCCAAGACTTCACTGCTGTTGCTTGTCCACTTCAACAGGCGGAATCCTCCCTTTGCACAGGCTTCAGTTAATTCATGCACCATTTTTATGGCTTTAGCCTCCGATGACACAGACTTTAAACAATCATCCATGTAGAAATTTTGGAGTATTGTGTTCAAGACACTAGGTTCAAAGTGGTCTCTGTAATCTTGCACAATTCTCCGCAGTGCATAATTCGCACAACTGGGCGAAGACACGGCCCTAAAGAGGTGAACTCTCATCCTGTATTGCATAGGAGCTTGTCGTGTATTGCCATCAGGATACCACAAAAAGCGTAAAAAGTCTGTGTGCTCCGGAGACACCCTCACCTGATGGAACATGGCTTGGATGTCTGCCATCAGCGCTACACGTTCCTGTCTAAACCTGGTAAGTACGCCAAGTAAGGTGCTTGTGAGGTAAGGACCCTGCAACAGCTGTGAATTCAATGAAATTCCTTTAAACACAGCAGCACAGTCAAAAACAACTCTAAGGGTTTTCTTTTTCGGATGGTATACCCCATGATGGGGAATATACCACACCTTGCCGTCAGCTCACTTCAACTGCTGATGTGGTACAAGCTCAGCATAACCCTTTTTAATAACTTCAAAGAGGAAAGCTGTATACTCTTGATGATAATCTTTGTTCCTCTTGAACTTCCTGTGAAGACTTAAAAGACGCTGCTCCACAATGCTGTGGTTATTTGGAAAGACGTCTTCAGCCTTAAAAGGCAAGTCAAAGCAGTAGTGTCCTTCATCAAACTGAATTGAAGACTCCATTATTTGCATTTTTTATCTTCTCTGAAAAGGCATACATCGTCTGATTTTTCATTGAAATCCTGATTGTATTGAGCAACCAATAAGTCTTGTAGCTTGACGACTGAGATCCTATTGGCTGTGGCAGCAGGGCAGCCCATCTTGCCTTTGTGCAGCTCACCACCTCTCAGTGGACCATTGACGACCCACCCCAGTAGAGTCCTGACAGCATATGGTCCTTCGCCTTGGCTATTTATTATTTCCCATGGTTCCATGAGCTTTGGTGCATTGGTGCCAATCAGCAATTCCACCTCTGCCTCAAGACTGGGAACTCTAATGCCTTCAAGATATTTCCATCCCTCTATGTCCTGTTAAGTGAGGATGTTATTTCTACTCACAGGCATAGTCCTCTGAGTATAGATTTCAGGTAAGTCCAGGAAGTTTTCCTCATTCAAGCCAGAGACCTCAAGACCACTAAGCAAAACCGTGTCTACAGGCCTCTTTTGGCCAAGAGTACGAAGAAGAATGCTAGTCTTAACTCCTGAAAGATTTAGTTCTCTCATGAGACGATGGGTACAGAAAGAAGCTGAACTCCCAGGGTCTAGAAAGGCATAGGTGTTCACAATCGTGCTTCCGGACCTGGCCTTCACCTGTACAGGCACAATAGAGAGAACACATTCATCAATTCCGGCCCCAGTATGGCCACACGTCCCCAGTGACACAAGTGCATTATTGACTGATACTTCCTGTACTTTAGATTCTATGTGTAGGACAGTTGGATGTTTGCGTTTACACATATCACATGTCAAAGGCTTGTCACATTCCCTGCTCATATGACCTCTCCTCAGACAGCTGAAACACACTCTGCCTACTTTCAAAGCCTCCAATTTCTCCCTGTGTGTCATCTCATCAAGCTGTGAACACTTCTCCACTGAATGCTGGCTCTTACACACGCAGCATGACTCTTCATCATTTTTCTGTGAGGCCGGCCCTCTGTGCTGTTGGTGCCAAGCTGCTGATGTGGTTGGTCCGAAGGCAGTGTTAATGGCAGCAACAGTAGCTTGGCCTCTTCCAGTATATCTGCTCTTGGATTTAGAGGGAGGGTCTAATGGAGTACCCTGTAGGTCACCAAAGAGAGGATCAGACAAAATCTTTACCTGACGCTCAATAAAGGCCACAAGATTTGGGAGCATAGCTCTGTAACCACGGCGCTCCTGCAGCTCCCAGGCGACAGACCTCCATTTTTCCCTCAGCTTATATGGCAACTTCATCATTATCAGGTGAAGATTGGATGGCACATTCATCTCCTCCATATGCTGCAAATCTTCCATAACATTGCAACAATCCCTTAAAAAGATTGAAAAGGACTGCAGAGCATTAATGTCATCAACCCTCATCGTTGGCCACTTCATAGCCTTCTCCATATAAGCTACAGCAATTTTTAATTCATTTCCAAAGTGTTCTTTCAATAAATTCTTTGCTCTCTCATAGCCCTGCCCAGGAGCCATATTATAGCAACTCCGAACCAGTTCTCTTGGCTGCCCTCTGGTATGTTGTTCGAGATAATAGAGACATTCTTGTTTATCTGTAATTTTCTTTTCAATAGCTTGCTCGAAAACTCTAATAAAAGCAGCATATTTAAGTGGATCACCATCAAACTCTGGTATAGCTCGTGGAGGAAGAAAGGCTAAGACTTGGTTCTGAACCAACTGAGCGGTGATGTTAGTTTGCTGTTGCATAAGGTCATATAGAGTAGGATGTTGAACATTATCAAGAGAGGAATAATGATGTGACTGTGTTTGCATACGTGTACTCCCTTGTGAGGTCAGTGGCTGAGATTCTGCTGTTAAAGCGCTGGTGAGTCTGGATCCGTTTCCCTGCACTTCAGACTCAGGCATATAGGTAGGCCGACTCCCTTGTTAGGTCGAAGGCTGAAGTCCTGATGGTGCAGCGTTGGTGAGTCTGGTTCCAAGAACGTTCTCCCGCACTTCAGACCTGTGAGAAGATGGTGCATATGACACTGAAGACAAAGAGTTACCAGACCTTACCAAAGACTGGGCTTGTGGAATATACAGCCTTCCTTTAGGCCGTATGGCCAGTGGCAGAGAATGGTCCTGTTGGAAAGAGACCGTTTTAGAAGATTGCAAAACGGAAGTGGTGTTCGGATAACTTGATATTTGTGATTTCAAATGAGCATGAAGATAGGCATTCATGGCATCTTCTCCATTATCCTCCTCATACTCATCCACATCTTCACCACCACACACATTTTCAAACACAGACAGTCTAGCTGTAGCAGCATTTTTCCATTTGAAGGGCTTCTTCTTCAACGTCAATGTCGTGCATTTTTCTCAAAGCGGCTGCAGACTGTAAAAGTGCAGCCCTTTCAGCCTTTGCCTTTAAACGTACAGAAATAATACTGAAAGCCTTTGAATGGACAGAAGAGTGATCTTTATGATTTGACCCTTTACTTGAAACATTGGATATGCTATCTTCAGGCCTTATGTCAAGATTTGTTATAGACAACACATCAAGATCGTCAACAGCATCAGCTAACCATTTCTTCACATCATTCTCAAATTTGTTAATTTCCTCTGTTTTCTGTGCTAGCCACTGTTGTTGCTTATCGTATTCAAGGTCTGGCATAGGCATTTCCAGCAGAGTAATTTGAATTTCCAAAGCATCATTACACAACGTGATATATTTACTTAGATATTTTTTCACGTCACACACAGTTTGAGATGTCCTTTTTCCAGAGAGAACCTCATTGATCCTTTGCTTAATTTTATTAGCTTGCATAAGGTGGGATTTACAATTTTTTTTTCAAACAGCATTTTAAATCCCTTAGCTGTTAGTTTTCTTATTTCTTATGTGTTTCCCCGAATTGTCGTCATTCTCATCTATAGCCACAGAAGCGGTCTTGGTCTTGTCGGGCAAATTTTCTTCCTCCGCACTCATCTTTGTGCATTAAGCGTGTCAAATTCAAAGCGCTCAATAAAACAGCACAATTAACTTTACTTATGCAGAGGCCACCAACAGCACGCACAACACAGCACCTAAAATATTCCGAGCATTGGTATTTCTTTCAATTAATAGCACAAGTAGCTTGATTTTAAAACAACCGCCTTTTCGAAGCAACAACACTGAAATTTCAAGAGTCCACCCTTTTCCAATTCCATCGGCAAAAATATATGAAAGTGTACCCACCAACTTACTGTGGTTGCGGTCTGCGTAAGGACTTACAGGTGTTTCAATTCAAACTTCCAGGCTCCATGATAGACAAGCAATCCAATGAGATGGAGACTCCTTTCAATATCCAAACGACCAGGACACTCCTGTCCAATTCAGAAGCGTATCCAAACGAAAAAAAAAAGGAATAGGTTCTTGCGTTGTAAAGGCTATCCTATAAGCCTCGGCATGGATGGCATGGTGTTCTCAACACATAGCAAAAGAATCCAAGTCCAGACATTAGCTCTCTTTTCTCATTTATTATAAAAGTAGAAAGGGTATTTTCCATCAGATGATTCTTCACCCAGTGTAAATAAATAAGTGCTGTTGTGCTGTTGGTGGAAAGGGTGTTCACGGCTATGGTAAGAACTGTGTGTTCCCCGACATCCACACCTTGCCTAACTAATTACTACACCTGTAAATATACCCAACTCCCAGTGAAGTGCCACACCTAGTGCAATGCTCCCCCAAGTGGCTAAAATAAGTAATAACTAAATTAACCTGTCTAAAGGTGAATATAAATGGCTCCTACACCCTGTAAACACCCATTTGCAGTCTTTTGTCTAATGTCTGGCGAGGTGATCTTGCTCTATTGTTCTCAATCACACGTTTCACACTTCTGGCGGTATGAAAATTAATCATCATTATTCTTTTATCGTTATTCTTTTGTTTGTATTCAGCCATTATAGCCTTTATTCTGGCATAAGACTTGCCCATTAACAGCACACTACAGTAATCCACACGTTATCTATAGTCTTTTTAGTTAACAAACAAACTAAAAGCATATCCTTGGAACCTTATGTGACTTAATGTAACAAAATAGATTAGCTCCTGGCGCAACAGGTTCATTAGAGCTACAGTTAGCATCAAGCTACATAACACAATTTAAAAGATTAAAATTATACTTTCACTCAAAACTCACTTTTAACGAACATTGAGTATTTGAATTACCATTCTGTCGTGATCTAATGGGGATTTCATTCATATGATGATGTTAAAACATGTTATATTTAGCATTTTATATGGAGCTAATCGCTACACCTGCTTAGCATTTATAATGTAAACATCCATTATTGATATAAAAATAGCCAAAATCACATGAAAATAACACAAAAACCTTATGCCATAGTTATCGTGTGTTTATTAGATTCATATTTCACGCGTAGAAATTTAGAATTGGTTCATTCTTCACTGAGCACAGGACGAGGAAGAGGAATAGAGGACAGCGTCGTGCAGGAGGGCAGTATTGAGTCATGTAAGATGATTAACAGCTCCAGACATCAAATGAGCGCGCAATGACTCATATCTGATGCAAATCAGGAAGAGGAGAGATAGAGCTCGCTCTGTACACTGTTTCAGCTCTTTCAGGTCGGATAATTCAGTGGGAAATTAATAGAAATTGTTTTCTGTATGACAAAATATTTTGTAAACGTGATAATAAACAATATTTCTCCAAATATGCGCACTTTTGAACTAAGAGCCATAGCAAACGCTGTTCTTTGCAGCTGTGTGGACACAACTGAACCGCAGCTGACGAGAGAATTAATTTGCGTGTGATATTCAATTCAAAATATCTTACAATACAGATCGATTATTTTGCATTAATAAATTAATGTCACTGCATCCCAGTTTTATCATAAACAGTGGTCAAATATCGAAGCTGGAGGCTTTAATCTTTATAATGATACCCAGTTTGTCCAGATAAAGTAAGTGTGTGATGTTTTAAAGGGGTGATGAATTGAGAAATCAACTTTCCCTTGAGCTTTTGATATATAAAAGGTCATGTTAATATAAGAATATCCTGTAAGTTTCAGAGCTGAAAACTTCCTTGTTAGTCAAAGAAAAGTTTTTATAGACACCAGGCCCAGCAAACGACAGGTTGGGGGATCTATGACGTCAAAGGAAGGCAAGCACCGCCTCAGCAGAAGAATATCAACGCCTACTTCATCACTGCCTGTTTAGCCCCGCCCACCGATTTGCGCATGTAACATAGGCCTAGTGTTAAACCATCGAGCTACAAAGCAATAAACATGCCGATGAGGATTACAAAATATTGTGCAGTGACTGGGTTCAACAGTAATGCAACATGTAAGTAACGGTGTTCATTCTAATGCCTGATCTGAAATGAAAGTGATGATTCATGTAGTCAGATGCTCTTTGACTGTGTGTCAGTAAATCAGACCAGTGACTAAACATCAACTTGCGTTGTTTGTCTTAGTAGGATGAAAAAATCTGTTTTTTAACAGTGATTAAATTCTATAAAAAAAGCGATCAAAGAAAGCTCCCTTTGCAATCGTTGGAGCAGCACGCGCTGCAGCTGTCAATCAAACAGAGAGTTTATCAGTGACTCCAGTTTTATTCAATGAATCTCTTAACTATATCACGTTTGCACTGTTAGTGAAGATGAAAGCATTCGTTAGTGTACAGAAACTGATTTGCAATGATGAGATCGCTGCTTTCATGCACTCAGATGTGTGTGATCGGCTACAATGATCATCACTGCAACCTTTCATGCTACAATCTTAATATAATGCCATAGATCTAAATATAATGCCATAGATCTAAATGTAATGCAACACTTTTCACAATTAGTTAACCATGAGAACTGTAATAGTAAAAACGCGCTAAAAGAGGGAGTAATACTATTTCAAATGCAAAGACGTGCAGTGGGTGTTTACACTGAAGTCTCACAGCGGACACGCCCCTTAAAACGGAGCATTCAGAGCAGAAGGCTAAAATCAGGGTAGGAAAAATGTTGGATGTATAAAGCATTCTAACATTATAAGGGCACCCCAGGAAACATCATAAAATGATAAAAAAAAATGGCAGTTCATGACCGGTTTAATGAGCAGAGACTGTTGAACAATAGTAATCTGGGGCCATCGGCGATCCTTGACACTAAAGGGGGAAAGCAAAAATAATTATATTGTGATATGCTGTATATAGTATCGTGAAATAAAATGATTTAATATTGGTCATATCGCCCACCCCTAATTCCCAGTTTAGATTCCAGTAAGGAAAAAACAGTCAAACATTTATATCAAACATATTTATTCTGGCAAAATGTTTTGTTGTAGCAGATTTCCATGAATAAAAATCAGCAGCCTAAAAAAAAAGAATGGCTTCCTATGGTTTTAACAAAAATACCACAACAAAAACAACTGGACTAACTAATATACATTTCAAACATTATTAAAGACAAGTAAACAGTAATAAAATAAGAACAAATTAGCAATAGCACAACTGGTACTGAAATTTTAATCAAATGTAAAATAACTGCATAGTTTTCTTTTTTAAATAAAAAAATAGAGGAATCCTTATTAAAGTTACAGTTATTCATCCAAGATCAGTGCGTGATTTTCTTTTTCTTTTGTTTTTTAATTAACGTTAATGACAGACTTGCAGCAGGATTTTTAGGCTGCTGTCACTTTAAGACCTCCTTCTGGATCCAATATAGTGATTGTTGGGAAAAACAGTTTAGGACCCAAGACCAGATGTGAAGAATGAAGACCAAGAGTCAGGAGTGTGATTAATACATTTTTTATTTTTTTTTACTGAAGAATAGTTTGCAGTTTCATCAGCAGAAGCCAGCTAGTCTCTCAAGGAGTTCGTAGGCCACGCTCTCTCTGCATATACATACAATTTCTCAACACAATTATACTCTTTTCAAGGTCTAGCTATGTCATTACTGCAGGTTGAATGATTCTGATTGGCTAAGAGAAAATAGTTAGTCATAGTAAATTTCCACACATGGTCAGTTAATCAGATGCACATCTCCATAGATCAACTGTTGACGCTGAAACCCCGGAGGTCGGGAGAAGGCGCCAGCTTGTCCAGAACACCTCCAATACTGATCTGTAACAAAGAATACTAGCGCACATACACAGATACACAGCTTCTCCAAGGTTGGAGTTGGTTGAGCTCCAGCTCTGACCAGAAAGTTTCCCAAAACATCCTGATAACATGTTCTTTCTCTCAGTAAGAGGTACAGACAATATTCACCATTATTCTCTAGTGATAGAAGATGCAAAGAAAAATAAAAGCTTATAAATATAAAATGAATACAATGTAATATAAAATAAATATAAATAAAAGCAGTAAAAAGGAAGGAAACAATCAAACTAGAAGAAATCATTTAAATCATCTTAATATGTAGGAGGATAAATATTGATTAAGGATTTGATTTATACATTTCATTAGGATATACAGGTGCTGGTCATATAATTAGAATATCATCAAAAAGTTGATTTATTTCACTAATTCCATTCAAAAAGTGAAACTTGTATATTATATTCATTCATTACACACAGACTGATATATTTCAAATGTTTATTTCTTTTAATTTTGATGATTATAACTGACAACTAAGGAAAATCCCAAATTCAGTATCTGACGCTCTTTAATGTTACGTGACTGATAGGCACGTAACATTAAAGGCACGTACGTATAGGCAAGCGGCGGTGCGCGTGTGAACGTGATCATCTCTTTCTAAAGAATAAACATGAATTAATATCTTAAGGTATGTTGAGGATACATTACAACTTACTGAAACGTATCATATGTCGTGTAGTCGCTCAAACAATGTTTCAACCGCGGAAAGACGTCAATAAAACAGCTTGTAAACATTGTCACGTAGCATTACATTTACCTCAGGCAGTCATTCAGTGTCCACAGCTGTTAGTTCGCTAGAGAGATGAACTCTTTCGCTAAATATATGCACTATATTAGCATATATTCATTATATTCTACTGAACCTGTTAGTGATATCTTGATTATTTCATGTATGTTTAAATAAATCTGTCATGGAAATGACAGACACAACGAATTGGGAAAAAAACATAATTTTATAAATGGATTTAGAAGTTAATGCAAAAACTGCCTTATGTGAAGTTTACATGTTTGCATACAATGTGTTATTTGAGTTTATTATATCTAAAAATAAATAGCAACTGAATTTAGGCTAATAGTTTGGGCTCTGTTGTTAACCTTTGATATTATAGTAATGTGCAAGTAAGGGCTCCCTGTTTACAGCATTATCTTTAAGAAACTTTTAGTTATAATTGAATTCATTTAAGGACAGACACAATTTTTTCAGTAAACCACTGTTTAATAAAAATATATAAAAAGCAATTTTGTAAAACTGATGTACCGGTCCCGTACCGAACCGTGACTTCAAAACCGAGGTACGTACCGAACCGTCAGTTTTGTGTACCGTTACACCCCTAATATATATATATATATATATATATATATATATATATATATATATATATATATATATATATATGTATATTGAAGCGGCAGTGGATTTCAGAATCCACACCCTTCATGATACACATGCTTTTTCTTTCTCAACTGTTTACATTCACTTAAGACAAAACAGACTGTGTTTACGAGGATATTGTGACATACTTTGTGTGTATTTGTGCATTCAAGCGCAAGAACACATGTACGAGAACTTAACTCTGTATCACGCACTATACGAAAGGCGGCTTTATGTGTGCACGCTTTTGATGTGCGTGCAAAGAAAACAGCCCAAATTTGCCAAAGTGAGTTCTCTTTCGTGTCTTCTTGCGCTTGAAAATGGTTTGAAATCACATTAAAATGCGCACACGGGAAGCAATAAGTGGAATCGAAATTTTAATTTTATTATCCGATTCCTGACCTTAAGTATTTGATTCCAGAATTGGGATCTTTCCCTCATTCCATTAATTACTGTTCTCTCTTTGTATCTCCAGTGAAAATCAAAAGGCAGAAAGTAAAAAACTTGACTTTGATATTAAAAGTGCTTAAAAAGTATTGAGAATTAAAATATCATTCAATTAAAATGATAAAATATTATTTAAAAAGTTAAATACACTTGTATGAGATGAAGACAGTCTTCTAGAAAAATATGTTTTATTCTACGTGGAGCGTAGAATAACAAACCTCACAAATCCAGAGAAATGCAAACAAAACTTACTGTGCACCTTTAAGGTTTAAAGGGTACATTTTGTAAAGATTGTTCCAATGTTTGAGTTGAAATGTCTTTTTTGGTTTATCAGGGTAACATTAGCAATCACAGGAGTAAGCCTATTGGTTGTCTTCACCACCATTATTGGTCTTCTGCCCAATGGGAGGTAAGAAACTTTTTTACTGTCTTATACTAGTGCTGGACTAACATATCTGTGAGACCAATAAATTGTCAGATATTTTGAAGTTAGTAGTAAGTTTATATTCTAGAGTGTGATTTGATATGGATGTTAATGCGTCCCTGTGTGTGTTTGCAGGGTGAAAAATTTTCTCAGTGAGACCGTGCACCTGATGTGTTACCGTATCTGTGTGAGAGCGCTGACTGCTATCATCACATACCATCACAGGTAAAACACCACAGATCATATGCATGCTTCCTGGAAATCTCCAACCATCCGGAGCCTTGGCTTTATGAGTCAATGTGCATCTGACAATCTGACAGTCGCATGCTTGCAATCGCACTCAATCATGTACAAATAAACAAACATTCACAAACAAGCAGAATCACACACTCTCAATCAGACAATTGATATTCAAACAAACACTCACACACAATCACTCATACTCTCACAATCAGATGCTCACAATCACACAAACACTCACATAAATGCTCGCAATGACATAAACACTCACATACACGTTTAAAATTAGACCCTAACAATCAATCAAACATTTGCATACACACATAATCACACAAACACTCACATGCACTGTTAAAATCACACACATACATGCTCACAATCAAACACTCACATACATGCTCACAAATACACACAATTCGGCACCATAACCAAACTCTCATACATGCACAATCACAGTCATACTCTCACAAGCACACAACCACAATCACACAATTATACTCTCACACAAATTCACAATAAAAAAACACTCACATACACACTCACAATCACACACATGCTCGCAATCTGACAATATAGCCACTTTTCACTTTTCTAGTTGCTTAAATGTTCCATTCCTTGCCAGCCCTGCCTAGTCGGTACAGATATGTTTTTTATTTTCCACTGCATTTTCATTTTGACTACAATTGCGTCAGTCATTGCCTTGGTAATTCAAAAGTTTACAGATGTTTGCAAGTGCGTTATGGAGGATGATCAGATATTTCACAATCTCACAAATACTTACAATCACATGCTCACAATTACTCTCTCACAAATACTCACACCCACCATTGCATAGCATCCGTCAATCACACACACATGCTCACTGTCAGACACACACAATCAAACACTCACATACACACTCACAATCACACACATACAGTACAATATGACACCCATAATCAAAAACTTTCATACATGTACAATCACACTCATACTCTCACAATAACACAATCAGACACTCACAAACACTCAGAGGGTCACAATAAAACAAACACCCACATACACAATCTGCCAAATACTCACAATCACATACTCACAATTACTCTCGCAATCGGACACTAACTATCAATCAGCCTATAACACACACAAACAGATACAATTAACCCTTTGAGAACTTCTTTCTCAAATACACACACTTACATTCAAACACATACATCATACACGCATTCTGTCACAATCACATGTTCACAGTCACTCTCACAATCAGAAATTCACAATCAAACACTCCATTAAATGCGCTCACACATACACACACTCACAATCACATGCTAACAATCATTCACACAATCAGACATTCACAATCAAACACTCCAATAAATACACACACACAAACACAATCAGAGGCTCACAATCACTCAAACACACTCACAATCACATGCTAACAATCATTCTCACAATCAGACATTAACAATTAAACACTCCAATAAATACACACACACACACTCACAATCACATGCTAACAATCATTTCACAATCAGACATTACAATAAATGCACACACATACACACACAATCACATGCACAAACACAATCAGAGGCTCAAAATCACACATACACACTCACAAACACATGCTAACAATCATTCTCACAATCAGGCATTCACAATTAAACACTCCAATAAATACACACACACACACACACACTCACAATTACATGATAACAATCATTTCACAATCAGACATTCACAATCAAACATTCCAATAAATGCACACACGCGCACACACACACTCACAATCACATGCTAACAATCACTCTCACAATCAGACATTCACAATCAAACACTTCAATAAATGCACACACACACACACACACACACACACACACACAAACACAATCAGAGGCTCACAATCACATATACACACTCACAATCACATGCTAACAATCATTCTCACAATCAGACATTCAAAATCAAACACTCCAATAAATGCGCACACACACGCACGCACACACACACTCACAATCAGAGGCTCACAATCACACATACACACTCACAATCACATGCATAACAATCATTCTCACAATCAAACACTCCAATAAATGCGTGCACACACACACAACACATTTTAACAATTTATTTAAGTCCACTTAAATAAACATTATAGGTGCAGTTAAATACATGTACAAAATCATGGCCCAGTGGCATACAGCAGATCTTCACAAAGCATATCTCTCAGGTGTTATGGGTATAAGTAACAGTGTCTATTCCATATATGGCGGCTGCCTATGATAGCAGACAGGGCACAGTACTTTGCTAGCCGTTTTGGCCCTCTTTTTGGGCATCCCAAGTTGTTGAAGCCCTCTTACCACCAGCCTATGTGTGTGTCCTAAGCTGCCAAATATGAACATGAGTAGTCTGCCCCGATAACCGATCTCTGAGATGGTGTTTAAGAGCGGCTGGTATTTAATGACCTTGGTCATAAAGGCTTCCTCCATGCTAGAGTCAAAGGTGCATGCAACCTCCAGAATAAACACCTCACTGACCTCCTCATTAATCACAATAACATCTGGTATATTAGCAGACAGATGTGAAAAAGCATCAGAGTTACTATTGCCATGCTGAAACATGGATGCTTTTACACTAGAGTGTTTGTATATTTTTACTAAAAGGTGAGAGATGTTTTGATACGTCTTTCACTATAAGGTCCACTATTCTGTCGTGGCGTGCTATGTACATTCCCTTGTAAGCATGGCAGCCGTTCAAGATGTGTGGCAGTGTTTCAGTGATCTGTTCTGTGCTGTGATGCAGACAGTGAGGGACCTGGGTTGTAGGAAACCAGATGGAAAGGTTGAGTTTGGTAGGAAGAACTTGCAATCTTGCTTTTACTGTGAAGATGACGATGTCCTCACTGAGTGCGGTATTCTTAAAAGACGAGTGAGAAACAGAGTGGTCAGCACAGGGAAGACATGCCAGTTTTCCCTGAAGTCTCAGTCCAGTCCAATGTTGTTTTTGGTGATGTTGGTGTAAGTCTAAGAGAGTTCGCCGGGCACCTGTAGATGTTAGCGGATAGCTGTGACCACCGTATGTGGCTGTTGCCTTTGCATAGATCAGGGGATCTACTCCCACTCCAGTGCTACTCCATTTCAGACACAAAGGTCGTTCAGGTCTGGCTAGTCTGACCAGACACCAAAGCCAGCAAAATGGGTGTCCAGTTTCCCACTTGGTTTCCTTTTGAAACCAAGGAAGTGGGGCTCTGAGTCCCTGGCCAACGGCACCTTACGTCTTCTTAGGTCCAGGAACAGGGAGGATTGAGCCAGCTCTCTAACGTCTCTGTCATTACTATTCAGCATGTTCCGAAGGTGGGAAATCCGCATGCTGGTGAAAATCCAAATCCACGTTTGGTGCTCCCAACCCTCTTTCCCATTGGGGGTGAAAAATAACATCACGGGTGCTATGTGTGTTAAGTCCAAACCACTTTCGCACTAAGCTCACTGTTTTACTATTCATTTCACTCACATTGACACATCCACTTTAACCATTGGTTGGTGGCAATTATAAAATTAATCGCACTCCAAGGGTGGTCTGAAGTGGTGTTGGGTGAGTGAGCTGTTCTCCACAGGTTACTTCATAAAGGAACCTCTATATACATCCTTCACTATGTCGATGAACAGTTGAGGTAGCTGTATTTCCTCCAATGATCTGATCGTGACATTGTGAGATAAAGTTCCAAATGCATCTCTGAAGTCTAGAAAGACTGAGTACATTTTAAATGACTCATGCTTAAAGTCATCTGTTTTTAGGCAGAATACATACTCGTTCATACCTTGCCTATTGATGTATGCCTTTTGCTTGGTGGATAAGATGTCAGCTTCCATCAACCAAGGGAGAACTCTGGCCAGAATGCATTTCATAAACACCTTATAGATGGTAGGGAGGAGGGATATATCCCTCCATGTCGATGGATCATCAGGGATGTTGTCTTTTTTTTGGAATACAATGAATTAGTGCTCCTTTCCATGAATCTGGTACTCTCTTATTTTCCAAACAGACATTAAAGACAGTTGTTAAAATCTGACATGACTGCATAGTTTTAAAAGTCTCATATGTCACACCATCCTTACCACTGGCTTTGTTGTTAGGGAGGTTATTTAAAACGGTCTCTACTTCCTTATTTGTGAAATGCGTTGTTTCAGGGAAAAAAGTTGGCTTTAGCGGTGGCACGTTCGAATGTTAGGGTGGGAGTGGGAGATCCTCATCATGTCTCTGATTTTGGCATTTATTATCATAATAAGTTTGTATAACTGTAATGTAAGTAGAACAGGGAGGAGGGTCGGGATATTCACTGTTGTTTACACACACACACACACACACACACACACACACATCAGAGGCTCACATACACGTGCTCACACACACACTCACAATCAGAGGCTCACAATCACACATACACACTCACAATCACATGCTAACAATCATTCTCACAGAGATTCACAATCAAACACTCCAGTAAATGCACACACACTCGCAATCAGAGGCTCAAAATCACACACACACACTCACAATCACATGCATAACAATCATTCTCACTATCAGACATTCAAAATCAATCACTCCAATAAATGTGCACACACAGACACGCTCACAATCACATGCTAACAATCATTCTCACAATCAGACACTAACAATTAAACAAATACACCCATACTCTCACAATCACACAAACACTCACATACAAGCTCACAATCACACAAATGCACACTTAGAATCAGATGCTCATAATCAGACGCTTACAATCGCAGAAACTCACACACTGTCACAATCACACACAGTCAGGTGGTCACAATCACTTCCACAGTTGCAATCATTCAATCACACACATGCTTCCAATCCAACACCTTCACAATCATGCACTCAAATGACACTCCCGATCGAACACTTAGTCATACATTCTAAATCACATGCTCACAGTTCTCACTGAAGTTCTTCAAACCTGTCTGACTATATTCCTTGGGACACAAAAGGAAAATATTTTGGAGAATGTTCTATTCACTATGTCTCTATTCTCCATGTAATTACAGTGAATGAGAACTGGTTCTTGTTTACTCCCCTGGCATGTTCTGTATAGAGGGTGCGGATATGTTTATTTTTTAATGTCATATGACACACAAAACCCTGTTTCAAACAGAGATTCCAGAAAATACACTGATTATATTGTTTGATTTTGGTTCATTCACACTGCCAGTGATTTAATGAAATCTGTGCGTGCGTTCACTTACATTCCGTAAAGATCCCGTAAAGTATGAGGCGCCATAGTTGACAAAAACTAAGCGAATGCCTCGCATCTCTCGCGCACTGTTGGTCTCTCTCGCGGACACACTCGGCATCTCTCGCGCACTGTCGGTCTCTCTCGCAGACACACTCGGTCTCTCTTGCGCACTGTCGGTCTCTCTCGCGCACTGTCGGTCTCTCTCGCAGACACACTCTGCATCTCTTGCGCACTGTCGGTCTCTCGTGGCATTCGCTTCGCTTTTGTCAACTACGGCGCCTCATAGTAATGTGTAGTGGACAGCACATTCCAGGGCCCAGTTATGGCCGAGCCCCTCTCTGCCCGGTTTGCTACATTTTGATTGGATCTTGGTGGACTAACAAACTGTCCAACACCATCAGATAAAGATGCTAGGACAACAGCCAGACACCTCTTGGAGTGCAAGAAGAAGACCTCTGGTACCAAGCCCAGGAGTAATTCACAAAACTAAGAGAGGGGGAAGGTGGTCATCTGATGTACTCATAACCACACCTCAAGTGACAGGTGATCCAAAAATCACAACGTCAGCAGTGACGTGAGCACCAATCACTACCTTACTTAACCTCCTTGGATGGACGAAAGTAAAATCACTACAAAATACATGACATGACATCAGGATGTTTCGTGTAATGTATGTGTCGAAAACACTAGTGTTGTGGCACAACAGCATAAGTGTTTGCATCACTTCCTTGACAAACTTTTTTTCTTTGTTCCTTGATGAACACAAACCTTCTTCTTTGTTAATGTGCAACATGAATGTTGATCTGCATTTAAAACCTCCGCACGATAACTACGTCATTGGATCAATCCCGGGATGTGTTTGCGTTCACACAGAAGACACTCTAGAAATTTTCTAGGATCAAGGTTCTGTAGGAAAGGGGCTAAAGAGAGTGGGGCAGAGTTCATGACGGTAACAATGAGGTAACAGGGACTTTGTGTCTTAGGGTGTGTTCACACTTGTAGTTCGGTTCACTTGGTTTGTGTGGTCCGGATAAAAAAAAAAAAAACATTTTGTTCTAGTCTGCTGGTATTTTCATAACCTAAAGATACCGAAAGTAAACGTTCAGTAAGGTTTAGGAGTGTGTTTATGGAAAGCGCATTTGTAAGGTCAGGCACTGATATTGGACGAGAAGGCCTGGCTCGCAGTCTCTGCTCTAATTCATCCCAAAGGTGTCCTATCGGGTTGAGGTCAGGACTCTGTGCAGGCCAGTCAAGTTCCTCCACACCAGACTTGCTCATCCATGTCTTTATGGACCTTGGTTTGTACACTGGTGCACAGTCATGTTGGAACAGGAAGGGGCCATCCCCAAACTGTTCCCTCAAAGTTGGGAGCATGAAATTGTCCAAAATGTCTTGGAATGCTGGATCATTAAGAGTTCCTTTCACTGGAACTAAGGGGCCAAGCCCAAGCCCTGAAAATAAACCCCACACCATAATCCCCCCTCCACCAAACTTTACACTTGGCACGATGCAGTCAGGCAAGTACCGTTCTCCTGGCAACCACCAAACTCAAGACTCGTCCATCGGATTGCCAGACAGAGAAGCGTGATTCGTCACTCCAGAGAACACGTCTACTCTACTCTAGAGTCCAGTGGCGGTGTGCTTTACACCACTGCATCCGATGCTTTGCATTGCACTTGGTGATGTAAGGCTTGGATGCAGGTGCTCGGCCATGGAAAAACCCATTCCATGAAGCTCTCTATGCACTGTTCTTGAGCTAATCTGAAGGTCACACAAAATTTGGAGGTCTGTAGCTATTGACTCTGCAGAAAGTAGGCGACTTCTGCGCACTGTGTGTCTCAGCATGTGCTGACCCCGCTCTGTGATTTTACTTGGACTACCACTTTGTGGCTGAGTTGCTGTTGTTCCCAATTGCTTTCACTTTGTTATAATACCACCAACAGTTGACCGTGGAATATTTAGTAGTGAGGAAATTTCACAAATGGACTTATTGCACAGGTGGCAACCTATCACGGTACCACGCTTGAATTCACTGAGCTCCTGAGAGCGACCCATTCTGTTTGTAGAAGCAGTCTGTATGCCTAGGTGCTTGATTTTATACACTTTTGGCCATGGAAGTGATTGGAACACCTGAATTCAATGATTTGTAGGGGTTTCCCAATACTTTTGGCAATAAAGTTTGTATGTGCATATGATGGTATTTGGACCAGCTGAGAGCTTGTGAAGAGCTTATAAAATGTGTAATGGAGTCAAAACAGCAGCAGGAATTTCTCCGTCACACACACAAACGATCTGCTGCGAGGAGACACGGATCTGTACTAAACTGTGTGATGGCAACATCACGACTATAACGAGAAAAAACAGGTATGTGTGAGCAATCTGTCCCTTTTAGGGTCTCATCTTTCTGTTTTTGGTTCGTTTACATGTCTTTGGTCCGTGTTACATTCATATATCATTCAAACCGCACCAGAGTTCGTTTGGAAGCGGACCGAGGCCCATCTTTTCAGCGGCATCGGTCCACATGTATGGTGCGCACCAGGGTTCAGATGGCAGCTTTCACACTTATACTACTAAACTATTGGATGCCAACACAAACTCTTTACCTGTTTACTTTACCATAAACAGTGCTCTCCGTGTTTCTCCTGTAACTATTTACACTCTCTGCTCACAATCTCCTCTCTGTGTTTTTATCTGGAACAGTGAAAATAAACCCAAGAATGGAGGCATCTGTGTTGCCAACCACACGTCACCCATTGATGTCATTATATTGGCCAGTGACGGATGCTATGCTATGGTGAGTGTGTGCATTTGTGTGTATTTGAGAAAGAAGGTCAGAGGGTAAATTGTGTCTATGTGTGTGTTAAAGGTGGGTCAGATCCATGGGGGGCTGATGGGGCTCATTCAGAGGTCTATGGTGAAAGCTTGTCCACACATTTGGTTTGAGCGCTTAGAAGTTAAAGATCGCCATCTAGTGGCTAAAAGGTAACACAACATCACCACTTGTCTAATTTATTTTGAACAAAAGTGCTGTGGCCAGTTCAGTTGCATAAACTCAAAATGACACGGAGTCTAAAAATTACAAAAAAAAAAAATTATTTTCAGAAATCTTATATCAATCTGCTATGATAAAAAATTATCTTTACATTTCTGCATTTATTTTTAATATCTTTTGGTGATTCTTTTTTACCTTCATATTCTTGAATTGTATTGTTTTAATTGAAAATTTAGCATTTTCTTTTACATTTTCACAAAAAGGACCTCCAGTCCAATTCTAGTAAAATCATCAATAATAAATCATGCATTCAGTCATTGAGTGTCTGCTGACCTCTTGTGGAAAGAAATTACATTAATCTGCGTTTTATAATTACTGCCACTACAGGAGAGCAGCCTATAGTGTCTCTATGAAGATTATATTTAGAGCAAATAAACTGGTATATGGGAACAAAACTCCTATTTGAAACTTGAATTTTTATGCATTCAGAGATTTATTTAGACATTAAAAAATCAATAATTTGTAAAAAATAAAAAAAAATAATTAATTTTATGTATGTCTATGTGTGAGTGGTGTACATGTGTGTGTTTGGGTGTGTGTGTTTGTGTTTGTGAGTGTGTTCTGAATTGGGGATTTTCTATAGTCTCATACTTTAGAGAGTGTATATGGGGGTATGGGGGTCAAATTGAACCGTGAGGGAAGGATTTACTATTTTCATTACAAACACATTTTTTTTGTGTATTCCCATTTCAAGTGTGAAAGTTTAAAGCAAGCTCTTAGACCACTGATGATCACATGTTTCTTAAAAATTCTAAATAAAATAATTTCATGTCAAAATGACCCAATGAGAGTAGGGTTAATATAGTTTTTAAGTTTATGCAACTGGCCCCTGGATTCTTCTTCTAAAAAAATGCAGTTAACATTATTAGTTCAAATAGCTCACTGGATTATTTTATAACTTTCTTACTTACTGTTGTTGTCATCATTAATCAAATGGGTTTTATTTCAGGTTGAGTGATCATGTAAAAGACAAAAGCAAACTGCCTATCCTCATATTCCCTGAAGGTAAACTGAACTCATTCTCAGAAAGGATTATTAATGTGAAAGGGAATCTAGGAGAGTCTACTAATTTTTGTTCCTACATACACTACCATTTAAAACTTTGGGGTTGGTAAGATCTTAAGATTATTCTGCATTTATTTAATCAAAAGTAATGTAAAAACTATGAAAAATAAATAAAAAAAAACTATAAAAAAACAAAAACAAATATATATATATATATATATATATATATATATATATATATATATATATTATAGCAACTCAAAATAACTTATATAAATATAAAAATTATATTTGAATATATTTTAAAATGTTTTTTTTTTAATATACTTTAACTTAATTAGCCCAAACTTTTGAATGGTAGTGTGTACAATTAGGGTGACCAGAATTCGCAGAGTGGAATATGGGACAAATGACACCAAAAGAAACCTCATTCAGTTTTCACACAATATTAGTTGTTCCCTTTCGAAAAGAAACTCACACTGCATCCTGAGACACTATGGGGAAACGCCTCGGCATGACTGGTATCTGAAGCAACTGTAAAATCACGGCAATCGTATTGGCCGGCAACAGCCTATGACATCATACTAGTGCAACCAGGAAGTATATAAGGGGCACCTAGAGAATATGTCATCCTCTTTTTCGTCTTCAGGGACTGTTTGTTTGAAGCGATTGTGATCAAATTCAGGTAAGAATGGCTTGTGTAAGCAAACATTTCAAGTGGTGTGTGGATTTGTGTTCAAAGCTTTTGACACTTGATCACACACACAACTTGTGCGTTGTTTGTTTTGGAGAGGAGCACGTGCGTTCAGTTCTTGAGAGAGTTGTTTGCACGGATTGTGAGCGTTTCCCTGTTAGGAAACCCCAACCTCGTTTGTCTACCTTCCTGATGAAAAGAAGGACAGGCATCTGTACCCAGTGGCTTGGTCCCTCTTACTTGGGTCTCAGATGAAGCTCGTTGAAGAGTTAGAGAGAGGTGTTAAGAAGTGAGAGAAGTGCTCTTCTGCCATCAAGCCATGAAGAGCAGGAGATGACTGTCGGGGGTGAAGAAGGTGAGACATCTGAGCCCTCACAGCCGCCCTGCCCGCGTATGATGACTGTAAACCCCCTCACAGGCGCTCATAATATCAGGCCTGAGGATGGGCCAATGATGAGTTTGTTCCATCATTTGAACCCTTCTGTGGGTCCGGCGCCGGGCTTGGTAGTGAATGCATCCTTTCAGGCTGTAAGAGTGTGGCATTTACATTAAGGCCTCCGCTCTTTGAAGTCTAATCTCCTTAAAGGAACACTCACCATTCCAAGCCTCACCATTGGTGAAGAGCCGTTATAAATTCAGTGACCTCAGCTCCCTATAGAAAGGAATAAACGGGGGTGTTTATTCATAACATTATATTTTATATAGGATTATATAGGGGCATTTAGACTGAGGCCCTGGAGCTCCCATTATTTGGGAAGGTTATCGTGACACCCTTACTATGTACCTCCTCTCCTCTGAGAGTAGTTTTTGCAAGGTTTTTATATAGTAGGTATTTATACACTCACCTAAAGGATTATTAGGAACACCTGTTCAATTTCTCATTAATGCAATAATCTAATCAACCAATCACATGGCAGTTGCTTCAATGCATTTAGGGGTGTGGTCCTGGTCAAGACAATCTCCTGAACTCCAAACTGAATGTCAGAATGGGAAAGAAAGGTGATTTTAAGCAATTTTGAGCGTGGCATGGTTGTTGGTGCCAGACGGGCCGGTCTGAGTATTTCACAATCTGCTCAGTTACTGGGATTTTCACGCACAACCATTTCTAGAGTTTACAAAGAATGGTGTGAAAAGGGAAAAACATCCAGTATGCGGCAGTCCTGTGGGCGAAAATGCCTTGTTGATGCTAGAGGTCAGAGGAGAGTGGGCCGACTGATTCAAGCTGATAGAAGAGCAACTTTGACTGAAATAACCACTCATTACAACCGAGGTATGCAGCAAAGCATTTGTGAAGCCACAACACGCACAACCTTGAGGCGGATGGGCTACAACAGCAGAAGACCCCACCGGGTACCACTCATCTCCACTACAAATAGGAAAAAGAGGCTACAATTTGCACGAGCTCACCAAAATTGGACAGTTGAAGACTGGAAAAATGTTGCCTGGTCTGATGAGTCTCGATTTCTGTTGAGACATTCAGATGGTAGAGTCAGAATTTGGCGTAAACAGAATGAGAACATGGATCCATCATGCCTTGTTACCACTGTGCAGGCTGGTGGTGTAATGGTGTGGGGGATGTTTTCTTGGCACACTTTAGGCCCCTTAGTGCCAATTGGGCATCGTTTAAATGCCACAGCCTACCTGAGCATTGTTTCTGACCATGTCCATCCCTTTATGACCACCATGTACCCATCCTCTGATGGCTACTTCCAGCAGGATAATGCACCATGTCACAAAGCTCGAATCATTTCAAATTGGTTTCTTGAACATGACAATGAGTTCACTCTACTAAAATGGCCCCCACAGTCACCAGTTCTCAACCCAATAGAGCATCTTTGGGATGTGGTGAAACGGGAGCTTCGTGCCCTGGATGTGCATCCCACAAATCTCCATCAACTGCAAGATGCTATTCTATCAATATGGGCCAACATTTCTAAAGAATGCTTTCAGCACCTTGTTGAATCAATGCCACGTAGAATTAAGGCAGTTCTGAAGGCGAAAGGGGGTCAAACACAGTATTAGTATGGTGTTCCTAATAATCCTTTAGGTGAGTGTATAGTAGGTATTCAGAATGAACATTACCTGTAGTGACTGGCCTGGCCTCCTCTCAAATTAGAGAGTCGTTTTGCTAAGGCTGCTGCTCATTTGAGCTATGAGATAGTTGATGTTTCAAGTGTTTGGCCCCTAAGGCCACCTTGATAATCATTCTGTGCTGAATAAGCTGGCTTCCTCATGAGAATCATTCTGTTGAAGCTGTTGCTCTATCAAGCTCCAGGCAAATTCACGATTTCAAGTGTATGGCTCTCTGAGGCCTTCTTGATAACCTCCCTAGGCTGAGTGAAGTAGTTTCCTCTCACTGAGAGAGTAAAAAGCACTATGCTGAAGCCTGTGCTCCCCCGAGCTCCAGATAGATCATGAATTCAAGCATTGGCCCATTGTGGGCGGCCTTGACAATCACCCTGTGGTGAGTGAGCTGGCTTCCTCTCTGCCGAGAGTCAATATATTGAAGCTGCCGCTCCACTGAGCTCCAGGCAGATGATGTTCTAAGCGTTGGCCGGTTGTGAGGCCACCTTGACTGTAACCCTGTGGTGAGTTTGTGGACTTCCTCTCATTTAGAGAGTCATTATGTTGAAGCCACCACTCCACTGAGCTCCAGGAAGGTCATGAATCCATGTATGCCGGCCCTCCATATTTGGGCCGGCCCGATACCCAGCCTAGGCTTAGTACTTCAAGAATACGTCTCTAGACAGAGGCAGTTTTTGCTGTAGTATCTCTGCCTCCTAGCCTACAGTAGGTAGTACTCCCCTCGTTTCAGAGGGTCGTTCTGTAGAGTACTTTGCACCCTGTGTCTGGTCAGAAGGGCGAAGGACTCCCTTGAGAACTCCCTGGTAGGTCAGCTTTTCTAGATCTGTAGGTATACCCTCATTTGAGAGGATCATCCAATTGAGAACCTCGTTCCCTGAGTTTGGTCTGAAAGGTCAAGCGATTTTTATGAACCCCCTTGGTAGATCAGCTCCTGTTAGAGCTGGAGGTACTCTCATTAGGGACCCAATGTAGAGTACCCAGCCTCCATAGTGCTTTAAAAGAAGTAGGTCTTCTGTAGGCCCTCGTTTGTAAGGGTTTGGAAAGCGCTATGCTGAGTCCTGCTCTCCAGCATGCCTGTCTCTTTGTCCGGTGTGAGCTGGGTACTGCATTTTCTGCAGTCCCATCTGGTTACCGCTCATGAGGTAAGTAATGGTAAGAGGCTCCGTTTAGGAAACAGACAGGTTGTTGGCTAGGCTAGGTCACAAGTCAGACCGGGTCAGCCTCACTGGTGGCTCTGGGGGTTGACACAATGTCCCCTAAAAGTGACTGACCAGGGCTCTCGTTCGGCCCCTTGGCCATACTCCCTTAAAGGAACCCCTTCCTAGTGAAGATGCTGGTTCCAAGCCTTTGAGCAGCCTTTGACAAGTCCTTCTGTTACTTTACGGAGGCACTTCCTCATTGAGGCTTGATAGTGGCTGTAGGGAGTACTGTCACTGACAGTCTAGTGTGTGACCAGAAGGGCTGACTGGTGTTGAAACTGCCATTATTTGTTCTTAGTCACAGCCATTTCTTGGCATGCACTCCCCTCAGCATGGCGGCGTGGGTATTTCGTTCCCCATAGTGTTTCAGGACGCAGTGCGAGTTCCCTTTGGAAAGGGAACGTCTCGGGCTACGACTGTAACCCGAGACACTGCGTCTTGTTGCCATGCCTCTGGGCTGCCTCTTCAGTCCCTTCAGACGAAGAAGTGGATGACATGTTCTCTAGGCGCCCCTTATATACTTCCTGGTCACACTTGTATGATGTCATAGGCTGTCGGCGGCCAATACAATTGCTGTGATTTTACAGTTGCTTCAGATACCAGTCATGCCGAGGCGTTTCCCATAGTGTCTCATGACGCAGTGTCTCATTCCCTGCTCTTAGGGAACCAGGGTTACAGTCGTAACCCGAGACGTTTTCATGCCTTTTGCATAAACCTTTTTATGTAAGACGTTTATGCAACCGGCCCCTGATTACACTTGATTTTTTTCAGGCAGAGAAATAATGTTATTTAAGATATTTGTGACTTAAAATATTTAGTGCATTACAATTGATGAGTGTTGTACACATGTAAGCTCTACCATCACAAGTGACCTGGGGCCGGATTCACGAAAATCTTCTTAAGAAAGAAGTTAAGAAAATTCTGAAAATAAATTCTAAGAAGTTCGTAAGAATGTTCCTAAGTGCAGTTCTTGAAAAATTCTTAAGAAGTTCTCAAATATTTTCTTAAGATTTTTTTTTACTTAAGACGAAAATGAAAGGTATTATTTGATTGAAAGGCGGGTATTGCTGAAGACTGAAGCCTGTTTTTTTTATTTAAGATAGGTTGGAGATTATACTAACTTTAAGATTTTTAAGAACATTCTTTTCGGGAATATGAATACTTCTTAAACTTTGTCTTAAGAAAAAGACCATTCTTAAGAAATGTTTTTGGGAATACAAAATATTCTTATCTTTTTTCTTAAGTTAGAAAATAAGAAGGAAATAGCAGTTAAGAAGAATTTTATTCCTAAGAGTGTTTTATGAATCCGGCCCCTGGTTGTTAATATGGTCTTCTGTTTGTTTCATCTGTTCATCATATAATTTGTGTCTAGGTACCTGCATTAATAACACATCAGTAATGATGTTCAAGAAAGGAAGCTTTGAAATTGGCTCGACTGTCTACCCCGTTGCCATAAAGGTCAGAAAATCTCACTTCTCTAATGAAGATTCCGGGTTAGGGATGTAAACAGATCTTAAAAAACTTAAGTATTAAACTCGTCCTGGGTTGTTTGTTTAGGGTTTTACTACATTGAAAATATTTTGATGAAATTTTTGTACCACCAAAGATTTATTTGATAATTTAATGTGATCTACTTTTCTGCACTGGTACCCACTGATAGCCGGATTATTTAAAATACTCCTGTAGTTGTTTGTGTAAGCACGCTGTGAAGAGCGTCAAAGGTTTCTATTTACAACTTGTTTACAGACCTATCTGTTGAGCGTGTGAACGCAGTTGCAAATCAGATGCGTTTAAGTTAGTCAGAATCCGCTCAACACTGCTCAGTTCGACAAAGTTTTTGTTGAGCATGAGTTCTGCATGCTCGCGAATCCTTTCATTATAACCAAGAAAGTATAAACAGTGTCAATAAATAAAATATTTATAGTGTAGACAGCTTCATTGATTATAATGGGAGTTTTTGCAAGAGTGCAGATTTGTGGAGAAGGGTATAGCTGCAGCCTGGAGATCTCCAAATGTGGGTGGGAACTCCAAAATGGGGTGGGAGCTCCAAAATAGGGCGTGGCTTCCTCCCATTGACAGACAGGCACATGACACGCATGCATGATTTTTCACCCCCCAATCCAGTTCAGCAGCCGATTCTAAAGATTTCATTGGTTATGTCAGTCACAGTGATGAGTTCCTACAATGCTATGCTACAACAAATTCGAACCTACCCTACACCCTAACCTTAACCAGTGAAATTGACCGCAAGGCGGGATTTGCGCTGAATAGCGTGCTAACGAAAATGGCAGTTCAGGAGATAAGCAGTTAATAAGATTGTACTATATGAGATCGTCCGTAACTTTCCAACAGGACCTCACCAGACATTGGCACATTTTTAGTTGCATCCAGCATCATTACCCCTTCCTACCCTGCGAATCGCAAGCCCCGGGACGCCAACATCGCTTAGAAAACAGCAATAAAGTAGAATTTTCCTGCATGCTGCACTGGGACGGCTCACGGGAGAGCTCCCGCTTATATCATTGAGCAGAGGTTCAAACTCCGCTCTGAATGACACTGGCCACGGGCTCTGGGCTCCTCTCTCACGGAGCATATTAATATAGGTATATTTTATAACGTTTTGTTCTAATATCAACTTGAAACAATGTTTAATTTACGAACATTTATTTTGAAATGTAAGTCATTGACAATTGGATGAAGCCAGAGCCAATAGCGAAACTCTTTGCTCTTGTAGACCCCGCCCCCTTTTGGAGGTTCTGCCCACTTTTGGAGTTCACACCTCATTTTGGAGATCTCAGGTCTGAAGTTATACCTACTTGGATTTGTGTGCCTCGCTTTGTAATTGACAGCTTCAGTGATTATAATACCTGCGATCTTTGCTCACTTTCTGTATATAATATATATTTTTCTCAGTTTACATGTGTAGGGTACTTTGTACTGTGTGCCATTTTTGACCCAGGAAAAACCCTGTTGTGCTATGATCATAAATGATACCTTAATTATACACATGGTATTCTTCTATTTTATGAGTAACGTTAGTTTGTATGACGGGTTTAACTGAAAAAATTACCACACATTTTTTAGTTCCACAACTTTGTCAAACCTGATGATAATGTTTGAGAATGAACGAAAGAAAATCTTGTGACCTTTCACATGAGTTCACATGATTCATGTCACTAATTTGCTTAAAAAATCTCACCTAGAAATACGGCATGATCTAATCTAAAGTCTTAAAAAGAAGAAATATTCAGATTTTAGAAAATTTAATGTCACGTTTATAATTTTTAGTTTTTTCTTTTACTGATCATTTACATATGCAAATGTGCCTATTCACGTGCCTTTTACACTTGAAACATACTGGACATATTTATTATTCCAAACTTAAAGACCCCCTGTGGTGAAAATCAAGTTTTTAATGTTTATATGTCTATGTGGTGTTTTTAATATGCTTCAAGACAAACCATGTGCAAATTCATAAGTCAACACCATTGCTGAGTATTTTCTCCTTAAAAGTCCATTGAACCAACGTCAGTCTCTCAAACGCAGTTTGAAAACGCCGGTGTTTCTGATGTCACAAACTACCTTGTAACCAATCACATCAACGTGTGGGCGGGCTTTAGCATATCATCATTACTCTGCTGCGAAGCAGGGTAAACCGTGTACATTTAGCAATATAGCGGGTGAATTATGTATATGATGTATATTATGATGTTAAGATGAGCTATATGCCTTTCTCCACTGACGTTTTAAGTTGTTCAAAGCGTTTCTAAGGATGCTGATTTATAGAAGGCAGACTGTGATGGCGAACGGGAACATGGTTTGTGTAACATATTATTAGCTGTTTGATAACATAGTCAAGCAAAAGGCTCATCATATTAATTACCATTATGTGTCCAACGTTGTAGAGTGATACATTTGTGCAGCGTTTACTACAGTATAACTTAAGTAAAAGTTCTCTAAACTGGTGTGAGTGGAGACAGGGCCAATTTGCATATTCATGCATCTGTGTATACTAAATAAAGCAAGGATGTAGAGTTACATTCAAGCTATGTTAAGGCATGAAAATGAATTCACAGGAAAACATTTTTAAATGTCATTTTGGTGATCAAAGATGAGTTTTAAGGGATAAAATGATTGACTACAGGGGGACTGTTTTAAATTAGCAGTCAATTAGCTATTAGTTTTTTTATAGAAATGCCTGAACTGACTAGAATGAGTACTTCATTTGTGTTTTTAATGCTGCAGCTGGTAGACTGTAAGATTTCACTCTCTTGATTTAAGCTGTGAAGCTGCTTTCAAAGGGTCCTCCTTGTTTACATCCTCTCTTTACTCTTATCAGCTTTTATGATAATAAAAATTATGAAGAGCAGATGTTGATGTCCTAATCAGTATTTGTTAGTAATAACTATCCTTAAATCCTTAAAAGATAATTTTACTAGAGAATTTTTTTTTAAAGATTTTAAGACTTTTCAGACTTTTTTTTTTTTTCATAAATTTTTTTTTTTTTTGTAAAAATAATATTTATACTACGGGCCTGTTGAATGCTTGAATCTGATTGGTTGACGAACGTTCTGAGGTGTGGAATTATTTTCAGGGAGACGCACGGCTAAAGTAGTTCCAGGCAGTACCTTATCATTTCGCCAAATGATTTCAGTTATTTCAAAGGTCCTTACAGACTACAACAGCAAAAGAACCAAAACCCACAACGACACTGACCAAGCAAATAAATATAGCAAACAATTGGATAAAAATGCCACAAAATTACATTTTAGTATACTGCTGTTCAAGTTTTTGATCGGTAAGATTTTTTGTTTTTAGAAGAAGTCTCTTATGCTCACCATGGCTGCAATTATTTTATTAAAAATACAAAAAAACAGTAATATTGTGAAATATTATTAACATGTAAAATAACTGTTTTCTATTTGAATATATTTTAAAATATAATTTATTTCTTTGAGGCAAAGCTGAATTTTCAGAAGCACTACTCCAGTCTTACAAAAGATTCTATTTAAAATAAATGCTGTTCTTTTGAACTTTTTATTCATCAAAGAATCCTGAAAATTTTTTACACAACTGTTTTCAACATTGATAATAATCATAAATGTTTACTGAGCAGCAAATCATCATATTAGAATGATTTCTGAAGGATCATGTGACACTGAAGACTGGAGTAGTGATGCAAACTATTTTCGCTGTGTATAAAACATACAATATGCTTCAATGTTTACTCGTATATGTAAATATGCACAACATTAATGACAAGACAAGACAATCTAGCTGTTTTGTTAGAAAAAAACCCAGAATACAACATACCTATCACAGCAGTAGTTCTCCCGTCACCATGTTTAAAGTTTATGGCACGCCCATCTCGGGAATTTGGGTATCAAAATTATTTCCGAACTTCCCAGTGGTAAACATGACATCAGAGGGCATTCATGTGCAATTTTTAACCTAAGAAACTCGTATTTATGATAATTCCGAGAGCACGTGAAGGCAGCATTATTCCTTGTGTAAAACATATTTTTGTAATAATTCACAATGAATGCAAAACTTAATTCAGGAAATATTATGTGAAAACAAGTGTTATTGTCTACAGTTTATTTTATTGAATAGATTTTATCTTGTTATAATAATGTTTAGATACGTTTACAAGAAATTAAAAAAATATATATATTATGTTTTGTCTTTTATCAACAATGTGGTGGCGATTGCACTGTATTTGATTTGCATCTTTGTGCTTTTCCAGTATGACCCTCGGTTTGGGGACGCCTTCTGGAACAGCAGTAAGTTTGGGATGGTGAATTATCTGCTCAGAATGATGAGTAGCTGGGCCATCGTCTGCAGTGTGTGGTACCTGCCTCCGATGAGCCGTCAGGTAAGGCTGGCACGCACGCAAACTCATCATCTCTGTGAATGCAATAAAATCTCTGTGGTATGAATGACTTGCATTGCCTTTCCCATTTTTGCATTGGTACATTTAATACACAAATCAAGCACAAATGAGCCTGAGTGGGTTTGGACACCTGTCTGAAGTTTTGTCCACCCACCACAGATTGGAAATAGGCATCTGTTTTTGCATGTGGGCATGCAAATAAACAAATACACCATTGTTTTGAATGCATGTGTAGGCTCTCGGCTCTCAAAAAAACCGGAAATGGTCACCATAGGTAAATCATTGTGCTAATGTGATCCGCCCTACCTCGAATGTTACAGAAGTTCTCTGGAAAATCACTAGAAAAATGTTGAAGCCCTTCCTTGGTGTACTGCTTGTTTTAAAGTGCTCTATAATGCTTTTTAGAATATTATCTTTAATGCAGTGTTTAATATAGCTGTGAATGCAAAAGGTCTGTAAAGTTTTAAAGATTAAAGTACATGACAAATAACGTTATTATCTTCTAAAAGAAAGATTTGAGTTTGAACTGCTAAAACGAGTCGTCAGCAATTCTGGTTTAGCTTACTGTTACATACCTACGTAAAAATGTAACAAATTTGCCAGCCTATGCTCGTCCTCAAACACTGTAGTTGCAGCTGAGGCTTGGAAGAGTTTGGTTCGTTTTGTCGAAATACCAAGAAGACGCTGTTATCAGCACTGCAATCCACATTGCATGCATTTCAAAATGATGAGGACTTGAAATCCCGGTGTGGTAATAGGCGTTACATTTTCCACCACATACTGTAAGAGGTAGACCAATCACAACAGACTGGACTATTTGACCAATCAGAGCAGAGTAGGTTCATGGAAAGGAGGGGTTTCGAGAGACTGAATCTTCAAACAAACCGTTTTCAGACTCTTTGAGAAATGTGGTTATGTGCAATGTATATTATATGAAAATTAAAGTGTTTTTTTTTTTTTTACCTTGAATGAATGTAAACCTATTGCAGGAGAGCTCCAAAACTAAATTAGGAACATTTGAAAGAGCATAATGGGGTACTTTTTTTTTCAAGCAAAATTGTTTTAAATAAACATGCTATTAAAGGGATAGTTCACCCAAAAATGAAAATTCACAATGCACTTACATAAAATTTTTGTTTGTGTCTGTTTGTTTGTGAAAGTCATACACATCAGGGATGACATGAGGGTGAGTAAATGATGAGAGAATTTTGGGTGAACTATCCCTTTAACTGAAAATACTGAAAATAATTGTAACAAGTATGAAAAATACATTTTAAACACTTTTAAAGCACAAGATCAAGGTTTTTGTCGAGGTCTGTTTTGTCCCCTTTTAGGAAGATGAGGATGCAGTGCAGTTTGCTAACAGAGTAAAGGCAGCCATTGCCAGACAGGGTGGTTTGGTGGACCTGCTGTGGTAAGTCTGACTCAGCTATGTTGAGGCAAAAGAGAAGTAATACAAATACAAATACAAATACAAGCTGTAGATGGAGAGATATGTGACAACTGGCTGTCTTAAACTAGAAAATGTCTGGTCTTGGCTGGTTTAAGCTGGTCTCCCAGCCTGACATGTGCAAAAAACCATTCTAAGACCAGACCAGACCAGCAGACTAAAGCCCAATGTACACTTTGGCTGTCCGCGTTTTACGAGGGTTCCGCGTGAAGTAATTTTCATCACTTTTCGTCATCAGGAGGATTAGCAGATGTCCACGCACACGTCTGCGTGCATCCCAATTTTTGCGTTCACACGGACAACAGAGAATGTGTGAGTGGAAACAAAGTCCACTAGATAAATCCACTGGACACACATTTCCACGCTTAAGGCCAAAGGAGTATATTTTGAAAGGCTCACGCTCTCAACTTTCAGCCTCAGACGTCACGCCCGCGGACCGCTGGCTGATCGTCTGATGCATATGGCACACTTAACTGGAAACGCTTCAGGATGTTCGAAGTGTCATCTGATTAGTTGGATTCTACAGGATGTCCGGAAGACCTGTGTGTCATTTTCTATAACGGTCCAACTGGAAACAAAGATGCTGTGACGCCAAACCCCCTCATGCAAGAAGAACGCCATTGTGTTTACAACTGTGACATTCAGTGTGTTTACATGCACCCTCATAATGCGATTATAATGGGATTTTGGCAATATTGCGATTAAACTTTACCTCATGTAAACGCAATACTTTGATCAAACTAATACGATTAAGCTCATAATCGTAGTAACCTTATTCGCATTAAACTATGTGGCGTACGCCAGGGCTGCACGATATTGGAAAAAACTTACATTGCGATATTTTGTATTTCTGCAATATATATTGTGATATAAAAACAATTACACCAGATGAATAGCTCTATTCTTAAAAAGAATTAATCATTCTAGAATAATTGGGGTGATTTTGTAGGAGAGTGAATCTGCATAGAAAATAATAAACAAATTACAAGCATAGATAAATATAATAGAAGAAAGATACTATTGAAATAAGCAGTGCTTTATGTTTTTCAGGTAAATCTAACAGTATTCCGGTACAGAATAAAATAATCAAATGTAAAATAACAGTCTTCACTGTATAAATTAAATATGACTAATATAATTAATAAATAATTAATACATTATTGACTTTGTTAAAGCTACAAAAGTCATTTTCTCTTTCTCTTTTGTTGTTTGATCACCATTGGTGACACTAACAGCTGCGGGTACATGAGGCTGCTGTCCCTTTAAGACGAACGCACGGACCAAATATAAATGGACCTTTCTCAATTTTTTACAACACATAACCGACTGTGTTTACGAGGATACTTGTCGAGACGGTCATTTTGACTTCATTTTGCATGCACGTGTCTGTTTAAGCTCAAAAGAACACATGCAAATGATAACCTTTCACTCTGTGACGGTTAAACTTTGCAATTAATCCGCGAATCACATACGTTCTGAACCGGGGAGCAGCTGGCCAGTATGGATCACGGATCAACTACGATCCCTATACTTGACCTCGCACATCCTGCGATGTGACTATCGCGGATGCGCACATCAGGTAATTAACAGGCATGTAAACACCTTAATCGCATTATTACCGCTCTGACCAAAGTGCGCGTGTGCTCGGTTCTAGATGGATGCCATGAGTTGTTCACACTTCCTGAATGAACTCTGTGACAGTCAGTACATTTACATGGACAATAATATTCTGATATTAACCTGATTAAGACAATACTCTGATTAAGAAACTACCATGTAAAACGCGATTGCGGATTACCTTAATCCGGCCAAAGTCATACTCGAAGTAAACACAAATCGAATTAAAGCTGCAAGCAGCGATGAAAGGGCCCTAGCACCTGGGAGCACGGCCACCCGGTGGCCTCAGGAAAACAGCCAATAGTGGGCGACATGCATTTAAGTGGGTAAATATAGGAGAAATATGGTAAAGTCACTTCAATGTGCCACACTTCCTGCTGCCAGCAGGTGGCGCTTTGACTATAACCAAATATTGGCATGTAGAGGTCTTCAGGCCTGGACTATTATCAAACATGTGAAGTTTGGGGCAGATCGGACACTGTATGCCTGAGTTACAACAACTTCCTGTTTTGTGACGTAAATCGCATACATTAGCACTTAGCCAAGTTTTGCTTGATTTAATGTGTTTCTAGCATGTTTGGGACTTCATGGCATATTTAAATTAGTTTCTGGGAGGGTATTACAGTGTAAAGCATGCCATTGCCTGTTGCCAGCAGGTGGCGCTATGACTAACTAATATTGGCAAATAGATGTCTTCAGGCCAGGACTCTTATCAAACATATGAAGTTTGGGGCAGATTGGACATTGTATGCCTGACTTACAACAGCTTCCTGTGTTATGGCGAAACATCAGACTTTGACAGGACGCCACGGACACGCCCTTCAGGGAAAACTCAAGATCTTCACAATTTAACATCACCAAGGCCTTTAGATTAGACTGATCAAACATGATGTTGTTCTGGTAAATTTCAATGAGGATACTCATCACAGTGTAAAACATGGTCTTTCCTGTTGCCTGCAGGTGGCGCTATGACTGTCACTGAATATTGGCGTGTAGATGTCTTCAGGTCAGGACTCTAATAAAACATGTGAAGTTTGGGGCAGATCGGACATTGTATGACCGAGTTACAACAACTTCCTGTTTTATGGCGAAACATCGAACATTGTGAGGCCGCCACGGACATGCCATTCAGGGAAAACTCAATATCTTCGCAATTTAACGTTGCAAAGGCCTTTAGATTAGACTGTGCAAATATGATGTTGATCTGATTAAATCTCTAGGAGGAGTTCGTTAAAGAACAACGTCTGGAAATGGCAAAATTTGCAACAATTTTGCAAAGTAAATTCAAAATATCTCACTTCCTGTTGGTTTTCAGATTTCGTACCAGGAGACTATTTTGTAGGTATTGGGCTGTTACATGCGTCTACCGAATTTCATACCTGTACGTGAAACGTAGCGGGAGGGGCACTTCGTTGAAATGTTGTAGGTGGCGCTATCGAGGCATTTTGCCATGCCTAATTCTGAAACCCATATCAGGCGTCAATTTTCACCACTTTTGACGTGTGTGCAAAGTTTCATGAGTTTTCGAGCATGTTTAGGCCATCAAAAATGCGATTCATTTGGGAGAAGAATAATAATAGGCTGAGCAATTCCAATAGGGTCCTCACACTATCGGTGCTTGGGCCCTAATTAAGACATGTGGAGTATTCCTATTTTAGTCGCACTATCAAAGTGCATTATAGACATACACACCTTAATCACACTATATGGTTATACAAACCTGGCATTGCGATGTTCATCACGCCGCCGAATAAAATCCAGGATGTCCATAAAAATGTATTTTGAATTTGGTGTGAGTAGATTAAAACAATGGCTGGTAACAATCATACTGTATGCCTATCTGAGTGTGGAATAATCACACCTTTTTTTTTTTTGTGAATAATCAGAATAATGAAAATTGCACGTAAACTGGAGTGAAGAGTTCTGCTCGTGTCATGTAAACATCTTACTGCGATTAAGACCTTGCTCTGATTATTAGAAATAATCACATTATTGGTGCACATGTAAACATAGTCAATGAGCGCTTATCAGGATCAACTAAAAGCTGGATTTTCAAAAGTATGTGAAGTAAAGTTTGTGGCATAGACTTTTTAAAATACATCCAAGAGTTTTACATACTGGTCTGTTATTATAGGGACATCGACGTTACATTTTCACGCCCCTAAACATGTTGCGGAACAAAACGATCTGTGATTGGCAGCTTAGCCATATTAAAGCTGGTTCCCTTTCAGTCGGTCACGTTCGACGTACGTCGTAACTGACCGACGAATTGGGATCTATTTTCAGAGACCAATCTACTTCGAGTGTTAAAAACGAGCCAATGAAGATTGGCATGCGGTCGACGCACTCCACGCACCGCCCCGCAGCGCGGGTATAAATACGGAAGCGGAAGTACCGCATATCGCTTTTCAACTTCGGAGCCGAACAGTCTATTGAGTTGTTCCTACGAAGAGTGTTTTTCGTTGTTACGAGTCTTGTGAAGAGGATCGCTTCCGGTGTTGGTGTGACGGTACCTTGCAGTGGTGGTCGCTAGGACGTTGAGCAAACAGCTGTTGTCACAGCTCGCTGGGCGTTTTCCCTTGAGTGCTCTCAGTGGGCTTGCACCCCTGAACCGCTGCGAGCCGCGGCCATTTCCCCTGTGTGCCTCGGCACTGGTTGGAGCGGCTTTTCCTTTTCTAAAAGAGCTACACGGTTTGACCCTGCGTCTTTTTCAAGATGTCATTCAAACCGTGTGTTTCTGGTTGCCGTCGTTACCTGTCCCCAGCTGACGGACACAATCGCTGTCTCACGTGTTTGGGCGTTCAGCACGCTGAGGTGGCTTTCATGGATGACTCATGTTCCCATTGCGGGAACATGACCATCGCAGTCTTAAGGTCCAGGCTCAACTACCTTGAAAAAGATGGAGTCCCATTGCGCATCCCCCGATCTAGCGGTCCTCCTGCCCTGAAGCAGAGGGCTGCTACTTTGGCTGATGCCTTTGGTGATGACCTGAGGGTAACCGTGAGGGCACTCCCGCCAGGCCAACAGGCTCCTCGGGCCCCTCCCCCCTCCGCTGCGCCGGTTGAGCTTCCAGAAGAGCACGCTGGTTCTTCCCGCGGGGGACCAGCTGTTACTTTTGGGGCTCCGGTTGAGGATATGGTCTCGATTGCTGCATCGGGGGACGAGCTAATGGACTCTGGAGATGACGACCCGGCTGCGCTGCCCCCTTCGGGTGTGGTAGCGTTGCCCGAGTCAGATCCAGAGCTCACGGCTATGCTTTCCCGGGCCGCCGCGAGTGTCGGGCTCAAAGTGGAACCCTCCACCGCGTCCCGAACCCTCGCGGCTGGACGATTGGTATCTCGGGACGGGCCGTGCTGGTTCTCAGCGCCCCGCCCCAGTTCCTTTCTTTCCGGAAGTGCATCAGGAGCTCCCGAAGTCGTGGACAGCGCCCTACAACGCTAGAAACCGATCGACTGACTCCTCCGTCCTCACTACCCTCGACGGTGGCGCGGCGAAGGGTTACGTGGAGATCCCCCCAGTAGAACGGTCGGTTGCGATGCAACTGTGTCCTTAGACCGCTACTGACTGGCGGGGAAATCCGCGCCTCCCCTCCCGGGCGTGTAAGTTCTCGTCCGGGCTAACCGGCAAGGCTTACACAGCCTGTGGAGAAGCCGCGTCATCCCTGCATGCCATGGCGCTCCTGCAGGTCTACCAGGCCAAAGCGCTCATGGAATTGCACGAGGGTAGTTCCGACCCAGGCGTTATGCAGGAACTGCGTACCGCGACGGACCGAAGTCACCGCATGCTCCCTGGGTCGGGCGATGTCCACACTTGTGGTCCAGGAACGCCACCTGTGGCTGAACCTGGCAGATATGCGTGAGACCGACAAAGTGCGGTTCCTCAACGCCCCTGTCTGTCAGGCCGGCCTCTTCGGCGACGCAATCGAGAACTTCGCCCAGCAGTTCACGGTTGCCCAGAAGCAGACGGAGGCGATTAAAAATATCCTGCCCCGGCGACCCGCTGCTGCCTCCACCCAGTCACCGGCTGCAGCGCCTCCGCCTGCTCGTCGCCGAGGGCGTCCCCCTGCGTCTGCCTCCACCCCTGCCAAGCCCAAGCAGCAGCCTCCACCAGCGAAGCAGGGTGCCAGGCGCAAGGGTCCCGCCCAACCCGTCCAGGGTCCCGCGAACTCTGCAGGCAAGTGGCCCTGAGACGGGCAGCCCAGGGAAAAGAGGAGCTGCTCCAGGGGAGGTGGTGTCCGCACCCCTCCTCCCCCCGGAGGAGGACCGGCCTCCCAAGTTCACGGGCATCCTCTTCACCTCCGTGCGGAGCAGCGA
The DNA here is from genome assembly GCA_039654625.1 of Rhinogobio ventralis. Classification (NCBI taxonomy): domain Eukaryota; kingdom Metazoa; phylum Chordata; class Actinopteri; order Cypriniformes; family Gobionidae; genus Rhinogobio; species Rhinogobio ventralis. The sequence continues at coordinate 11,170,225 of CM077211.1, forward strand.
TGCCCATGTCTTGCGGTCCGAGATCGATGTCCTGCTGGCGAAGGACGTGATCGAGCTGGTTCCTCCAGCCGATATGAGGTCGGGGTTCTACAGCCCCTACTTCATTGTGCCCAAGAAAGGGGGTGGACCTGCGTGTCCTGAATCGGGCCCTGCACAAGCTCCCATTCAGAATGCTAACGCAGAAACGCATTTTCGAATGCATCCATCCCCAGGATTGGTTCGCAGCGATTGACCTGAAGGACGCGTACTTTCATGTCTCCATTCTCCCTCGACACAGACCGTTCCTTCGCTTTGCGTTCGAGGGGAGGGCATTTCAGTACAAAGTTCTGCCCTTCGGGCTGTCCCTGTCGCCTCGCGTCTTCACGAAAGTCGCAGAGGCAGCCATTGTTCCGCTCAGAGAACGCGGCGTTCGTATTCTCCATTATCTCGACGACTGGCTCATACTGGCCCAGTCCCGGGAGCAGTTGTGCGAACACAGGGACCTGGTGCTACGTCACCTCAGCCTGTTGGGCCTTCTAGTCAACCGAGAGAAGAGCAAACTCTGTCCCACGCAGAGGATCTCTTATCTCGGTATGGAGCTGGACTCAGTCAACCGGACTGCGCGCCTCACAGAGGAGCGAGTCCGGTCAGTGTTGAACTGCTTGAATACGTTCAAAGGCAGGACAGCGGTCCCACTGAAATTTTTTCAGAGGCTCCTGGGGCATATGGCATCTGCAGCCGCGGTAACGCCGCTCGGATTGCTTCATATGAGACCGCTTCAACACTGGCTTCACGACCGGGTCCCGAGATGGGCGTGGCAGCGCGGCAAGTACCGGGTCTCAGTTACTCCTTACTGTCGCCAAACCTTCAGCCCGTGGGTGGACCCTGCCTTTCTACGGGCCGGAGTGTCCCTAGAACAGGTGTCCAGGCATGCTGTGGTCTTCACGGATGCCTCTTCCACGGGTTGGGGGGCCACGTACAACGGGCACTCAGTTGCGGGTCTGTGGACGGGGCCCCAACTGCGTTGGCATATCAATTGCCTAGAGCTTCTGGCAGTACGTCTCGCCCTGGGCCGCTTCAAAAAGCCGCTACAGGGAAAACACGTACTGGTCCGTACGGACAGCACTGCGGCCGTTGCGTACATCAACCGTCAGGGTGGTCTACGCTCCCATTGCATGCTCCGGCTCGCCCGCCATCTCCTCCTGTGGAGTCAGAAGCGTCTGAGGTCGCTTCGGGCCATTCACATCCCAGGTGCGCTGAACCAGACAGCCGACGAGCTCTCTCGTCAGCCGACACCTCCGGGAGAGTGGCGACTCCACCCCCGGAGCGTCCAGCTGATATGGGACCTCTTTGGAGCCGCGCAGGTAGACCTGTTCGCCTCTCCGGACTCGACCCATTGCCAGTTGTATTACTCCCTGTCCGGGGGCACCCTCGGTACAGATGCACTGGCGCACAGCTGGCCCCGGGACCTACGTTTCCCCCAGTGAGCCTTCTCGCACAGACTCTGTGCAAGGTCAGGGAGGACGAGGAGCAGGTCTTGCTAGTTGCGCCCTACTGGCCCAACCGGACCTGGTTCTCCGAACTCTCACTCCTCGCGACAGCCCCTCCCTGGCCGATTCCCCTGAGGAAGGACCTTCTTTCTTAGGGATGGGGCACTCTATGGCACCCGCGTCCAGACCTCTGGAGACTCCATGTCTGGTCCCTGGACGGGACGCGGAGGTTCTAGGTGGTCTGCCTCAGGCAGTAGCAGCCTCTATGCGCTGAAGTGGAACCTGTTCGTTGAATGGTGCTCTTCTCGCCGGGAAGACCCCCGAAGGTGTTCGACTAATGTCGTGCTTGCTTTCCTACAAGATGGGTTGGAGAGAAGGCTGTCTCCCTCCACCCTCAAAGTGTACGTCGCCGTAATAGCGGCGTATCACGATGTAGTCGAAGGTAAGTCCTTAGGTAAGCACGACTTAATTATCAGGTTCCTCAGAGGTGCGAGGAGACTAAATCCTCCTCGGCCAACCTCGGTACCCTCTTGGGACCTAGCCCTGGTGCTCAGAGCGCTCCAGGGCCCTCCCTTCGAGCCTTTGCAGTCAGTCGAGCTAAACATCCTGTCCATGAAGACAGTGCTCCTGACTGCATTGGCCTCAATCAAGAGGGTAGGGGACCTGCATGCACTTTCGGTCAACGAATCGTGCCTAGAATTTGGGCCGGCCAACTCTCACGTTGTCCTGAGACCCCGGCCTGGATATGTGCCCAAGGTTCCCACCACTCCCTTCCGGGACCAGGTGGTGAACCTGCAAGCGCTGCCTTCGGAGGAGGCAGACCCAGCCCTAGCTTTGCTCTGTCCCGTCCGCGCTCTTCGCGCCTACGTGGACCGAACTCAAAGCTTTAGAACCTCAGAACAGCTCTTCGTCTGTTACGGAGGCCAGCAGAAGGGAAAGGCTGTCTCCAAGCAGAGGTTAGCCCACTGGATAGTGGATGCTATCGTCTTGGCCTACCAGTCCCAAGACGTGCCTTGCCCGCTCGGGGTGCGGGGTGCGAGCTCACTCCACTAGGAGTGTAGCCTCCTCCTGGGCGCTGGCTCAAGGCGCCTCGCTGACAGACATATGTAGAGCTGCGGGCTGGGCCCACCTAACACGTTCGCTAGATTTTATAGCCTCCGTGTAGAGCCGGTATCTTCCCGCATCCTCGCCCCCAGTGGCCAGTAGCGCTAAGTACCCGTTCTAGTGTCGGCTTGCATACGCCACTCCCGCCTCCGGGCCGGATACGTGCGTCTATTGTCTCCAGTTGTGTTCCCAGGAAACGGCTAACCCTGTCAAGCTCCTCCGTCACCCCTTTGGTGTCAGACGTTGCGGCCGTCTGACACCAGGCCTACACCCGTATGCTTGTGGAACGTGTGTGTTAGGCTGGGTTCCATATGTAGCGGTTCCCTAACGGCAACCCCATATGTGTATTCTCCACGGTACCAGCTACCCTACTCGGCTAGCCCCGTGTCTTTCCCTTGACAGAGCCTGCTCTGTCGTCTCTGGTGGTGTTCTTTCCCCCCTGGGACCAGGTTGGATCCACCCCAGAGACTGCCATAGGTAGCACTACCCTGCTAGGTTAGTCCTTATGAGTATTCCACCTCTCCTTCCACTTAAGGACGTGGCTCCGCAGCATACCATCTTACCGAGATGGGCACGCTTTCCCAGCGTTATCCAATAGTCACGCTGAGTGGGTCTTGCAGGAACAGCGGTGACTGGCCTCCCTGACTGGAGCCAGCATCTCTGGCGTGTTAGTAGGGATCCCAATTCGTCGGTCAGTTCCGACGTACGTCGAACATGACCGACTGAAAGGGAACGTCTCGGTTACGTATGTAACCCTCGTTCCCTGAAGGAGGGAACGGAGACGTACGTCCCGTCGCCAGGTGCTGTGCTTCAGCTGTAGGCCGAGTCACCTAGCTCGGCTCCTCAGTTGTAAAGCGATATGCGGTACTTCCGCTTCCGTATTTATACCCGCGCTGCGGGGCGGTGCGTCGACCGCATGCCAATCTTCATTGGCTCGTTTTTAACACTCGAGGTAGATTGGTCTCTGAAAATAGATCCCAATTCATCGGTCAGTTCTGACGTACGTCTTCGTTCCCTCCTTCAGGGAACGAGGGTTACATACGTAACCGAGACGTTTTCTTAGATAAATGTCCTTTGTGAATAACAATTTAGTTGAAACTGGGTTTTGTGTTTTTCTTTAGGGATGGTGGTTTGAAACGAGGGAAAGTGAAAGACGCTTTCAAAGAGGAGCAACAAAAAATCTACAGCAACATTTTGGTTGGAACGCAAGCAGACCGCAGTCGTTCTTGAGGAGAGGAAGATGATTCAGGTGAGGACCTGGATGGCAAGAGACGGTTATGGATTTCACGTCAAATCACAAGAGCTGTCCTTGTTTAATTATTCCTCTTTGTGAAAAGGATCAACACTTGTCCAGTGTTAGGTCAGGTCGTGATGAAAACACACCACGAGACGTGTTTTGATGCGTAATGTTCCTCTGACCGAAGTCAGCGTATAGCGTGTTTCAGTCTATAGTGGCCGGGTTGCTCATGAGGAGTCATAAGGATGCAATGTGATGGTTTCTTTCTCTTTTTTGTTTATTAATTGGTTAGTTTTTAATTTTTTTATTTAATATTTTTCTTGTCTTTCTTTTTCTCTTATCATTTACTCTTAACTAACATTAGGATGCAATAAACTTTTACATTTGATGGCCATGAATGGTTCAAGGAAACGCCTCATCAGGCGTAGGTGTCCGAGAGTTTTCCGTTATGCACTTTCATCTCTCTGCTATACTTCTGCTGCGTGAGTCACTTTTATCCTGGATTGTAACAGGAGAAAACAGCTGAAATATGCATGGCAAACCTGCAATTTAATTTGAAGATGACTTTTGCAGACAAATAATCTGCATTAACCTTGCAAAATACCTCTGTGTAAACAATCAAGCCTGTGTGAAGGGTTTGAGAAGAATTTATGTATTGTTAGATTTTTGTTTTTCTCGTCCTTGTGACATCCAGAACTCTTTGCCATTTCCATCCACATCTGGAAGTCAAACCTTAAGAGTCTTAATGATATTGGCCAAGTTACAGCCAATTGAAACCTCAATGAACTTTTCATGTTTTTCAGGTACTGCATATATTCAGATTAAAACCATTATTTGTGATGTTTAAACAACACTATGCAGCATATACTGTATATGTTTCCTAAAGGATTTATTTTTATTTTCAGATCAACACAAACAAAAAAATCAGTTTGTTAGTGAATTTAGCCTGTTCACACCACAATTTGATCAGATTTTCCATTTTTTTTATTTTCTGAAATAATGAAATTGAATGAACATGTTAAGTCACAGAAAGGAAGGAACAGAGTTTGTGTTTTTTTAAACAACTATTCAGAACACTAAATACAAGAGTACAGATACTAGAGACCTATGCTGCGTCCCAATTCTACTTATATTATGCCCTTAAAGTATGCACTCTTTTTGTGAAGAAAATGTGTACACAACATGTACATACTTTTGAGTGTGTAACAGAACATTAGACAAGCTTTAAGATGTACTATCACATCATTAACATCTTAAGCTCTGGGACCATTTTTGTGTATTTCCGCCTGGATTTGGCCTACTTAAATTGAAAAGCTTCCCATACCCACATACAGTGGTCTAAATACACAATTTACACATTTTACAGGAAACCCTTTGAAGTTACATAAAACGCTGCTAAAAGTGATAAACATTTAAGTATATGTTGTCTGAGCTGTAATAAACCCCCCTAAAAAAGAGGCGCTTTTTGATTTTTTTTTTTTGGTTATAAATACATTTTTGAAAGTGTATAACTCGGGCCCTGTGTGCTCTAGCACCCTGCAGACAGTTTTGGCTGTTTCCACTAGATGGCAGCAAATACTGGAAAAATTATGGAAATTAATTATGTCTGTATCATGTTGTATGTAAGATTTATTCAAATGGATCTGAAGGGAGGAATATTACCTTTTTTATGTAATTTCCGCCTACCCAAATCTAAAGTCTCCCCATACCCATATACAGTGGTATAAATGCAATATCCCAGAGCTCCTCCACAGACATTTAAAATTTAAAGTATATATTTGATGACTTCATTCCAGACCCTGATCAGGGTCCTTGGAGTTTAGGAGGTTAAATTGTGCAAAGTCGCATAGTTGTGTGCATTTTGTCACCGTAAACTGGTCTGTCACTAACTTGTCACAGTTAACATCCTCCACATTTAATTTAATTTCCTTCTGTGTTGGAGAGAACAGAATCTGCCAGTTGTGGGTCTTTCATGTGGAGAACTCTCCTCATATTTTTGCATAATTAAAGTTAATGGCCAAACAGATCTTTATAAAAGTTCACATTGTTGTTGCAGATTAAATATAACACGGATGACATTTAAATAAATATTTTTGTCAGGTTAAATGTTGATTATTAGCCACTCAAACCCCTTTATCTAAACCTCTCTACTTAACAATCGGTCAAGCTCATCCGCCATGTTTGTAGTTTTTTAACACTTTTTATTCGTGTTTGTAGTTCGAATCCTCCTCAAAGCGCAACGTGTTGTGGGCAATATTAGCCGTTTGAGTGTGCACGGATACACACTTAAAAAATCTACTGGAAATAGACCGTCCGGGGACTTTTGGCATACTCTTTTCAACACACTTATTCTAATCTCACATACTATTTAGGATGGATTTGGAAGGCAGAGCCACCAAGTCATAGTTTGTAACAGCAGCGGCAGTGTTGGATTGACGGCATGCTAATGTTTGTGTTGTTCAAATTAAAATATTTATCACACCAAATTTTCACACAGAACATTAGTCTTTAACAGGCCTTAACTCAGCTATGAAATTGCCATGCTGTAGCAATATATATATATATATATATATATATATATATATACTCAATACTAGTACAGGAGGAAACACTGTATGCAACTACTGTATCTAGCTCTAAAACTAAAACACTAAAGGGCTCATAATGAAAGATAGTATTTTCACAACGTGTCGTGAACTCTTTTTGCTCTGTAAAAAGAAAATGTACCAAGGGTCTTTTATTTCATGACTATGTTTGGTTACAACCACTGACAAACAAGATGTTGCTTGTTTAGCTTATTGTGGTAAAGCTTGAGTGACATGAGCCACACGTGTAAAGCTGTATCTGAGTCACTTTAGGTTTTTGGCTTCTAATGAATAAGATTAGTTTATATTGGATGATATCTCATTCTCAAATAACACTCAAGCTGTGAAGTTCTGAATATTAACCCTTATATGGGTGCGTGCAGTCATCTTGTACCAACCTAGATGGTTATTATTAGGATTTCTCATTCAACTATCATCACAGTCATTTCATTAGTCATTTGTAAGAGCAGTATCTCTCACATTAGCTCAAGGAGGCATGTACAGTACAATGGAGTTCCCCCAATGGAGTTTTGATTCAAGAAAGTGTGACATGTATTTAAATATAATTATACCTCATCTACAAGCTTGAAAGTGGAATTGAATTGGCCCCATGTTGTGTAGTACTCTACTAATTCCATCTTTAAAGACAAGTCTGCCTGTAATAAACAGTTTGATTGAGTATAATTAAAGCTTTAGATCTCAACTGTGATCTGAAATAGTACGACCACATACCAGCATGTGAAACAATTTGGCTGCTGGGCTCAATATGTGGGAATTACTTTGTTCTCTACATGTCTAAACCAGTTACTGAGCGCATATAAATGGCTCTGTGGACATGTAGTGAGAGCTTGTATAAACATGTCACAGATTACAATATACCATATATAGTTGCTTGTTTTCAAAGACCCTGATGTAGTTCTCAGCTTTATGTGGAGATTCCATTGAAGCTCAGTGTAGAGGGAGCCATTGATGATGTAAGACTTATTCCAATTCACTGACTTCGTGCTCTTTTCTGTAATATTTTTGCAATTCATCATCATTTCAGTATCCTTCTGGGATCCAGCAATTCAATCTACTCTTTAAAACTTAAAACTAACAGGCTTTTCTGAGATACAAAATGTTGTCCGTTTTGGCACGACAACTTATTCTCATTGTTTTAAAAAAATCTGACATCAAAAAAGTATCTGCTTCTGCAAAATAATGATTGTATTGAAATGACTGTTTTTAAAAAAAACTTTACTGAAAAAGTAGCAGTTGTACAGTATTGTTTTATTTTGTAATTCCACTACCATTCAGAGGTTTTTGAAAGAAGTCTGTTAATGCTCATTATAGCTACATTTATTTGATAAAAATACAGTAAAAACAGAAATATATATATTTTTAATTACTATCCTATTTTATTGTATTTTAAAAAGTTAAAGCCCAAAATTTGAAGCCCAAAAAACGGTATCCGTCCATTATAAAAGTAATCCACATGGCTTACACACGAAAAATATCTAGCTTCCGGCGGACAGGCTTCCGTATTCAACTTACGGAAAAAGCGCAACTGCCGCGACGATGACGTTGGACGTAGCGTTTCTAACACAAACCCATCGCTTCACTTCAGAAACCCTTTATTAATCCCCCACAGCCGTGTGGATTACTTTTATAATGGATGGATGCACTTTTTTGGGCTTCAAATTTTGGGCTGCCATTCACTGCCATTATAAAGCTTGGAAGAGCCAGGACATTTTTTAATATAACTCTGATTGTATTTGTCTGAAAGAAGAATGTCATATACACCTAAGATGACTTGAGGGTGAGTAAATCATGGGGTAATTTTCATTTTTGGGTGAACTTTTACTTTAAGAAATGTTTCTTGAACACCAAATCAGCATATTACAATGATTTCTGATTATTATCAATGTTGAAAACAGTTGTGCTGCATAATATATTTGTGAAAACCATGAAAATTATAATAAATTATTATTATTTTTGTAAAATTATAAATGTCTTTACTGTTAGGTTTAATCTATTTAATGCATCCTCGCTAAATAAAAGTATCAATTTCTTGTAAATATTACTAAGCCCAAACTTTTGAGCGATAGTATGTGTACATTATTATTTGCAGTTTAACTTATTAATTTTGTAAGTTGTCAAAAGTAGAGTATGATTTACTTCTCACCTGTGGGGAGACAGTAAAGGTCAATACGGAAAAAACTATTCCTATGAAATGCAACAAACTTGTCAAATTTGTATTGGTTTAGCTGTCATTGACAGTTTTTTTTTATTGAAAGTTGTAAAATATCTGTTAGAAACTTGCTTTCTTGCCTTCATATTTTAATATATAGATGCTGTTGTCCACTACGAAGAACAAAATTGTTTATTTTTATGTATCAAACATGTCATTGGAGAATTTAACAACAAAAATCTTAAAACAATCAAACTTTGCTGGCTCTCATGAGGATATGTAACATTTATTGTGCATTTTATGCACAGTAAACAGTACACACATCTTAATGTCATTTAGATTAGTCCAGCCTACAAGGAGAAAGTGTGAGATTTGTACATTGTCATTAAATTGGATTAAGCTCACCATCCACATTATTTGAGTGGGTGTGTGTGTTGACGTCACGCCGTTTATCTGTCATAACAATGTCACCAGTGATTTGACTGCTGCCACGCTCTAAAACAGCACCTTGCCAATACAACCACCTGTTTGTCACTGTTGCTTAAAATGTTCCAATGTGATACAGTCATGTACAACTATATAAATATGCCATATATGTAAATAAAAGAACTTCAACACAACATTCTCTCAGTTTCAAGTTTATGATGGGAAGTCAAGTCAAGTCACCTTTATTTATATAGCGCTTTTTACAATGCAGATTGTTTCAAAGCAGCTTCACAGTGTTAAACAGGAAAATAATGAACAGAATTTGATTCGGCTGTACAGCCGCTCTGGAGAAAACGGTGATGTCATCTAGCTCATTTCAATTATCATATAGTGTCAATGCGGGCAGATCAGTAATATAGTTGAAAATTTAGTGTCCCCAACTGAGCAAGCCAAAAGCCAAAGGTGACGGTGGCAAGGAACCAAAACTCCTTTAGGGGCCAGAATGGAGAAAAAAACCTTGGGAGAAACCAGGCTCAGTCGGGGTGCCAGTTCTCCTCTGGCCGACGAACAAATAGTGTATGATTATGATTCTGGCAACATTACAGGTCAGAAGTCATATTAGATCGAAAGATATTCGTAAGATTATTCGAAAGATCGGAGTCGTCATGCCGGAGACGGGTTTAATGAGGATGTCGTGTCGATGCAGCATTTACAGGTGGGAGTTTAATTGACACGGTCTCTGCAGACATTTCAGGGATGCATTGGTCATGTCTAGGCACAGGTCCACCATCTGGATACGGCCCGGATCCGGCTGACTGCAGTAAACCTCGGGATAAACAGAGAGACTATGGTCATACTTCCTGGTTCTAGTAAGAACTCGAGCTGCTGCATTTTGGACCAGCTGCAATTTATTTATTAAGGGTGCAGGGCAACCATTACAATAATCTAGCCTTGAGGTCATGAACGCATGAACTAACTGTTCAGCATTTTGCATTGAAAGCAAGTGTTTCTATTACCCTTTGCTTGCTCTCAAAGGAAATGAAGAATACACTTCAAGGCCCACTATAGTACCAGTAGCTGAAGTGGCTTACCCATAAAAAGCCTGTCCTGGGCTGGGCCTGCTGAGTAGTGATGGGTCAATCATGAACGATACATTTTGACAAAACATCCCATAGGTTCTGTACAGGAAACAGAAATGATTAGTTCATAGAGTCGTTTGTTCTTTTGTCACGTGACGTTTGGATTTGGAAATTAGTTAAAAGTTCCCAACCTTCCTTACAAAACAAGCACATAGTTAGATTTTTACTCTTACAGTTACATGATGCGTTTCTGGTCTCAAATTTCTTACACATTTTTTCTGTCACAATGGTTCTTTTCCATAACTCATGATGAACGAACGACTTAGACCTGAAGACTCAAGAGGTGAACTAATCATTTCTGTTTCCGATAGAGACTGCATAGCCTTAGCCTATGGGGCTGTGACGTGACAAAAGAACGAACGACTGAGCTAAGCAAAGAATGAATCATTTATGTTTCTCATAATTTGCCCTTGGCTGCATTATAGTTTTTCTTATTCTAAATATGATCAACGTTTGCTTAAGTTGATGTGTTGGGGAATTTGGCTGTAATCATGTAACCGGGGCCTAAAACTAACTTTTTGCCACACCTTCCAATGGCCGTTGAAAAGTTATATAAATATTTTTTATCGACCATGAAACTGTTTTTGCAAAAACAGGCAGTATTTACACCAACATTGTAGATACCAATGAAAATTCACAATTCTCTATTCCAATTTTGATACCACAGCTAAAACTACCAGACTAATATACATTTAAAACATTATTAAAGACAAGTAAACAGTCAGTAATAAAATGAGAACAAATAATCAAATTACAAGCAAAAACACAAATAAATACAATATAACAAATATACAAATGAAATAAACGGTGCTTTTTAGGTAGGTCTAAGAGTTTTTATAAAGTATTTTTTATAAAAGAAATTTAATAAAGTAAGCAAATGTAAAATAACACTGCATAGTCTTCACTGTACAAATTAAACATCCATATTAATCCTTATTAAAATGACTAAAGTTATTCAGTCAAGAGTAGTGAGTGATTTTTCTTTGTCCTTTGTTGTATGATTAACATTAAAAACACAGACCGCAGCAGGAATATTAGGCTGCTGTCACTTTAAGAGCAAATGCACAGATCTAATATACTGATACTGATGCGTTTACGTTCACTTTAGACATAACCGGCTATGGGCCAAATTTTACTTACAGCTTGCACCAGCGCAAACCCTCTTTTGGCGTTAAAAACTACTGTCAGGATTTACTAACGACACGCAGTGAATAATTATCGCTGAAAAGGCGTGGACAGTTATTTTTGCGGCTGACCTTATTGCATATGCATTTGTAGGAGTTTCACTTTCAAATATAAAATTTATAGGAGGTATAGGAGGAGTATTTAAATGAATCACACAAGGTGATTTACTAAGGTTTGTGCTCATCAATTTACTGGTTTTTGCGCCATTATTTACCGGCCCAAAAATAGAACGTCTTAAACCAGACACTAACGGGGAGATTGTATTGATCATTATGGAAATTATCCGGCTGCGTCTGTGTTGTTTAATTTGCGTGTCGTCTCATGCTAATTTGCCCTGTTTAGTAAATCTGGCCCTATATTTACTAGGATACTCTCTATTTTTGACATAAATGTGTCCACTCAAGTGCCAGAAGATGTGAAAGAGCTCAGTTTAGTATTCTCACGCTGTCTGAGATGCGCCTTTCTGGGCGCACGCTTCGGATGTGTGCGCACACAAAACTTTCCACACAACGCATGAGTAACAAAATTAGCTCCCTTTTGCGTTGTCTTGTCAAGGCTTAAACTTTCATGACGATGAAGCACTGGCCAGTCAACTGTCCCGAGCGTCGTTTACGTTTGTTTATGTTCAGGCATTGTTAGAATTCATAAAAATGTTACCGACCAACTGGCGAGTGACACCGTTTCATATACTTGCCAACTCCGATTTTTAATTGCATTTGCGTGTAACATTTTGATTATAATCTGCTGAAATTAACAAAATGACTTGAAAAAAGATTTGTTCAAGATCTGAATCGGCAAAATTATCCAAACTTCCCATTACTACTGCAGGCTGTAAAAGCAGACACTGGACATTGGTTTTAGGCTCTACATTGACATATGACTGGAAAACTGTGTCAAGCACTGAAGCAGAGTTGTTCTGCCAGAGTCCTTTCACTTAACATGAATTATAAACATTCATTCAGCCTGCCGCTGCTGGGCTGGAGTCTGACCTGAGAAACAGAGAATTTCCTTTATGGTGACATTTCACTTGAAGAGGGCCAACTCTTAGGTAACAGCCTATAGACCAAGAGGGGATACAATGACTTCACCCAGCCAAAGAGCTGATGGATAGATCACAACACAAAAAACTGCATGCTGAGTACACTAGTAAGCCGCATGCTTATTGTTTTTACATGTTTGGTACAGAGGATTCAATTTAGATATTAACAGATCTTTAAAATAGCCAATAGTTTTCATCTAGTGAATATAACCCTTGCATTATCGTGGGAAGAGTTCCAGATCTTCAAATCAGTTTTGGTGGAACATTTAAAATGACAAACTCCAATGAAATGTCTGCCAGGGCACACTGGACATGTGAACATGTGCATCAGTTTCTGCACAATTACCTTACCTTTACCAGCTCTGAATCCATCGAATTAACTAGATTATGAACTGCTGTGTTCATTTATCTAATTTGTGGTTCTGCAACAGGACAGATGCAGAACAGAAACTACATTCATCCGTTTTTGTTTTGTTTTGCAAAATATTGCCATTGGGATTTTTTTAAATTTTACATACAGTGTTGCAATAAATATTACATGTGATACAGTAAATTCCATGAATATTGCATATGACATCGTTATTAAACAATAACACATATTGTAGCTTAATCTGAGACCCATAAATTTGTTTTCAATTGCTTTCTGTTGTTTGCACTCCACATACATTTTTGTTAAACCTGAGTATCATGTTCTCCAGTATGATTTTAGAATGATCCAAATAGCATATTGTCCTTCAATGGAAGGAAATTTGACCTTTTGAACAAAAGTTCACAACAAAATGACTTATTGGATTAGTGACCTAAACTCTCCAAACTATATATATACACTCACCTAAAGGATTATTAGGAACACCTGTTCAATTTCTCATTAATGCAATTATCTAATCAACCAATCACATGGCAGTTGCTTTAATGCATTTAGGGGTGTGGTCCTGGTCAAGACAATCTCCTGAACTCCAAACTGAATGTCAGAATGGGAAAGAAAGGTGATTTAAGCAATTTTGAGCGTGGCATGGTTGTTGGTGCCAGACGGGCCGGTCTGAGTATTTCACAATCTGCTCAGTTACTGGGATTTTCACGCACAACCATTTCTAGAGTTTACAAAGAATGGTGTGAAAAGGGAAAAACATCCAGTATGCGGCAGTCCTGTGGGCGAAAATGCCTTGTTGATGCTAGAGGTCAGAGGAGAATGGGCCGACTGATTCAAGCTGATAGAAGAGCAACTTTGACTGAAATAACCACTCGTTACAACCGAGGTATGCAGCAAAGCATTTGTGAAGCCACAACACGCACAACCTTGAGGCGGATGGGCTACAACAGCAGAAGACCCCACCGGGTACCACTCATCTTCACTACAAATAGGAAAAAGAGGCTACAATTTGCACGAGCTCACCAAAATTGGACAGTTGAAGACTGGAAAAATGTTGCCTGGTCTGATGAGTCTCGATTTCTGTTGAGACATTCAGATGGTAGAGTCAGAATTTGGCGTAAACAGAAGGAGAACATGGATCCATCATGCCTTGTTACCACTGTGCAGGCTGGTGGTGGTGGTATAATGGTGTGGGGGATGTTTTCTTGGCACACTTTAGGCCCCTTAGTGCCAATTGGGCATCGTTTAAATGCCACGGCCTACCTGAGCATTGTTTCTGACCATGTCCATCCCTTTATGACCACCATGTACCCATCCTCTGATGGCTACTTCCAGCAGGATAATGCACCATGTCACAAAGCTCGAATCATTTCAAATTGGTTTCTTGAACATGACAATGAGTTCACTGTACTAAAATGGCCCCCACAGTCACCAGATCTCAACCCAATAGAGCATCTTTGGGATGTGGTGGAACGGGAGCTTCGTGCCCTGGATGTGCATCCCACAAATCTCCATCAACTGCAAGATGCTATCCTATCAATATGGGCCAACATTTCTAAAGAATGCTTTCAGCACCTTGTTGAATCAATGCCACGTAGAATTAAGGCAGTTCTGAAGGCGAAAGGGGGTCAAACACAGTATTAGTATGGTGTTCCTAATAATCCTTTAGGTGAGTGTGTATATATATATATATATATATATATATATATATATATATATATATATATATATATATATATATATATATATAAATATATATATATATATATATATATATATATAAATATATATATATACACTATATTGCCAAAAGTATTTGGACACCCCTCCAAATCATTGAATTCAGGTGTTCCAATCACTTCCATGGCCACAGGTGTATAAAATCAAGCACTAGGCATGCAGACGCTACTACAAACATTTGTGAAAGAATGGGTCGCTCTCAGGAGCTCAGTGAATTCAAGCGTGGTACCGTGATAGGTTGTATAACAAAGTGGAAGCAATTGGGAACAACAGCAACTCAGCCATTAAGTGGTAGGCCACGTACGCTGAGTTTCAGTTCATTTTTGTGACACGCACATCCTGTGTGTTTTCTTCGATTGCTCCTGTCTGATCGATTGCTCCTGTCTGCCTCTTGTCTGCCGGTCACAGTGTTTGCAGCTCTGTACAGCTTTGCTTTTGAATCTCTATTTGATATATTTTCTTGTTGTTTATACTGCTAAATATAACTTACTCATCACCATATATTGTTTAATATTTTCTATCACGTTAAAATTGACATTGTTAGCTTTTAATTTAAATCACTATCACAACGTGTTAGCATTTCACAACGCGTTAGCATTTCACTAGCCTGTTAGCCTGCCATTTGTGCATCCGGGTTTCCTGTTTTGTCTCTCGTGCCTTTACTAGTCCATCAAACAACTGTGGTAAGTTGGATTAATCAACAAATACGGTAAGCCATGTCTTCTCCTTTTATTGTTACCTGCACTACATGTTTCATGTTTAGTATATCTGTCTCCGTTGGTGAACAGGGCTTCACATGTGATAAATGTAAGGAGATGGTCAGACTGACGGAGAAGATTTCAGAATTAGAGACACGCATCCAGATTTTATTTGAGAGTAGTGAGAACAAAACAGCTTTAGACACTGCTTTGGATGCGACTAGCTCAGTGAAATCTGTACATTGTTCGGTTCCGGCTGTAGAGCCCGTGCAGCAGGGCAACTGGGTGACGGTGAGACGGCATAGTCGCGGATCAAAAAACCACTCTTCCGTTCCGATTAGAACATCAAACAGGTTCTCCCCACTCAGTGATGCACCCACTGAGAATCCTGTTGAAAGTGCCCTAGTTATTGGCGATTCTATTACACGGAACGTGAAAATAGAGACACCAGCCACCATAGTCACATGTTTACCGGGAGCCAGAGCGCCTGACATCAAAGCAAATTTAAAAGTGCTGGCTAATGCTAATCGTAAATTCTCTAAGATTATTATTCATGTCGGCACAAATGATGTTCGACTTCGCCAGTCGGAGATCACCAAAATTAACATTAAAGAGGTGTGTGAACTCGCAAGTACGATGGCAAACCGGGTTTTTTGCTCTGGTCCCCTCCCCATTAAAAGGAGTGATGAGATACTTAGCAGACTATCATCACTCAATGGCTGGTTGTCTAAGTGGTGTCCGCAAAATAACATAGGGTTCATAGACAATTGGAAAAGCTTTTGGGGCAGACCTGACCTGTTGAAAAGAGATGGTATCCATCCCTCCTGGGGTGGTGCCGCTCTTCTCTCTAGTAATTTGGCACATAGTCTTAAAGCTAAACCTTGACTAACTAGGGCCCAGGTCAGGAAGCAGACGGACTGGCTTACCCGACCGTCTGCTAGCTGTCTCGCGTCACAGAAGTCAGATAAATCCCAGCACATAGAGACTCTTTCACCTAGCTATTATCACATAGAGACTGTGTCTGTTCCACGAATTAGTAAATACAAAAAACCACCAAAACTATTCAACGGTAAAAATTTAATTGATGTCCAACAAATAAACAACAGATATAATACAGATGAACAAATGATAAAGCTCGGGCTGCTGAATATTCGATCCCTTTCCTCTAAAACGCTTATTGTTAATGATATGATTACAGATAATAATCTAGATGTGCTGTGTTTGACAGAAACCTGGCTAAAACCTGACGACTACATTACTTTAAATGAGTCCACCCCACAAGATTATTGTTATAAACACGAGCCGCGTCTGAAAGGTAAAGGGGGAGGTGTTGCTGTAATTTATAATAATATCTTCAGTATTACTCAGAAGTCTAGTTTCAAATATAATTATTTTGAAGTTTTGGTGCTTTACGTAACGTTATGTAGTGAAATTGATAAATCCTGTTTAACATTTGTGTTGGCTACTGTATATAGGCCACCAGGGCACAATACACACTTTATCAGAGAATTTGCTGATTTTTTATCAGAGTTAGTACTGGCTACAGATAAAGTACTAATTGTTGGTGATTTTAATATCCATGTAGACAATGAAAAAGACGCATTGGGATTGGCATTTAGAGACATTCTAAACTCTATTGGAGTTAGGCAACACGTATCAGGACCCACTCATCTCCATAATCATACTCTAGACCTAATATTGTCACATGGAATAAATGTTGATACCGTTGAAATTCTGCAGCAGAGCGATGACATCTCAGATCATTACCTAGTATCATGTATACTTAATTTAGCAAAGGCTGCAAAGCCGTCCCCTCGCTTCAAATATGGCAGGACTATCACTGCTGCGACTAAAGATTTCTTTGTAAATAATCTTCCTCATCAGTTTTATCTCCTCAGCATCCCAGATAGCCCAGAGGAACTTGATGTTGCAACAGAAACTATTGACTCTCTCTTTTCCAGCACTTTAGACACAGTTGCTCCTCTGCGCTTAAAGAAGATTAAAGAGAATAGTCCAACGCTGTGGTACAACGAGCACACCCGGGCCCTTAAAACAGCAGCCAGAAAAATGGAGCGCAGCTGTAAGAAAACAAAACTGGAAGTTTTTCGCATTTCGTGGAAAGAGAGCATGATTTCATACAGAAAGGCCGTAAAAACTGCTAGATCTGCTTATTTCTCGACTCTCTTAGAAGAAAACAAACACAACCCTAGGTATTTATTTGATACAGTGGCTAAATTAACCAAAAATAAAGCTTCAACTTCTGATGTCTGCCAACAGCACAGCAGTAATGACTTTATGAACTTCTTTACTTGTAAGATTGATAATATTAGGAAAAAAATTATAACCATGCAGCCGTCTACTACTGTATCACATCAGACAGAGCATTGTAGTGTCACTGAGGAAAAATTACACTCATTCACTGCTATAGGAGAAGAAGAATTGGCTAAACTCGTTAAATCATCTAAATCAACAACATGTATGCTCGACCCTATACCGACTAAACTACTAAAAGAGATGCTTCCAGAGGTCATAGATCCTCTTCTTAATATCATTAATTCATCCTTGACTTTAGGATATGTACCGAAAACTTTTAAGTTGGCTATTATTAAACCACTTATTAAAAAACCGCAACTTGACCCTACAGAATTAGTCAATTACAGGCCAATCTCAAATCTACCCTTTCTGTCAAAAATACTAGAAAAGGCAGTGTCCTCACAATTATGCTCCTTTTTAGAAAAAAATGGTATCTGTGAGGTTTTCCAGTCAGGATTTAGACCACATCATAGTACTGAGACTGCTCTCATTAGAGTTACAAATGATTTACTCTTATCATCCGATCGTGGTTGTATCTCTCTGTTAGTGTTACTCGATCTTAGCGCTGCATTCGATACCATCGACCACAACATTCTTTTGAATAGACTCGAAAATTATGTTGGCATTAGTGGAATTGCATTGGCATGGTTTAAATCATACTTATCTGACCGTTTTCAGTTTGTAGCAGTAAATGAAGAGATCTCACACCGATCACAAGTTCAGTATGGAGTACCGCAGGGCTCAGTGCTAGGACCGTTGCTTTTCACCCTGTACATGCTACCACTGGGAGATATCATTAGGAAGCATGGCGTTAGTTTTCATTGTTATGCTGACGATACTCAGCTCTATATTTCTTCACGCCCTGACGAAACTTACCAATTCACAAGATTAACGGAATGCATAGCTGATATAAAAAATTGGATGACTAGTAATTTCCTGCAACTTAATTCAGAAAAAACTGAATTTTTAATTATTGGACAAAAAAACTCCACATGTAGTAACCTAGAATACTGTCTAACACTTGATGGCTGCTCTGTCAAGTCCTCGTCGTCAGTTAGGAACCTGGGTGTGCTCTTTGATACCAATCTCTCATTTGAAAGCCACGTTTCTAGCATCTGTAAAACTGCATTCTACCATCTTAAAAATATATCTAAATTACGGCATATGCTTTCAATGCAAAATGCTGAACAGTTAGTTCATGCATTCATGACCTCAAGGCTAGATTATTGTAATGCTCTACTGGGTGGTTGCCCTGCTCGCTTAATAAATAAACTGCAGCTGGTCCAAAACGCAGCAGCTCGAGTTCTTACTAGAACCAGGAAGTATGACCATATTAGCCCGGTTCTGTCAACACTTCCCTATTAAACATCGCATACATTTTAAAATCTTGCTAATTACTTACAAATCACTAAATGGTTTAGCTCCCCAGTACTTGAGCGAGCTCTTAACGCATTATACTCCATCACGTCTATTGCGGTCTCAAAACTCTGGCCAGTTGATAATACCTAGAATATCAAAATCAACTGCAGGTGGTCGATCCTTTTCCTATTTAGCACCCAAACTCTGGAACAGCCTTCCTAGCATTGTTCGGGAAGCAGACACACTCTGTCAGTTTAAATCTAGACTAAAACCGCATCTCTTTACTATGGCATACACATAAAACATTTTAATTTATATTTTATTCAAATTGTTAGGCTGCATTAACTAGGTCAGCCGGAACCGGGAACACTTCCCATAACACCTGATGTACTCGTTACATCATAAGAGGAATGGCATCTACGCTAATGTTAGTCTCTCTGTTTATCCCGAGGTTTACTGCAGTCAGCCGGATCCGGGCCGTATCCAGATCAGATGGTGGACCAGCGCCCAGACATTACCAACGTATCCCTGAAGTGTCTGCAGAGACCGTGTCAATTAGTCTACCCTCTGAAATTGCTCATCGACATGGCATCCTCAATGGATCCATCTCCGGCGTGATGACTCCGATATTTCGAATATTCCTATTTAATAATTGTTTAATTGACACGCCATCCTCAATAAACCCGGTGTGATGCCTCCGATCTTTCGAATAATCCGATCTAATATTACTTCTGACCTATAAGGCTGCCAAAATAATAAACATACACTGTTTGTTAATTGGCCAGAGGAGAACTGGCACCCCGACTGAGCCTGGTTTCTCCCAAGGTTTATTTTTCTCCATTAGGACACCTGATGGAGTTTTGGTTCCTTGCCACTGTCGCCTCTGGCTTGCTCAGTTGGGGACACAAAATTTTCAAATAAATATCCAAATAAATGTAATTACTAAACTAAATTATATCAACTACATTACTTGAATATATATGATAATTGAAATGAGCTGATGACATCACCGTTTTCTCCAGAGCGGCTGTACAGCCGAATCAAATTCTGTTCATTATTTTCCTGTTTAACACTGTGAAGCTGCTTTGAAACAATCTGCATTGTAAAAAGCGCTATATAAATAAAGTTGACTTGACTTGACTTGACGTAAAATCACAGAGCGGGGTCAGCGCATGCTAAGGCGCACTGTGCATAGAAGTCGCCAACTTTCTGCAGAGTCAATAGCTACAGACCTCCAAACTTTGTGTGGCCTTCAGATTAGCTCAAGAACAGTGCATAGAGAGCTTCATGAAATGGGTTTCCATGGCCGAGCAGCTGCATCCAAGCCTTACATCACCAAGTACAATGCAAAGCGTCGGATGCAGTGGTGTACTGCAGCCGCCACTGGACTCTAGAGCAGTGGAGACGTGTTCTCTGGAGTGACGAATCACGCTTCTCTGTCTGGCAATCAGATGGACGAGTCTGGGTTTAGTGGTTGCCAGGAGAACGGTACTTGCCTGACTGCATTGTGCCAAGTGTAAAGTTTGGTGGAGGGGGATTATGGTGTGGGGTTGCTTTTCAGGGGTTGGGCTTGGCCCCTTAGTTCCAGTGAAAGGAACTCTGAATGCTTCAGCATACCAAGACATTTTGGACAATTTCATGCTCCCAATTTGGGGATGGCCCCTTCCTGTTCCAACATGACTGCGCACCAGTGCACAAAGAAAGGTCCATAAAGACATGAATGAGCAAGTTTGGTGTGGAGGAAGTTGACTGGCCTCAACCCGATAGAACACCTTTGGGATGAATTAGAGCGGAGACTGCGTCCAACATCAGTGCCTGACCTCACAAATGCGCTTCTAGAAGAATGGTCAAAAATTCCAATTAACGCACTCCTAAACCTTGTGGAAAGCCTTCCCAGAAGAGTTGAAGCTGTTATAGCTGCAAAGGCAGGGCCAACTCCATATTAAACCCTACGGATTAAGAATGGGATGTCATTAAAATTCATGTGCATGTAAAGGCAGGCGTCCCAAAACTTTTGGCAATATAGTGTGTTTGTGTGTATATATATATATATATACACACACCGATAAGGCATAACATTATGACCACTTTCCTAATATTGTGTTGGTCCCCCTTTTTCAAACAGCCCTGACCCATTGAGGCAAACCCCTGGAGGTGTGCTGTGGTATCTGGCACCAAGATGTTAGCAGATCCTTTAAGTCCTGTAAGATGCGAGGGTGGGGCCTCTATGGATTGGACTTGTTTTTTCAGCACATCCCACAGATGCTTAATCTGACGCCTTTCTTCTTCCCATAGTGTATCCTGGTGGCATGTGTTCTCCAGGTAAGCAACGCACACGCACCTGGCCATCCATGTGATGTAAAAGAAAATGTGATACATCAGACCAAGCCACCTTCTTTCATTGCTCCGTGGTCCAGTTCTGATGCTCATGTGCCCACGGTTGGCACTTTCGGTGGTGGACCGGGGTCAGCATGGACACCCTGACTGGTCTGCGGCTATGCAGCCCCATACGCAAAACAAACTGTGATGCACTGTGAATTCTGTCACCTTTCTATCAGAACCAGCATTAACTTCTTGAGCAATTTGAGCTACAGTTTTTCCTGTTTCTAACACATCAACGACAAAATGTTCACTTCCTGCCTAATATACCCCACCCACTAACAGATGCCGTGATGAAGAGATAATCAGTGTTATTAACTTCACCTGTTAGTGGTCATAATGTTATGCCTGATCAGTGTTTATATTTTTGTGCTGTCAAATCGATTAATCGCAATTTAATTGCATCCAAAATTAAAGTTTGTGTTTACATAATTTGTGTGTGTACTGTGTATAATTATTATGTATATATAAATACACACACATGCATGTATATATTTAAGAACAATTTGTTGTATTTATATTTAATATATATATATATATATATATATATGCATTTTTTTTAATATATACATGAATGTGTATTTATATATACTTAATAATTATACACAGTACACATTATGTAAACAAACTTGGATGAGATTAATTATTTTGGATGAGATTAATCGATTTGACAGCACTATATATATACATACTACATACATTAAGCATATGGTATATATAAAACATCTAAAGGTGAGGACTTTACATAATTTTATATATATATATATATATATATATATATGTGTGTGTGTGTATGAGGGGCCATACAAGCCATAATACATTCTGGTACTCTCACAGGCATACATTTTCTACTCTCACACACATACATTCTCCCTAGAAAATATATGTATGCGAAAGGAGAATGTATGTGTGTGTGAGAGAGTATAGTAGCTTTAATGATTATTAATCTATATTTCATTTATTATTTATGCAGTTAAGAAAGGTGTTTGATAACTATAAAACTTCTGTATAGACTATGTCTAACAGGCAAGGCCATGGGTAAATATAACATTTATTATAATGGGTTTATGTAAAGATTGTTTAAAGTTCAATTAAATTAAAAGTTGTTATTTTTTAAAGCCTAATAAATGTTGAAATTGGTCGTTTTCAGTTATACTGTAATGTAACGTCATTGATGTTTCATAGAGACATTAGTATCAGTGATACTGGCCTTCATTCATAAAAAGATGCCATTACAACACATATTTAAAATATACAGTCTTTAAATTGTTTTTACCTTAATTTGGAGAGTAACTGATATATATATATATATATATATATATATATATATATATATATATATATATATATATATATATATATATTGTGTGTGTGTGTGTATTATACAAATGATATGCACCACTTGTGTGTGTACGTAACCTGACACAAATTCACAATGCACAGAAGGCCTAGATACCTCGCTTTAGTGTGTAGTCGGGTCTGACTGACACACGGAAACTTTGACGCTTCGCATTTGTACAGTAGCTCGCAGTACTACATGTGTAGGGCGGAGCTTCGCATGCAACATAACATTGACAGCGCAACTAGTTTGCTTTAGTCTGGCACGGCAGGAACTCCGAGGCTACATATGCTTCGACGCTGGGTTAATTCAGTTTAAGAACCTAGTCCAATTACCATGAAGACAGGAGGAGAAATCCCTCCGTGTCCACCGCTGAGCAACTGAAGAAGAGAAACACCGTGAATGTTTCCTCATGACAGCAGGACTGGAGATGCGAGCGTCGCTCTCGTGGGCTCTGTCTTCAGGGCAAGATAGCTAGACTTTTCTATTCTTATCTGTAAGCCGTTTGTTACTCCTCCAATAAAGAGCTGCGAGTGGGATTTCCTTCGTAAGATTAGACTTTTCTCCACCTCGCTGCTTATCATGGAGATGTTCACGGACGTCTTACTGGTCACTGCAAACGTTGGATCACTGTTTGACAATGTAAGTCGCCTGTTTAAATTCCTTACTATTTTCCAGGTGGAATATTACTCAACATCATAAATGAGTAACGCAACGAAATATTTTGGCGTGTGTTATTTCAAGCGGTTCATTTGCAACTGCACGTACTTGACTAACCTAGTAACCTGCTGTTCAACGCTATCTGTTTGTTTGGGTAATCTTGAAAATAGTCGTTATATGAATATAGGTAGGCCAAATCACCCCACGAATAGTTGCGTTTTAAAAGGCTCCTAAATGCGCTGTATTTTAGTCGGTGTAATGTTGTAACTCAATCGGTGTTATATTCTAAGGGGGCCGTTCATAAGAGACGCCGCCTTGCGTCATTGTGCGTCGTTTGATTTTTTTTATGTAAACACTTTGTAAATACTGAAGTCTTTGACCGTTTCTTTTTCAGCTTTGTACGTCTCGTAGAAGCGTTTAAGTTGCCATATCACTTTAAAATAAGTTAAACTTTAAAAACGCGTCTCGCTGTTTTTGAACGCAAGAACGCGTCCTGCGCGAGCGGCTCCGACGCCTCTCTCTTATCAATGATAGAGCTGGACGTTCTCGTGCGGCTCCTCCATATTGCAGGTAACGTACTGCTGTGAACCCACTTCAGGGTTTCTTCGCTCCACTGGGCCTTTCTTGCACACGAGTCCCCAGTCTAGAGTGATATCCTCTCCCATTCACAGTGTGCTATCTGACAGCACCTCCCCACAGGTCTAACGACCTATCACACACCGCGCGACCGGCCTGTGTGTGTATTCAAATAAAACAGGAAACTGACAACCAGTTGTGAAATATTTCAAAGCGCTACCGCGAAACTGGGGAGTTGAGCTACTGCAGCAATACAGACTGCTACTACACACACACTCTGGCCTGCAGTTATGGACATATGTTAGTCTACTGAAGGAAAAGAAAATATTATACATGGGCTTTAGTAATGAAGTGTGAATAGTAGCCTAATGTTGGTAGTTTATGACAAGTTGGTTTTACATTCTTTAAAACTGGCAGACCCATCAATTTACCAGTTACTTTTTGTAATTATTAGTATCGTTTTCATTTTCACTAGTACTTGTTTATTAAATACTAGTCTTTATTCCAGTGGTGTGTAAGTGATCAAAATGTGAAATTCTTATTTTTTGATAGAATATTGCATATTTATTATAAATTATTTATCCATGCACATCATATTTTTTTATGAATGTGCCCTTGTAATCTTTAATCAAAGTAACTTCCAAAGACATCTCTTCTCTGATGAGTTTTTTTCGGTGCGAGGACGAATAACCTGTCACTCACATGAGATCTGAGTAGAGGTCGACCGATATATCGGGCTGATATTTGTCATTTTTTTAATATATCGGCATCGGCCGATATCCGTGTTTAGTAGCGCCGATTTAAAGTCAGGCACGTCTGCGGGCAGCCCCGTGATATCGGTGCGGTGGAACTGTCCGGAACTGGCATAATGCTACAGCTGGTAGAAGGTTTGCTTACTTGCAGTTAACTTTAAGCACTGTAGTCGAAAACTATCAGCAGCTTGCTTGCTAACATATAAGCCCCAATGTTATAAGTTCTGTTTTATTTTTCCTGTATTGGAGTCAGAGTGCGTGGGGTGGAGAAGGTGTCAGCTTTCACAAACACAGCAGTGTGATTGAGGGCGAGGGCGAGGCCTACGTTACACCGCCCCGCTCACATACAGCACCGTGCTCGGAAACACAGAGCTGTCCTGACTGAGATAAATTAGAAAATGTTTAAGAGATCGTTCATTTAGTGTTCTCTCATTCATTCTGTGACAAGTAATTCTGGGTTTTACACGATACTTTCGTAGTGTGGTTTTGGTAAAATTTACTAAAGTAAACACTGTCACGTGTGTACTTCTTCTCACCGCTGTTTCCTGATGGTTTATAGAACAATTACTCCGAGTCGCCCTCGAGTATAAACACCTCTCCAAACGGACAAGGCGTGCGCGCATTCATCGGAGGCGTGCGCTGGGGAGGCAGACGAAAGTATAAACAAGGCTTAAGCACCCTCAAACGCAAGCAAAAGCACCCTCAGTTGATACTGTAATAATATACTGGCGAAACAGATCGGGCAGATTTGCACATTTGTGTTCGCGCTCTGGAGAGTGCCAAATGTGAGAGGGCCATCTATTTACAACGTGTTTTTGCAGCGGTGAGTAATGTAGCCAGATCTCTTGAACGCGATCAGAATCTCACCGCTCAAAACGGCAGAGTTTTTATTCAGTGCTGAGTTAATGCAGGCTCGTGAAACAGTCTATAAAATCCATTGAATAAAACTATTGATTTTCATGCTGCTAAGAGGACCGAAGGTTTTGCCTCTGTAGAGGACATTATATTTGAGTGAATTTCTCTGACAACATACACAGTTTTGTCTGGATATTCTTATGAAATATGATATTCTTGTGAAAAGATATTCTAACTCCCATTATTACACGTCTTTTTACATTACATATTGTCCCAAAAACACATCACTATGCAAATTAGATATGCATTTCATATCTAATGGGAATGGCATTTATGGACATGTTTATCATTAATACTTGGTCAGTTTATTGATTTGTTTGGTTAACTTTGGATAAATATTTTATTTTAATACCGTGCAGTGCGCAAAATTAAGATTAGAGAGTTGGTTCAAATCAGTGTTCAATAAATAAAGTTAAGTTGTGCATCCACTTATTATTAGTGTGACATTTTAGCATGCAAATGAAGGGGAAAACTTCAAGATATCAACCCTAAAAATCGGCAGCACATATCGGCCATCGGCTGACCCTGACCTCTAAACATCGGCATCGACATCGGTTATAGAAAAACGCATATCGGTCGATCTCTACATATATACTAGCAGTAGTAAACAACAACGATCCACTAAGTTTAGACAAAAACTAGTCCCACCCTAAATGTTTTCTCGTTCGAGAAGCGTTTCACTTGGATAAATGTCACAATAGATTGATTGATTGATACTTTATTAATCCCGAAGGAAATTCAAGGCATCCAGTAGCTTATGCACAAGACAAAACACACACTTTCTATAGCAAAATATAAAACTAACTTTAATAATAACAACAGTCTAATATCACCATACGTGCCATATAAATATGTATATACACTAGAGGTAATTAAAATAATAATTCAAAATAGAATTGTGCACAAGGCTACTCAGCCAATAAACAATTAGCATTTAATTATATAATAATAATAAAAAGCAATAAATAAATAAGTGATCCAGAGTAACTGCATTGGCATTATACACACTAATTAATTATGACAATCATTCTGATTTCTCTCTTCTCCCCAATCTCGCCTCAACTATCCTCTCAAATAAAGGCAAAAAACTTGATTATATTAGTACCAGTAATATAAAAATGGACAGCCTGTTGAAACAATGTTGAAACAGCCTGACACAGTGTGCTCAGTCGACTTTTAGGGTAACCATGATACCTTAAAACATGAAAAATGTCCGTAAATTATGGCGGAAAATGGATATTTTGGTGAAAAAACAATGGTTAAAATAGACTGTATAAGTTTAATGCCAGGTGATATCATATTGTGAAACCATAGACTAGTCTTTCATGCAACAGTAAGACACTTTTAACTTCTTTCCCCACCAGCATTTTAAAAAAAAAATTGTGAAAATTTTGGATCTGGAGATTCTGTACTATTTCAGATGATGTGTAATAACGCCCCCTACTACCATATAACAGTGAAAACATGGATTGCCATAAAATTCCGTCAATGGTGGGGAAGCGTTGTCATAAATGACAAAATTCCATCAAAAGCAGGGAAAAAGTTAAATTGGATAGAAATTTTAGCTAAATTTCTTCATCAGGTTTTTAACGCAAGTAGTTTGTCCACTACTTAAAGGTGCACTGTGTAAATTTTAGCGGCATCTAGCGGTGAGGTTGTGAATTGCACCCTCCCTTTCGGAGCACATAGAGAAGCTACGGTGGCCGACACAGGACAAAGATGTCGTCTTCTGAGATGGCAGAGAGTGACTAGCACTCTATAGAGCAGTTTGTCCATTTAGGGCTACTGTAGAAACATGATGGAGCAAAATGGTGCCTTCATTGTAAGGGGAACCGCGGTGTATGTAGATAGAAATGGCTCATTCTAAGGTAATAAAAAGGTCTTTATACACCACTGAAAACATAGTTATGTATTTTATATTGCATTTCTGTCAATAGATCCTCATAAATATTACACACTGCACCTTTAAGCTAAAGGCATGATTGATATCATGTCAAATCATGAGACTTGATGAGGGGATGGATTCTACTACATGGATTCTACTACATCCGATTTCCAGATGATAAAACTGGATAGATCATTTTTTTCAGAAAATATAAATCTAGTCAAAGTCTTGCTACAGAAATAATTTTGCCTCATACTATGTATGTTCAGCCCAGTCTTTCCGGAGTGTTTTTTGTTAGAGCATGGGCTTCATTGTGTGTATGGAGGACTGAGGCTACAAGTGGAAATTTGGCCCCGTACCCAGTTTCCTCCGGCCATGTTTGGCTGAGAAAAAGCACATGTCACAGTCCATTGTGACTGTAAACAGATAAATATCTTTTCCCAAAGGACTTCAACCCTTAGTCGCTTCTTTTTTTGAATAGGTCAGTATAAATGTTGTAGCAGACTTCCAAAAATGGTTACATTTTTCTTATCCACAAGAAGGGTTTACCAGACCTTTCAAGTTTTGCAAGATCCTTGAGTTTAGTGTATTTAGCTGTGATTCATCATGTCTAATGATGTGATAACATTTAGTGAAAGGGCTAATCTCACAGAAGATGGTAAATGTCTTCATTTCCTAAAAGCATTGAGCCTAAGTAGAGACAATTGGTGTTAATGGTTTCTACAAACTATTTAGGCAAAATAAAAAGGGATTAAGTAAGGGTCTTTTCAGACCTGTAATTGTTTGCTTTGTTCTGAAACAGGTACTTAATTTGTTACAGTGATGCTTTTTCTTCTTGTTTCTGTTCACTTTCACAAGGCAACATTTCAAAGCAAGCCAAAATGTGTTTATGCAAGTCACATGTGAATAAAACTGCCCTCTTATTGTTCAGAGTTCAACAGTTTACGTTCCTATGCTTCACCCAGGGGTGTCCAATCTTGATCCTGGAGGGCCATTGTCCTGCAAAGTTTAGCTCCAACCCCAATTAAACACACCTGAACCAGCTAATCAAGGTCTTACTAAGGATGCTAGAAACTTCTAGGCAGGTGTGTTGACGCAAGTTGGAGCGCAAACTCTGCAGGACAGTGGCCCTCCAGGACAGAGTTTGAATACCTGGCTTCATCCATCAAGATGGATTGACAGAGAGGATTCAAAGATGAAGTTCTCAACCACAAAAAACTGCTGATTTTATATAACATTTCCTGTTGAATGAATTTACACATATATGAATTATGATAG
The DNA here is from genome assembly GCA_039654625.1 of Rhinogobio ventralis. Classification (NCBI taxonomy): domain Eukaryota; kingdom Metazoa; phylum Chordata; class Actinopteri; order Cypriniformes; family Gobionidae; genus Rhinogobio; species Rhinogobio ventralis. Next base: position 11,198,843 of record CM077211.1, read on the forward strand.
CACTTTGTTCGCTGGTCCGTTGGGTCGGATTGCTTTCTCACCTCAACTGAACCGCCCCAGAGTTTGTTTTCAACAGGCAGCGCAAAAGCATGATTGCCGTGTTCACATATGCCTAAACGAACCGAAAACACTCCAGGTTCTGAAACAAATGCTCCAAATGAGCCATGTGTGAAAATCCCCTAAGATTTTCATGACAATGACAACACATTTTTGGACACTGATTTTTAAAAATTAACTTTACTAATGTAATTTTGTAATCTATAAAAGTTTTAAAATATTAAATCATTATTTTATTTGCATTACTGTGAAAATATGTTACAGTGCTAATCAAACTCTTCATGTTCCTTAAAATAAACCTCATGTTGTTTATGCAGAATGTAAATTCTTATTTAACACATTAATTTTTTTCATAATCCAAACTTTTCTTGATGCTTTATTGTAAAATTTACACAAAAATAGCCTATTGGTTGTTCCAATACATATCGGATATCATTATCACATTTGGTCAAAAATGTATGACCGCAATTCATAGTGCACATCATGTTGCCTCTGGCTTGCTTAGTTGGGGACACTTAATATTCAATATTATTGACTGTACTATATTGATCTGACTGTACTAACTCTGTTGTATGAGAACTGAACTGAGCTGGACGATGACATCATTTGTGTATTTTTATTTTGTTTTTTGCAAAACTGCTTTATAGATTAAATTAATTTAATAATTGATGATCTTTACAACGGAACTGACTTAACACTGAACTGACTTCAGCTGAACAATGAATAATTTTTTCTGTTATCACTGTAAAGCTGCTTTGAAACAACATGTATAAAGCACTATATAAATAAAGGTGACTTGACTTGACTTGTCTTGATATCAAGGACTCTATAGCGTGTTTGAGTAAACTATCTTCTTTTATTTTCTTGTGTTGTCATTTCGGAGCAACAGTTTGCAGAGAATCTTGCTAAACAAGTTAAAGTCAAAACATTTATGGCAACTTACTTGAATAACAACAATTTAGTTTTTGCATACTTGCGTGAAGTATGTTTCTGGCTGAAGACCCTTTTGTCAAGGCCTTTTTTGTTATGCAATGAGTGTTTCAGCAATGACTGATTATTTTGTTTTTTGTAAACTGATGGCTTCTTTTGGAGAGTTGAACATGTATGTCAGATCAGTGATGGATTAAAAAAAGGAGTGCTCAGTTGCAACTATATCTGATGAACTCTTCTTTAGAGCTGCATGGTTAAAGCTTTCTTGTCTCTCTGATAGTGACCCCTCTAGACACTGCAGTGTTTACCTGCCATTTAAAAGTACGCTAATTCAGTGAACTTGGTTCTATGCTATTTTAAGTCGACTGTAAGCATGTCTGGAGCGGGCAACAGGAAATGATGCATTGCAAATTTGGGAAATCCTCTTGAGAGATGAAATGAAGGAAGTTTCCATTGGCCTCCCCACCCTTCAAATTCAGTGGAACTAAGAAAACAAAGATAGTGAACAACAGTCCATAAAAGGTCTTTATAAGATCAAAGTAACACTGTAAATTGCATCAGATGCAATTCTGTTCTGGGCCCTGTCAAATTCACTAGAATCAATGAGGGTCTGCTGCTCCATCCATTTTTTCACTAGCTGTGCAGTCAAATTCTCTTGACCTGGTTTCACTGCATGCTTGACAGGCTGTGGAAGGGAGTGGTCAGTGTTTTTACTTTTTTTTGTGGTCATTGCATGAAAGAGACAAAAACAAATGAAACTGCAACATGTAGCGCAGTATGTTTTAGACAACCTGCAGATATACTGGCAGTGGTCTGCCTTCTATCACAGTTCTCAAATGAACATCGGAAAGTACTGTACCCTACTACTATTCTGCGATGAGTTGACAGGAGGACTGAAGTGAATTTCACACTTGTGGTTATAATATAGCAGACCACAGGGGCACATATCTGTGACACTGATAAAACTGGTCTGTTTTGTAGCAACCAATGTCCTTAGGAAGTAGATACAGATATCTTTGAATATGTTGTGTAACATTCAGTCATTCTGTGGTAGTTTTTTTAAACTATTTATTTCACTAAATCCCTTAGCAGGGGTGTGAAGTAACAAATTACAAATACTTACGTTACTGTAATTAAGTGTTTTTTTATCAGAAATTGTACTGGACAAAAAAATGGGCTAAACACTGAGCTTTTAATAGTCTCTTAACCACATATTATTGGTCAGGAAATTAGCAAACTGTAAGCAAATGCACTACTTAAAAAGCAATTGCTGTCTCAGAAAAACATCAAAGACAGAATGAAGTTTTTGGCAGAGTGTGGGATGTTTGATTCAGAGTGGTTCAGAAGAGTTGTGTGGAGTGATGAATCTCAATGAAACATGAGTTGATGCTCCAGAGTGGTGTCATTGGAAGTTTCATGAGAAATATAATAACAAATGCCTCTCTAACACAGTGAAGCATTGTGTGGGGAGCATTTTTAGCTGTTAGTATTGTTGAGCTACTTCACTGTGAAAAGTCAAGGTCAAGTTGTTCACGGGCAGACAGCGTACATATTCGAAAAAAACATAATAGGGGCACTTTATTGCTTTGGAGTACAGAAGAATATTGCAGAATGTTTTGCTTCTCACAATTGAAAAGTTGTTATCTAAAGAGGAATGGTCAGATGTTATTTTTCAGCAATGCTCCTGCCCAAATTGCAAAGACAACCAAGAAGTAGCTTGAGAACAAGTACATCAGGCCAGATTTGAACCCTATAGTGAATATTTGGTCTCACATTAAACTAACTGGGAGACATTTTACAACTACTCATGAACAGTTTGAAGCCATCAACATTGAGTGGAACAACACTGACTCTTCTTCTTGTAAAAAGCTGTCTGCAAGTTTACCCAGATACTTTAAAGTTACATACTCTGCAGTATGTGTGCAATTCTTGCTAATTTCCTGACAAGTGATTTGTGATTAAAATGGTTAGACCATTAAAAGACCACTAAATATTATGCCATTTTAGACTTGTTTTAATTTTATTTTTATCCATCAACGTGATTGGATAGGAAGAGCATAATCAGTCTCGTGACTTCAAATGAGATATCATCTTCTTCCTCTAATTTGAAGAATCATGTTAAGGTAAATTTCAGATTTCTGCTTACTAACTGAACTACATAGGCTGTCCTATCTAGGACCGGAAATTTGCTGCGAGGTATTGCGTACAATGTTAATAACTCCCGCAAGTTCTGTGTTCATAATGCGGTGTTTAAAAAAACTACATTGTACAATGAATGAAGTGACATTATTCTACTCACCCTTCAACCATCAAACATTAAAAGGAAATTAAAAAAGGTAAATGCATTAACAAATTACTACAACAGACCATGGATACCCCCCAAAGCTCGATATTTCCACAGCTATATTACAGATGTGTTAAATATCACTGTGACTGTAGTAATATTTGTCTATATTATTTAACTTGGGTTGCCTTAATCAAAAATGTTCATCAATATTTCAAAGTGTTTTCTGTCATTTTGCCAGATAACAAATACTGTATTTATCTGCTTTAGAAATGTCTTGCTAATAGGGATTAGAAGTAAAAAAGGGGAGAGAATTAATTTTTAAGCATCCGTGTGAAAACATGGAAAGAGACGTGAGGATTTGGGGAGGAAACTAGAGATTCTTAGTGCATTCCAGTGAATTATTCATGGGATATATCGTTAATTAAATCGGGAGAGCAGACCACAAATGCACAGTATACAGGTGCTGGTCATATAATTAGAATATCATCAAAAAGTTGATTTATTTCACTAATTCCATTCAAAAAGTGAAACTTGTATATTATATTAATTCATTACACACAGACTGATATATTTCAAATGTTTATTTCTTTTAATTTTGATGATTATAACTGACAACTAACTGAAAATCCCAAATTCAGTATCTCAGAAAATTAGAATATTGTGAAAAGGTTCAATATTGAAGACACCTGGTGCCACACTCTAATCAGCGAATTAAATCAAATTAAATCAAAACACCTGCAAAGGCCTTTCAATGGTCTCTCAGTCTAGTTCTGTAGGCTACACAATCATGGGGAAGACTGCTGACTTGACAGTTGTCCAAAAGACGACCATTGACACCTTGCACAAGGAGGGCAAGACACAAAAGGTCATTGCAAAAGAGGCTGGCTGTTCACAGAGCTGTGTCCAAGCACATTAATAGAGAGGCGAAAGGAAGGAAAAGATGTGGTAGAAAAAAGTGTACAAGCAATAGGGATAACCGCACCCTGGAGAGGATTGTGAAACAAAACCCATTCAAAAATGTGGGGGAGATTCACAAAGAGTGGACTGCAGCTGGAGTCAGTGCTTCAAGAACCACTACGCACAGACGTATGCAAGACATGGTTTCAGCTGTCGCATTCCTTGTGTCAAGCCACTCTTGAACAACAGACAGCATCAGAAGCGTCTCGTCTGGGCTAAAGACAAAAAGGACTGGACTGCTGCTGAGTGGTCCAAAGTTATGTTCTCTGATGAAAGTAAATTTTGCATTTCCTTTGGAAATCAGGGTCCCAGAGTCTGGAGGAAGAGAGGAGAGGCACACAATCCACGTTGCTTGAGGTCCAGTGTAAAGTTTCCACAGTCAGTGATGGTTTGAGGTGTCATGTCATCTGCTGGTGTTGGTCCACTGTGTTTTCTGAGGTCCAAGGTCAATGCAGCCGTATACCAGGAAGTTTTAGAGCACTTCATGCTTCTTGCTGCTGACCAACTTTATGGAGATGCAGATTTCATTTTCCAACAGGACTTGGCACCTGCACACAGTGCCAAAGCAACCAGTACCTGGTTTAAGGACCATGGTATCCATGTTCTTAACTGGCCAGCAAACTCGCCTGACCTATTGTGAAGAGGAAGATGCGATATGCCAGACCCAACAATGCAGAAGAGCTGAAGGCCACTATCAGAGCAACCTGGGCTCTCATAACACCTGAGCAGTGCCACAGACTGATCGACTCCATGCCACGCCGCATTGCTGCAGTAATTCAGGCAAAAGGAGCCCCAACTAAGTATTGAGTGCTGTACATGCTCATACTTTTCATGTTCATACTTTTCAGTTAGCCAAGATTTCTAAAAATCCTTTCTTTGTATTGGTCTTAAGTAATATTCTAATTTTCTGTGATACTGAATTTGGGATTTTCCTTAGTTGTCAGTTATAATCATCAAAATTAAAAGAAATAATTTTTTTTAAAATATCAGTCTGTGTGTAATGAATTAATATAATATACAAGTTTCACTTTTTGAATGGAATTAGTGAAATAAATCAACTTTTTGATGATATTCTAATTATATGACCAGCACCTGTATGTTGTCTCTTTTCATGCTGTTACAGTGGAATACAAAGAAAAAGAGAAAATAATCATGAGGAAAATAATGCAGCAGACTGAAAAGAGCACCACAGATATTCTTGTGATACCATATCACATTAAAATACCAAGCGTTACTTTCTTCTGACGTCTGAAAATAAAACATCAAGATCATGATCATGCTTTTGAGTGGAAGTTCCCCAAAGCGGAAGTTCTTCCCATAATTCAAAACGCTGTAGGCTCATCAGGAAAAAGGTGAATAGAGAGACGTGCGTTCTCTCCCTCACACGAGTCATGCAGCAGCTGGCAGCTCGTTGAGTCTTGATGAGTTTAGTTTAGTATGTGTTAAGGCCATTCTAAAATGCTTATTAGTATTGAAATGAACATCAAATTGTTGTTTTGGTGTATTTTAAAAAGTTGTCAGTCAAAATTAAAACTGTTGGATGATAGATAATCCATTCTCTACATTTTGTATATAAGGGAGTAGAATCTGCAGCTCACTACTCACCACTCATGAGTACTTTTAAATAAGCTACTCTTTTACTCTTACTCAAGTAATTTTTTGGACAAGTAATTTTTACTCACACCACATTTTTTGGAAAGTAATGGTACTTTTACTTGAGTATATTTTTTCAGTTCTCTTTTCACACTGTGCCTGAGTATACTAATCCTTTGAATAGTTAGTAGTGATTATTTAAGACTTTCACAGAATCTGCAGTTTCAGGCAGAATTGGACCGCTATTCAATCACAAAAGCTTCTTACGTCTTTATTATATATTCTGGCTAATTTCATAATGCTGGAAAGTAACCAAAAATAATGTAGTAACATGACTATATTAATTCTCTCGTTGTAGAGCACAGTAAATGTAAAAAAAAAAAAAATCAGCACAGCAAATGTAAAAGAAATTAAGTAAATTAAGTATTGGACACGTGTAGTATATAAAAGATAATATAATAATTAAATAAAAGGCCACATAAGTGTACGTGGGATCATATGAAGTGCATTACTTTGTTTGTTGGGTGTAATAGAATAGATTAACATGCTTTAAGGTTCAAAAACCACATTATTTTTCACATACTGTACATTATTGCAGTACCTCTATTGCCAGTCTGTCTGAAACACTCTAATTTCTGCAAAGCCCCCCTTCCGAAAAGCCCAAAGAGCTCTAATTGGTAAACTAACCCTGTGTGTGTTGATTGGCCAAAGACCTCAAGCGTGTGTCGGAAAAAAACATCCCTTACCATAATTGCGAGTTTCCGTTTCCAAGGCTTCTAAAGCAATTTTAATCACAGTTAATAATGTATTACCGTATAAGTTTGAGCCTGAGTTAGATTCTGAAAATGCTGATGATCAAGCAGTTCAAGCACAACTTGAGCCGAACGTTTTACAGTGGTATGTTTTTATCCTGTAACTCTCTTATCTTTCAGAAACGTTATAATGTGTTATAACAATGGTTTAATTTGTCATCTTCACTGTAACAACTTTATGTCCTGAAGTGACAACATAAAATACAGTTTAAAAAAACATACTGAAGTTTATATTTCTAGTTTATTTAGGTGTGTAAAGCCGGTGTTGTATTCTCCTAGGTTCAGGAAGCTGTCCTCCATAAAATGCGCTGTACACAAGCTAACTTTTGGGATGTATACTGTCTAACAAGTCCTCGTCGTCAGTTAGGAACCTGGGTGTGCTTACGGCACATGCTTTTAATGCAAAATGCTGAACAGTTAGTTCATGCGTTCATGACCTCAAGGCTAGATTTTTGCAATGCTCTACTGTGCGGTTGCCCTGCTCGCTTAAAGGACACGCCGTTATTTTGGAGCTTATTCACTGTATCCCCCAGAGTTAGATAAGTACATACATACCATTTTTATCTCCGTGTGTGCCATAACTCTGTCTGACGCACCCACCGCTAGCCTAGCTTAGCACAAAGACTGGAGGTAAACGGCTCCAGCTAGCCTACTGCTCATTAAATGACAAAATAACGCCAACATTTTCCTATTTACATGTTGTGATTTGTATAGTTACATAGTGTACTAAGACCGACGGAAAATGAAAAGTTGCAATTTTCTAGACCGATATGGCTAGGGACTATACTTTCATTCGTGCGTAATAATCCAGGAACTTTGCTAACTAGTACTAGTACAGGAACTAGTACACGATGTAACTACACACATCACAACATATATATAGGAAAATGTTGGCGTTATTTTGTCACTTATTGAGCAGTAGGCTAGCTGGAGCCGTTTACCTCCAGTCTTTGTGCTAAGCTAGGCTAGCGGTGGGTGCGTCAGACAGAGTTATGGCACGCACAGAGATAAAAATGGTATGCATGGCTTGCTCAGTTGGGGACGCAAAATTTTCAACTAAATATTAAAATAAATTTTCAACTAAATTACTGCCCGCATTGACACTATATGATAATTGAAATGAGCTGGATAACATCACCGTTTTCTCCAGAGTGGCTGTACAGCCGAATCAAATTCTGTTGCATTATTTTCCTGTTTAACACTGTGAAGCTGCTTTGAAACAATCTGCATTGTTAAAAGCGCTATATAAATAAAGGTGACTTGACATGTACAGCTCAGGAACAGCATTAAAAATACTACAGATTCCTAATTTTATCCATTTTCAGATGGCTAAACAAAGGGGTTTTGCTTTTGCATCGAAACTCACCATGACATGAAGACAACACTACAATTCACTGAAGGCTCATCTTTTTTTCTTTGCGTATGCCTTTGGATGGGCATTATGCTAATATTTCACATAGACGTTTACAGAAGAAATATCTGGACTTCAATCAAGGCGTTTTAGGCCAGTCTGGATCAGTGTTCTATGTTAGATAGTTGTTAGATAATAATTCTTTTGTGGGAGACTATAAACTTTACAACTTTGCAGATATTATACATGCACAAACAGATACATTACGCACAAAAGGAAAAGTAAACATTAAAAAAAGAGTTAAAAAGAGTACACTTTCACTTTAACTATAGTATGTTATTCAATATTACATTTATTATCTTATTGGGTCAAAAAAGCAAGTTCAGCTATTTGCATTTATTATCAGTTTAAACTATAATACATTTTCATTTAATCACAATTAACATGCAGTTAAGTGTCCAAAAACATACAGTTTTTAAAAGTATGTTAAAGTGTACTTATTTTTCACAAGGGACTACTTGAAATACCTGTAAAAGTACTAAGAGATATCACACTTCTGAAATATGTCATTCTCATTCTCAACCTTCATAACTGAAAGCTCCTTCCTGAACCTCTATCATGTCTTAGAGCTACATGGCTGCCAGCTTTGTCAAGCCAATCTTAATTCCTTTGCCTAACCTCCAAAATGCAAGGCATTTCTGCTATGCATGACCTGCAGTGGCAGGTCACATATCTTTAGATGCAAGTATACACATACTGTATTACGCACTGCCTCATTCCCTGGAGACTGCCTCAAACTATAGTCTTCTCCAATTTTTTTCTGAAAGACATTATTAGTCTGGATAGATAAAATAAAATGAGTTAAAGCACAAATACCAAGTTCTGGCATAAAACACTAGATGGCGCATGCTGATAGGTGTTTTACTCATTTGGTAGCGATTGCATTGTCATCTACATAGCGTAGCTGATTGGTTGCTGTTTGCATCAGTGGCCAATGAGCTGCGGTTTAACATTCAAATACCGGTTGCTGTTAGCAGTTTGCAGCGCTCTTTAGAAACACCCTCCACCTTCCCCAGCTCCACCTGTATATATCTGCTACAGGGTTTATTTCATGTATATTACATGTGCATGTATTGGCAGTAGCAAGTCTCGGTGCTTGCTCTTAACTTAACCAAACATTTTTTGAATAATATTTTCCGCCAATACACACGCACACACTCACTTTAAATGGTTTTTGCTTTCAGTTCTTAAATTATTCATGCAGTTTTTTTAATGTTAATGTTTTTCTTTGTTCAAAATCTTTGTGTTTCCTTTCTTACACATAATAGCTTAATTCTTTGAGTGTTAGGATGGAGTTAGACATCTGTTCTGTCAACAGTATATGCTGCATATACAATCATCTTTTCTTTGTAATATTATATTTGTTATTATATGCATTTATTCTTGTCCAGTTTGGTAAAGGGGTAAGAGTAACTCTGTAATCTAATGGGAGGGATATACTGTACTTTCACCCCATGGATGGGTGACAACATTCAGACTCTCCATGATATATATCACTATACAACTGCTTTATTGTTTTATTATCAATTAAAACTCAGCTGTGAAATACAAAGCAAATGTGCAAAGTGCATAACACACCTTAAGTCTATCTGTCTGTCTGTTTGAGAGCTGAAATAGCACTTGCTTTTACTGGACATAATCAATCATAATGCCTCTACATGGTTTGATAAATACCTTTCAGTGGCAGAAATGCCTGCCATGACAATCAAATCAGTTTGAATTCTCTGAATTGAAATGAGATCCATTTCCCAGTAAATGTAATCCACAATGCAGTTCAAAGCTTAAAGCAGAGGTTATTACCTGACCATGTTATTGGTATTATAAAAGTGCCCTAACAGGGAAATCTGGTTCTTTTCCTCAGGTGGGTGAGATTGAAGGAGACTGGCTGCGAGAGTTCTTCACGGTGAGTTTGATGCCTTTCACGTGTCTCTAATTCATATGCTCACATCTGATGCTACTCAATGTAGCATAGTGAAAAACTAAACAACACAAGCCTTTTTTTTAAACATGCTCTTTACTGTTTTAATAGTCACACGGATATTTCTTTGTAAGAGCTCTCCATCTGTTCAAACCTGTTATAAACACACATACACACCTTTGCAGAGTGAACTTTAGTCTGTTAAACGGTTACTGTAAACCTAAAGGTGTTTGCCTCATTTATACAATCTGTCTTTGGTGCACCATAAAATCATGTTATGTTATCTGCTGTTGTCACGTTGTGAGCAAAAGGAAGTTGAATCACAGATTTGACGGTTTTCCTGCTAGAAAATCTAATGCATACAAAATCTGTTACCTTATATTTGCATTGTCTGTGGTCGTCTTTTTGCAACTTAATTATCAAAGATAGCAATACATTTTTTTTTTGGAAGTTACATTTAAAATACACTTGGCTCAATATATTTTTCTATAACAATTCACAAAAATAATAACACAATAACACTAAGTGAATGAATTGTATGTCTAATGTAAATCTTATCATCTTAGGCGGTCCACATGTACAAGCCACGCTTCATCGCCCTGCACTTTCAGGAAGTTGGTGGAAAGGACTATATGGTGAACATGGGCCACGCAGAGAACTTTTTCTGGTGAGGATATGGCAAATTGTGTGCTATAAATGAGTCACCTTATTAAAACATACTGTGGCAGTATTGTGGAACAATGTCAGTGTCAGATAGTACCAGACCACTGATTACCGTGTTTATATACTATGGTATTTACATGGTACTCCGATGTATTGTTGCATATCCAGAAATATCCAAATAATGTGATAGCATTATTTTTCAGTGCTTTTTGGGTGATGTATTCAACAGATTTTTCCTCTGATTTTAGGACCATAGAGTCCAGTTCCGAGATGGCAGACTTTGACAGAGTCTGTGTCTATGTAGACAGTCATTTCAAGGCTGTGGACAGTTTCACGGTGAGTGATACAGTTGTTGCAATATCTGACATTTTCACTTGTTTCCTTGGTGATTTAGTTCAAGGGAAACAAGTTTAACTGTCATGCAATTACTTAATGTGTTGTCTCTTGCAACATCAGTGCTGTGGTTGGTTTGGATGTCCACTAGATGGAGCTGTACAACCATTTTAAGATAGGTCTTCCAATACTGACCTTACTCACCTTCCTGTGTGTTCTAGTGCTATTCTTATCTATACTCACAGCAGTGCCTCAAAGTTAAAGTGATAGACCACTTAAAATATAAATTCTGTCATCATTTACTCATGCCATTATAACCTAATACATATACAAATAAATAATGGCCACTATTTCCATATAATGTAAGTGAATGAGGACAGGAGCTTTCAAGGTGCAAAAGGGGGGAAAAGCACAATAATTGTAGACTCATCCACCTTTAATGTAACATTGAATGTGCGAGGCATCATTCACTTCCGGTTATTTTAGCTGTACAAAAACAGTCCATTATGCTGCTGGATATTGCAAAATGGTATTTGTTATCATATAATTTTAATTTATTATAGCATCACACAACCACACTGGTTTGTAGTGCAAATCGTTTTACTGTTTACTGCACTTTGTTTTTCTTCTAGGTATTTATCTATTGTCGCTAATGAATTGGGAGTCTTGCACATTCACAGAAAACAGCTTACTTACACATTGCAAAATAAGGTGGATGTAACTATATTGCAAGTATTCTGAAGACATCCAATAGCTTTTTGTGAGGAACAGACAGAAATTGTATTAAGTTTTTGACTGATAATTGTTCCCCACAGTGAACTGCTGCGACCAGATCTTTGAGTTAGTGAGTTGAACTCAATAACATGGTCAGTCCGATTTTTGGATAGAACATACAGTGGGAGACCGTATCAAAATAGAAAATTACAAAGACCTCTTAAAGGGTTAGTTTACCCAAAAATTAAAATCCATCTTCATGTCAATCATGTTGTTCCAAAACCGTAAGACCTTTGTTCATCTTCGGAACACAAGCCGGCTTACCATTGGTCGAAGCTGTTCACATGAACACCACGACGCATGTGTGTGATGCTGACGCAGGGGGGGGGGGGGGGGGGGGGGTGATGGACCAGACCTCTTTCATTACTCAAAGTAACTTCTGTGAAAAGAGAGAAGTTGCTGGTGTTTGGCAGGGTATTAACCCTCAGCCCACCCAGGTGAGAGGTGCTGTCTGTGTGTTTGTGCACAATGTGTTTGGTCTGTACCTTGATGGACTGGGTTAATGTGCGGGAGTGGCCAGGCAGCAGACCGAGTCAATATGTTTAACTCCAGATTAAAACTATTGATTAGGCCCCTCTCATCTGAACATGATAAATAAACTGACGGTGTACGTGTGTGAGTGAGTGAGTGTGTATTTGTTTTGTTGATGCAGGAGGGTTAGTGAGTTTTTCTCTACGTGGACCCTTTGCCATACCTGCTTCAGTTTTTGTTCCCAATTATAAATGTATGTCAAATATAAAAATGTCATAGATGCAGACAAATAATTTTTGTCAAAAGAAAAAAAAAGGCTCATCACATGAGCCTGTTTCAACGAGACCCCCAGACCCACATACACACACACTTAAAGAGAGATCAGCACACTTGCAGCTTTACACCTATCTTCATCAATCAGGCCAGTGCAGCGTTTAATAAAAATGTATTGACTTAAAAGTGATTTTTTTATCTAAACACCATTTGTACGATGTGTGCCAGACGCTCTCTGCATTTACACACACACTCTCTTTCCAGTCAAGCGATGATTCACAACCCTCAGAAAACTAATTACAAATCAATACAGATGATGTGAGACAAATGAGAATGAAGGTGGGTGTTAACACAGCCGATGGCTGTGTATGTGTATGTAAGAGTGTGTGTGAGTTTATGCACTGCAATGAGGACCTTCAATATAAAAAGCTGCAAAATTTTTAGCAAGATTTTATTATTTTATGCCATCACACAGTTATTTGTTTATCAAACAGACCCATCTTTTCCCATGCCTCAGTGGTATTTCAAATACAGTCGATCCTTGTCAACAGTATGTAATGATACTTTACAGCAATATATTGGCTTTTAGTTCTTTAGCTTTAAAGTGTTAAAGGCACAATATGTAAGATTCTTGGATTAAAATATCCAACAACCACTAGAACAATGGGTAACACTTTATTTTACAGTGTCCTTGTTATATATATTACTATATATTATATATATTACTATGTACTTACCATAGTAATAACAGTAAATTATGCATAATTACATGCAACTAACCCTAAACCAAACACTAATCCTACCATAACCCTATAGTAAGTACATGTAGTTAATTGATATTACTCAGTACTTAAATATACAATTACACTGTAGCAGTGACACCTTAAAATAGTGTAACCGAACAATGTTTTGACTTGTGTACTTACATTATCCGAAATGTTTCCAAGAATGTTTAAATCCAGAGAAATAAGCAATTTTAACCAGTACACGGACCGTGTCCATGTGTCGCCTATCAATGACATCATACCTGTCATAGGCGACCTCTAGCGGTGAAAAATTACATATTGTGGCTTTAAAGAATTGAAATCTGGAAGTATGTAATTTTAAAGTCTGTTGTCTTTGCGCATGGCTAACAATACTCTACTGATCAAGTGTTTGGGGCTGGTAAGATGTTTTTATGTTTTCGAAAGAAGTCTCTTATGCTCATTAAGGCTGCATTCATTTGCTCAAAATACAGTAAAAACAGTGATATTGTGAAATATTATTAAAATGTAAAATAACTGTTTTCTATTTTAAAATGTAATTTATTCCTGTGATGGCAAAGCTGAATTTTCTTCCGTGTCACATGATCCTTTAGAAATCATTCTATTGTAATGATTTGGTGCTTAAGAAACATTTATTATTATTAAACCATTTCATATTTTGTGGAAAACATTATACTGGATTCTTAAATAGAAAGTAAAAAAGAACAGCATTTGTTTGAAATCTTTTGTAACATTATAAATGTATTTACTGTCAATTTTGATCAATTTAATGCATCCTTGCTGAATAAAAGTATTAAATTCTTTAAAAAAAAAATAGAAAGGAAAAGAAAAAAATATACAGTGCATCCGGACAGTATTCACAGCTCTTCACTTTTTCCACATTTTGTTATGTTACAGCCTTATTCCAAAATGGATTCAATTCATTATTTTTTTCCTCAGATCTACAAACAATACCCCATAATGACAAAGTGAAAGAAGTTTGTTTGAAATATTTGCAAATTTATTAAAAATAAAAAACGAAAAAAAATCACGTACATAAGTATTCACAGCCTTTGCTCAATACTTTGTTGAAGCACCTTTGGCACCAATAACAGCCTCAAGTCTTTTTGAGTATGATGCTACAAGCTTGGCACACCTATTTTTGGGCAGTTTCTCCCATTCTTTTTTGCAGGACCTCTCAAGCTCCATCAGGTTGGATGGGAGTGTCTGTGCACAGCCATTTTCATGTTCAATCGGGTTCAAGCCTGGGCTCATTCTAGGACATTCACAGAGTTGTCCGTAGCCACTCCTTTGTTATCTTGGCTGTGTGCTTAGGGTCGTTGTCCTGTTGGAAGATGAACCTTGGCCCCAGTCTGAGGTCCAGAGCGCTCTGGAGGAGATTTTCATCAAGGTTGTCTGCATTCATCTTTCCCTCAATCCTGACTAGTCTCCCAGTTCCTGCCGCTGAAAAACATCCCCACAGCATTATGCTGCCACCACTATGCTTCACTGTAGGGATGGTATTGGCCAGGTGATGAGCGGTGCCTGGTTTCCTCCAGACATGATGCTTGCCATTCAGGCCAAAGAGTTTAATCTTTGTTTCATCAGACCAGAGAATTTTGTTTCTCTTGGTCTGAGAGTCCTTCAGGTGCCTTTTGGCAAACTCCAGGTGGGCTGTCATGTGCCGACTGGCCACTCTACCATACAGGCCTGATTGGTGGAGTGCTGCAGAGATGGTTGTTCTTCTGGAAGGTTCTCTCTCCACAGAAAAACGCTGGATCTCTGTCAGAGTGACCATCGGGTTCTTGGTCACCTCCCTGACTAAGGCTCTTCTCCCCCGATCACTCAGTTTGGCCGGGCGGCCAGCTCTAGGAAGAGTCCTGGTGGTTCCAAACTTCTTCCATTTACGGATGATGGAGGCCACTGTGCTCATTGGGACCTTTCAAACTAAAATATTTGTTTGAAATTGCTCATTTCTCATTCATTGCTGCAGAATTGAATCCATTTTGGAATAAGGCTGTAACATAACAAAATGTGGAAAAAGTGAAGCGCTGTGAATACTTTCCAGATGCACTGTATATATCTAAATATATATTATAATATAGCCTAATTAAAAGTATTTTAAAATTATTAATACAATACAATTACTATACATTTTTAAACTGTAATATAAAATTCTAAACAGATAGACTCAAAAAAGGTTAATCCAGTCTGCATCATTTCCCAGTCCAATTTCCCATCTCTCTCCCCAATAATTTCTTTTCCCCGCCGGAGCTGTTGTGCTTGGGTAGCACATGTGCCTGTTGTAATGTCCAGTCTCTCAAGACTGGTCATCTAGAAAGCACTGTCATATTAAAAAAGCATACTTTCTCTCACAAGATTTATTTCTTTCTCCTGGGATGGATATTTTGAAGAAAACATGACTGTGTGTGTGTTTACGGTGTGGCATGCTTCATGTCAAAACATCCCTCAACGGCAGGTAATTTTTCTCTGCCATCCATGGGGCTTGTGTTGGGCCAACAGCAGGGCCCTGTGTTTAATCCCTGTGTGATTGTTTTAATTTTCTGTCTGTATTGATCTCTGCGGAGCTGGATTGATGTGCCGCTCACCGGAGCAAGCAGCTAGTACATTAAATTCATTCAGCGTGCTGTCAGAAAACACAGGGAGTGTGCATGTGTGAGATTTGTCAGTAGAGTATTGCATGGGCATATCTAGGTGTTTTTTGGGTACCAAAACTATGGGCTAAGTAGGTCTATGATCGGTTAGTTTTGTTTTACAGACAGAAGGAAATCGACGGTAACAGAGTCTTAAAAGTCAGGGTTTAATGATTTTGATGTGAGTACATCATCAACATCATCAAAAATCAAAGCAGCTCTTCAGACATTGGAGATCTCCATTAACCCCTGCGTGTGCATGATTTTAAGCTGTCAGGTCATTAGCCCAGTATTCATCCAGGGTATTATTAGGGCTTCCATTAGAAGATCACATGAAATCATGTATGATTGTTTGCTTGACTGATTGATTTATTTGATTTTAGGCTCTGGGAAGCATGTATTTCATCCACAAGTCACTGAAAAATATCCAACAATATGACTTCAATGGTAAGAGCTTTATTTAGATAAATATACTATAAAGTATTTATACTGCTATAAAATATTATGGTTGAATTTCATGAAACCTGTCAAGAACAAGTCCAGGCCATATTGCAAAATCCAGATCACCATGTTGGGGCTTATTTTGCGATAATGACTAGCTGATTGTGCATCATCCTGCTCATTACATGGCTCTTTAGCAAATTAATCAATAAATGGACATGAAATATTTGAGTAAAAATATTTTAGCAGCTATGGAGTGGTCAGTTGGTCATACATTGTTACCTGTGAATGAGCTGTGATTTATTCAGAAATATTTGAACGCTGAATGCCATGCATTAACAGAATTCAGTATTCAGAAGAGATTAAGATTTTTGCATCGTGGCAGTATTTTCATGACAATTAAGTACATCAAAAAATTTAAATAGTAGTACTTTAATATAAAGAAAAATATGGTGTAACATGAAGAATTTGTTTAAATTTTTTCTAAATTGTATCTATATAGTATTTATTAGTGCTGTCAAATGATTAATCGCGATTAATCGCATCTAAAATAAAAGTTTGTTTTCATAATATATGTGTTTACTGTGTATAATTATTATGTATGTATAAATACACACTCATGCAAGATTTTTTTTATATTTATATATAATATAAATTATATAAATAGTATATACATGCAAATATTTCTTAAATATATACATGTATGTGTGTGTTTTCAAATATACATAATAATTATACACAGTACACATACATATATTATGTAAACACAAACTTTTATTTTGGATGCGATTAATCATTTGACAGCCATAGTATTTATATATAATTAAAGTAGTTTTTGAACTGCCTTTAATTTATGCTTATAAAAACATTGTAATAACTGACAGAACTACAGTCATGAAAAACGAATGAGAATCACCATTGGAAATAATGCTAATGAGTAACGTGAAGTAAAAACGCTAGGATGCTTTTCATTAATGAGAATTCAAAAGTTCAAAATTCAGGTGAATTCATAGAATTCAGTTGAGGAGCAGTGTTGCTTCTCAAAATGTTTTATTCACATATATATATTATTAGTATCTCTGTAAATGCTAAATAAAATGTTTGTTTGATGAAATTTTCCCAGGAAATTATGTAATGAAGTGAGTTATATGGTACAAGGATTTAAAATGTGAATTATGTTATGTTAATTAATTATTTAATCTTTTAAATAAATTTGTGAAATTCACACAATCTTAGGTCGAAATACAAGACTATTAGCAAAATTTCCAACCAACACAACAGAAATAAATGTTCTCCTTTGACTCATTTGGTTAGTGTCTCTGATAGAACAGGATTTAACCTCATAAGCTTTTTTCACGAGCCTTCATCTGTTCAAGTCACAGCATCTCATGAATAAGCTCTCAAGAAGAGGACTAATAGAAGAGCCATTAAGATCAGTGCACCAATGAATTTGGTGCCCTATCAAATCAGTGCCTCATAGATCCTGCTCTCACAACCTACAGCGGCACGACAACTCCAACATTAGTATATTGATTTTGCATTTGCATGTTTTTCTTACAATATGTCTTGTTTGTTTATTCCTCCTCCTTGTAGTGAAGGAGTTTAAAGCTGTCTCGGGCCATAACAAGTATGTGGGCTCCCTGGAAGGAGTGACTACCATGGAAAAAGAGAAATTCCCCAAGAACTTTTGGCCTGATGTAAGTGTGTGTGTAGTGGTATTCATTTTTAAAACAATTGTAGTTCAGAGACCTATGTGTTACACACTTCTGTTCTGACTAAATTTTTAGGGATGCACCAGTTTAATTTACTCATACTTGTATTGTTTAAATGCTTTCATACAATGCATTGAGCATGTGTTACATAAACCTTGAAACACACAGAGACACTGGAAGCAGAACAAACTATCAGCGATATTTCAAGAATTGATTAAACATTTCATTAATTCATTAAACACATTCATGCCATGTAATATTGTGGAATCAGATTTTTACTTATCTTACCATCATGGTGTAAAAATGGTCCAAATTATGTTCTTTTTTAGTCGTCATAATTTTAATGAATGCTATATATTTTATAATGAGGGGAAAATCATATAGTGACAAGGATGTATGCAAAATGTAAATGTTTGGTAATTAAAATTCAAGTTAAATATTAAACAAGCAGTTATTACTAAAATATTAAAATGTTGCAAGTATTAAAATTTATTTCTGTTTTAATACTGTAATGGAAAATTAATTCAATAGATTATGTGACAATTTCGTATGACATATTGTATGATTTTAATTGTTGGATATACACTCACCTAAAGGATTATTAGGAACACCATACTAATACTGTGTTTGACCCCCTTTCGCCTTCAGAACTGCCTTAATTCTACGTGGCATTGATTCAACAAGGTGCTGAAAGCATTCTTTAGAAATGTTGGCCCATATTGATAGGATAGCATCTTGCAGTTGATGGAGATTTGTGGGATGCACATCCAGGGCACGAAGCTCCCGTTCCACCACATCCCAAAGATGCTCTATTGGGTTGAGATCTGGTGACTGTGGGGGCCATTTTAGTACAGTGAACTCATTGTCATGTTCAAGAAACCAATTTGAAATGATTTGAGCTTTGTGACATGGTGCATTATCCTGCTGGAAGTAGCCATCAGAGGATGGGTACATGGTGGTCATAAAGGGATGGACATGGTCAGAAACAATGCTCAGGTAGGCCGTGGCATTTAAACGATGCCCAATTGGCACTAAGGGGCCTAAAGTGTGCCAAGAAAACATCCCCCACACCATTACACCACCACCACCAGCCTGCACAGTGGTAACAAGGCATGATGGATCCATGTTCTCATTCTGTTTACGCCAAATTTTGACTCTACCATCTGAATGTCTCAACAGAAATCGAGACTCATCAGACCAGGCAACATTTTTCCAGTCTTCAACTGTCCAATTTTGGTGAGCTCGTGCAAATTGTAGCCTCTTTTTCCTATTTGTAGTGGAGATGAGTGGTACCCGGTGGGGTCTTCTGCTGTTGTAGCCCATCCGCCTCAAGGTTGTGCGTGTTGTGGCTTCACAAATGCTTTGCTGCATACCTCGGTTGTAACGAGTGGTTATTTCAGTCAAAGTTGCTCTTCTATCAGCTTGAATCAGTCGGCCCATTCTCCTCTGACCTCTAGCATCAACAAGGCATTTTCGCCCACAGGACTGCCGCATACTGGATGTTTTTCCCTTTTCACACCATTCTTTGTAAACTCTAGAAATGGTTGTGTGTGACAATCCCAGTAACTGAGCAGATTGTGAAATACTCAGACCGGCCCGTCTGGCACCAACAACCATGCCACGCTCAAAATTGCTTAAATCACCTTTCTTTCCCATTCTGACATTCAGTTTGGAGTTCAGGAGATTGTCTTGACCAGGACCACACCCCTAAATGCATTGAAGCAACTGCCATGTGATTGGTTGATTAGATAACTGCATTAATGAGAAATTGAACAGGTGTTCCTAATAATCCTTTAGGTGAGTGTAGTTTGGATACAGAGAAGGCAAGACCTCAGAGGTGGGACATCTTTGTGTGCGTTGTGACTCTGAATGAACATCAAAGAGAGAAAATGTCACCCAAGATATTTTCTTACACATAAAATTGACTATAAATTATATTTGTTTAATGTTGCAACCCTCTACAATGCGAGTAAATTACTCGCATATGCGACCGAATTTCATGCTAGGTGACTTTAATTAGCCCCAAAATTTGCTAATGGCTAGTAAATTGTACGGTTTTAGTCACCTGTGATTGAGTTAGAGGCAAAAATAAGTTTAGCACAGATATCATTTCATTGCCTGCTGAGCTTAACGCACCATCGCTTGGCTGAGAGCGCCCTCTGTTGCTTTCTCGCACACGCGCACTCACAGTGAGAGATAGAGAGAGGCTTTTACACATGCAACATAAAGAGAATTGATGCATTAGATCTAAACGCAGGACTTGACAGGACAGGACTGCCCAAAGGCCAAGAGTTGACAGAACTGTCACTGTCCTGATCGGACCAGTGCTGCATCGTCATAAAAGTTTTCAGTCTTCTTGTGCTTGAACGGAAAATTTCACAAAAAATGATGTCAAAATGCCGTCCTGGTGGTGAACGTAAACAGTTGAGAAAGGCAACGTATGTATAATATTGGATCCGTGCATTGTCTTAAAGTGACAGCAGCGTAATATCCCTGCTGCTGTCTGTGTTTTTAATGTTAATCAAACAACAAAAGACTACAAAATCACTCAGTGCTCTTGACCAAATAACTTTTGTATTTGTAACTTTAATAAAGATGAATCTATATTTAATTTATACAGTGAAGTCTATGCAGTTATTTTACATGTATTACTTTTTCAATCTCTGTACCTAATCTACCTAATCTGTATCTAACAGCTGTTAGATCTACCTGAAAAACCTGAAAAACCTGAAAAACACTGTTTATTATTGTATCTTTGTTCTATTGTGTTTATTTGTGCTATTGCTTGTAGTTTGACTATTAAAAACAGTCTGTAATAAAATAAAAACCAAATAGTGTTTGAAATTTATATTTTATATTATTTATTTACAATTTTTCATTTGCATTGTTTTTGCATTCCATGTAAAAAGTATGGCGAGTAAAATAAAAAAAATGACTAGCCAATGGCGGCTCAAGCTTCAGTGTGTCCGTAGAGGGTTGTGTAGTGTCCTATATTTCATGGTATAAATAGGGGATTTGTCATTTCATGAAAATATATATTTAAAAAATAGTTTTACTATTACAGCATAGTTATCGGCGAGAACAAAAAAGTACTGGTGCTCTGTCTATAAAATTATATGGATGCCATCTTATTTTTAATATGCATGCATATGTGTGTGTGCATTTTATTACAGTTCAAGTGGTCCAGAAAAGGCTACATGAGGACAAGATGGATCATTCACAACCAGTATGTTTTCACACACACTCTTCTTCACCTTTTGAGATGTCCCCCATAATTTTCTTTACAGTCTATCGTGTAAGTGTTCTTTGGCTTCAGCTCAAAGAAAACACTTTGTGTTAGCTGTGTGTTAGTGGAATAGTATGTCATCAGAAGCGCATTAATAGCAGACACATGGCAGCAGTATAATAGAGCAGTACAGGAACCTGAAGACTGAGTGATAAATGAATGGAGCCTGTGAACTCCATCCTATCAGCTAATGTCCCACATCAGTCACAGAGACCCCCCTCCCCATATATAATATATCTTGTGTTTATCTGTGTGTGTGTGTACAGGGGTTTAGACCTGGTGAACGTTCACCTGTTTCACGACGCGTCCAACCTCATAGCCTGCAACGCTAGTCCATCAGTGTATTCTGCAAACCGCAAAAAAGCTCTCAGATACGTCATCAACAGGTTGGTACTTCTGAATTATTTGTGTATATACATTCAAGTAATAAAAATGACAATGGATGCAAAGACAACATGAAATTAGAATTAAATAACATGCATTAGTGCACGTTATCCCTACATACGTTAATGCACAAAATTCTAAAGACAAAAAAGAAGATTGTTTTCATAATCTATCATTAACCGAGGCCACAATGGTGGGGAAAAATAATATTAATTTATAATATCTTAGTTCACTCATCATGATCAAATCAAAGCCTAAATAGAATTGAGTCCAGGCCAACATTTATTTCCAGTTTCTCTTACACACAGAAATGCATCACAGTTAAATGCTGTGTTATGTTGTCTTTAAACAGAAAAGACATTGGGCCCTATCATACACACCAGGCACGACGCAAGTGTTTTTTGCTAGTTTCAGCCCGACGCAGTTATCATTTTCACGTCCAGCGCCACGTTGTTTAAAAAGCAAATGCACTCACTCCAAAAATAAGGTGTGTTCAGGCACATTGTTGGCGCGTTGCTATTTTGAGGCAACTAAAAACGACTGCGCCATTGACCAACAAAAACCTGGTGTAAAGTCAACAGCGCAGTATTTTTTGTGTTATTTTAAAGGGCGTGTTAGTAATATGCGCCTATAGGCGGGTCCAAAACGTGTGTACACTCTGCTTATTACACACACAGGGACGCGCAGCAGCACACAAACATTTTTAAATATTAAAAGTAAAAGGATTCCTCTCTGGAGAAGCGTTCAGTCTTTCCGCTCGCAAAATCCACCATGTAAATAGCAATCCGCCATGGTGCAAGAAAAAATGATAAATGAAAAAATGACTTTTAAAGGGAATAGGAGATGAGACTCTGATTTTTGTTTTTATTGCACGTTACACCCAAAACACACCCATGACTCATTAAGAGACTAGGTACAACCCTTTTGGATCATGCGCCTGGTGCACCGACTGTTTTTCCAGTCGTTAAACTAACAAAAGTGGATTTGGACACGTCCTAAGTGCACCTGAGCCATGCGCTCAGATCATTAAAATAGGGCCCATTTAGTTGTAATGTGGTTTGTGGTCCCATATCAAACTCTTTCTCTTGTCTTGCAGGATAGCAGATAACAGTCCTCTTCCCTTCTTCCTGTTTGGAGATTTCAATTTCCGCCTTGACACACTCAGTCTAGTACAGGTAGATCTGAATGATTATATTCCACACGGACCACAGAACACATACACACATAAATTATATAAAGATTAATATGTGTATTTGTTTGTGTACAGAACCTCTCCATGTCGGCTGATATCCAGACGGTAAAAAAAGACAGTAGCAACGAGGTAGAAAAAATAATCTGTGAAGAGAAAGACAATGACCACAAGGTGATTATTTATTTTTAAAGCTGTTTTGATGAAAACAGATATTGAATTAGGTATATTATATGTTGATTACTTAATCAAATTAACCACAAACATTTGCATATATCAATATTTTCTGAAAAAAGCCTACAATTGTAGTAGACATTACAAAAGTTAACTTGAATCTGTCTGAGGTAAATATATGGGCCATTTACACATTGCATTAATTGTTGGTTTTTGTACATACAGGTTTGGTTTTTGTTTACACTACTGTTCAAAAAGTCAGTGAGATTTTTTTTATTCAGCAAAGATGCATTAAATTGGTCTAAATTGACAGAAATCATTTGTAACAATGTAAATGTCTTTACTATTTCAAAAATTATTAAAATTATTCTAAAGGATCATGATCATGTGACACTGAAGACTGAAAACTTCACAATATCACAATTTTTATTTTTTGATCAAATAAATGCAGCCTTGTTGAGCATATAAAATCTGATTTTTCACATTTTTGAAGAGTAGTGTATGAGTCAGACTTTGGCCATTGTGACCACTATTAATTGATATATATATATATATATATATATATATGGTCACAAGTCAATCAATACGGTTGTCAATTTAACACATTAATTTAGTGATATTAATTGTTAAATTATATATATATATATATATATATATAACAATTAATATCACAAAATTAATGTGTTAAATTGACAACCGTATGTTTTTATGTTTTTCTTTTTTCTAAATTTACCAATATGCAGAATTACAGAGCCACCAGCAAATCTGCCGTGACACTTGCTTTCCTGAGGTTTTGTAAACATAGATGCTAAGGGCTCTGACTTTGCATCCAGGAGATGATTAATTTTTTCTTTTTGTGTGCGCTCAGACATATCCAGTACACTGTCCAGCCAGATTTATGGTTCTTGGAGGGTTGATATTGACTTCTTGCCAGTCCTGAAAATGCGAACTTGCATTTAGATCACTCCTGCAGACCTGTGCTTCATTTTTTGTGCCAGCAAAGTTGGAGTTACTCTCTCCGTTCTTTGCTAGTTTTTTATGCCCTGCATTAACCTCTGTCCTTCTCTTTTCACCTTTGTCTTTACTCTTTGTCTTTCCTTGTGTTTATTTTTTCTTTACTCATGTTTTGTTCCTTTGCTTTCTTTTCAATATTTCATTCTTTCTTTATGTCCTTCTTTTTATCACTCAATCACTAGGTTCTCCTTCATATAGAGACCAAGTTATTTGCTTACTTGCACCAGGCCGTGTTCAGAGAAAACAACGGAAAAGAGGTTTGAATTTAGTTTTAAGAAATGAGACATTAATAATTATAATCAAAAGAGTATATCACTAGAAATGTGTTTGTGTTTATGTATTTTTCTGTCTTTCAGCTGCTGAAGTACGATAAGGAGATCTCTGCGTTCCATGATGTCATCACAGAGGAGGATATTCGGTTTCCTCCTAGGTGAGCAGCTTTAAAAATCTTAAAAACACTTGAGAATATAAAGTGCACAATATTAAATAGTGCACAATATTCCACTTCTGAAAGACGTTTCTGTTCTGCAAGGCCAAAGTATATCATTTATAAAAAAAACAACAATAATATTAGCTGCTTTTCATGGTCCAGTCAAATCTGTATGGACACTGTAAAATCAGGTCCCACATCACATGTTCCTGATTAAATTATTATTATTATTATTTTTTACAGAAATACATTACTTTTCAATACTATCATTCAAATACTATCATTCAAAAGTTTGGTTTTTGCAAGATTTTATTTATTTATTTATTTGGAAGAAATTAATACTTTTATTCGGCAAGGATGCATTAAATTGATCAAACGTGACATTTATAATGTTAGAAAATATTTATATTTCAGATTAATGCTGTTCTTTTGAACTTTTTTATTCATCAAATAATCCTGAAAAAGGGATGTTTTCCACAAAAATATTAAGCAGCACAACTGTTTTCAACATTGATAAAAAATAAGAAATGTTTCTTGAACACCAAATCAGCATATTAGAATAATTTCTGAAGAATCATGAGACACTGAAGACCAGTATTGTATAATGCGTTACAATATTGCGTTACTTCCTGAAAAAAAGTAACTAATTGCGTTACTTTTTATGGACAATAATGTGTTACATTATTTTTTTGTTACTTTTTCTCACCTTGGCTGGACTAATCAACAAACTGAAAAAAGTTATATTTGTGGCAAATGTGGCAAAAGGGCCTTTCACACCAAATGTGAGATGACTCAGGAGAAGAAAGTTCAACACTCTTTCTTCAGCAATAAAAAAAAGAATGCAACAAATGTGATCATGTCATTTTTGCTTATTAGTATGGCTGAATTGGACTATCGAAGGTCAACAGCAAAGACACTGGTTAATAAAGTGAGATTAAAGACAGATTATGTAATCCTCAACATTTATTAATTTTCAGCATGATTTATTATTTATTAATTTTAAACATTATTCGATTATTAAATAAATAAGAAAAAAAAGTAACTTGAGTTACTTATTTGAAAAACTAAGATATTTTAGTGTAAATTTAAAAGTAATGCGTTACTTTACTCGTTACTTAAAAAACAAGTAATCTGTTTACGTAACTCATGTTACTTGATTTGAAGGCTTATGGTTGCTAAAAATTCAGCTTTGCCATCCCAGGAATGAATTATTTTTTTAAATATATAAATATAAAATATATAAAAAATGTTATTCTGATAATATTTCACAGTATTAATGTTCCCTTTCAGTCGGTGACGTCTGACGTATGTCTCCGTTCCCTCCTTCAGAGAACAAGGGTTACATACGTAACCGAGACGTTTTGACCGTATTTTTGATCAAATGAATGCAGCCATGGTCAACATAAAAAAAAATCTTTCTGGCTTCAAACTTTTGAATGGTGGTATGTCATTTTACAGTAGATAAATATATTGTGGGTCAATTTTATCCATTTAAATTTTTGAAATACCGGTTAACCTATTTTTTTTTTTCATTTTGAGTGCATGCAAAGTGAGGATACACTGAAGGGTTAAATAATGAATTGTGATTGTCAGTCCAAAACCATGTAATTTTCATGTCTGAGTTCTGCATGTACCATTTTAATGTTTCAGTTACCCATACAGTGAAGACTACACTAAACCTACACAGTACATGAACACACGATGCCCGGCATGGTGTGACCGCATCCTAATGTCCCACAGCGCGACAGACATCATTCACCGGGTAGGTTAACATTTATCATTTTTATTGCGATCTTAATGGAGTTTTTTTTTTGTTACACCATAACTAAATATGTTATTGTGTATTACATATCCATGTGATTAAATAAATAATCATTTGGTACAAAATGATATGCAATGTGCATTTTTGAGATGAATGAACAGCTTAATTTGTGGATTTATTTTTTGTTGTCTGCAGATGGAAGAGGGTGAGAGTGGTGTTGTTTATAACACACTGGGCTCCAACATCTGCATGGGAGACCACAAGGTGATTAGATCTCTCAAACATCCCATCTTCATCAAAATGTTTCAACGAATGCTGATGGATCAATCAATGAATGATAATAACTATTTACCATATTATTGGTTATGTTTTATGTCTCGTCTCCAGCCTGTTTTCCTGTTTTTTCCACTGAAGACAATAGCACATTGACACTAGGAGATTCAAAGGGTGAGGCATTTCATTAGTTTGTTTGTGTTGTGTTTGCTGCTTTTGTGACCTGAAACAACAAAGACTTTGCTTATAAGCATAAAATCTGATTTTCTGATTTTTTTTCAGTATATTCCGATAATATAGACAATACATTATACCGGTATTATGTAAATACAATCAAACTATATTGGTATTTAATTCAGTTCTATTTTTTATATATAATTTCAGGAATGACCTCAAAATGTAAAAAAATAAAAAAAATAAAATCACCAATAGAATTAACTTTATTTGTTTTGTTAAAGATAAACTGCAGTGTGACAATGAACTTCAGCTAAAACTATATTAAATAGCATAGCTGTAACACTTTGTGTTTATGTGTTTATAAAGTGTTACACTTTATTTTAAAGGCACAATATGTAAGATTTTTGGATTAAAATATCTAAAAACCTCTAGAACAGTCTTATATATTTTGTTGACGTGCGTACTTACATTATGTTTCCAAGAATGTTAAAATCCAGAGAAATAAGCCATTTTAACCAGTACACGGACCATGTCCATGTGTCGCCTTATCAATGACATCATACCTGCGTTACCTTCGATTTCCGTTTTATTTTGTAAAAACCATGGAAACACCAAAGATGCTTTAATGTATTATTCGTTTCATTAGACAAGGGAACAACTGTTTGGATACATTTGTAGACAGAAAACTAATTATTGTACAGTAATACAGCATTTTCTCCGTCATACAATATGTTTTAAAATTAATTGCGTGCCATTTAGCAGCACAAGCCACCCAGCATTTATTAATATGATATTCTAATATCGATCTAGCTTACTGCAGTGTACATGTGTCTCATAGCAGCTGAGGAGCGAACGCGCAGAGTAACGTTATAGCATTATTTTCAACACACTCAAATCATAAAACAATGCTGCGTTACCCCACATACGCTTGACCGGAAGAAGCTGAAGCGGCGACTGTGGCATAATAAAAGCTCCACTGCTGTCGAGCCATGTGTCACGCTCGTCTCTTATTAGCAATCGCTTCAGCGGCCTCGTTCAGCTCCCACAGCACTTGGCCATGCTCTGCTTCATACAACAGTAACGTTAATAATATGATTATATGATCCATGAACATGATTTCTGCCCGAGTCCCATCTCGATTCTTTTCCACCGGCTGTGAGTTGAAGACAACATCTCCCATGAATCCGCGCTCAATCTCGGTGTCATCAAGCTACGCCTTTGTTTTGAATAAGTGACCTCTAGCGGGGAAAAACGACATATTGTGCCTTTAAGGTGACGTAGTTACATTGTACTTACTCAGATAAGTACTGAGTAATATTATTTAACTATATGTACTTGCCATAGAGTTAGGGTTGGGGTTTGGTTTAGGGTTAGTTACTTGTAATTATGCATAATTTACTGTTATTACTGTAGTAAGTATATGTAGTAGCGTGTAACTACGTCACCTTAAAATAAAGTGTTACCAATAATTATCATGCATCTAATTTTATATTATGCATGTCTTAATATTCATTAAGTAAACATGCAGTGTTTGTACTTTTACACATATATTCGTCACACTGCATGACAAGTAAAATAATGAAGACAAAAAGGTGATTAAAATGGTTTTGACAGGTAACAAAAGCTACAATATTCCTAATTTAAATAATTCCCACCCAAGGTATGGTATATGCAAAAAAGGGGGCAAGGCCTGGCTGAGTTGCGTTAGTAGCATGTTAAAACTTGTGGATATGGTAAGGGGTGTGACATTTCCGATTGACCAATCACAACACACAGGTCCAGCCGAGCAATCAGAGCACATAGTGCTTTTGGTAGGAGGGGCTACAGAGACGGGAACTAAACAGAGCGTTTAAGTCTGAAATTCTCGTCCGAAATGTTCGCGCGTTAGCAAATAAATACGTCACGTTGTGTCAGTCACGTTTACACACTGCCTCCGAAACTTTCATCCGTCATAAAAATATTCGGATCGATTCGATTTTCTGTTTTTCACATCCGCTCAAGCATTTAGAGAGGGGTTTTGACAATTCAAAACCACCAGATGACGAATATGAAAAAACACATATGAAAATTTTGGACTCAGTATGCAAAAACCTTTACTGACAGACTGGGAAAAGAGATGCTGCAATAATGTAAAAAAGTTTAAATGTATGATTTTTGAACATTCAAACATGAAAACCTACTAAACCCCAAAAACAAAATCAAGACTTTGAAAAAGGGCATAACATCTTGATGTTGAAAAAAGGTTTATGCCCATGTTATTTGTCACCTCTCCCACCTCTCCCATTACCAGATTTAGTCGCAGAATGTCCGTCAGTCCACTTAAGATTTCTGTTCTGATCTTCCCCGAGGAGCCATTAGCAGCCCCTCAGCCCTCATTTACTGTGACGCTGAGCCGAGATGAAGCACCTCAGTGCTGCATGATGGAAGATGGGTCCTGCTGCTCGTCTCCTGATCTATGTCTGTTGGATTCCCTGTCTCTTAAGCCTACGCAAGCAATTCCTTGCACTGAACCATAAACGCACCAGTGTTCATTAATTACAGATACACAGAACACAGATCTATCCTGCATTATTGTCCCATATTGGCATTTTTAGGGCAGTGATTTTGTTTTGCTGCCAGTTTTATGTGTGTTCTATAGGTTACGCTTGTCTAGTGTTTAGATGGGTTTACTACTGCAGCTGGTCTGTCTTTTAAACTACAAATAGACTTAAATTATGGACATTAGTATTCTTTGATGCTTAAATCGAAGAATTGGGGTCTAAAGCGGATTATGTGATTTTCCCCCCTCTCTTATTTTAATGTTTATTATTATGTGTAAGACAATACAAAATACATTGTAAAATATTTCAGTCTGTGAAAACTTTAAAAGTTTAAAGGGATAGTTTACGCCAAAATAAAAATTATCCCATAATTTACTCACCCTCAAGCCATCTTAGGTGTATATGACATTCTTCTTTCAGACGAATACAATTGGAGTTATATTAAAAAATGTCCTGGCTCTTCCAAGCATTATAATGGCAGTGAATGGCAGCCCAAAATTTTAAGTCCAAAAAACTGTATCCAGCCATTATAAAAGTAATCCACACAGCTCCGGGGGGTTAGTAAAGGCCTTCTGAAGTGAATCGATGGGTTTGTGTAAGAAAAATATCCATATTTTAATCTTTATAAAGTAAAATATCTAGCTCCCAGCGGGACCGCCTTCCGTATAATCATGGGGTAATTTTCATTTTTGGGTGAACTATCCCTTTAATTGCTGCCTTAAAGTTTTAAGTAAAGTGGACCACTTTGAATGTGGAAATGACAGAAACTAAGTTAAATGGCTGGAAACAAAGATGTTGATATTTGTACATTCAGTACAGTACTGTACAAAAGCAATGTCAATATCAAATCAATGTCAATACCAGACAATACCAAGCAATACACAACTGCACAAATTGTGATAAAAGTGCAGACAGATTATAGAAGAGCAGGCAAAGCATGGCAAGTTTATTTACATAGCATATATGCATATATTTCATACTCACTGGTAATTCAAAGTAAAACTACCTTCTCAGCAATATTATACATTTCAATATACAACATTTTCTGATTAATTCTTATACATTCACAAACCCAATTTCATTCCTTCTATTTACACTGTTTACATATTTTTTAACTAATAACATGTTTCCACTACATGAACAAAACCATAGACTGGTTAAAGATCTGGGGTTAAAAATTATTTCAATATATAATGGGAAGTGTATGTCTTAGGACAAGACACCATTCAATTTTTCAATTTTTAAATCACCCTTTTCCTTCAGTAATTCAAACATTTTTTTGGTAACACTCAATACACCAGATATATTTTTTTACTAGTGGGTGCAGGACACTATAGTTCATTTATGTAAGTGAGGATAGCAAAATAAAATAAACTGTGACATATTATATCCAAAAATTCTTCATACAGTGGACTACCAGTAAAAATGATAAAAAATTTGGGACCAAAATTATTCAGACACTTTGACCTGACCATGTTTTGCTTAAGTGTTTTTTTCTTTAATTACTAATGCGACCTTTTACACCACAGACTGAACAAAATTAAGCATTGCTTGGTAATTGGTTGAATTAAATTGGTATTATCTAATTGTGTACTTAAATTTAACAGCTGACAGCTGATTGGTTGATTGTAATCCATTACATACCAAAGTATCAAAGTTATCTGACATTATCAAGATGAATTTGTTCTGACACAGTTTAACTCTGAGTTCTTGTCATATTTTATTACCATTTTCTAAACTATAGCGCATAAACTGTGATACTGTGAGGAAATGTTGGTGTCAGAATACATTTTGGTTTGACTGTATGTTACATGTACTTACCATAGTAATAACAGTAAATTATGCATCATTACATGCAACTAGCCCTAAACCAAACCCTAATTCTACCCTAACCCTATAGTAAGTACAAGTAGTTACTAAATATTACTCAGTACTTAAATATATTACACTATAACAATGACACCTTAAAATAAAGTGTAACCAAAATTTCATGTCAAATACCCATAAACCAAACAAATAAGTCGCAAAGTTGTCATGTGCAAGAAGTTTTCTTTTCTAGTTGATTAACACTTTCTCTCTTTCTCAGGACTTCCTGTGTTGTTGACGTGTACCTAGAGGTTATTCTGTGGTCATCTCTTCCGATCACGCCAGGGCTCTACATCAAGTACACACTCACTCTCACACCGAGACAATGAGAAAACCCCTACAGGACCCCTGGAATCTCCTGGCAAACTCAAGTGGGCAACCAATGTAAAGGACAGGAACTATGTTCTCATAGTTTTACTTTCATCATAATGCACATTTAACAAAGACTTCAGGTATGTTCAGCGTGACTTCAGAAATTTGAACAAAGAAAAATAGGACAAAATCAAGAAAGGACCAAGAGAAAGAACACAAAGGCACTTCTCAAAGCTCTCAACTCCTGATTTTGTACAAACAACTAAGCTTTAGACTTTGCATAGAGTAAACTCATGCAAATTATAAAATTACAGCTTCATCCGTTTTCTTTTACTCATTGTAAGGATGTGAATACAAGTACAAGTATGCTGAAAGTAGCACACCGTATCCAAACGCAAGCTGCTGCGACGCACAAGCTTTGGTTGCTGTTTCACTCCGGAATCACTTTGCATCGACTTTCATCATCTGCGTTTCATCTGTGTGCATGTGCGTCGATTAAGTGTGGGCTGACACTGTAGCTTTCAGCTAGTTGCTTTTCAGTTCCTGCATGTGCGAATATGGATTCATAATCGTGTGTTTTTGCATTTACACTTGCCTCAGCACTTACGTCTGTCAGCGTGTCTTCGGCTTCAGTCATTGTCTCTGCGGGGTTGTTAGTCAGACTCTCGGATCAATAGAATATGTACAGGACAGCAAGGGACAAGTTATAAAGCCATTAGCACTTGTGAATTATGGAAATCCCACCCAGAGTGCCCTGGCCTGGAAGCCCCCAGACTTTTAATTAGAGCACTAGTGCAATGTGGAATGCTAATGTGGAGCATGGCATTCAATATCTGTTTGTTGTTTTAATTGCGTTGGATCTTGGGTATTTCGTATTGTTTAGTAAAGTTTAACCACTCTATATAGGTTTTCATTGGTGTTGGTCCAGCGTTAAATCTGTTTAAAGCTAGTTGGAATGACCACATTTCATATAGTAGGGTTCTGTGTGGTAAATGCTTTATGTAATGATTTTAAATTGTAAATACGTAGGGCTAACTGTTATTGAATCACCTTGTTTGTCCATCTGGAGATGTTTGAAGTCACTGATGCTCAGAAATGTATTAATAATCAAACGGATAATATTCAAGATTGAAGTTGACACACTTTTATACTAAAATATCCCTTTAAATGTCCACAGCAACATGTTCCTCATTTCAAATCTCTACAAGCGATTATATCCAGATATGACAGGACCTTGATTTCTTAACCAAACCTGAATTTATTGATTAAATCAATATAATCTGAACATCCCCACGCATAATTTACGTGTGAGGGTTAAATCGTACAGCCCATCTGTCAATAATGGACTTGTTGAAGTTGATTCATGGTATGGTCAACATAATTTACTGTTCTCGGGGGCATCGCTTCAAACTGTGGTTCAATAGGAGGCCACAGAGTTGCTGAAGGAACGGCATCGATGTCGTTTAGCATTTGAGATTTTACAGATACACACAAACACTACAATCTCTTGAGATTTATGTGCACTGTTATTAGCATGCTAAGTAAGACGTGTATGTAGCCATTCATGTTTGCACTAGATTTGGGGAAGTATTTTACTTAGCAGTGATGTGAGCTTTCATAGTCCGTAATAAAAGGGATTTTTTTTCTTTCATAGCAATTGTAAAATCAGTCACATTGCTTATTTTATGTTAACCTTTAAGTTATTTCTACTTTCTGTGTCTCTCTGACTTTTCTTTTTTTTAATAAAAAAAATAGACTTTGTTTCAGGAATTGTCATGGATTAGCATGTCCCAATTTTGCCGAGTTAGACACGTTCCTGGGTCAACATATTTTGTTGATCCTGGAATATCATTCCTAACCATATCCCTACTCCTAAACCTAACCCTATCCCAAGTTATCCCTAAAATAAGAGGGGAATGATAAGGAAATAACACTGATGTAGAAACACCTAATCCTGGTTGCAAGCCTAAACTTGACATAAACTGTAAATTTGTCCCTCAAATCTGATTGGTTGGAATGTTTTTCAAGGAACATGTTGTACTTGGTGAAATCAGGTTTTGCCTTGGAGCCACTCCAGAACCATTGAAAAAGATATTGTTATATAGTGTCTATCCAGAAAATGGATAGTGGTATGGTGAAAAGTTTAAGAAAAATGGTGACTGCTGGGCTAGGAGGAATATATAGGATCAGAACATTTGCCATTAGGAAATTATAGGTTGTTTTTGAATAAACAAATGAATCTTACTTAAAGGGATAGTTCACCTAAACATAAAAATCCTGTCATCATTTACTCACCTTCCAAACCTGTATGTTTCTTTCTTCTGTTGAACACAAATATTTTAAAGAATGTTGTTAACCAGTTCAGGTCAATGGGGACCAGCAACTGTTTGGTTACCCACATTCTTCAAAATATATTATTTTGTGTTTAACCGAACAAAGAAACTCATACAGGTTTAGAACAACTTGAGGGTGAGTAAATGATGACATTTCATTTTTGGGTGAATATGGTGAACTTTGGGTGAACTTTAAACAGTCATATTCATACCTAAAAACTACAGGAGGAGAAAAAAGACTCTTGACTCTCTTAAGTGATTGAAGATGTACACAATGCTTGATAACGTGCCAAATATTATGTTATTTCCTCGTATTGTTTTTTTCCTTTTTTTGACAGACGCAAGATGCAGTAAAATAGTTGCAGTGCATTTACTCTAGGCGTACCTAATGTGCTGCCGAATGTTGGACTGGCCTGAAACGGTCTAAAGACCCCTTACTGTACTATACCTTCTGCAGCACCAATGAATGTTTTTCTTAAATATGGTATGTCTTATTTCCTAATAAAATGTATATATTCATCAACTGATAAGTTGTATTGTTTTTTGTTTTGTTTTTTAGATATATACACTATATTGCCAAAAGTTTTGGGACGCCTGGCTTTACATGCACATGAACTTTAATGACATCCCATTCTTAATCCGTAGGGTTTAATATGGATTTGGTCCACTCTTTGCAGCTATAACAGCTTCAACTCTTCTGGGAAGGCTTTCCACAAGGTTTAGGAGTGTGTTTATGGCAATTTTTGACCATTCTTCTAGAAGCGTATTTGTGAGGTCAGGCACTGATGTTGGATGAGAAGGCCTGGCTCACAGTCTCCGCTCTAATTCATCCCAAAGGTGTTCTATCAGGTTGAGGTCAGGGCTCTGTGCAGGCCAGTCAAGTTCCTCCACACCAAACTCGCTCATCCATGTCATGTTGGAACAGGAAGGGGCCATCCCCAAACTGTTCCCACAAAGTTGGGAGCATGAAATTGTCCAAAATGTCTTGGTATGCGGAAGCATTAAGAGTTCCTTTTAACTGAAACTAAGGTGCCAAGCCCAACCCCTGAAAAGCAACCCCACATCATAACCCCCCTCCACCAAACTTTACACTTGGCACAATGCAGTCAGGCAAGTACCGTTCTCCTGGCAACCGCCAAACCCAGACTCGTCCATCGGATTACCAGACAGAGAAGCGTGATTCGTCACTCCAGAGAACACGTCTCCACTGCTCTAGAGTGGCAACGGTACCAGTCTTGAATTCACTGAGCTCCTGAGAGCGACCCATTCTTTCACAAATGTTTGTAGAAGCAGTCTGCATGCCTAGGTGCTTGATTTTATACACCTGTGGCCATGGAAGTGATTGGAACACCTGAATTCATTGTTTTGGAGGGGTGTCCAAATACTTTTGGCAATATAGTGTATAACAGAATATTTAAATTAGGTAAATAAAATCTGTTCAAACTAAAATATTGAAATTATTTGCGATTCTATTAATTGCGATAGAGATTGTGAATGTGAATTGCTATTGCTATTGAATATATGAACACACACTACCGTTCAAAAGTTTGTGGTCGGTAAGATTTTTTTAATGTTTTAAAAGTGTCTTATGATCACTAAGACATTTATTTGTTAAAAAATACAGTAAAACCAGTATTATTTTGAAATATTTCTGCAATTTAAAATAACTGTTTTCTATTTTAATAAATTTTAAAATAAAATGTATTTCTCTGATGGCAAAGTTGAATTTTCAGCAGCCATTACCCTAGTCTTCCTTTAATTAATAAACATATTAATTTCTTTCTTTTTTTAACAAACAAACAAAAAAACATCAGGGAAATTGAATGCATAGTAGGATCTTGCAGGGAAAAGTACCCTTCATACCTTCGTATGCTGCCTGCGGAGGTGGCATTTTTCAGCTTTCGTACGCAGCCATCTAGTTTCTCGATATTTTAAATATTGCAACAGGTGCTAAAATTAGCATCACTGAGAAGTTCCATTGATGCCTGTTTGGTCAATTGTTTTACATTGACTCCGTTCACATTCATTGATCAATCCAGAGTCATTATCATTATAAGACCCTTTAATTGAGGTGTGCAGTTAAGATGTCCATAACAAGCAGATGCTCAACAAGACACACACACACACCCTCCCACCATCTGCTCTCTCATTTAGATTAAAGGATCTGCGATCTGACTAATGTCTCCCTGTAGACATCTGATCTAAAAAGGAGCCATTAGTTAAATGAGATTCATCAAACTGACAATGACCACTTTATATCCAGTGCCTGCTGATTTCCTGTAGAATTATCAGAGTAAGTTTTACATTTATTGACAGTTCAAACAGCCTTTTTTCCAACAGGTTAAACTCAGGCATTAAAATGTAACTTAATATTCTTAAGATTTCATTCCTTTTATAATGTTCATTATCTAGCATGCTGAAAAGTTGTTTTCACTAAACAGCTTTGTTACGGTTTGGAAAAAGATTGTGGTTTTCAAAATAACAGGACTGACTCAACATTCAAAACAGCAATTTATTGTGTATTTTCTTCATAATTAATTTACAGATCATATACATTCGATTATATGCATTTTAGATGTTAAACATTTGACTGTTATTTATGGTTTAATTAATTTTTTTATTGGGGAAATATCTACCCTGTCTTCAAGAGTTTTTAAAAATCAATAAATAATAGTATCTCTACAGTGCTTGTATGGCATTATGGAAAACATGCTAAACATCCCCGTCTGAACTTGACCTGACTTATGGACTGAGAGGGTTGCAGTTGCAGGTTAGTTAAACTTCACTGACACGACATGAAATGCTTGGAACTTTTGTAAGAATGTACATCTACAGTGATGTAATGATATAAAAGGAGGGGAAATACAGTTCATTTGGTATTGATTTATGTGATTGCATTTTACCATATCCGCTTGATATCCCTGCAGTTGTATGAGCATTTATAATGCATTTTTATCTCTGAATAAGTTTGAGCAATATTCAATAGACAACTGGGTAACACTTTCTTTGAAGCCTTTAATGCAACATAAATCTATTCGTAATGCCTTAAAATTGATTCATATGCCCTGTAATATAACCTATAATAATTGTCATCAGTTACAAGTAGCCTATATGATAACTGTTTATTCATGGCTATATTCATTAGATAATACATTGTATTATAACACAGTAATCAATAAAAATGGTATGTATTAAATGTTATAATGCATAATCAAATGAATAACCATGAATAGTTCAATATTAAAATGATTAAAATAATGTCTTATAATAGGCCTAGTTGTCTCACGAGAGAGATCTTTTGATTCAAAATTCCATCCCGCAAATGTGCGTTTTCTTTTTTCTAGGGAAAATTTGTAATAGGCTACATTTATACAATGTACAATACACACTGCCCGAAACATTTAGTAGTCTTTTACCTTTTACATTTAATAGCCATTTAATTCATTGTTTTGTATGTTTACATTTGTACCGCTGAAAAGCCTAATAGGCTGTGCAGGTTCAATTTTGACCACCACAACAAATGGTGGAAATGTTCATAGAAAGTGTTACCGAGAACGGTTATAGGACTATATTACTGTGTATTTGTATATTTTGAGACCCCTTGTTTTTTTATATAGTGTATAACTGTGTATGGTATGAATATGCGTGTTTGTTGGCCCAATACAGCCTATTAAACGTGCGTTCGCCTTCAGAGGTGGTGCGGTCCCAGGCGCAGTACTGAGAAAGCTCTGCGGTGTTTTCGCAGCAGCTGTCGGATCTTCTCGTCGTCCGTGTCGGGGTCCAGCGGTTTGTTGTACTCCTCGTCCTCCACCTCGTTCTCTGACCCGTCTCCTCCGCTCTCTCCCCGCGAGGCCTGTGTGGAGCTGGGCTCCGTCGCGCTCTTCTTCCGCCATTTAGTGCGCCGGTTCTGGAACCACACCTGAGAGGAACCACATCATCGTGTCAGATTCACGCAGGTGCTGTTAAAACTCATTACAAATATCAATTTCTCACAACAAACATTTGAGAATGGCAGTTATGTAGACAGAACCTACTTAGCTATTTTAGCTTCTCAACAACTTGAATCCCCAACCTTATAACAAGTTTCCCCGGTGTATTTTATTTTTTAGATTGAATAACGCACGAATGGAGAACTATTAAATACTATTATTAAACTGTAAAAAAATAAAAAAAACAAATAGCCTATTGAGTTCATTGAAATAAAAAAATGGGAATTAATACAATGAATGAGAAACTCAGAATGTTATCTGAACAACATTAAAGGGACAGTTCACCCAAAAATGTAAATTCTGTCATCATTTACTCAGCATCAAGTTGTTCCAAACCTGTATGAGTTTCTTTCTTCTGTTGAACACAAAATAAGATATTTTGAAGAATGTTGGTAATCAAACAGTTTGGCCCCATTGACTTCCACAGTAGGAAAAAATACTATGAAAGTCAATAGCCGTCAACAGTCTGGTTACCAACATTCTTCAAAATATCTTTTCAAAAACGTATACAGGTTTGGAACGACATGAGGGTGAGTAAATTATAGCATCATTTTCATTTTTGGGCGAACTATCCCTTTAATGATCTTTTTTAAGTTGATTTGACAAGAAGTTGTAAAAACAAATCATGAAATATATTTTTTCAGCGTGGTAGTATGTTATCTTACTTTAACTTGTGACTCAGTCATGCCTAGTGAGTATGCCAGTCTGGCTCTCTCTGGTCCTGCCAGGTACTTGGTCTGCTCGAAGGTTTTCTCCAGAGCGAAGATCTGGTGCCCACTGAAAGTGGGTCTTGTGTGCTTCTTTTTCCCTGCAGTCTCAGTGTGATGCCCCCCATCTACAGAGAAAACACAAGATTGTGTATCCCAACTAAACCTGCATGTGCTGACACATTTCATATGACTTCATTTCTGTTTTATTTAACCTTGTGACTTCAATGTAATTTTTTGTATTTTATGTTAGAAACATTCATATTAGTTAGTTAGAACTGAAACTAAGAGATCTTGGAATAAATAGAATAATCTTAAATAAAAATGAAAAAAACATCTGGGAAGTCTATGAAAATGTAAAATGTTTGATAGCATGTTATAATGTTTATTATACTGCATACACGTAATTGTTTTAATATAATATATTTAATACAATTATATTTATATTTCAATACAATATTTAACATTTCCACTTAAAGCTTAAAATAACGAACTGTTTAAAACGATAGGCCTACAGTTATTTTAATCTTGTTTACTGAAAAAAAGTCAGTAATATTGCCCTTTCATTAAACAATTTTTTCACCATATACAGTCAATTTTATATACACTGATAATATCACACTGATTAATAAATCTTTTAACATTTTCACTGAAATTTTTAAAATAATGGACTGTTTAATAAGTTAGTTTTTTCATTAAAGGATTTTTTTTATATATTGTTTACTGAAAAAATTGTAATTTGAAATATAAACCTTTTTATTTAAATAGAATTTACATTATAAATGATTTAACATTAATTTGTTAAATATTGTAA
The DNA here is from genome assembly GCA_039654625.1 of Rhinogobio ventralis. Taxonomy (NCBI): domain Eukaryota; kingdom Metazoa; phylum Chordata; class Actinopteri; order Cypriniformes; family Gobionidae; genus Rhinogobio; species Rhinogobio ventralis. The sequence goes on from CM077211.1 coordinate 11,238,122, forward strand.
CATTTCCACTGAAATCTTAAAATAATGAACTGTTTAATAAGTTTGAAAGTTTTTCATCAAAATATATTTTTTCATAATATGTTTACTGAAAAATAGTGAAATATAGTGAAATATTGTCACATCCTTATATTTAAATTTAATTTACATCATATACAGTCAGTTTTACACTAATAATCACACTAACTGGACTAATATTCGACCTTATCTCATCAGGTCAGGTCCTTACAGTCTAATTGGGATTTTTTTATTCTTCTGTATGATATTTAAACAATTTCCATTAATTTACTAAATAGTAGGTAAATTAGTATTAGTAAATGACATCACACATAATACTCTGTCAAATGAATCTGAAGTACTACTTCTGTCTTGCACAGACTTACTGTTGCCACACTGCTGTCGCGCTCCTCTCCACTCATATCCTCCATCCACCCAGCAGCTGCTTCCTTTGCCCTTCATACCCGAACATTCAACACCAGGTTTAGGGAAAGCGGTCAGTCCCGATGGGGCGTAATCCCGATTATAATAAACCCCTGGACTGGGCACAGCTGTCCCAAAGCCACTCATGGAGGGGTACCCAGACAATAGCGCAGGGGTTCCCGGGCCGCCCATCATGGATCGACTCAGGATGTCACTGATGCCATGCGGAGTGCCAGCCTGAAGCTGAGTGTTGATATTGGCGTGGCTGAGCTTGTAGAAGGAGTTGGGAATGGAGTACTGGCACACCGGGGCCTTGATGTCTGAGGGGAACTGGTTCAAGCTGTTGTTGAAGAGGAAAGACCCTGAAATATTGGACTCCATGGAAACTAGTGTGCGCTCTTCTTCTGTTTCCAATGACGATGATGATGATGATTCCAGACTGATTTCTTACCAAGGTCCTGACATCAAGTACTCCGAAGGGTCTAATCTAAGTTCAACACAACCTGACAGCTTTCTGTGTGATAATCTGGAGTATTTCCAGGGCTCAGTGTGGTCCTCACATCACCCCAGGTTCAAAATGCCTCAAAGGTCAGGTAAGAGTCTGTTTTTACTTCCTCTTCTCAACTCTTTTAACTAGTCCATAATGGATGCTGGAACTCCAAAGTGAACACCCAGCGCCACTCTCACTTTCACAGACAAATGTCCCACTGGCTCTCTGGTTGCAGGTCATAAATAAGATGCACCTTACACCGCCGTGGCACTTTCTTCATAATGATGGACAGAATTAGAATGCCCTGTCTTGATTGGTTGAGCGCTCAACGTGCCTGATCTCCTGATTGGTCTGTTTGCAGTGGGACAGCCTTTGATTGGTTGTTAACAGATTAATAGTTTTTTAAAAAGTCTGGGTGAGAATAAGTTGCTTTTTAATGGGCCGTCTGCCGTGGCTGTGGAGGTGCAGCTAGGAAGCGTAACATGAGAAAATGGGATTTTTGTTGTCTTGAATGGTCATTGGGAATATATTTTACATAGTTGTTTTCTTCATAATGATTGTGGCATTGTGGAAGATGAATAAGAAGATGTTTGGTGACTATGTCTGACAGATTTTTTTTTTCTTACTAATATCAGCTACAAAATCTTCCCCTCTCTATTTACGTAATTCCTCAAAATATATGCACATTCATCAACATTCTCATTCTATTTCTGGGACTGTAGAACAATTTAACTTTTGAACAATTTTTTTTTTTTTACTTATTTAGTCAGCAAATGTCTGGAAAAAGTCAAATGTTTAATGTGTTTATTTAAAGAGGTGTTTTGTAGGCAATTGTTTATATGTACATTTAAGTGTAACAAGCGCACCAAAGGTAATGTAAATGACAAAATGATGTTATATAATGTAAGAAGTGTAAAGAATCTACAGCAATGTAAAACTATCAGTCTAACCTTTAACTAGGCATTGTCCTTGACTTTCTGGTCTTAGACTGTTTGATATTCTGTCCAGCACAAGAAGGGTTTTACAATTACAGTTTGTACTGAGCTATTGATTATGTCTAGGTTCATTCATGCATAAATTCGTAAATTTCTTGACACAAGCATTCACCAGCAGAGGGTCAGTGGTGTAGTTTGTTTTTGAGGTATGTGTGTGTATATATATATATATATATATATATATATATATATATATATATATATACAGTACTGTGTTGGTATTTTCACACGAAAAATGTTTTTAAGCCAGTTATTTATATCTTTTACTGTAGTGTGTCAGTAGGAAATATCAGTTTACATTTCCAAACATTCATTTTGCAATTAATTGTAATAATCCAGTGAGATTTTTTTTTTTTTTTTATCCACAAGAAGTCTGGTAGCAGCCGGTATGATCTGATCTCACCATCATCAAGTCTGTCTGTGATTACATGAAGAAACAGAAAAAACTGAGACAGACTAAATCCAGAAAAACTAAGGCAACGTCTCCCTTTTTTTAATGAAGGTCATATTGAAATATAAAAAAAGCCTGTTGTTTTTACAAAAAAAAATCCTGACAGGTGTGGTTGCCAGAATAATTCTGTAACAAATACAGTAAAAATGTAAACATATTTACAGAACAACATATACATTTTACAGTATAAAACTGTAATTTATAAACAAGAAAATTGCCATTTAAACCAGTATATTCAACAACACACACTGCTGCTAAAATCTATTTTGTACTTTAAACATATACTGAAAACCACCATAATAATGCAGGTGGTAAAAAAAAGAAGCCACATGAAGAATCATGAAGAAGTTTATCACAAGTAGCTTCATTTACACAAACACAACACACCATCATGGTAACACATGACACTAAAATAATGCCATAAACATTCATTAATCATTAGAAGATGCGTAGCGTTTTTACAATATTTTTACAGTTAAAATTAACTATTATTATTTTTATTTTTTTTTACAGTGTATGACCTTTATATAGCAAAAGTTATACCTTAAAAAAAATAAGAAGAAAGAAAGAAAGAAAATCTGTTATTTTTTTAATAAAAAATAAATAAACCCTTAGGACATAAAATGCTTTATGCTCACAGTTTGTTCACCATATTTGATTTTTTTTAGTGCAGGGATTGCTCTTTTAGGTTTTATAATGAAAAATTCCCTAGCTGGATTTTAATGTTTGGGCTGCTGACCTGATTTCCTCTCTAGGTGGCGATAGATGATAGTCATGATGTCAGACATCAACAATCTCCCTAGAGACCTATTGACAATCCCTCATTCAGTGCATGAAGACAAGGGGAACAAGCACAAGTACTGAAAGCATAATAAATGAATAATTGCATGTGTCCTAATACTAATTTGGTGAATATGTGCATACTATGTACTGTTCCATCACTCGCAAATACAATATATAAAGAGTTTGTATTAAGACATTTACTAGTAAGAGATTTAATAGAAAACCAGCCATTCCATTCAGATTTCATGTTATAATTATATGGTTAGCACTTTAAAATCAGGGCTTCATTAGTTAACATTAGTATTAGTTAACATGAAGTAAGAATTAATATACTTTTGCAGTGTTTCTCAGCATTTACTAATACATTATTAAAATCAAAAGTTGTATTGGTTAACATTAGTTAATGCACTGAGAACTAACATGAACAAAGTAACAATGAACGACTGTATTTTTATTAACTAACATTAACAAAGATTAATAAATAAATACTGTAACAAATGTATTGCTCAGTTAGTTTAATACATTAACTAATGTTAACAAATGAGACTTCATTGTAAAGTGTTACCATTATATGTTGTATTATATTAACTTAAAGCTGCAGTTCGTAATTTTTAAATAAAATCAATTTTTGAACAAGTACATAACCAGCCAGTGTTCAAAACTATCTCCTTACCTTAGCCTGATTCACAACGGTAAGCTTGTAATAATGTGTTATAATTTGAGTGGTACTGGTAGCTTTCCGTGGGAAATTCCAGCATGGCGCTGTTTGTCTTTGTGTCATTAAGTCACGTCTGTATACATAAAGGAGTCTGGCTAGTAGGCTATATTGTATGTGAGGATGCTGCAGGTGGCAGATCATTTTTAGCCTTTTCTCACAGCAGCTAGAATAATTAAACATATCGTTTTAATGGCAGATTGTAATCCAGAAAGGTCCAAACGACAATCATCAGTGACAACTGGAGATTCACCCTGTGGCGAGCAGAGAGGCGAGGGACCGTGAGAGCAGGCCGGTGGCGAGTGATAATGAGCTCCAGCTGCGCGCCACACCGGTCTCGTCTCACGGAGGAGTGACGGGAGCATAAAAGGAGGAGCGACGACAGTGCAAGACGAGAGAGGACCAGGCCTGGATTTACGTTGTGTTTTTGTTTACGTTTGGTTTTGTGTGTGTGCGCGGCAGTCGTCCGTGAGGGGACGTTTTAAAAGTTCGCCGGTTTCCCGCCTCCGGGTTTCCGCACCAATGTAACAAAGTTCGTATCTTCCAGGAAGAAGGAGGCGGGAAACCGGCGAACTTTTAAAACTTTAATCACACAAATAAACAAAATGAAAATCACCGCGGCAGCCCCTCACGGACGACTGCCGCACACACACACAAAACCAAACGTAAACAAAAACACAACGTAAATCCAGGCCTGGTCCTCTCTCGTCTTGCACTGTCGTCGTTCCTCCTTTTATGCTCCCGTCACTCCTCCGTGAGACGAGACCGGTGTGGCGCGCAGCTGGCGCTCATTATCACTCGCCACCGGCCCGCTCTCACGGTCCCTCGCCTCACTGCTCGCCACACACCCGTAGTCAAAAGCAGAAGTTTAGACATGACAAGTTTAGAAATTGAAATCTACAGGTAACGCTAATACACACTAAATACATGTAGTCACACAATGCTGATGTTGTTAACATTAACAATTTGAGAACAAAGTATAGCCTACCAATAATAATAATTTGCACAGTTTGATGTGATATGAGCTAAGCGATCGTTAGATTTAATCACCGTTGGTAGTGCAATTTATTGTAATGGTCAGCACAGAAGTGGCAGACATGTTACTTACTTGTTCAGATGACATTTTCTGGAGAAAATTCTTATTTTGGTCATACTTCCAAGACGTAAAATCTGTGATTCCGAAGTACAGTATCCACACCGGTGTGGTGAATGAATGACAGCCACACATACTCCTCAAAACATTAGATTCATCTGCGCTGAGGAGCCGTGCCGATGCACAACCCACATAAAGATGATAATTCTGCAAATAACTGCAATTGCAGGTCTCAAACAGAGATGTCGAAAGAGGCAAAACTTACGGACTGCAGCTTTAAGAGAAAAGGGATATTAGTATAAACAACTACATGGAATTTTTTGTTTACATGTGACACCATATCTTGTTTCATCTCTGCAGTGCTTCTTGATCTGTTCATCTAGGCTCTCTAAAGCTCTCTATTTATAGTTTTGGAAAGTTTTTTTGCTTTCACACACACTGTCAAATGTTTGCAGAAAGCTGTTGCAAATTCTTCAGAATTTATCTGAATGGTGGAAGTAACATGCCTGTAAAATCTGGACTTGCACAGTGTGAAATTTTCCTGCAGAAAATGGATTATTTTTCTGCAGAATGGATTGAAATAAATATGTTAAATGGAGCTGATAATTATACACTTTTTGACAACTGATAGCATCAGCAAGTTGTGGTAGAGTTTTGTAAAGAAAATAATTCAAATTCTGTGGAGTTCTGTTTATTGCTGCCAGTCACTGCGACAAGTGACTACTGCATACTGCACAATAACGCAGATATCGCAGATCTGGTGACTGTGGGGGCCATTTTAGTACAGTGAACTCATTGTCATGTTTAAGAAACCAATTTGAAATGATTCGAGCTTTGTGACATGGTGCATTATCCTGCTGGAAGTAGCCATCAGAGGATGGGTACATGGTGGTCATAAAGGGATGGACATGGTCAGAAACAATGCTCAGGTAGGCCGTGGCATTTAAACGATGCCCAATTGGCACTAAGGGGCCTAAAGTGTGCCAAGAAAACATCCCCCACACCATTACACCACCACCACCAGCCTGCACAGTGGTAACAAGGCATGATGGATCCATGTTCTCATTCTGTTTACGCCAAATTCTGACTCTACCATCTGAATGTCTCAACAGAAATCGAGACTCATCAGACCAGGCAACATTTTTCCAGTCTTCAACTGTCCAATTTTGGTGAGCTTGTGCAAATTGTAGCCTCTTTTTCCTATTTGTAGTGGAGATGAGTGGTACCCGGTGGGGTCTTCTGCTGTTGTAGCCCATCCGCCTCAAGGTTGTGCGTGTTGTGGCTTCACAAATGCTTTGCTGCATACCTCGGTTGTAACGAGTGGTTATTTCAGTCAAAGTTGCTCTTCTATCAGCTTGAATCAGTCGGCCCATTCTCCTCTGACCTCTAGCATCAACAAGGCATTTTCGCCCACAGGACTGCCGCATACTGGATGTTTTTCCCTTTTCACACCATTCTTTGTAAACTCTAGAAATGGTTGTGCGTGAAAATCCCAGTAACTGAGCAGATTGTGAAATACTCAGACCGGCCCGTCTGGCACCAACAACCATGCCACGCTCAAAATTGCTTAAATCACCTTTCTTTCCCATTCTGACATTCAGTTTGGAGTTCAGGAGATTGTCTTGACCAGGACCACACCCCTAAATGCATTGAAGCAACTGCCATGTGATTGGTTGATTAGATAATTGCATTAATGAGAAATTGAACAGGTGTTCCTAATAATCCTTTAGGTGAGTGTATATTGAAGGGTCAAATACAAAAAGTCCAAAGCAATTATTTATATATTATAAATATAGAACTCATTTGCTGTGTTTACAGCAGGTAGACCAACCCTCATGTCAGGCATGTTTCTTTATTATTTACTTGTTCAGTTTCCGCATGTTTTATCAGGCCTTTTTGATGCACTTGATGATCACACAATGATGAAAGATAAAAAAGAGATGATGTGATTAAAATGAAAACATTCTATACATAACTTATGCTACAGGACAAAATTATTTAGCTTCTTATTTCAGATTTTTTTTTTTAATTTATTAATTATTTTATTTGACTTTTTATTGTTTTTATTTTCATGATTTTTTTCTGCCCATTTTTATTATTGTGTTAAAGGGTTAGTTCAACCATAAATGAAAATTCTGTCATTAATTGCTCACCCTCATGTCGTTCCAAACCTGTAAGCCGTTCATTCATTTTCGGAACACAAATGAAGATCTTTTTGATCAGCTTTCTGTCCCTCAGTTGACTACACAACTGAGCTACGCTACCCTTTTGATGCTTTATGTACGGTGGCCCAGTAGTGCACAACACAACAAAATTTAAAAAGCAAACATAAGTTCACAACACAGCGAAATCAAGTCACAACACAAAGAAATCAAGCCACAACACAACGGAAACAAGCCACAACACAACGGAAAAGCTACAACACAACGGAAATGCTCCCGACCACTAGGGGGCTCTTGGAGTGCGGTAAAGTTAGTTTTCCTTGCCATTGTTCTATAGATTCGCCAGTCTTACAAAGATATAAACACTACGATCAGTTTTAAGTGTGTAACCATTGTATATCAACATGAAATATCAATTCAAAATCACCATACATAAGACTGGCAAATCTATAGAACAATGGCAAGGAAAACTAACTTTACCACACTCAGAGAGCCCCCTAGTGGTCGGGAGCATTTCCATTGTGTTGTGGCTTTTTCGTTGTGTTGTGGCTTGTTTCCGTTGTGTTGTGAACTTATGTATGCTTTTTAAAATTCGTTGTGTTGTGCACTACTGGGCCACCGTATTACGGGATTAGTTTTAGATTGTAAAACTAATCCATATGAATTGAGCGGTTTAGTCCTGAAGAAACACGATCACTTTATATGATAAACAGATTGAATTTAGGCTTTTATTCACATATGGATTAGTTTTATAATCCCATTATGAACTTTTTGATGACATTTTTTTGGTGAACTATCCATTTAAGTGCTTGATTCATGAATGTTAATGTCTTAAGATTAAAAACCAAACAGATAACAAAATGCATATTCTTTAGAGAGTCATGTGTGGTCAAGTGGAGTCATACTTTTGCTTTCGTTATGACAGTATTCTTGCCGCATACCTGTTTGTGCAGAAAATGAAAGAGGGATGGGCCCTGGGTCTCAGATGTTTTCTGAGAAAAGTACTGCAGTAAAATGGAAACTCAGGTATTACAGCATGGCATTTTGGTAATAGCTCATATCAAGAATTGATATAACATGAATATTCAAAGTTTCAAACTCACCTGAACTACTTACTATATGACACATGAATACAATTAGGTAAGTCATACTTTTAAAAAAAAAGTCCATATGTTTACAGTATTCTACATTAAAATGATATGCAGGGCCCCTCTCACTTTGGAGATTGTCTAATTTACCAAAGAACGCATCTGAAATATTTGTGATTCCGTATGTGAAAGTTGTTCAGTTGTTCCATTTGTTAATATTAGTTAGTTAACTAACAATGAAAAATACTGGTAAAGCATTTATTAATCTTAGTGTAAATTTCAACAGTTACTAATACATTATTAGATCAATTATATATTAGATTATTAAATAAAAAGTTGTCTGTTAAAATTATTTAATAAACCTGAGCTAATACGAACTAACAATGAACAGTTGTATTTTTTATTAAATTTTATTATTTATGTTAGCTAATGCATTGAATTGATGAGAAATAATAAGATTGCTGCCCCCACCATATACTATATATGGTGTGTGTGTGTCTTATTATTTCTCGTTGTTTAAATTACATGAAAAGTTAGGACATTTTATAAAATGCAATAAAATCAAAAATCTGTGATTTGTTAATTCTCTTGAACCTTTATTTAACCAACAAATGTACAAAGAAAATATTTCCAATGTTTTCACTGACCAACATAATTGTATTTTGTAAATATAAACAAATTTTGATTTTGATGGCTGCAAAACACTCCATAGAGGCACTCCAAAGGCATGTTTTCCACTGTGTCACATCACCTTTCCTTTTAATGACACTTTTTAATCATTTGGGAATTGAGGATACTAATTGTTGCAATTTTGGAAGTGGAATTTTTATTGAAGCTCGCCTGATATAAGACATCTGCTCAACAGTTCGTGGTTGTCGTTGTCTGATTCTCCTTTTCATGATGGGCCATTCATTTTCAATAAGAGACAGATCTTGAAGGCAGGCAAGCGGTCAAGCAGATTCACTCTAAGGTGTAGACTGTCTACAAAACCACTCAGATGTAGCCCGTGCAGAATGAGGCCTGGCATTGTCTTGCTTCCCGGGAAAGATGTCATATTGATGGCAATAGTCTCTGAACAATCCCAATATACGCCTCCACCTCAATGGTACCTTCACACACATGCAAGTCACCCATGCCGTTTGCACTGATGCACCCTTATACCATGACAGATGTTTGATTTTGGACCTGTTGCTAATGAAAGTCTGGATGGTCTCTTTCATCTTTGGGACTGAGAACTTGATGTCCGTTTTTTCCTCATCTTGAAACTCATCTGACCACAGCACACATTCCCACTGTGTTTTGGATCATCTGAGATGAGCTCGGGCCCAGAGAACAGAGGTCATGCACATTTAAGGGAGGTCACCTGCCTTACTCAATACAGACTGAGATTTCTCTGGATTCCCTGAATCTTTTCACAATATTTTGTATGGTAGATGGTGAAAGACAAATTCTTTGCAATCTTTCATTAAGAAATGTGATTTTTGAATTGTTTGACAATTCTCTCATGAAATTTGGTACAAAGTGTTGCTTTTAAAGACATAGAATCTCCTTGTACACCCAATTATAATACCCTCACCTATTACCAATTCACCTGCTAATTGTGGACTCTTTCAGAGTTTAACTTTGATATTCTATAATCTTTTCACTTTTATTTTACCTCTGTCCCAATTTTTTTGTAGTGCGTTGCTGTCACGGTTATGTTCAGTTTAGTTCATTTTCACCATATCGTTACAGAAGAACCGACCGCTCAAGAACAAGTAAATAAAAAGAAGATGGACTCACCAGCGCTGCGTCCGGAAGCACCACCATGGTGCCTGTGGCTAACTACCCCAGGCTCCAGTCCGTCACCAGCTCCACGCCCTCCAGTGAAGCCTCCGTCATCTTTCCTCTTGTCAAGCTTTTTTCTGTCACAGTGCGAGGTCACACCTTCTGGAGGGGGGGCAAATGTCATGGTTATGTTCAGTTTAGTTCATTTTCTGTCTCGTCTGTATTAGTTCTTATTAGTTGCCATGGTGTCTGATTAGTCTAGCTGTTCCTGTTTAGTGTCCTCATTTACCCTGTGTATTTATACTCCCTTTTCTGTTCAGTCCCTTGTCAGTTCTCATTGATGTTTTACGTGGTTGTGAATCTTCTTCCTGAGTTTACTAATTAAAGACTGTGTTACATCGTCACCTTCGTTGTGTGCTTTCCACAACCACCATATCGTTACAGTTGCAGCCATCAAAATCAAAATGTGTTTATATTTACAAAATACAATCATGTTGGTCAGTGAAAACATTGGAAAACTATTCTTTGAATTTTTGTCAGTTAAAAAAAGGTGTATGTATATATTACTTTTGGATTCAACTCCACCTAATTTCTCAGATAAAAACAAAAAAAACATTTCCAATGAACTAAAATTTCTAAGAAAACGAGACAGATATCTTGTAATGTAATTCGCTGTGTGGAAAACCCAGAAACTTAAGTCAGCCAGTAATTTTCCTCCCTGTGCTTAACCTGCATATATACCCGCCCCCTTCTTCTTGTCTTTTATTCATTCAGCCAGTGCAACTTGTAAAACAGGCTTTTGTTCTGTGGTGCTCAGAACGACTTGGACAGTAAAAGCAGTCGCAAATTGTTTTTTGTTTTGCGTTTACCATTTTGAACATCAGAATATTTTCATGAGGCAAAGACACCAACAATGCGTGAGTATAATTGGTCAAAATATATAAAGTGGTTCTATATAGGTTCATTGGTTTGTCAGTCTGACTGTAAGATTAATTTGTATTATATTAGAGCACGATCGCATGTGTGGCAGTCGATGTCTGGGTCCGATGACTTTCAATGTGGACCTGTCAGGTCAATATGTGACCCTCAGCCAGGAAGGGCGACTCGCATCCAGAGACACCTCAACCTTTATGAATGGTTTGGCGTATCTTAGCCGCACTGTAAAGGTGGACGAAAAGCTGTGTATATGTATTGAGGACCGCAACTCATCATGGGATGGAGCTCTCCGTGTGGGTTTCACTAACATCTGCCCACAAAGATCCAATATACCACCTGCCTCTATACCAGACCTCAGGGACGCACAGGGATACTGTGTTGTGCCAGTGCCAGAGGAATTGTGTAGGCGTGGTGTTGAGCTTCAGATTTGGATGAACTATGCAGGCATGGTTATTGTCCAAGAGAAAGGTGGAGAGAAATATTACCTCAAAGCAAAAGGACTGAACCTGAATAATCCACTGTGGGTTTTCATTGATTTGTACGGGAGCACAAGTGCCGTCCGCCTTCTGGGTAAGTGTGAGAAAAGGCCTAGTTTCAGTTTGCTTTTTTGTTCAGTCAGAATTGATACTTAAATCTGCTTATAAAGTGTATAAAATCTTTTGTAAAAATGTTTAATGTGCTGTAGGCTCCAGGAGGGGAAGTCGAACATCATGCCCGGCTTGTCCCGTAGACGGTGGCGTCAACTGGTTGACGAGACAGTTTGAAAGACAAATGTCAGAGGAAGAGCATAGTTATAACCATAAAACAGGTAAAAAGGTTTTCTTAAGACACCAACATCAATGGTAAACCATCCATAAAGCATCTTTTTTAGTTTTAGAACCCAGTGTACTGATTCCATTTACCTTTTTATTATGCTTAGACACCAGAACGATCAAGAAAACATCTTACTGGAAGCCGAGTCTCTTCCTTGTACAGTATGCCAACCAGACAACATTCCCAAGCTCCAAAGAACGTTCAGATCTCACAAGAGCTGGTTTAGGTACATTATCTGGCTACTTTCAGCTTAAAGGGACACGCCCACTTTTTGGGACTTTAGCTTATTCACCGTATCCCCCAGAGTTAGATAAGTTTATATATACCATTTTTATCTCTGTGCGTGCCATAACTCTGTCAGACGCACCCACCGCTAGCCTAGCTTAGCACAAAGACTGGAGGTAAACGGCTCCAGCTAGCCTACTGCTCAATAAGTGACAAAATAACGGCAACATCTTCCTATATATATGTTGTGATGTGTATAGTTTATACTGTACTAAGACCGACGGAAAATGAAAAGTTGCAATTTTCTAGACCGATATGGCTAGGGACTCTCATTCCTGCGTATTAATCCAGGAACTTTGCTGCCGTACCATGGGTGCAGCGGCGCAATGATATTACGCGGACTTCCGTCAACATAACCAACGTGACAACCTGCTTGCACAGAGAGCGTGCTGGGGACTATTTTCAGGCGCTGCGTAATATCATTGTGCCGCTGCACCCATGGTACGGCAGCAAAGTTCCTGGATTATTACGCAGGAATGAGAGTATAGTCCCTAGCCATATTGGTCTAGAAAATTGCAACTTTTCATTTTCCGTCGGTCTTAGTACATGATGTAACTATACACATCATAACATATATATAGGAAAATGTTGGCATTATTTTGTCATTTATTGAGCAGTAGGCTAGCTGGAGCCATTTACCTCCAGTCTTTGTGCTAAGCTAGGCTAGCGTGGGTGCGTCAGACAGAGTTATGGCACGCACGGAGATAAAAATGGTATGTATAAACTTATCTAACTCTGGGGGATACGATGATATTTTAAAGAATGTTGGTTACCAGATAGTTGATGGCACCCATTAACTTCCATAGTAGGAAAAAAAATACTATGGAATCAATGGGTGCTGTCAACTGTCTAGTTACTTTTGGGTGAACTATCCCTTTAAAAACCTCATAGCATCAACAGTTCTCTATAGTGTGCATACATTTTACAGTTAACACCAGTTTGAAAGATTAAGAGTCTTACCATATGTTCTGTGTGATGCTTTATAGGCATACCTGTTCAGGAGTCAAGAGGAGTAGATCTAAACTGGACTTGTAGAGAGCTGAATTGCTTAATTTGCTCAAGATATCCCTTAGTCAATCTGGATTTGATTGGTTTCCATTTTGCAAAGGCTGATAAACGTGGAAGACTTTGCAGATTACATGCAGACACTCTGAAGAAACTGAAGAAGGAGCTGGGTGACAGCAAACTTTATATAATTCCTGAGACGGACATTGTTTTAAATGAGGTATAGTAGGAAATTGTTATTTATTAAATGAATCAGTTCTTAAATACTGTAGAAGTGCCACTCAAAAACCTAAGGTGAATGTTTAAGCACTGGAGTTCTTTGAAGACACTTTTTTGCACCTCAACCTACTTGTTGACAATTACTTGACAATACTATACAATTTAACTAGGCTAATTACTTTTTCCACAGATGACTGCACACACACAATCATCAGTCAGGAATGTGAATGCTTTCTCACCATCATGCTCTCCTCCACCTGTTCCTGCACAACAGAGGCACCGGCTGACTTCAACCAACAGTTATTCAGATTCAAGCCGAAACTCTTCAATGGTAATTATCTTTATTGTGATACACACACCTTACATACACCTCAGACATTGACAATGCAGAAGGGCAGCATAAGGCAGTATGTACATCTCTTCAACAGGAGGACATGGACGTTAGATCTTTGCTCAGAGAGTTTCAGCACATGCATCTCAGTGCCAGTGAGCACGTTTCAGTGTTGGTTTCTCGTAACAAGTTGCTGCAGAGTGCTAAAGATGCTCTTTCCAACTTAAATTTCCCTTGGACCAAAATACCTCTTGTGACATTTGTTGGTGAGCAAGCCCTCGATTGTGGAGGTCCACGGAGAGAGTTTTTTAGGTATGCCACTTACAATAAAAAAATTGGGATTTATTAAAGAGTAGAAAACTCATTCTTAAACATGAAACATGCACTAGTGAGGTTACAGTTTTGTTTGACATTGACATGAATGGAATCTTTACCCTTGCCTCAGAATCCTGATGATGGAGGTGCAAAGCTCACTGGGGATCTTTGAGGGGCCGTCTGGACACTTGTTCTTCACCTATGACCAGATGGCCTTGGAGGAACACAAGTATGAATTGGCAGGGAAGCTGATTGCGTGGTCTGTGGCTCATGGCGGTCCAGGACTCAAAGCTCTTGACCCATGCCTGTACCAACTGATGTGCACACAAGAATGTCAACTGGTAGACTTTGACTGGCACCTAATACCCGATGCTGACATTCAGGACAAACTGAAAAAGGTTTCTATCCATTTCTCCATAAATCAGTTCCCTCTTTAGCTACAAGATCTCTAATCATTTTATCTTGCGTTCAGATTTTGTCATGTAAAACGACGGCAGACCTCCACAGGCTGCAGAGAGAGCATGGCGACTGGATCTGTGACTGTGGATTCCCTGGAATATACAGACCTGAAATTTCCATCCAAGATGTACCAAAGATTTACTCCTATGCAGTTCAACATTACATATATCTTAGGTATGTATCTGTATTAAAATTTGATCACTCATTTAATTAAAAAGAGTACAAAAATGTACCAACTCCTTTGTTTTTATCAAATTAAAACTCATTTATACGACAGTTAGTTCTGGTCCTCTAATTTGACTAGTTGTTCCGAGAGCGCTATTTTACGGAGCCCCTAAAGCTGGGCTCGACATTAAGCCTTTTCATGTGCTTCATAAATCGGTCATTCACTTGTCTGAGTAAAACATTTGCTTGTCCCAAAAAAAAATTTGTGTTGTTATGTCCCTCGTTAATTAGATGTTAAGTTGTCTAGGATATTATCAGACATAACACAAAATGATGAGCATGCATGCATTTCAGACAGTAGGGGAGCTGCAAAAGAATAACCCAAGACCAACAACTTCAATAGGAAGGGATTTAATTCTTGATTATGACAATGAAGTAAAGTAATAAGGTGAAAAGTAATAAAGTAGTGAAAATAAAGAATATTTACAAAATATACAATTAAACAGGATCAAGCAAAAATCAACAAACTGGGAGAGAGGAAGGAGCAAACGAGTGGTGCTTAAAACAAAAACAAAAAAAACTTCTCTAACTGAAGATTCAGGAACTAAAAACTAACTTCAGCGTCCGAAAACGCCATATCTGAACTACCTAGCTAACCAAACAAAACTTACATTTATAGCACCACTGCTAAACCTGGTGTGGCTAAAGCTTGGTACATACTTCACAAGAACAAAGATTTTTTTTTCGTTTTCTCGAGGTGGCAAGAACAAGAACAAAGTTCGTTCTGGCCAGGACATTCCATACTTCACGAGAAAAGCAGGTGCCGAACATGTTCGTTTCTCCGCATTAACCCTGCCCACTTAAAATTTCTGACCAATCACATAATAGTTCTCGGACACCCACAAGAAAAAATACGTCATTTTGTTCTCGCAGCCCTGGGAGCAAGAACTTGTTTTCTCTGTACTGATGTAACTGCTAAGGTGTAACAGCAGTGAGCTCCGAATATCGATCAGCCTTTCGGACTGGAGAGACCGTGGTCACCGAGCGTGCACTCTCTCCAAAGTCAGAGCGCGTCTTCCATTGAAGTTTGCGCCATTCATAAACAGCATCAGGACCGGTGAATGGTTGCGCAATCCAGCGTCTGACGTCCGTCGACTGACAGGCGATTCCTCCACTCACGTTCCACGTCTGAAACAGACAGGTTATCCAAACACACACACACACACACACACACACACACACACACATATATATATATATATATATACACTCACCTAAAGGATTATTAGGAACGCCTGTTCAATTTTTCATTAATGCAATTATCTAATCAACCAATCACATGGCAGTTGCTTCAATGCATTTAGGGGTGTGGTCCTGGTCAAGACAATCTCCTGAACTCCAAACTGAATGTCAGAATGGGAAAGAAAGGTGATTTAAGCAATTTTGAGCGTGGCATGGTTGTTTGTGCCAGACGGGCCGGTCTGAGTATTTCACAATCTGCTCAGTTACTGGGATTTTCACGCACAACCATTTCTAGAGTTTACAAAGAATGGTGTGAAAAGGGAAAAACATCCAGTATGCGGCAGTCCTGTGGGCGAAAATGCCTTGTTGATGCTAGAGGTCAGAGGCGAATAGGCCGACTGATTCAAGCTGATAGAAGAGCAACTTTGACTGAAATAACCACTCA
Organism: Rhinogobio ventralis; assembly: GCA_039654625.1. Classification (NCBI taxonomy): domain Eukaryota; kingdom Metazoa; phylum Chordata; class Actinopteri; order Cypriniformes; family Gobionidae; genus Rhinogobio; species Rhinogobio ventralis. The sequence continues at coordinate 11,254,298 of CM077211.1, forward strand.
TTACAACCGAGGTATGCAGCAAAGCATTTGTGAAGCCACAACACGCACAACCTTGAGGCGGATGGGCTACAACAGCAGAAGACCCCACCGGGTACCACTCATCTCCACTACAAATAGGAAAAAGAGGCTACAATTTGCACAAGCTCTCCAAAATTGGACAGTTGAAGACTGGAAAAATGTTGCCTGGTCTGATGAGTCTCGATTTCTGTTGAGACATTCAGATGGTAGAGTCAGAATTTGGCGTAAACAGAATGAGAACATGGATCCATCATGCCTTGTTACCACTGTGCAGGCTGGTGGTGGTGGTGTAATGGTGTGGGGGATGTTTTCTTGGCACACTTTAGGCCCCTTAGTGCCAATTGGGCATCGTTTAAATGCCACGGCCTACCTGAGCATTGTTTCTGACCATGTCCATCCCTTTATGACCACCATGTACCCATCCTCTGATGGCTACTTCCAGCAGGATAATGCACCATGTCACAAAGCTCGAATCATTTCAAATTGGTTTCTTGAACATGACAATGAGTTCACTGTACTAAAATGACCCCCACAGTCACCAGATCTCAACCCAATAGAGCATCTTTGGGATGTGGTGGAATGGGAGCTTCGTGCCCTGGATGTGCATCCCACATATCTCCATCAACTGCAAGATGCTATCCTATCAATATGGGCCAACATTTCTAAAGAATGCTTTCAGCACCTTGTTGAATCAATGCCACGTAGAATTAAGGCAGTTCTGAAGGCGAAAGGGGGTCAAACACAGTATTAGTATGGTGTTCCTAATAATCCTTTAGGTGAGTGTATATGCACAGCGTATCTATATCAAGACAGATTATGTAACACCGCGTACGTAACCACTGTAAATATAATGTATTCTGAAGCAATATTCTCATCAGTGTTCAGTCAGCTTTGACATATTTATGATATTTTAATCTTTATAAAGGGCATTTTCCCCCTAATCGTTTTAAATATATTGATCACATTTTTTTATTTAAAATGAACGATGAAGCATATATTCAATTAGAATAATAAGACACTATAGGGCTGTTACCAATCAAATTAAATAATTTACACTGAAAAATTACAACTGCATTAAATAATGTTATGAGATTGTTTTAAATATTTTTTTAATTTACAAATAAGAAATGTTGGAAAGAATAATACTTTTAAACACAAAACTAAACTGCCAGTAGGTGGCGGCAGGTGACCATCTTAATGAGTGAGTCACTGAGTTATTCAACGATTTGTTCAAACGGATGATTTGTTCAGGAATGAGGCAGTTGTTTATGAATGGGTCATTGACTCAACGGATTGTTAAAAACGCTGAATCATTCATTAATGAAACATCACTGAGTGCTGCTGTGAGATGTGCTATGGTTCTTCTGTGATCTTGGAACTATTTTCGCTGCTGAAACATAACAATAACAGTCAATATTGCTAATTACTTAATATTAATTACTTGTTTATTGAGCTGTCATATGAAATCAGTGTCACATTTTCAGTCGTGATGGTATTCAGCACTCTTGGTCGTGTGATGTTGCTTAACTGTATTGTATGTTATAAATATAAAAACTTCACATTTTGAATTTTTACCGCAGTATGAGTTTATTTGAGCTGAGCTTATATGTTTCCATTTCTCCTCATGAGGCTCTCAACTGTGCATTCTTGTTACCATCAGTACATTTATGAACGCACAACATTTGCGAGAGAACGCAAAAGCATTGACTTATTATTTTTCCTCCCATCTCATATTTTTTTTCCTTCATCTTTTGGCTCTGTACTATTTAGTATATTTATACAATAAATAATTATCTATTTAGTCATATGTTGTGTGATATTGCTTAAATATAAGAATAGTCATTTAACATTCTGTGCTCATTTTCACAGAACATCAAATATGATTCATCAGTTCACAAAGGGGTTGAATGCTTATGGACAGTTCTGGGATATGGTAAAAACTCACTGGGTTGAGTTTCTGCCCATCTTTATCAACATGCATGAGCCCCTTTCCAGAAGCACATTCAGAGCCCTGTTCCAAATCAACTGGAGTAAAACAGGGACCAAGAAGAGGGCAGCTGAAGAGGAGACTTTACATTACTGGGAACTGGTGCTTAAGATGATTGAGGGTGAGTTTCCTAGTTAACTGTAAACTGTGAAATAAACTGTGTAATTGCGTACTTGTGCTTGTAAATTGGCAATTCGTTAAGACTTGAGCTTGTAATTTTTCCCTCAACAGATAAAAAACCAAAAGCTCCACAAAATGAGTTGCATTTTGAGGAGATTTTGGCCTTCATAACTGGAGCGGATGAAGTCCCACCGCTTGGGTTCTCCCAGAAGCCCAGCATTCACTTCTACCAGCCAGAGGAGCGTGGATGCCGTCTACCATATGCTAACACATGCATTATGGGATTGTTCCTGCCCAGGGTTGTAAAAGATGAAGTGGAACTTTATAGAATGCTCTTGAGAGCAATCCGAGACTCAGCTGAATTTGGGAGAACATAAATGTATATTCAAATAATTCAATAGGCTATCATAATGGAAACATTCACATCCCTAATAGGCTGATATAATACTATTTACAAGCTATTATTTCATTACTTGAAAAGAAAGCATTTATGTACAGTTATTTGTATATGCTGTATATATTTTGACACATTTTGCACACTATGCCACATACATTTGTTATATTTGTAAAAAATGTTTTTTTTTTTTTTCATACAAATGTCAGTAGCACTTTATTTTACAGTCATGTTCCCCATGTACATACTATGTAGGCTACTTATTACAGTAATTACAAAAAACTGGATAATAACTAGGTACTAACCCTGAACCTATCCCTAAACCTAACCTTAATCCCTGTTTTTAATTTTTTTATTTTTTTTACCTTATATCTGTTACCTTATATTACCAGGTATTTTCTTAGGTAAGTACACATACTGTAAAATAAAGTGCAACCCAAATGTCAGTCATGCCTATAAACTGTTCAAAAAAGAAACAAATCGAGTGTTTATTTCTTTTAATCAACAGTGATTTTATTTAATGTCGACTATAGGATCTATAGGCCTATAAAAATATTTAGAGTAAAACAATGTCCTGACAAACTGCAGAATACCTGCACACATCAAACCATTTCCTTATTTAATAATCTTCTATAACATTCTTTTAGTTCACAGCATACTAACCAGTTCTGTTTACAGATTAAAGAGAATAGGACCTGTCAATCATTACTCTGTAAACCAGTTTTAAATGCCAAACCTATGCAGTAACACACTTTCCTAAAAGCATCGCTACCCAACTTTGGTCACAAGTTCCATTGAATTGTGTTGGTAACTACAGAACTTACGACCATAGTTATCTTCGGGAAACGTGCCCCATGTTGTTTTTGAGCTGTCAGCCTGTGGAGGAGAGGATTCAATTTGGAAATGTTATTCGAAATGAAATATATGTTTGTAAATAAGGATTAGAATTAATACAAGTAATACCATTGTGTAGCCACTAGATGCCTTATATAAAATATATATGTTTGTGCAATGCCTAGTTGCTAAGAAATTGTTCTCAGATATTTTTGTCTTTGTCTATTTTTTGTTTTATTTTGTTTTTTAAAACTTGATTTCAAGTGTCAGTTTTTGCATTATTATTGCAGTCAAACCTATAAACCCTTTTTTAAACGGCAAACTATGCATAAAAGCATGATCAGTCACATGAATATAATCCGAATAAATGCTGATTCAGTGCTGTCTTTTTTTACTCATTGATGCTTGAACTTCCCCTTTAAATATGCCCTCTGTGTGTATGACAGCTTGCATTAAGCACTATTAGAACTGAATGAATTCAGCATTTCGACACCATCCGTAAAGATGCGTTAAATTCGACAAAGCGGTTTGATAAAGGATGTATTAATGTTGTGAATTAGCACATTTTATTATACCATTTTTCAATTGGCCAATAAAGTTTTATATGGGACAATTACAAAACACACTGATCCTTTAACAATACATTGGCGCAAAAATGCACACCTTTTGAAGGTGCAAGTAAGAGAAGAAAGCTTTATAGAGTCAAAATATAACTGCACACTAAAATAACTAGCTTCCGACAGACGGCCGTACGCATCGATTTATGGCGAAAGAGTAACCCCTGATCTGACGCATGACGTATTGACAAAACACCGGTCATGAATTAGAAGTCTAAAACGAGAATTTTTAAAGAGAAATGACAGAGGATTTCGATAAAAGAGGGGGCTTGAGTTTGTTGCCCAGCCCTATTTGTTTGAACCGCGTGAGGCGTCAAAGCTTGCGATCCTGCATCATATATCGCGTCAGGGGTTATTTTTTTGTCGACTTGCGTAGGCCGCCTGCCAGAAGCTAGTTATTTTAGTTTTTAAAGTTTTAAGTATGGATATTTTTCTTACACAAACGCATTGCTTCGCTTCAGAAGACCTTTATTAACCCCCTGGAGCCGTGTGGATATCTTTTACGATGGATAGATGCACTTTTATGGACTTCAAAACAGAAACAGCCATTCACTGCCATTATAATGCTTGGATTAGCCAGGACATGTTTTAATATAACTCAGATTGTATTCGTCTGAAAGAAGAATGTCATATACACCAAGGATGACTTGAGGGTGAGTAAATCATGGGCTAATTTTCATTTTTGGGTGAACTATCACTTTAAGGGTTTTATTTAGTCTACAATGTCCCAACCTTAACCTCGTCAACACTATTTCTTCTCTCTGGTTCCCACTTCCCACTCTATCTCCTTTGACATGTCTTTGAATTTGATATAACTGTCTCCCTTTCTCAGCTCTTTCCCACCTTTGATTTATTTTCTCCCATATTATGCTTTTAATCTCTGCTTTGCTAATATTAATTTGCATTTCTGTTATCTTTCAATAATGCCCTCTTTGCTAGTTTATCTGCCTAATTTCCCCTAATCCCTACAAGTGCTGGAACCCACATACATTTTACCTGACTACCTTTATTAACTATACTTGTATTTAGCTGAAGTACTTCATAAAGAATATTTTAAGATATTATATATAGGGCATTTTGTCCTTCGGATGAGACGTTAAACCGAGGTCCTGACTCTCTGTGGTCATTCAAAATCCCAGGATGTCCTTCGGAAAAAGAGTAGGGGTGTAACCACGGCATCCTGGCTAAATTTGCCCATTGGCCTCTGTCCATCATGGCCTCCTAATCCTCCCCATATACAGATTGGCTTCATCACTCGGTCTCCTCTCCACCAATAAGCTGGTGTGTGGTGGGCGTTCTGGCGCAATATGGCTGCCGTGCACATTGGTAGTGGTTGAGGAGATTCCCCCCTTCCATGTAAAGAATGCCTAGAAAAGCGCTATATAAATGTAACAAATTATTATTAATCTTGTCGGCTTTTTGAAAGAAACAACCTTAAACTACCTAAAGCTGATTAAGAGTCAGAGCAAATCAATGCGCTTTGTCGTATTGCGTCGTTTCCACCCACCTTAGTAATTGACAGTAGCCTACTCTGATCTGATGGCATATAGGAATCGTCAGATTGACAGTGCTCTAGCCCAACAGTATTGGGGGAACCAGTGGGGGCGGCAATCATATTTCAGTGTGGCCGTGAGACCCTTTACACACACCCCTGCTAAAATGTAGTGCCAGATATGCGCTCATTGGCGCCCCCCCCCCCTACTGTGGTATCTGGGTCATTCCTGTTATCCAGTAACATTTTGGCTTCATAATTTTTGAAAAAAAAAGTTACATGTTTTTCATGTTTTTAGCATTCTACCAAAATAGTGACATGTTTAACTATTAGGAATACATATTGGTCAAGCACAGGGACTAACAAAATTATAATTATGGGTAGGTGCATTGTTCAGACACTGGCTATGAAGGTATTCTACCCTGTTAGGGACATATACATAGTTATCGCAAAATGTTAATAATGTAAATGTTAAACAATAACGGGCTTTTCTTGGATTGTATTTGTCCCTTATGCCATAATAGTATTTTTTTTTTATTATTGAAACAATAACAAAACAATTATTGATTAATTAAATGTCTTGATTATTAAGAATAGGTACTTTTTGTACCCATTTTTGCCAACAGGATGGGATAAAAAAAAATGCTCAAAAACATATACTGTATATGCTGTTAATGCTCCTCACCTCCCAAAATAAGACGCGAAACATTTAACGTTGCTGTCAAATTATTGTTTAAAAATGACTCGTCTAACAGGGTGGAACACCATAACAGTGGATGCCAACAGTGGAGCTTTGCGTCATTGTTCTGCATGGTTTGCCATAAGTAATGTGTGGAACTGCACCTATATATATATATATATATATACACTCACCTAAAGGATTATTAGGAACACCATACTAATACTGTGTTTGACCCCCTTTCGCCTTCAGGACTGCCTTAATTCTACGTGGCATTGATTCAACAAGGTGCTGAAAGCTTTCTTTAGAAATGTTGGCCCATATTGATAGGATAGCATCTTGCAGTTGATGGAGATTTGTGGGATGCACATCCAGGGCACGAAGCTCCCGTTCCACCACATCCCAAAGATGCTTTATTGGGTTGAGATCTGGTGACTGTGGGGGCCATTTTAGTACAGTGAACTCATTGTCATGTTCAAGAAACCAATCTGAAATGATTCGAGCTTTGTGACATGGTGCATTATCCTGCTGGAAGTAGCCATCAGAGGATGGGTACATGGTGGTCATAAAGGGATGGACATGGTCAGAAACAATGCTCAGGTAGGCCGTGGCATTTAAACGATGCCCAATTGGCACTGAGGGGCCTAAAGTGTGCCAAGAAAACATTCCCCACACCATTACACCACCACCACCAGCCTGCACAGTGGTAACAAGGCATGATGGATCCATGTTCTCATTCTGTTTACGCCAAATTCTGACTCTACCATCTGAATCTCTCAACAGAAATCGAGACTCATCAGACCAGGCAACATTTTTCCAGTCTTCAACTGTCCAATTTTGGTGAGCTCGTGCAAATTGTAGCCTCTTTTTCCTATTTGTAGTGGAGATGAGTGGTACCCGGTGGGGTCTTCTGCTGTTGTAGCCCATCCGCCTCAAGGTTGTGCGTGTTGTGGCTTCACAAATGCTTTGCTGCATACCTCGGTTGTAACGAGTGGTTATTTCAGTCAAAGTTGCTCTTCTATCAGCTTGAATCAGTCGGCCCACTCTCCTCTGACCTCTAGCATCAACAAGGCATTTTCGCCCACAGGACTGCCGCATACTGGATGTTTTTCCCTTTTCACACCATTCTTTGTAAACTCTAGAAATGGTTGTGCGTGAAAATCCCAGTAACTGAGCAGATTGTGAAATACTCAGACCGGCCCGTCTGGCACCAACAACCATGCCACGCTCAAAATTGCTTAAATCACCTTTCTTTCCCATTCTGACATTCAGTTTGGAGTTCAGGAGATTGTCTTGACCAGGACCACACCCCTAAATGCATTGAAGCAACTGCCATGTGATTGGTTGATTAGATAATTGCATTAATGAGAAATTGAACAGGCGTTCCTAATAATCCTTTAGGTGAGTGTATATAATATTTATATATACATATATAGAATTTGAAAATACAATTTATTCTATTAGAATTTCCACCCTGTTAGGTTTATAGACCTAAATTTGTGGAAAATTAGTTAGCCGTAGCTTTTGCAGTGAGCAACATTTAGCTAGCTAACCTTCTACAGATAAACAGAACTTTTATAACTGTCAGATATGTTTTTAGATATTTTTGACCAGACAAACATTCTTCATGAACTAAAAAAAAGGTAGGAGTGAGAGTTGAAGCTTACTTCAGTTTGTACAGTTGAATTCCAGCAGGAAAAATAAATTATTTAATTTCCTGAAAATGGTCTCAATGAAATTGTGGTCTCTTTTGGAAGTCGAGAAAGTACATACTAACAGAGTGGAAGATTACTTCAGGGACACGGTAAATTAAGAAAATCGTAAAAAAAAATAACAAAAAATAACTATAGTTTCATATGATTTATATGTATGATTAGAGGCAGTTTACCTTATTATATAACATAATTTTGACAACAATATTTTGAGGTTTTTATCATTTCATGGTTTATAGTTTTTGTGGAAGTTGATTACATTGTTGAGGACATGATAAAATGTAATGCATATATCAATAAAAAGATGTGTAAAATACAAAATAGTATTTTTAATGTCTATTATATCTGTGTAAGTGATAAAGAAGACCTACATATAATTTAAGCCATTTCTTATAAATATGTGACTCATTGCGACTCATCTGCAAACAGTGATTTAATGACAAGTCCATAATGTGATTTGTGTAGCCTACGAGGCACACTTGAACCAAGTTGTCCATCGCAGACTGGTCTCTCCTCCTCCTGGCAAAGACCACTCCAGCTAGCTCAGAAGCGCCAACCGTACTGTAGCTCATGCTACAGGAAAATTACTGGTTATGTTGTAAACTAATTACTTCCCGAACACCGTTTCCGCTCTTTCACTCTGCCCACGTGATAAAAGTAAAACAAGTGAGATAAACCGCATGTGACTTCTTTGAAATGCATAGAGAGACATCATCTTTTGCGCTCCTTGTTCCTCGGTAAACACATGGAGAAAATTAAAGGGACAGTTCACCAAAAAATGGAAACATTTTAGAGTATGAGAGCTATGAGAGTAAAAAAAACATACACATACGAATCCATATTAAAGCGGTCATGAACTGCGTTTAAAAAAAAAAATCGTTTTATGATGTTTCCTGGGGTGCACTTATAATGTTAGAATGCTTTTTACATAAAAAAAAATTTTACTTAAAAATGTATTTATAAATAAAAGGCATTTTTCCTAGCCTTCTGCTCTGAACGCTCCGTTTTAAGGGACGTGTCTGCTGTGAGACTCCAGTGTAAACACCCACTGCTGTGATTGGCTAACGTCTTTGCATTTGAAATAGTATTACTCCCTCTTTTAGCTTGTTTTTACAATTACAGCTCTCATGGTTAACTAATTGTGAAAAGTGTTGCATTACATTTAGATCTATGGCATTATATTTAGATCTATGGCATTATATTAAGATTGTGGCATGAAAGGTTGCAGTGATGATCATTGTAGCCGATCACACACATGCTGAGTGCATGAAAGCAGCGATCTCATCATTGCAACTCAGTTTCTGTACACTAACGAATGCTTTCATCTTCACTAACAGTGCAAACGTGATATAGTTAAGAGATTCATTGAATAAAACGGGAGTCACTGATAAACTCTCTGTTTGATTGACAGCTGCAGCGCGTGCTGCTCCAACGATTGCAAAGGGAGCTTTCTTTGATCGCTTTCTTTATAGAATTTAATCTGTTAAATAACAGGTTATTTTCATCCTACTAGAAGAAACAACGCAAGTTGATGTTTAGTCACTGGTCTGATTTACTGACACACAGTCAAAGAGCATCTGACTACATGAATCATCACTTTCATTTCAGATCAGGTATTAGAATGAACACAGTTACTTACATGTTGCATTACTGTTGAACCCAGTCACTGCACAATATTTTGTAATCCTCATCGGCATGTTTATTGCTTTGTAGCTCGATGGTTTAACACTAGGCCTATGTTACATGCGCAAATCGGTGGGCGGGGCTAAACAGGCAGTGATGAAGTAGGCGTTGATATTCTTCTGTTGAGGCGGTGCTTGCCTCCCTTTGACGTCATAGATCCCCAACCTGTTGTTTGCTGGGCCTGGTGTCTATAAAAACTTTTCTTTGACTAACAAGGAAGTTTTCAGCTCTGAAACTTACAGGATATTCTTATATTATCATGACCGTTTATATATCAAAAGCTCAAGGGAAAGTTGATTTCTCAATTCATCACCCCTTTAAACCCTGCGGCTCGTGACGACACATTGATGTCTTAAGACAAGAAACAGTATTTATGTAATTTTTTACCTCAAATACAACACTATGTACATCAGTTTTCAACGCACCATCACTTCCGGTAGATGAGGTCAAAATACACGATATGGCGTAGAGATACTTCCGCCGTATGTATCCGATTGAGATAAGCCATATTGTGTACGTTTGACCTCACCCAGTGGAAGTGATACCGTGCAGTAAAGGCTGTTGTACATAGATCGCATTCGAGGTAAAAAAATTATATAAATACTGTTCGGTTTCTCGCACAAACCGAGCGTTTCTTGTCTTCAGACATCAATGTGTCGTCACAAGCCGCAGGGTTTAATATGGATTCGTATGTGTATGTTTTTTACTCTCATAGCTCTCATACTCTAAAATGTTGCCATTCACATGCATTATATGATTGACAGACCGCAACGGTTGGAGTTAAAAATCTTCATTTGTGTTCTACTGAAGAAACAAAGACACCTACATCTTGGGTGCCCTGGGGGTAAGCAGATAAACATCAAATGTTCATTTTTGGGTGAACTATCCCTTTAAGTGACATCACACATGAAATACTAACTGTTCACACCAATTCACAGGAGAGTTGAATTAGTTTTTATTTTAATTTAATTTAATTAATTAATTTATTTTTATTGCTTGAACAACAGTTACAGAACAGGAACAAATAATACAAAAGAAAAAAAATGCAAGGTTTAAGGATACAAAAATATAAAACGCAAGAAAGTGAATAAAAGCATAATAGACCAAACAAACAATAAAAGGCTGTGACACTTCACAAAATCTTAAATGTATTCGATAAATGAATGGTTTTAACAGCTTTTTTGTTTGTACTGTCCTTAAGGGAAACCATATCATTTTCTTATTCTTTCAATACCACAGAAGAAAGAGGTTTCTGATTACTAAATTTACACAGATGAACGTGAAACTTAACAAATATAATCACCAGATTGAGGAGAGTTGAAATCAGGTCAGCTGATATTGAGCTATAACGCAGTTCGGCGGTAACCAATCGGAATGTAGAAGTGCTCAGCTTGAGAGGATTCCAGAGAACGCAGTCGTGTAAACTTTGGTTCCCAAGCAAAATGGAGGAGAGGTTAATCATTGCTGTGGCGGGTTTGATAAGAAGGCGCTCAACACTATTTATAGGCAACATTTTCGCTCTTGAATGTTTTTCAGCGGGAATGCATTAATGCTGCACTTCAACTAGGACAGTTATTGTAATGTAGGCTGCACACAAATTAATGTTAATGTTAATTAACCAAGGCTAGTAAACGTCTCCTATAAACTGCATGGCGGAATTAGACTAGCAGTTAACCATGAACACAATTGTTAAGTTCTTTCCAACGTTCTGTTGGAAAGTTACAGGTGATTAATTTCTGAATCCGTTCACTTATGGACATACAGTCTTGCATGTTTGATTATGGACAGTCATAATTGAAGTAGGCCTACAAAAAGCTAGAAAAATATTCTGATATTTTATTTGCAGGGTATTGACAACTTGAGAAACTTGTAATTATATATTGCTAATAAAATAAGGTCATAAATGAATTGCATAACAAATTGCACAAGACTTACAAGTCTATTTAATTAAGACTTTTATAACGTGTGAAGATTGAGGATGGTCATGTAGGAAACGATTTGTTCTCTTCAACCTTTATGATATTTTTTTCCTGGTTGAACGTTATGAAGCACTCTTATGGCAGGAAAGAAAACACATTTAATAGGAATAAACACGGACTGAAAAACAAAGGTTGCTGGACCTATGCAGACCTTATCTACAACAAGTGGGATAAAACAGTAGCTTGCAACATATTTTAAACCAGAGCATTTATGACTGACCTTATTTCAGGCCCAGTTCTAGACTGTTTGAGAATAGGGTTAGTCATATTAATATGCTCAAATATTTAAATACAGCACATACTCATATGACAATTAGTTTGTAAATTAAAACAATGTCCTGGCCAACTGCAGAATACTCAAATACATATTACATATTTCCCGCCAAATTTCTCTGAGCGTCTGTTAGTAGTAAACTTATTTTCTTTGAAATGCTCTTTATCTATGAAGCTTATCTATGAAGATAAGCTTTACACCAGATGTAGGAATAAACAGCCAGTATTTATGGACAACAGCAATAAATTTGCTAGGTTATTTTCACAACATCACTCACTTCTTCTACAAAGTCAAATGAAAACATTATCGCATTATAATGATAAACTTATCATCAACTTAAGAACGCATCCATTCGATTGGCTCACTCCTCCACAGTAGTTTTAATGATAGCCATGCCCTTAACCTGAAGTAAGTCAATTCACAATGCACTAAATCAGAAATGTTTTTAGGTAAATAGATGTGGCCAAAAGTAAAAAATTTTACATTTTATTTCAAAACTACACTCAAAAAAATAAGCTGTTGAACGAACTTAATTAAATTAAGGAAAACTTTTCCACGAAATTGAATTACCTTTTTCCAACAAAATCTAATTGGTTTGAAATGATTTGTTGTATGAACTTAAATTCATTTAGTCAAGACTACTAAAAAAATCATGTCATTCCAACTAGATAAAATAGAATAAAGAGGGGTAGAACTGATGAGAATAAACTGATGATTTATTCTCTTTATTTCTATAAAAACTAATAGTCAACACAACACTTGATCACATGCTAATTGTAATATTTGTAGCATGCAAGTAATGATCAAGTAAAATATTTCTTATCACTGGCATTAGCACAGTTACAGCTCACTGAGAACAGCACAGCCTACACTTCTACAAGGTCTACACTTCACGACAATGGTAACCTCAAAAACTTTTAAATGTCAAATATAACTGTCAAATATAACATCAAACTTTAACAGGTCTTTCCCTTTACTATAAAACACATTAAAGAACACTTAATTTCAACATTTACTCTCCTGATCCATCCCTATGCAAAGCATGCTGGGAACAAGAAATGCACTACCCAGTTCAGTCAGCGCAACAAGTGAACTTTATTTATATAGCGCTTTTTACAATGCAGATTGTTTCAAAGCAGCTTCACAGTGTTAAACGGGAAAATAATGAACAGAATTTGATTCGGCTGTACAGCCGCTCTGGAGAAAACGGTGATGTCATCTAGCTCATTTCAATTATCATATACACTCACCTAAAGGATTATTAGGAACACCTGTTCAATTTCTCATTAATGCAGTTATCTAATCAACCAATCACATGGCAGTTGCTTCAATGCATTTAGGGGTGTGGTCCTGGTCAAGACAATCTCCTGAACTCCAAACTGAATGTCAGAATGGGAAAGAAAGGTGATTTAAGCAATTTTGAGCGTGGCATGGTTGTTGGTGCCAGACGGGCCGGTCTGAGTATTTCACAATCTGCTCAGTTACTGGGATTTTCACGCACAACCATTTCTAGAGTTTACAAAGAATGGTGTGAAAAGGGAAAAACATCCAGTATGCGGCAGTCCTGTGGGCGAAAATGCCTTGTTGATGCTAGAGGTCAGAGGAGAATGGGCCGACTGATTCAAGCTGATAGAAGAGCAACTTTGACTGAAATAACCACTCGTTACAACCGAGGTATGCAGCAAAGCATTTGTGAAGCCACAACACGCACAACCTTGAGGCGGATGGGCTACAACAGCAGAAGACCCCACCGGGTACCACTCATCTCCACTACAAATAGGAAAAAGAGGCTACAATTTGCACGAGCTCACCAAAATTGGACAGTTGAAGACTGGAAAAATGTTGCCTGGTCTGATGAGTCTCGATTTCTGTTGAGACATTCAGATGGTAGAGTCAGAATTTGGCGTAAACAGAGTGAGAACATGGATCCATCATGCCTTGTTACCACTGTGCAGGCTGGTGGTGGTGGTGGTGTAATGGTGTGGGGGATGTTTTCTTGGCACACTTTAGGCCCCTTAGTGCCAAATGGGCATCGTTAAAATGCCACGGCCTACCTGAGCATTGTTTCTGACCATGTCCATCCCTTTATGACCACCATGTACCCATCCTCTGATGGCTACTTCCAGCAGGATAATGCACCATGTCACAAAGCTCGAATCATTTCAAATTGGTTTCTTGAACATGACAATGAGTTCACTGTACTAAAATGGCCCCCACAGTCACCAGATCTCAACCCAATAGAGCATCTTTGGGATGTGGTGGAACGGGAGCTTCGTGCCCTGGATGTGCATCCCACAAATCTCCATCAACTGCAAGATGCTATCCTATCAATATGGGCCAACATTTCTAAAGAATGCTTTCAGCACCTTGTTGAATCAATGCCACGTAGAATTAAGGCAGTTCTGAAGGCGAAAGGGGGTCAAACACAGTATTAGTATGGTGTTCCTAATAATCCTTTAGGTGAGTGTATATTCAAGTAGTGTAGTTGATATAGTTAATTTACTTAAGTAATTAAATTTATTTGGATATTTATTTGAAAATGTAGTGTCCCCAACTGAGCAAGCCAAAGGCGACAGTGGCAAGAAACCAAAACTCCATCAGGTGGCATAATGGAGAAAAATAAACAAAAAAAAACAAACAAATGATTCATGTAGTCCCAACACAAATGGTTTAGGTTAACTTAACATTTTACAAATTTTATTTCATTTAACGTAACAAAATTGAGTAAAAAGGCAATTAAGTAAAAAACTAAAGATTTGTGTTGTTTCAGCTTATTTTATTAAAAAATAAACTGAGCAAACAGCTAGAATCATTTTGTTGAGTGTATGGGGGTTAATAGGGAGCTGGTCTTCTCTTCTGCTGTTATAACAATAATTTGTTACACTTATATAGCGCTTTTCTGGGTACTCAAAGCGCCTTACATACAGAACGAGGGAATTTCCTTCACCACCACCAATGTGCAGCATCCACCTGGATGATGCGACGGCAGCCATATTGCGCCAGAACGCTCACCACACACCAGCTTATTGGTGGAGAGGAGATCTGTATATGGGGATGATTAGGAGGCCATGATGGACAGAGGCCAATGGGCATATTTTGGGATTTTTAATGACCACAGAGAGTCAGGACCTCGGTTTAACGTCTCATCAGAAGGACGGAAGGATAACAGCTTCTACTCGCCTGTAAAGGCTGCAGTGATTTGATCGTATTCAGACACAAGACCATCAGTGAGGTCTGATTTTGGAGGATAATCTCTACTTTAAATGTGTACGTGCATAACTGTACACTTGGTTTTATGCACATGTTAGAAAAGGGTGTAGCTGGAATAAGAATATGTGTTAATTCAGATTTGGTATCTACTCTTTTGGCCATGTAATTTATGTGTGGCAGTACATTAACCAAGACTGAAAAATGGCAATCGTAGAGCTAAAAAAAAACCCACTAAAGTAGAAAGGTGTGTCATTAACCCTTTAAAAGTCCATAGAAGGGGGTGCTGTATGCAGGGGGCCCAGAGGCATTGGAGGGCCCATAATAATAATTACCCCTCCACCCCCCAAACACTGAGTGGGACCACAACCCACCCACCCCCACCCAATGCACAATAATGCAATCAACTGTACAGTTAACCTAGTGATGCCACTAGTGAAGCCAAACACAAAAGTTTAAGCCTTGCCAATTTAAATATTCAAGTGCAAAAAGACGCAAAAGGGAACTCTGTGTGGAATGTTTTGTGTGCGCACACATCTGACACACGCGCCCAGAAAGCTCAGACAGTGCGCGATTACTGTATTGAGCTCAAACAGACAAATTCACACTAAATTATGTAAAAAAAAAAAAAAAGTAAACATAGTTATGTCTTAAGTGAATGTAAACAGTAGAGAGAGTCAACACGTGTGTATATTGGGTCTGTGCATTGTCTTAAAGTGACAGCAGCCTAATATTTCTGCTGCTGTTTGTGTTTTTAATGTTAATCAAACAATAAAAGACAATAAAAAAATCACTCGCTGCTCTTGACTGAAAAACTTTTGTAACTTTAATAAGGATTAATCTGTTAATTCATACAGTGAAGACTATTATTTATTTTGCATTTGATTACTTTATTCAGTGTCTACCCTGAAAACTACTGTTACTTGTCTTTAGTAATGTTTTAAATTTACATTAGTTAGGTTAGTTTTAGATGTGCTATTGAAATTGTGAATCTTCACTGGTTAGGGTTAGGTTTTGGAGTCATAACTGCCTGTACTTTGGCATGTGTGGCAAAAGGTTCGTTTTAGGCCCAATATATAAACTGATAAGGCATAACATTATGACCACTGACAGGTGAAGTGAATAACACTGATTATCTCTTCATCACGGCACCTGTTAGTGGGTGGGATATATTAGGCAGCAAGTGAACATTTTGTCATCTTGTTGAAGTTGATGTGTTAGAAGCAGGGAAAATGGGCAAGCGTAAGGATTTAAGCAAGTTTGAAAAGGCCAAATTTTGATGGCTAGACGACTGGGTCAGAGCATCTCCAAAACTGCAGCTCTTGTGGGGTGTTCCCGGTCTGCAGTGGTCAGTATCTATCAAAAGTGGTCCAAGGAAGGAACAGTGGTGAACCGGCGACAGGGTCCTGGGCGGCCAAGGCTCATTGATGCACGTGGGGAGCGAAGGCTGGCCCGTGTGGTCAGATCAAACAGACGAGCTACTGTAGTTCAAATTGCTCAAGAAGTTAATGCTGGTTCTGATAGAAAGGTGTCAGAATACACAGTGCATCATAGTTTGTTGCGTATGGGGCTGCATAGCCGCAGATCATTCGAGGTCCCCATGCTGACCCCTGTCCACCGCAGACAGCGCCAACAGAGGGCACGTGAGCATCAGACCATGTACACCCTTTCATGGAAACGGTATTCCCTGGTGGCTGTGGCCTCTTTCAGCAGGATAATGTGCCCTGCCACAAAGCAAAAATGGTTCAGGAATGGTTTGAGGAACACAACAACGAGTTTGAGGTGTTGACTTAGCCTCCAAATTCCCCAGATCTCAATCCAATCGAGCATCTGTGGGATGTGCTGAACAAACAAGTCCGATCCATGGAGGCCCCACCTCACAACTTACAGGACTTAAAGGATCTGCTGCTGACATATTGGTGCCAGATACCACAGCACACCTTCAGGGGTCTAGTGGAGTCCATGCCGCGACGGGTCAGGGCTGTTTTGGCAGCAAACGGGGGGCCAACACAATATTAGGAAGGTGGTCATAATGTTATGCCTGATTGGTGTGTGTATATATATATATATATATATATATATATATATATATATATATATATATATATATATATATATTTATTTATAGAGAGAGAGAGAGAGAGAAATACATTTATTTAATTAATTTCCACATTTACTCCTTTTAAACAATTATAAACATAATTGTAAAAAATAATCATGAGATGAGTGAGTGTTTGAATGAGTAAATAATATAAAAATATAGTAACCTTGACTCAAACACTCAAATTAAAAGTGAAATACTGTGTTTTCTGAATATGCCTTTGACTGCATTGCAAAGCTCTTGAGTTATTGAGTAAATGTTTGAACTCATGAGTAAATGTTAAAAGTGCAAAAAACAAGCTAATATGTCCTTGATCCAGGAAATTTTAGAAAACAACTTGAATTATACATAAATGGTTTATTGAAATGGCAAAAGTGAATAACATGTTTTTATCCACAATGCTTGTCCATTGTTTTTGTTAATTTGTAAATATTTTGAATTTCAAGATATAACAGCATTTCTGCAATCACAGTCAAAATGTTTTATCTAAGACAAGGATGAAACACAAAAAACAAAAAAGTAAAAGTGAAAGTAAACTGGTGCAACAGTCAGCAACACATCTATCTATTACCATATCAGACCATGAATGTTCTTGGCAATGATTTTTCTGAGGTAGGTTGCCAGGTATTTCCCAATCCTCCCCATTACAGGGGGCCAGTTAAAGGTGCACTATGTAACATTTTTTCAGTAAAATATCCAAAAACCCCTTGGCCAGTGTTATATTTTTTGTTTAGTTGAGTACTTATAATATCCCATATGTTTCAAACTATTTGTAAATCGTGAGAAAATTGCTATTTTAACCAAGGAACCGGGACGTGTGAGGGAGTCGCCTGTCATTTGCGTCATATCTGCGTTACCCTCGGTTTCCGGTTTTATTTTGCAGAAACGCTTTACTCTTACTGCAGTGTGCAACAAGTGTCATAGCAGCCGCCGAGTGAACGCACAGAGTAACATCATAACATCATTTAACACACTCAAATGTATCTAATATGATAAACAGAGCTGCGTTACCTCATACTCATGACCGGAAAAGCGGAAATGGCGCCGGCGACTGTGGCATAATAAAAGTCCCGCTGCTCGTGAGGTGTGTGTTGTATTCATCTTATTAACAATCGCTCCAGCGGCTTTGTTCAGCTCCCACACCACTCGGGTCTGCTCTGCTTCATACTACAGTAACATTAATAATCGCATCCTTTAACATGATTTCTGCCCAAGTCCTATCCCGATTCTTTTCCACCGGCTGTGAGGTGAAGACCACATGTCCCAAGATTCTGCGCTCAAACTTGGCGTCATCAAGCTACGCCTTTGTTTTGAATAGGCGACCTCTAGCGGACGGAAAAGTTACATAGTGCACCTTTAAAAGCTTAATAACTGATAGTTAAAACTGATTGTCAACATTATATATTAACTTTTTTTCTTCTTACCCTAATCTGGCAACGTATCTCCAGGAATACACTTTTCAAAATGTGGTAAATAACAGCATGAACAACATACTGTACAGGGAGTGCAGAATTATTAGGCAAGTTGTATTTTTGAGGATTCATTTTATTATTGAACAACAACCATGTTCTCAATGAACACAAAAAACTCATTAATATCAAAGCTGAATATTTTAAGTAGTTTTTAGTTTTAGCTATTTTAGGGGGATATCTGTGTTTGCAGGTGACTATTACTGTGCATAATTATTAGGCAACTTAACAAAAAACAAATTTATACCCATTTCAATTATTTATTTTTACCAGTGAAACCAATATAACATCTCAACATTCACAAATATACATTTCTGACATTCAAAAACCAAACAAAAACAAATCAGTGACCAATATAGCCACCTTTCTTTGCAAGGACACTCAAAAGCCTGCCATGCATGGATTCTGTCAGTGTTTTGATCTGTTCACCATCAACATTGCGTGCAGCAGCAACCACAGCCTCCCAGACACTGTTCAGAGAGGTGTACTGTTTTCCCTCCTTGTAAATCGCACATTTGATGATGGACCACAGGTTCTCAATGGGGTTCAGATCAGGTGAACAAGGAGGCCATATCATTAGATTTTCTTCTTTTATACCCTTTCTTGCCAGCCACGCTGTGGAGTACTTGGACGCGTGTGATGGAGCATTGTCCTGCATGAAAATCATGTTTTTCTTGAAGGATGCAGACTTCTTCCTGTACCACTGCCTGAAGAAGGTGTCTTCCAGAAACTGGCAGTAGGACTGGGAGTTGAGCTTGACTCCATCCTCAACCCGAAAAGGCCCCACAAGCTCATCTTTGATGATACCAGCCCAAACCAGTACTCCACCTCCACCTTGCTGGCGTCTGAGTCGGACTGGAGCTCTCTGCCCTTTACCAATCCAGCCACGGGCCCATCCATCTGGCCCATCAAGACTCACTCTCATTTCATCAGTCCATAAAACCTTAGAAAAATCAGTCTTGAGATATTTCTTGGCCCAGTCTTGACGTTTCAGCTTGTGTGTCTTGTTCAGTGGTGGTCGACTTTCTGCCTTTCTTACCTTGGCCATGTCTCTGAGTATTGCACACCTTGTGCTTTTGGGCACTCCAGTGATGTTGCAGCTCTGAAATATGGCCAAACTGGTGGCAAGTGGCATCTTGGCAGCTGCACGCTTGACTTTTCTCAGTTCACGGGCAGTTATTTTGCGCCTTGGTTTTTCCACACGCTTCTTGCGACCCTGTTGACTATTTTGAATGAAACGCTTGATTGTTCGATGATCACGCTTCAGAAGCTTGGCTATTTTAAGACTGCTGCATCCCTCTGCAATATATCTCACTATTTTTGACTTTTCTGAGCCTGTCAAGTCCTTCTTTTGACCCATTTTGCCAAAGGAAAGGAAGTTGCCTAATAATTATGCACACCTGATATAGGGTGTTGATGTCATTAGACCACACCCCTTCTCATTACAGAGATGCACATCACCTAATATGCTTAATTGGTAGTAGGCTTTCCAGCCTATACAGCTTGGAGTAAGACAACATGCATAACGAGGATGATGTGGTCAAAATACTCATTTGCCTAATAATTCTGCACTCCCTGTATAACTTCATTTTCTTTGTCAGCATCTTAAGACAATGTTCACAATTAATATTAGCAGTTGTATTGCTTTTTTTTTTTTTTTTTTTTTTTTACTGAGGAAGAGTAAGATTAACATGTTACTACTTTCAGCAAAGTCAGAATGTGGACATATTGGTTTTAAGTCAGACAGACCAAATGACCACAGAAAATTTCAAAATCATGTGACTCACATACTCAAAACAGACTCAACTATGATAATGATAACGGTATTGGGTGAAAATTTGCCCATGCCTCCTACAAGGTACTAAAGAGTATGTATCTTGCGATGCATGTTGCCTGTTTAATAGCATACTCACATGATTACACTACTAAATAATCATGCTTTTTATGAGCATTCAAAGAGCATTCTTATCCATTCTCACCACAATATTTAGGTTTCTTTTTGACAGTTCAGGTAAAGTGTGGCTCCTTAAACATCCATATAATACATCATTTCAGAACTAACATAATGACACAATGAAGCACAATGAAGTAACAAACTTACAAGACAGGAAGGGAATTTTCGTTTCTTTTAGTTAAGCTAAGTTTTACACACAAGTTTTATGGGGACTTTCCATAGACATAATGATGTTATACTGTTCAAACTGTATATTCTATCCCACTACAAACCTGACCCTAAACCATACCCATTACAGAAAACTTTATGCATTTTTACATTTACTCGATCCACTGGCTTCCTGTCTGTTTCAGGATTGATTTTAAGATTTTATTGCTTGTTTTTAAGATTTTAAATGGGTTGGCACCTTCTTATTTATCAGAGTTTTTACATGTCCACACTCCTGTCAAAGCACTGAGGTCATCCAATCAGATGCTCCTCGATGTTCAGAGATCCAGGTTAAGAAAGTTGACCGAGCCTTCTCAGTGGCTGCTCCTAACCTCTGGAATAGTCTACCTGTTCATATAAGAACAGCTCGGACTGCTGAAATTCTCAAGTTGTTGCTTAAGACCCACCTGTATTCCATAGCTTTCATTTCGATTTGAGTTTTGACACTGTGGCATTTTTCTGCTGTTTGTTGTTTATTTATTTGTGTATCCTGACACTGTAAAGCACTTTGGTCAACTATGGTTGTTTTTTTAAATGTGCTATATAAAAAAATTTGAACTTGAATATTTGAAAAACAAACACTTTTATTTATGTGGTTTATTTATAAGCTGTTTTTCTCAAAAAATATCCCCACAAGGACAAGGATTGCCATCTTTGTGCCATTTTTGTCCCCAACATGTAGGGTTTAGCAGGACACACATACACACACACATGTTGGTGCACCTATCATTATGAGGACATTCCATAGATGTAATGGTTTTTATACTGTACAAACTGTACATTCTATCCCCATACACTACCCCTACCCCTAAACCTAGCCATCACAGGAAACATTGTGCATTTTTACATTTTTAATAAAACATTGTTTAGTATGTTTTGAAATATGAGGACATTTTAAATGTCCTCATAAACCACGTTTACATTGTAATACGAGTGTAATACCCATGTCATTATACACATTTGTGTCCTCATAAATCACATAAACATGCACACACACACACAGAAATATATATATATATTTTCTGTTCAAGCATGTACATACACAATGTATATATATTATGACCACCTTCCTAGTATTGTGTTGGTCCCCGTTTTGCTGCCAAAACAGCCCTGACCCGTCGAGGCATGGACTCCACTAGACCCCTGAAGGTGTGCTGTGGTATCTGGCACCAAGATGTTAGCAGCAGATCCTTTAAATCCTGTAAGTTGCGAGGTGGGGCCTTCATGGATCGGACTTGTTTGTTCAGCACATCCCACAGATGCTCGATTGGATTGAGATCTGGGGAATTTGGAGGCCAAGTCAACACCTCAAACTCGTTGTTGTGCTCCTAAAACCATTCCTGAACCATTTTTGCTTTGTGGCAGGGTGCATTATCCTGCTGAAAGAGGCAACAGCCACCAGGGAATACCGTTTCCATGAAAGGGTGTACATGGTCTGCAACAATGCTTAGGTAGGTGGTACGTGTCAAAGTAACATCCACATGGATGGCAGGACCCAAGGATTCCCAGAAGAACTTTGCCCTAAGCATCACACTGCCTCTGCCGGCTTGCCTTCTTCCCATAGTGCATCCTGGTGCCATGTGTTCCCCAGGTAAGCGACGCATACGGAGCTGGCCATCCACGTGATGTAAAAGAAAACGTGATTCATCAGACCAGGCCACCTTCTTCCATTGCTCCGTGGTCCAGTTCTGATGCTCACATGCCCATTGTTGGTACTTTTGGCTGAGGACAAGGGGTCAGCATGGGCACCCTGACTGGTCTGCGGCTATGCAGCCCCATACGCAACAAACTTCCTTCCTTGGACCACTTTTGATAGATACTGACCACTGCAGAATGGGAACACCCCACAAGAGCTGCAGTTTTGGAGATGCTCTGCCCCAGTCGTCTAGCCATCACAATTTGGCCCTTGTCAAACTCGCTCAAATCCTTACGCTTGCCCATTTTTCCTGCTTCTAACACATCAACTTTGAGGACAAAATATTCACTTGCTGCCTAATATATCCCACCCACTAATAGGTGCTGAGATAATCAGTGTTTTTCACTTCACCTGTCAGTGGTCATAATGTTATGCCTGATCGGTGTATATCTATCTATCTATCTATCTATCTATATATATATATATATATATATATATATATATATATATATATATATATATATATATAGATAGATAGATAGATAGATAGATATACACCATGTGATCATGTGACAGTAAAGACTGGAGTAATGGCTAATAATAAAACTGATGTAATGGCTGATGAAAATTCAGGTTTGATCACAGAAATAATTTATATTTTAAAGTATATTAAAATACTCAAATAAGGCTTGATGAGTATATATATATATATATATATATATATATATATATATATATATATATATGCTCATCAAGCCTGCATTTATTTGATCATTATTTGAGTATTTTAATATACTTTAAAATATAAATTATTTCTGTGATCAAAGCTGAATTTTCATCAGCCATTACATCAGTTTTATTATTAGCCATTACTCCAGTCTTTACTGTCACATGATCCTTCAGAAACCATTCTAATATGCTGATGTATTATCAATGATGGAAACAGTTGTGCTGCTTAATATATTTTTTTATAAAGTTAAAAAGTTAAAAATGTGTATAAACATGCAACAGAAAATACATTTAGAGATTTAATTCATTTCCACATTTACCCCTTTGAAACAATAAACAAATGGTGGTTATCACAAGATGAGTGAATGATTTAACGAGTTAATGATATCATAAAAATAGTAACCTTGACTCAAATTGAAAGTGAAATAATAACTTCTGCGTTTTTTGAAAATGTTGTTGATTGCTTTGCAAAGGTCTCTATACCCACCGAAGTGCAAAACACAAACTAAAGTGCCCTTGATCCAGGACATTTTAGAAAACATCTTGAATTATACATAAATGGCTCACTGAAATGGCTGAATGGCAAAAGTAAATAACTTACACAGAATTTATACCATTTATCCTAAATATAAAATTAATAAAATGTGAGACGTGGAGAAAACAGACAAATAAATATCACTTTATTAAATGCATTTCCAATCAAGCTGTATACTTTAGTCAAATTACGACTAAAAAGGCAAATTATGTTAGGCATTACTTGTTAGACAAAATAAATAAACGTGTGAAAAGTTTACCAAGTCTGAGGACCAGACGCTCATAGAAACACCCAAATACTTAATTTTGCTCACCAGCTTATACGTACAAAAAACGAGTGGATTACTAAATACCTCAAATTTTGCGAGCCATTATTGCTATCATTTTAGTGCCGGGTGGAGTCATCCTCAATGTAACTTTCCAGGCTCCGCCCCAGTCCCCCTCTATCCAATAGTATCCTCGTGTTTAGCTATAAACCACAACATGTGCGTTTAAAAAGCAACACATTCCCCTTCTGCTTAGATATAGAAACTGATGTATCCTGCTGAAGATACCAAGAGCTGCTTAAGAAAACAGGATGACAGAGAAAAATAAAGGCAAGAAGATGACACTAGAGGCAAATGGTACATTTTCTACAATATCTCTTAATGAAAAAGCAATATGTCAAGCTTAAAGAGAGCTGTGTTGGTATTTGAAAATTGTAATTAGCAAGTTTGTAAATGTATTTTAACCAATCAGTTAATTTACAGTAA
The DNA here is from genome assembly GCA_039654625.1 of Rhinogobio ventralis. Lineage (NCBI taxonomy): Eukaryota > Metazoa > Chordata > Actinopteri > Cypriniformes > Gobionidae > Rhinogobio > Rhinogobio ventralis. The sequence continues at coordinate 11,278,676 of CM077211.1, forward strand.
TGTATACAACAAAATTGTCAATAAATAATTCGAGTATAGATTATATTATGCGTCAAAAATATGTAATTATAATATTTACAGTACAACGTTGAAGAATCCGAGCTCGATCATGTGTGTAATGCGACGCGTGGAAGGAAACTTTCCAAAAGCGTGATTTTGACAGTGAGCAGCGGCGGCCTCTAGTGGCTATAAAGCGCTGTTGCCGACAGTGAGTCAGCTCCGCGAATCGGTTCTTTTGAACAGTTCGTTTCAAAAATTTGAAACGTTTCAAAGTTCGTTCATTTCAAACGACTTATTTGATGCTGTTAATGACATGCGTTACGTTTTAAGCTTTAATAAGGGTGTTTATTTTCATTCCATGTGTCCCACTTAAGGTTGTTGCAGACCTGATTCATTTAAATTAGAACCTTAATATAATTTGCATTTGGCCTACATTGAACATTACTGAATTTAAGTTTAATCTCTCGACTAAGATTAAACCCTTATTTCATGTGTTGATTGATAAACCTGTCGTCGTCGTAAATGTTAATTAGGACACGTTTGCCATTGAGATGACTGGGAAAAGTGTCTCAATCAATCTGAATTCAGTCCGGTCCTTGGACGAGTCGTTCGAACCGGTTGATTCTGCTCAAAAGAAAGATTCGCGAATCGGACATACTGGAAAGTCCCGAGCAAACACAGTTGCAAAAAAAGACCGATGAATCATAACAGAAAGGTCCACATATACCGCGTGGTCATTTAGATGAATCTCTAATTTCTTTCCCAGATGCGGTGAAATGCGTGTGTCACGCGCCCGGGAGCCTGAGAGCGATTTCCTTCCACTCAGACGTGAAGGGTCCTCTGATAACGCTGAGTGACGGTGGTCGTCGGGTGACCAGGGACGTGTCGTCATTCTGTCACGGGCTGACGTTCAGCGAGCGACAGGTGCAAATAGAGGAAAAGCTGCGCCTGCGAGTCGAGCACTGCGAGCGACGTTGGCACGGAGCACTGCGGGTCGGATTTACTCATGTTTTACCCGAGCACACAACTTTACCTCCACTGGCCATCCCAGACCTGACCTACTCTCCACTGTACGCGGCAGTAGTAGTTCCCGAGGGCATTTGTCGCCCTGGCTCAGAGATTCAGTTCTGGTTGAAGAAGAACGGCTGCCTGCGCATACGGTGTTCAGATGGCAGAACACACACGGAGCCGAGCACTCTGAACCCCACATGGCCCGTCTGGGCGATGATTGACGTCTATGGACAGACCACGTCAGTGGTGATGCTGGGTGAGGCTTCTGATATTCATATTCTGTTCTGATAGCATTAACAAAAAAATAAAAAAAATAAAAAAGTGCTTTTTTGTAACTTTTGAAGCCAGTTTTTATTTATTTGCTTTTTTTATACCAAGACTGCCAAATATGATCTGCTAGCATGAGGCCTCCTTTTCTTAAAATTTGATATATATATAACTTGTTTGTATATTGTAATTTTAAAGAAAATTGTGAAAAATAATCTAAAAATATTTACTTTTTAGTAAGTTGCAATAAGTTTTTAGTACTTTTTTAGTAAGTTTAGTAAGGTGAATGTGATTGTAATACATACATACATACAACAATACAGTTAGTCCACGGTTCAATACATACCTCGGTTCTGTTCTGATGGCTGGTCCTATCAGTGTTTTTTGTTCTATTCTTAGGCGACAGAAACAGCAAGAGGTTAAGGAGAAAAAGTATTTCTTTATTTTACTTAAAAGAAAAAACCCATTGTACACATAGTTTATTGTATAATATAAAATAAATATATATAAAGATTAACACTGGCAGCTCAGAGCTGTACAGCAGCATTCAAGTATGAAATTGAATGAATAAATGTCAAAATAAAACACTATGTAGACGTCACTATAAAATATACATTGATTCTTATTAAAGCTACTGTATTAAAGTTTTCAGTCAAGAGCAGTGATTTTCTCTTTGTCTTTTGTTGTTTTATTAACATTGAAGGGATAATTATGTCATTGATTAGGCTACTTATGCTCAAGTTGTTTTAAACAGGAATAAAGTTCTTTCTTCTGTTGAACACAGAAGAAGATATTTTGATGAATGTTGGTAACCAAACAGTTGCTGGTCCCCATTGACTTACATTGTAGGAAAAAAATACTATGGAAGTCAATGGCTACCATCAACTGTCTGGTTACTAACATTCATCAAAATACCTTCTGTGTTCAACAGAAGAAATGAATACAGGTTTGGAACAACATTAGAGTGAGTAAATAATGAGTTATTAATAATCTTAGTTATTATTATTTATTAGTTTTTCATTTTGAAGTGAACTGTCCCTTTAAGGACAAGCGGCAGCATGCTGTTGTCAGACCGGCTGCACGCATCTAATATACAGACACACGCCGATTTTACTTTCACTTTAGACATAACCGACTGTTTATGTAAACCTTGTGTGTATTAGCGCAGTAAGATTACTTCGTCCATTTGGCAGGCTTTTAGTGCACACACGCTCAGAAAAACTTAAGTTAAAAATGAAAAATGTTTCAAATGAAATGTTTAACCGGCAAGGCTTTAAAACGCATGCAAATAATGAACTTTAGTGATTGCGAATAACTATAGTTTCCCGTGAGCGTAACTCTACCACTAACATGTGGTGTGAACGTCACGTTGTACAGTAGCTAGTGGGATGGAGGCAAGTAATAGATCGTGTACTGTAGCACGATACTACGATCATTTTTCAAAAGCAGATTTTGGAGACATTTTAATCATCCACGATCAAAAATCATGATATCGCACAGCCCACCCACACCACAGATTTGTAAGATTGGTGGTGCGCACTGCAGCCTCACTTCACCGTTTCAAAGTGTGAAATCTGACACCAGCATTGCAAGCGTGGCTGAACACCCCCTAACTTTAGTGCATAGTGATTGGATATTTACTCATATCAACACGTAGACTCACGGGCACACTCAAACAGAGCCAATTCGGAGAGAAATAAAAATTAATGAATTAAATGCAAAACCGGAAAAAACGCAAGCGCGCATTGAATGTCGTACCAAACGGTTCAATATTATATTGAGAATTGTGGCATCCCTAATATATATATAATTATTTAATTAGTAATTATAATTTTTATAATTATTTCATTCGTTTCGCCTAACAGTGTATATGGTCTGTGGTTCCATTATAGGTTCCAAAAAGAGATGTTGCATCTTCACCAGGAGGTCCTGTCCTGCTCTCGCACACATCAAACACACCGAAGATAAAGAAATGCTAGAAAGAAACAAGAAACAAATGAGCATGCTGGAACAGAGAAACCTGAGAAACCATTACCTTGACAACACAGGTAAGAATCAAATAAGCTCATGGTAGCCATTGTATGGTCTAGTACATGTAGTTTCACCACCTAACCTCTTCTCTTTTCCCCCTCAGATCATGAAACTCCAGACTGTGGGGAATGTGTAGTGTGTTACAGTGAAGTGGCAAACAGTCGTTTGAGCTGTGGTCATAAATGTGTTTGTAGCCCGTGCGGCATGAGGGTTTACATGATGTTTGGGACATGCCCTCTGTGTCGTCAGCCCTTGAGTTTCTTCCATCCATGTGACTAGTTTTCATCCCATTTAAACTGTTTGTTGAATGTATTTTTTTTACAATTCATTTCAGAATTGCTGTTGTGATGTACAAATCTATCACAATGTTAAAAATGTTTCTCTCTAGTTGCACTATTTCTCTTTTCTATTTTGATTATTTATTTATGAAGATAATATATTTATGAAAATATTTTTGATTATGTTCTGAATCTATAATGTAAATATGTATGTAATGTAAATATGTATGTATGTAATATGAGCAATGTTTTTAATTTTGTATTAAATGCAGTTTATGTAAACAGTTTGTAGGACTGACTTTTATGCTGATTTATTCGTAACCTGACCTCTCAAAGCGTAAGAGCTTGCACCACTGAACATTTCCGCCAGGTGTCAGTATTGTACAGGAAAACAAAAACTCTCAACCACACAGAAGAAACATTTACAAAAGTGGGATTATTCTAATTCTTCTAATTCTTTTACGACGCTGATGTTCAACATTCAAAATATAAGGCTCCGTCCTGCAGAAGAAGTCTACATTTAAAAGTATGTGAGCTTTTTCCTTTAAAATAATAGTTGAAAATAGTCAGGAAGGGTGGGGAAGAGGAATCACGGATTTGGGCGTGAGAAATGCAGTGTGTACTAATAAGAAAAAGTGCTATATTTGGTTTCGTTTGTTTGCATGTTGGCTGACTGTTAGATATTAAAGTCTAGGAGTTAACACTATAGTTTTCTTATGAATTTGACTGAAAATAGAGGAATACTGAATAAATGAGGACAAAACTGGTTTTGATATAGGCCTAATATAAATTACATAATATGATATAATATAAATCTACATTGTCAGCGCTGTGATACATGACATTTCAACCAATCAAAAAAGTACCAGGGCTGGTTGACACAGAGAAGTTTAAACAAATTTATATGTTCAGTTAAAAGTCTTCTTTGACAAACTTGTGCTTATAGGAGTTTATTAGGGTTTATTGTTTCCAAACATCTAGTTCAAAACCCTCTTAAATTAGAATAATATTTGTGAACCATGTCCTACAAACTAAAATTCCAGTATCATATTTTTCTTTTAGCTGTTGGGTTAAAATTGAACTTAATAAAACCACACTAACCTTCATAGTCAGCAATATAATGAAGTATGTTTTTACCTGAAAAATTGTAATTGTCAAATTACAAGATTATAATAATTGTCATATTACAAGATTATAAGTGTGTTCTCAGGGCAAGACTTTTCCCACAAATGTTTAGTCATAGTATTAAAGGTTTATGTATTTGAATTGCACATACAATTTTCATTCATTCAGATAAATGGTTTTAATATAAACTGAGGCATATTTGTCAGAAAGATAACCAAGTTTATGATTTAACTAATTGCATCTTGCTTATGTGGAACATGTTCACACTTTTTAAATGATTATGTTTTATTCCCACAATACTAATTCTAAGGTATTTGAATAAATACATTTTGAAAATTGTATTATTTCTGTAAAGAGCAGATGCTTAATAATAAACTGAGCTTTATTCATTTAGTTGAGTGCAGGTTTGAATAGGTTGTCACATTTGTTTTATATGTTATAAATGTATACAGTCTATTCATTACAGTATTTGTTGGCCAAAACAATGATTTGATAAATGCAATTATGTATATTTACACTCACCGACCACTTTAGTAGGACATCTTGCTAGTATCTCCTTTTGCCTTTAGAACTGCAATAATTCTTCATGGCATAGATTCAACAGGGTGCTGGAAACATTTTGGTCCATATTGACATGATAGTATCACGCATTTGCTGCATATTTGTCGGCTACACATCCATGATGCAAATCTTCTGTTCCACCACATCCCAAAGGTGCTCTATTGGGTTGAGATCTGTTGACTGGAGGCCATTTGAGTATAGTGAATTCATGTTCAAGAAGTCAGTTTGGGATGATTTAAGCTTTGTGACCTGGCGCGTTATCCTGCTGGGAGTAGCCATCAGAAGATGGGTACACTGTGGTCATAAAGGGATAGACATGGCCAGCAACAATACTCAGGTTGGCTGTGGCATTTAAACAATGCTCAATTGGTGCTAAGGGGCCCAAAGTGTGTGAAGAAAAAATCCCCCACACCATTACACCACCACCATCGGCCTGAACAGTTGATACAAGGCAGATGTATCCATGCTTTCATGTTGTTTACGCCAAATTCTGACCCTACCATCTGAATGTCAAAGCAGAAATTGAGACTCATCAGACCAGGCAATGTTTTTGCAATCTACTACTGTCAATTTTGGTGAGCCTGTGCAAATTGTAGCCTCAGTTTCCTGTTCTAAATTGACAGGACTGGCACCAGTGTGTCTTCTGCTGCTGTAGCCCATCTGCTTCGACGTGTAGATGCTCTTCTACATAACTTTTTTGTTACGAGTAGTTATTTAAGTTACTGTTGCCTTTCTATCAGTTCGAACCAGTCTGGCCATTTTCCTCTGACCTCCGGTTTCAACAAGGCATTTTCGCCCACAGAACTGCCACTCACTCTTTTTCGGACCATTCTCTGTAAACCCTAGAGATGGTTGTGCGTGAAAATCCCAGTAGATCAGCAGTTTCTGAAATACTCAGACCAGCTCGTCTGACACCAACAACCATGTCATTTTCAAAATTCACTTGAATCACCTTACTTCCCCATTCTGATGCTCAGTTTGATTCAGCAGATCATCTTGACCATGGCTGCGTCCGAAAACCTAGGCAGCTGACTTGTATGGCAGCGTTTGCGCACAAAGGCACCTCACAAAACTGATTTCGGACAGACTTCTGAGGCAGTGTAACAGTTTAATGATCTACAGCAAAATAGCGCGAGCTTTGGTGGTAACTGAGCGAATATCTAATTACTACAGTAGTAATAACTAGCTAGAAATGACATCAGAAGTGGAAAACGTTGGTAAAAAAAAAAACGTACATTTACACACAAACTGACCAGCAACTGCAACTTTCAGACACCATCTTTCTTTTCTAGCTCAACTGTCGCCGAATGGAACACATAGGATTGTGGGATATCAAAGGCAGCGAAGGATATGTCTGTGCTGCCTTCAAAAATCGATCAGATGAAAGTCTCTCTGGAGGCAGGAATTGAAGCTAACGTTGGATTTGGACGTGCCTTGATGCCTTCCTACCTTGAAATGCGTCCTCCGAAAGGCAGCATTTTCCAGTTTTCGGACACAGCACATGTCTACATTCCTAAATGCATTGAGTTGCTCCCATGTGATTGGCTGATTAGATATTTGCGTTAACAAGCAGTTGGTGTACCTAATAAAAAAAGTGTAATAATAAAGTGAGTGAATATATATACACCGATGAGCCAAAAGATTATGACCTAATATGCTGTTTGTGCTCCACGTGCTGCCAAAACACTTCCGACCCACCGAGGCATGGACTCTACTAGACCCCTGAAGGTGTGCTGTGATATCGGGTACCAAGACGTGTGCAGCAGATCTGTAGTCCTGTAAGTTGTAATGTACAGCCGCTGTGGATCGAACTTGTTGGTCTAGAACATCCCACAGATGCTCAATTGGACTGAGATCTGTGGAATTTGAAGGCCAGGGCAACACCTTAAACTCTTCATCATGCTCCTCAAACCACTTCTGAACAATGTGTGCAGTGTGCATTATCGTGCTGAAAGAGGCCACTTTCACCAGGGAACAACATTGTCATGAAGGGCTGTACATGGTCTGGAAGAATGTTTAGGTAGGTGGCATGTGTCAAATTTACGTCCACATGAATGGCCGGACCCAGGGTTTCTGAGTGGAACATTGGCCAGAGCATCACACTCCCTTCCTCCACTGGCTTGTCGTCGTTCCACAGTGCATCCTGGTCCCATCACTTCCCCAGGTAAATGTCGTGCACATATGGCTACACAGTCCCATATGCAGCAGTGTGACTTGTGCCACAGTAGACCTTCTGTTGGCTCGGACCAGACGGGATAGCCTTTGTTGTTGTCATGCATCGATAAGCCTTGGGTGCCCAACACCCTGTCACCGGTTTGTAGTTTGTCCTTCCTTGGACCACTGTTGGTAAATTCTCACCACTGCTGACCGAGAGCAACCCACAAGCCTTGTCGTTTCAGAGATATTCTGACCCAGTCGCCTTGCCATAACAATTCGGCCCTTGTCAAAGTCGCTCATATCTTTATTTCTGCCCATTTCTCCTGCATCCAACAAATTGATTACAAGAAATGCTTGTTTGTTTACCATCTACCCAGACATTGACATGTGAGCTTGTTAGGAGATAATCAACAATATTCGCTTCACCTGTGACTGGTCATAATATTTTGGTTTATCAATTGTTACCATATAACCATTTGTTACCTTGGAATAGGTTTGTGTTTCAATTTTTACCGTATAAATATAGCAGAAAAATCTTAAAAATAGGTTGTTTAATGGCAGGTTTCCATTGTGCCATCGTGATGTTTTATGTCAAGAAATGCAGTTGCGACAGAAGTGTTCTACGGTTCTTACTGCTACTTTCTCTGTCAGGTACATCAGATCATCAGAATGAATCATTAGTACAGTGACCTTAAATGAAGTGAAATATTTACTTATTTCTAATGCAAATCTTTTGTACTTTCTTGACGCCAGAACAAATGTACCATGGGTGCAGCAGGTGCAATGATATTACGCAGCGCCTGAAAATAGTCCCCAGCACGCTCTCTGTGCAAGCAGGTTGTCACGTTGGTTATGTTGACGGAAGTTAGCCTATTTTCAGGCACTGCGTAATATCATTGCGCCTGTTGCACCCATGGTACGGCAGCAAAGTTCCTTGATTATTAGGCAGGAATGAGAGTATAGTCCCTAGCCATATCGGTCTAGAAAATTGCAACTTTTAATTTTCCGTCGGTCTTAGTACACGATGTAACTATACACATCACAACATATATATAGTAAAATGTTGGCGTTATTTTGTCACTTATTGAGCAGTAGGCTAGCTGGAGCCGTTTACCTCCAGTCTTTGTGCTAAGCTAGGTTAGCGGTGGGTGAGTCAGACAGAGTTATGGCACGCACAGAGATAAAAATGGTATGTATGGACTTATCTAACTCTGGGAGATACGGTGAATAAGCTAAAGTCCCAAAAAGTCGGCGTGTTCCTTTAAGTTTTTAAGGAAAATATAATTATATTTTCAGAATGACATCATTTTTTGTTTTCAAACATAGTCTGTGGGGTAAAACGCCCTCCAGCCACTTGGGGTAAAACTCCCCCAGGGGGCATTGCTTCTCACTATCATAATTACTGTAGTTACCATGTTCTGAACATCACATTCTTTGTTTTTCCATCAAATGTAATCTAACTAGGTGGTTAAATAGAAATATTTGGACTTACCTCACATTAGCATCAGCTAGCTAGTTAGCCAGCCAGTTAGCATCAGCTAACAATTTTTTTTAAAAAAAAAGGTTGATTTTTTTCTTTTTAAGCATGGTTCATTAATAAATTTTCATATTTATGTTGGCTTGTCTTTTTAATTTTAAGATAATTTTAAGCTAATAACTTATGCTTGTACTCTAAATTTTGCTGTAAACATATAAAGGAAATCGCTTTGTCAGAGTGGGGGCATTTTACACCACCTGTGGGGTGAATTCTTGGTATGAATTTCATTTTTGTTAAAAATCTAATAACATGAAAACTGGATATTTTTCATACTTGGTTTATAATTTATGTCATTATAACTGAAAACAAGGATAACTATTCTAGACACATCTAACTTTTGTTTCACAGAAAAGTTACACAGTCCTTAAGGGGGGCATTTTCTTCCACTCTACCCTAAATTACTACCCAAGAAATCTAGTTATAAGAGTGGGGAATTCATAAAAAAAATTGTGGGAGGAGAATGGCAGAGTGAGTAGGACGTGACCTTTGGTTGTTGATCACGTTGTCTGACTGTTAAATATTTATTTTGGATGGCAGAACAGAGCCTGAGGAGGAAGAAACGAAGTGAGGGAGCCATTGAGTCAAAGCAGAGTGGGAGATAGAGAATGGCTCAGAGTGAACTGAAGATTGCACTTAACAGTTGCTCAGTTTGATGAAGAAAACAAACATCCTCATCAACAGACGTGCAGCACGATAAGTGCCCTTGGCTCACTACAAAACAGTACCTCCATTATTTTTGGTCTGTATGTCTTACAATGGTTGATATACTGTTAACTACCATTCAAAAGTTTGGAATCTTTTGAAAGGTTTTTGTTTTACTGTAATTGTAATCAATTTTATGCTTTGATCAAAATGACAAATTACAGTAACAGTGTTTCCTACTTGACTGGAGTAATGGCTGCTGAGAATATGCTTTGACATCACAAGTTGCTGTAATTTCCCATCTTAAATGAATCTTCGTTAACTTGAATTACAGTTTTTTTTAGACTCGTTCAACCACTCATATTACATACTGTTGTGAGATATAAGAGATATAAGGAAAGGAAGGTGGTGTAGGTAATTAGGGATGAATGATCTTATCCACATCAATCTGCCTTCACTTGGAATAAGAAAGGGTTGTGAAAGGGTTCTTCAGAAGTGTGCATTACATGTTATAAACAGTACTTTTAGTCACTGTGTGTAAGAATTAGTGTAATTGGGTGCAAGTTCCGGCAGTGCTTTACAGTTTATGCTCAATTATACAGTTAGCCTCAGCTCTATCCACATTTTTACAAAACTAGCCACAAAAGAGGCATGTTTTAACATCACCATATGCTGATTACTCATATTGTGTATATCAGTGCTGTTTTAAGTAGTATTGGTAGTGGAATATTTTTACAACCTAAATGAAATTATTCAACAACAAATACAAATTCTGTCATTATTTACCCTCATAAGTAAATTAATAACACACTGAAATTTAAGTTCTTTACTGATAATCTTCCACTTTTAACAACTGCGAATGTATTATTGTTAAGTTTTACACAATTTAATGAAAAGATCTGACTCATTCATGAATTGAACATTGCCACTTCAAAGAAAGCAGGCGGATGTCAAGATTTTCTCTTTATGCAACCCTAGACTGTAATTTGAAATGTGTTTTTTAGGTTGATGTTAATATAGAGTGCCTCATCTTAGCTGGTCAGCCCAGTAGTTTAAGTATCCTCTAATTCAATGGACCTAAGTGGCCACTAAACCTCATTGCCTGTGGAAAAAGTCAGAAAGTGTTTTGTGCGGCTGAACTAGAAGGACATTGTGATGTTATTTGATTGTCACATTTCATGCTCTAGCAGAGGGCACATCTTCAATTCAATTGACATGTTTTGTGTTATTAGTATTACTCAGGCAGTATGACTGGACTAAAGGAAGCCCCGAGGTTGCTTGTTGTGTTCATTTGTATGACAGTAGAAAAAAACATTAGATGATAGTATTTCAGAGAGAGAAAAAGAGAAAGTGGGTATCTGTCCTCTAGTGAACAATGAACTAATGTATTTGCAGATCAAACAGGCCGTCTGTGTGTGTGGGAAGGGAAATGCACTCATTTGTTCTTTTGATTTTAACACACAAGAGGGTGTTTCTCCTCAGCCTGCATGGGACTTTCTATTATTTCCAGCTGTGCATGTGTGTGTATATGTATGTGAGTATGGGATGGAAACTATTACGGAGCTTTGGACTCGTTAGGCACAGAGAGTTTCATGTATGATCCTGGCTTGCCCAGAATGGTGTATTACACACACACACACACACACACACACACACACACACACACACACACACACACACACACACACACACACACACACACACACACACACACACAAAGGCTGAGTCACAGAATCAGAGTAAATTGCAAACGCCCTCCCAGCAAAAACAGAGCTGGCTGTAATCCTTTCCCTCTCTCTGCTTCTTTCTGTGCTACTCATTCCTGGGAAACGTCTCCTTACGGTAAATATGTGTGTTTCAGTTCTCTTCAAACTTCATGACTCTCTTTTTCTCAACAGTATTCTTCTGTTCTTCACTGCTAGTTAGTTGCATGTTGGTTTTTAAATATAAAGGTGATTTTGAACATGAAACATCACTATCTATGATCTTTTCTGTCACTTTTCTTCTTGCTGTAACATTTGTGGAGATGCATGCTACACAGTTTACACACAGGGAGTGAAATTCACACCCATTAGCAACCAAATGTAGGTATTTTGTGTGAAGTGGCTGGTAATTTCACTTAGTAGCCTGAAGACATCTTATTCTGCTAAAGTGATTGATACTAAAGTTGACCAAAAACAGATCCAAGTTCACTTTCAAGGTCAGCAACAATGTGAATGCAAAGAGAACTGGGGTTTTATATATGGTTCTTGGAATTTATGGTTCTTTTAGGTCTTTGCATGTTTGTACTAATATAATATACAGCTATTTGAAACAGCTAATATACAAATATTTTGAAAAATAAACATTTTATTCAGTAAAAAAACAAAAAACATCTGGCATTAACCAGCTGCTGTGTTTTGGTGGGCAAAAATGTTACCTTGTTTAGAGTACATAAAGAAAACATCCAGTGCTCTTACAGTTATGTAATGTTATCATTGCCTGTCAGAGGTATATGTTGTCCCATCATAAGTAGCTGTTGAGCCTGATCTGCTAGATTCCTGTCAGACTGTTTCCTGTCAGACTGCTTTCCATGTGACAGGTTGACAATGGTCATTTATTCATATAGTAGATGCAGTTGGCAAGGAGGCCTTGTCTACAAAGTGGGGGAAAACAAATGTACTCATTTATTTTAGGAAAAATCTGTTCTGTTTTTTTTTTTTTTTTATAGTTTTTTTGTTTGTACTTCAAACAATTCAGAACAAATTTTTGCCAGTAAATTGGATGCTAAAATAAGAGCCGCATTTCCATTACAGATTTGCGCAAAACATTTGCGATATTTTCTAAATGTCAATAAAAAACTATTGCGAAATGACAGCGTTTCCATTAACCGATGTTATGCTAAATACTAAATACTATACTAAAAAAAATACTAAAACGTATTTTTTTCCTCTCGCGATAAGTCATTAAAAAAAATTGCCAAACCTATATGTTGGTAGATTTATGTATATCCCATCCACCGCACTGGCCATTATTTTTAATAGAAGGAGATGTGCGTGTTATCTGAGCATTAATGGCAAGGAAAGCCCTTACACTTGAGCGTATGAGGTGTGTGTGTGTGTGTTTCTCCCTCATATCTGCTTCAAGGTCTTCATGACAATGAATTATCATGTGCATTTCTGTGTTTAGAATCCAGTATTCCTGTAATTATATTGTCTATTATAAGTTTAACAAAGAACTCTGTCTCGTCTTCTGTCCAAACACACAGTGTCATCTGTAAAGAATGATCCACTTTTACATACACCAGGTGACCTGTAAATGCGGAAAAACTGTTTCCATTGCAGGTTTGCGAAAAATTCGAATTGCCTGAAAAACCACCTCAAGTGAGCGTAAAAACATTTTTGCGATGTATGGGACTTTTTGCTAAATTGACGTGTTTCCATTGGGCGCATTTTCCATTCGCAATTTCAATTTGCTCAATTTGAAGGGTAATGGAATCTTATACGATCTTATACGCTGCTGTTGTTCATTGCTGCTGTTGCAGAGCAAGTACGGGACTTGCTACTGTCAATACATACACAACACACTGCTGTGAGCAAGTGAGACTTGCTGCTGCTGTACAATAGCATACATAAATTACCTGTAGCAGATCTATGCAGGTGGAGCTGGGGAAGGTGGAGGGCTTCTAAAAGGGCAAACTTCTGCAACTGATCTGCAAACTTCTATGGCCGATGCTGACCAAATATTTAAAGTTGAGCAGAAAGCTCATTGGCTGCTGATACAGCAGGAACCAGTCAGCTGTGCCCTATAGAGAACAAATTAAATTGCAAGTAGATTGAGTTAATGCACCATCTAGAGTTTCATGACAGAATTTTGTATAAATATTAGATAAAAAAAACTTAAACAAAAATTTAAAATGTTGACAACTGAGATAAAATATGTTTAAATGCTAAATGCTAAAGTTAATAAAACTTAATCTGAAATAAAATAAACCAAAGCTAAATAGAAATATGTATTTAAAAAACGAATTATTTGCCGAAAATGAAAATGGAAAATATAAAAATATTTTCAATAATTTTGCCAGGGATGATGATCTCCTGTGGTGTCATTTTATGAACATAATTAATCATATAATTATCATTTTATTTTTTTTAGATAAAATAGCCTATAGATTGGACAGGAAGCTAAATGGGAGAGAGAGTACCATGAGCTGGGATTTGAACTGCGGTCACCTGAGGTGCAACTGTCCAAAAGCTGCTAAAATTTCTCTTCAATTTCCCTATAGAAATAAGGGGGTAACTATAACCATGATTTGTTTTCCCCACACTAAACTGGTCCATGCCACTACTAAATGTGCAGAGTCAATGTCTATTAAATGCATGTGCTATCTAGAGGAACATTGTCTGTTGCTGTTGTTGTTTCATAGATTTGAGGCTGCTTCAATTTGATTGGAATAGGCTGAAATTCACTTGTTTTTGTATCTTGCACATTTTATGCACAGTAGCTCATCATTCCAGAAACATTAAAATGTTGAGGTCGCAAACTCAGCAATCCTTATAAAATCCATTTTTATTGAGTGTTATATATCAGCTGTGCGGTTTGGGACTTGTCAAGAGTAAATATTTACCATTGTGGTGAACTTAGTTTCCTCTTACACAACACTGAGTCATGCCAGTCATGCTGTTATTCAGCAGTGGTTAGCTGTCATTCACAGTATCTCTTAAGCCTTTGGTTATATTTCATCAGTATTGGTGCAACATGTTTACTCTATAATTTAGTGTAGAAGTATAGTTGACAAATCATAGCCATTTCAGACTAGTTTCATTATAGAGATAAATTTGTGCTTGTTTGGAGTTGTTTAAAGTAGGGTTTACAACCTTTTTTATGCCAAGGACCATTCAGAGACACAGCAGAGACCCCCTGTTATATTATATAAAATGGAGTATTGCATAAGTCTGTGATATTGTGTACAGTACCATATTAATTTATTTACATTACTGTTCAAAAATTTGGGATGGGTAAGATTTGTAAGTTTTTTTTAAAGAATAATCTTTTATTCACCAAGGCTGAATATATTTGATCAAAGATACAGTACATAGAACAGTAATACTATGATATAGAATTGCAATTTAAAATAACTGTTTTTGTTTGAATACAGTGCATCTGGAAAGTATTCACAGCGCTTCACTTTTTCCATGTTTTGTTATGTTACAGCCTTATTCCAAAATGGATTCACTTCATTATTTTCCTCAAAATTCTACAAACAATACCCCACAATGACAACGTGAAAGAAGTTTGTTTGAAATCTTTGCAAATTTATTAAAAATAAAAAACATAAGTATTCACAGCCTTTGCCATGACACTCAAAATTGAGCTCAGGTGCATCCTGTTTCCACTGATCATCCTTGAGATGTTTCTACAAACTTAATTGGAGTCCACCTGTGGTAAATTCAGTTGATTGGACATGATTTGGAAAGGCACACACTAAGGTCCCACAGTTAACAGTGCACGTCAGAGCACAAACCAAGCCATGAAGTCCAAGGAATTGTCTGTAGACCTCCGAGACAGGATTGTATCGACGCACAGATCTGGGGAAGGGTACAGAAAAATTTCTGCAGCATTGAAGGTCCCAATGAGCACAGTGGCCTCCATCATCCGTAAAAAGAAGAAGTATGGAACCACCAGGACTCTTCCTAGAGCTGGCCGCCCGGCCAAACTGAGCAATCGGGGGAGAAGGGCCATAGTCAGGGGGTGACCAAGAACCCGATGGTCACTCTGACAGAGCTCCAGTGTTTCTCTGTGGAGAGAGAACCTTCCAGAAGAACAACCATATCTACAGCACTCCACTACTCGGGCCTGTATGGTAGAGTGGCCAGACGGAAGCCACCCCTCAGTAAAAAGCACATGACAGCCCACCTGGAGTTTGCCAAAAGGCACCTGAAAGACTCTCCTCCAGAGCGCCTCCAGAGACTGGGGTGAAGGTTCATCTTCCAACAGGACAACGACCCTAAGCACACAGCCAAGATAACAAAGGAGTGGCTACGGACAACTCTGTGAATGTCCTTGAGTGGCCCAGCCAGAGCCCAAACTTGAACCCGATTGAACATCTCTGAAGAGATCTGAAAATGGCGGTTCACCTATTTAACCTGATGGAGCTTGAGAGGTCCTGCAAAGAAGAATGGGAGAAACTGCCCAAAAATAGGTGTGCCAAGCTTGTAGCATCATAAGCCGTTTTTCCACCGCGGGAACTTTCCCCAGGAACTAGGGACTTTGGGGTGGTACTCTGTGTGTTTCGACCGCAGGAACCAGGGTCTAAATAAAGTTCCGGGTAAAGATTTCCCCCTCAAAATGTCCCTGCTTGCGAGGTAGTACTTTTTCAAAGTTCAGGAACTTTTCGGGGGTGGGACTTGGGCGCTGAACATGCTGATTGGTTGAGCTTACGCAGCATTTTATTTCAACCTAAAAGTCTGTTGCAGTGCGTGCAGTAAGAGTCGTTTGCTATTCAAATCAACAATGAAGTTTAAAAAATACGACCGATGGACAAGGTTTAGGCTTTATTAAGTTTATTTGCGGAGGACGAAATCCAGTGGGCTCTGGAAAGTTGCGCGCAGTCCTATGTCACCGGACTAATCTTCACGGTATTAGACCGCGATGGAAACGCAGACAGCAGCAGGTCTGGGGGAAAGAGTTCCTGGAAAAAAAAATTCCTGGGACAAATTGTTCCGCGTAATTTTGGTGGAAACGGGGCTATACTCAAAAATACTTGAGGCTGTAATTGGGGCCAAAGGTGCTTCAGCAAAGTATTGAGCAAAGGTTGTGAATACTTATGTGATTTTTTTTTCCGTTTTTTATTTTTAATAAATTTGCAAAGATTTCAAACAAACTTCTTTTAGAGACAGAAAGAAAAAAAAGAATGGTAGAATGTTTATTAGAATATGACAAGGTTTCTTTCGGTCCAGTAATCACTATACTGGCAGACACAAATATCTGCTCGCTGCAGGAGACCGGCCATTAATAACATGCCTCTCATTTATTCAGCCCTCTCTCCTCTACTCTATAGTTCATCACTCACTCTTCTCTGCCCTCTCAATGGTTTATTTCTTTTTTTCAGTCTCACGCTGAACTTTCATTCCAGTATAAGTCCTCTGTGTTCTCCTCTCCTCTCCTCTCGTCTCCTCTCCTCTCGTCTGGTCTCACATCATGCATTCTCCTGTTTAAACTGTCAGTTGTGAATGTATTTTCTTCTCTCCTCTTCTGTTTTGCAATAGTCTGGTTGCTGTTTGGCAAAAAACCCTTACTGTGTATACACACACACACACACACAGTAAGACTATACCATTTAAGACTGGTTTGCCCTACTGAGCCAAACCACTGAATTATTAAGAATGAGCTGGCTTCCTAAGATTCAGTGGAAAATGCCACACATGCATAAAAGAGTTCAGGTAATCAAGAATTCACTCTTTAAAATTCATACACAAACCACACACAGAACTGAGGCAGTTGTGCCTGATAAAGTTTTATTATCGTTTTGCTGCTTTTTATTATGGTAGTGTGGCTTAGTGGTTAAAGATCTAGTTGTAGGTTTGAATTCCACAAGGGGGGATTGAAGAACAATAACCATTGTGCTCTTGAATTTTCAAGTTGCTTTAACAAGACTCAGATAAATTACTATTTATGAATAGATCAAATACTGAACGTGATAAAATAAAAACGTCTCGGCTACGACTGTAACCCTGGTTCCCTGAGAAGCTGCATCACGATGTTGACGCTATGGGAACACTTCTGCCTAACCTTCCGCCTTCTGCATATTATATATATAATATATAAAATATAAAAAATATATAATATATAAAAAATATTCTTGAGCATCAAATCAGTATAGAAGTGGCAGTGGAGAAATTAGCCAGAGAAACTGAGCTCCTGTTGGAGCAGAGGGAACAGCACTGCTGTGGTAGTGGAGAAATTAGCCAGCGAACTGAGCTCCTGTTGGAGCAGAGGGAACAGCACTGCTGTGGTAGTGGAGAAATTAGCCAGAGAAACTGAGCTCCTGTTGGAGCAGAGGGAACAGCACTGCTGTGGCAGTGGAGAAATTAGCTAGAGAAACTGAGCTCCTGTTGGAGCAGAGGGAACAGCACTACTGTGGTAGTGGAGAAATTAGCCAGCGAACTGAGCTCCTGTTGGAGCAGAGGGAACAGCACTGCTGTGGTAGTGGAGAAATTAGCCAGCGAACTGAGCTCCTGTTGGAGCAGAGGGAACAGCACTGCTGTGGCAGTGGAGAAATTAGCCAGAGAAACTGAGCTCCTGTTGGAGCAGAGGGAACAGCACTACTGTGGTAGTGGAGAAATTAGCCAGCGAACTGAGCTCCTGTTGGAGCAGAGGGAATAGCACTGCTGTGGCAGTGGAGAAATTAGCCAGAGAAACTGAGCTCCTGTTGGAGCAGAGGGAACAGCACTGCTGTGGTAGTGGAGAAATTAGCCAGCGAACTGAGCTCCTGTTGGAGCAGAGGGAACAGCACTGTTGTGGTAGTGGAGAAATTAGCCAGAGAAACTGAGCTCCTGTTGGAGCAGAGGGAACAGCACTGCTGTGGTAGTGGAGAAATTAGCCAGCGAACTGAGCTCCTGTTGGAGCAGAGGGAACAGCACTGCTGTGGTAGTGGAGAAATTAGCCAGAGAAACTGAGCTCCTGTTGGAGCAGAGGGAACAGCACTGCTGTGGTAGTGGAGAAATTAGCCAGAGAAACTGAGCTCCTATGGGAGCAGAAGGAACAGCACTGCTGTGGTAGTGGAGAAAAAGTTAGACAAATGGAGAAAGACATTTGTGTAACTAAATTGGACTCTTATTTTGAAATGTCAATGCCTTATTATTGCAGGATGCTCATTCAAATCCATATGAGGGAGATAAAATATACAGCCTTAAAACTGTATACAACATATTACGATATAAACGCAGTAAAGAAAACGTTGTCATTGTCAATAAGAATTCGCTTTGCATAAATGTGCGCTATTCATTGATTGCGATATGCTCTGAACTAGAACATGCAGATTTTGAAACGTGAGTGCTTACATTTATTTAATGAAATCATAGCCTTTGAAGTTTGCAGTATCGTGATATATGTTCTTCCATCCCCAAAATATAAAATGGCTTACAATAATCATTGATACGCTTGTTATACGATATAGCCTGCCTTACTGTAAGGTATTGATGTTACATTTAAGAAAACGGGTGCTCCAAAATACATTTACAGTGCGCACACATCTATTTATAGTCGCAAATGCGAGTATGGCCGCACTGTGTCAAGCCCTGTGTGCCCGAGCTTATGTGAGCGTCAAGTTGAAAAGTAGGTGAATCAAAGGCAGTGATTATCAGCTGGTTTCAACTAGTGGCTGATCATTTGGTTTAGTATGCGCTGTTGTATTGCCATCATTTTAGTGATTTAACCTCACGATACAATCACTCGTTTTACCAGCAGGTATATTTATTGTTCATCACCACGGCAACCGGGTGTGTGTCCATGATAAACGCATTTCTCGTGTGTGAAAAGTATCTGTTTGTACTGTAGTACACAGAGGTGGCTAGATCGCAAGAAAAGCAGGAGCTGTTGTAGTTCTCCCTGTTGCAAGTCTGTGCGATGTGCGCTCTTTACACTGTCCGAGCACTGCTATATATATATATCTTGTTGTTGATTAGCTGAGTGCTCTCCACCTGTGTCAATTATCTGAATGTGCTCCTCCCGAACCTTGTTAATAAAACATCATTTAGTACAAGGCTGTTGTAGCGGATCCCCCAAACTTTGTATGGCCTTCAGATTAGCTCAAAAACAGTGCGTAAAGAGCTTCATGGAATGGGTTTCCATGGCCGAGCAGCTGCATCCAAGCCTTACATCACCAAGTGCAATGCAAAGCGTGGGATGCAGTGGTGTAAAGCACGCCACCACTGGACTCTAGAACAGAGGTGACGTGTTCTCTGGAGTGACGAATCACGCTTCTCTGTCTGGCAATCCGATGGACGAGTCTGGGTTTGGCGGTTGCCAGGAGAACGGTACTTGCCTGACTGCATTGTGCCAAGTGTAAAGTTTGGTGGAGGGGGGATTTTGGTGTGGGGTTGTTTTTAAGGGGTTTGCCTTGGCCCCTTAGTTCCAGTGAAAGGAACTCCTAATGCTTCAGCATACCAAGACATTTTAGACAGCTTTGTTTGGGGATTGCCCCTTGCTTTTCCAACATGACTGCGATCCAGTGCACAAAGCAAGGTCCATAAAGACATGAATGAACAAATTTGGTGTGGAGGAACTTGACTGGCCTGCACAGAGCCCTGACCTCAACCCGATAGGACACCTTTGGGATGAATTAGAGCAGAGACTTCTCGTCCAACATCAGTGCCTGACCTCACAAATGCACTTCTAGAAGAATGGTCAAAAATTCCCATAAACACACTCCTAAACCTTGTGGAAAGCCTTCCCAGAAGAGTTGAAGCTGTTATAGCTGTAAAGGGTGGGCCAACTCCATATTAAACCCTACGTATTAAAAATGGGATGTCATTAAAGTTCATGTGCATGTAAAGGCAGACGTCCCAATATAGTGTATCTCCTTTTGCATTGAACTTTGAGCGACGTAACTTTGCAGATGTTGTTTATGCTCAAACAGCAACATTACACACTAACTAAAGTTAAAAAGGTGAAATCATAATCAAAGACCCCTTTAAATATGGATTCACCTTTCCTGAGACAATACAGTTTTTAATAAAATATCCTTATAAGATTCGAAGTGCACTACAAGTGTACAATCAATACATTTCAGTGTAGACCTACTTCTTTTTCACAAGCTAGGTTTCACAGTAGTTTGAGACTCCGGCACTGAATCTTACACTTTCTTGACATATCTAAGAATAGGGCATATTTCTCAATTCAAGTCCTCTGCCTCAGTTTATTTGTCAATTTTCTGTTAAAAAATTTCACATTTTCACTGAGTCACTTCTGTCCTCCTCTGGTTGGCCATGTATGGCCAGACACACATAAGCAGTGGCTCGTAGAAAAACAGTGAGGTGGGAGCACAGGAAGGACAGAATAGAGCGAAATGAGAGGAGAAACGTCAGGAGGTGGATGTGGTTTGGTCTTTGAATTCGCCAGTCTTTAACCCTATGCTGTGAAATATCACCTTATGGCCACAAAAGGTTGACTGCCTATTCAAATGCTCTTTAGTGAAGGCAGCCAAAAGTGAGCCAGGCCTCTGCACACAGTCTGTATGTTACCATAGCAACACTTGTCAACCAGGAAGTCCTGTAGTGGTGGAGCAAGAGAGAGAGAGAGAGAAAGAGAGAGCGAGAGCATGTGTGTGTCAGTATGTGAGAGGGACTTAACAGAGGTTAAGTAGACAGGAGCAAAAACCAGTGAGGGAGAGAGAGAAAGGACTGACCGTGAAAGCAGACAAAAAGAGAGAAAAAGTACAGAAAGAGCAGGTTGGACCTAAAAGGTTATTTTCTACAAAGCAGACCAAATCAGCACTTTGGGAATTGTGTTTGTCATCCTGGGAAATCTGTGCGTGGCAGCGCTGTCACACACATACACACCCACGGTGAGTTGATTTTTTCCATCTGACAGCCTGTTGCGTGAGTATTGTAAAACACAGTAAAATGATAATGTAAACCAACTCATTTCTTCATGCAGTTCTTTTTGGCTCAGCTTTGGCAGGGTTGTGTTAAACTGGTAGACCGCATTACTTCTGAAGTTGATTCTTAACTCTCTTTGAAGGATTAGGGGTCTTTGGTGAGAGTTTTCAAAGCAGTGGAAAAGAGCATAAATGCTGTAGAAAAGCCAAAATCTGAATTCCTGTCTGCGTTTACAGTGATATTTCTATGTACATGTTGAAAGTAATTTGGTTTCAAGTAGCTGTATGTTATTGAAACAGTTGTTTTGCCTGTAATGAATTTGACTGCTAAGAGTGGTGTGATTTGTTTGACATTTGATTATAATAGTTTGACCCTAATTTCATTCTATTCATGTACAGAGTTTGTTTCTTTCCAATTTAAAATGAGATATTTTTGCACATTCATTCTGTTTGATGTCATGATTTAATGTTATTAAATCATGTAATAATTTTGGATGTACAAAATGGAACTGGTTTATGTTATGTAATAGTGAAAGACTGGATGATACTGATAAACCATTAAAAATGGTGATATTAAACTTCGATACTATTTTGTATAAATCTAAAATAAAACACTAAAAACTAAAATGTTAATGAATTTGAAATTAACTTATCATCACAATAGTTTATTAGGGTAAACGTACCTAGCTCAAGTACCCATTACGCACACTACTATCTGAGCTCAGATTATAAAAAGAAAAAAAATATTTATCATCCTACTTGATGTCTTAACCAATTGATGTGTTTGTTACTATATACCTCCTGTAATTTCAAGCTAATCAGACCATTGCACACTGAGATATGGATATCTATGTGTTCATACTGTCTGGCGGCCATTTTGAAAACTGTCTGAAAACTTTCACCAAAAGTGGAGCCCCTTAAATGTACATTTTTTTTAGATGTTTAAGCCTTTATTTTGGATAAGTATAACTTCTTATTGCAAAATTAAGAGATTAATGTTTAGACTTTTGTATATTATAACCTGGAACCTGGATGTGGGAAATAATTACAGTTAGATCCAAAAGATAGTTTTAGCAACATAGCACAGGTGCCACAGAACATTAGCTTACTAGCTGTATAAGACTGTGTGCTACACTAATATATTACTTCACAGGCATTACTGGCTTGTACTTTAAATCCATTATAATATAAATTTACAGTTTACTGATGTTCTGTGGTTTTACACTGCTGTGATTTTTAAAGACTATTTTAAAGATATTATTTTAAGGTGAGCTTAAAGGGTGCACTACTATCAAAATCACAGCTTCAGTGTGACATCAATAAGATAAAGTATAATTTCATAGATATTTTAATAGCGGTCCATATTAAAATATGTATGAACTTAATACATGACCTAGATTATTTATTTAGCAAAATTGTCCTTTTAAATTAAATTAAATGTAATAATATTTATGAATAAAAAATGTTTGCTGTTCCAATTAAGCTCAGCGTGCTCCCTTTAAGCTCATCCACATTGAACGTCTATGTAAATACTTCATAAACAGACTTTAAATATTAACTGATGGTTGTCACTTCAAGTTAATCTTTATAAAATTATTCTTTAAAAATGTTGTTTAAAATAAACAAGAATAAATAAAAAATGCCAGACTTTTTGCATTTAATGATGTACATCTTAATTGAAATGCCTTTGTCATTAAAATAAAATAAAATATTATTGTGTGAGAGATTAATCTTTTATTTTAACACATTGTCTCAATGTAGACTTTGGTGAGCTTAATAGGTACGTTTACCCTAAGTGGATTAGCAAGAGATCTCAAGATTGAATTTAACAGTGTTTTTTAATTATCAATGTTTTAAAGATTCATTTTTAAGTTGGCATGAAATGGAAATTCACCCTATCTATTTTTGTAAATGCATCCTGTTTATTTTATTGTGAGCGATTCATCAGTTTCTCTTTTTTTACATTCATAAAATATATATATATAATGATTTATAAAATGTTATAAAATGTTATAAAATGTCGATCTTTTGGCGAAATTTCTTAACTGATGCGTATAAGTCCCTGCCCTACTTTTTGATAATCTGTTACTTGGATGTACATCACAATACAGAAGAAAAGATCTGTCACTACTTTTGTTACATCTTGACTTTAAGTGAGCGTAAGATGACCAAAAATGTTATAGAATTAATGCTGAGCAATCGATTAATCGCGATTAATCACATCCAAAATAAAAGTTCGTGTTGACAAAATATATGTGTGTACTGTGTCTAAATACTGTGTATTTATATACGCATAATAATTATACACAGTACACACACATATATTATGTAAATACAAACTTTTATTTTGGATGCGATTAATCGCGATTAATCGATTGCCCAGCCAGCACTAAATATAATGTAAAATAGGAGAAATTATAATGTACAATTGAATATCCAATATCCACTGATACTGATAAATTAAAAAAAGGCAGATAACCAACATATTGTGGTGCAAATATATTGTGCATATGTAGTGTTGACCTTAGAGATATATGATATAATATATCAAGATATGAAGCTAATATCAAGACCTGAAATAAATGTATAACTGGAGGTCAGACTGCTTTGACTTCATATATTCCCATGCTATAGTTTCTGTTGGTTAAAGATATTTTCCCAGAGAGCTCCTCTAGTCAGTGACTGACAGCTAAATCTCATTGAATATGTCCTGCACTTTTACACGTCTGTCTGGGTGTTTCTCACCATTGTAAGGCAAATGAGTGCAGACTTCAGTGTCAGCTCCATTAGTATGTGTTCCAGTGACAAATGCATGGAGGGAAGGGTCTCCTTTCTTACCTCTGAAGCTGTCAGGTCCATGAGAACGACCTAAGCAACACACACTGATCTCTCTGAGAATATTCTCACGTGTGTGTGTGCTTTAGTTCCTATTACATAAGCATGACATATTATAGGGACCCTTATAGTATGGGGCATTTCCCAGCCTCTTATCTACAGATACATAAGGGTACAAAAAATGACATTTTCTTTACGGAGAGACGTCTTGCTGATTAGAATCATCTTCAACAGGTCCAAACGGGTGTTTCACAGTCTCCATGCTTTGTAGAGTGTAGTTGATTTTGGATGGTGAACAGAGTCCATGTGGAGGAGCCCATTTTGACTCATCGCTATCAAATTGTTTGTGGGATCCATCCCCCGAGTCGAGCGATGGACAACCATACATGGTGATCAGATGGACCTGCTGTTGATTAATGTGTGCATCATGTAATAACGAGAGATTGTAAACAGACGCACAGCAAAGCCTTGTATGGTGTCCACTTGCATTCATCAAGAAGCCAAGAGCAACAGACCTGTAAAAGAGAGAGAGGAGAAAAGTTAGCAATGAAACATATGAGGGGGACGTTTGCTTTGTTCTGCTGTTTTTGTTATTTTTAATTTTAGTATACTTTCAGCACGCAGAGACAACTGTAAGTAAGCCATTTGTAGGCTAACTCCCTTGAAAAGTGTAGCTTAAGAATTTTTTTTTCACAACATCCTCTCATGTTTTGTATCTGTTCATCTGTTCTGTTCATGTCTGTTTCTAGGTTAGTTTTCTAGTCTGTTAATTAGTTCAGTTCTTCTCCGTTCTCTCCCTGTTTGTTCCTATGGTTACTGATTGGTTTAGTTCTGTTCAGGTTAGGGTTGGGGCAATGTCTACCAAATTGGCATCAGACGATTTCTACAGTGAAACATTGCGATGGACGTTGATATCGGGGGGTTGCGTTTGAGTGTTAAGCTCCGTTAATGTGGCGCTCGTCTGGAGAAAGAGAGAAGGCGCACTGAGCTGAAAGGGCTTGAATAAAGCGTGTTTGGCTTTAGATAAAACTACTAGAGGATATATAGCGCTGAAATATCATTACCACAAACGAGTGCTTGTGGTGTGATCCGCACCGCTGTTTTGACGCTCTGCTCACTTCAACTAGAAACAGGAAAATGGTGCTACCGTTCTGTCTCGCGGTCCATTTGAATATCATTGGTTTAGTTTGTGTAAAACATGTAGTAGCCTATACTTCGTTTGCTAGGGGCAACATTGGCTCAACATTGTGATGTCTGTCAGCCATCGGCAATGGATGATGGCATCGTCTATCGGCCCAACCCTAGTTCAGGTGTGTTTAGTTAATTAGCCCCTCTTGTTCGCTGTCTATTTAAGCCCTGTGTATATTTCCGTTCATTGTCAGGTCTACGTCGTGCTTAGTTGGTTGTTTTGTTCCAGTTTGTAAGTTTCGTGAAGTTTTGAGTTTGTTTGTGAATAAAGACTGCTGCACTGTTTCATCTCTGCTGCAACCAACGGTGACACATCTGTGGTGTGGGTTCGTCTTTGTTTCGTTAGGGACTGTTTGTTTGACATTTCTGTGTGATCTAAATATTGTTTGCTTGAGCATCCAAACAGCCTGGCACAGCAACAGCTTGGCCAATGAAGTGATTTTGGGGCAGGGCAACCGTTTTGTTCGACCAATGGCAGAAGTGGGGAGTGTTCAAAAAAACAGTTTTAATCATTATTTTTGCAATTATGTTTTGCACAGAAATGAGACTTTTCCACTTTAAATATCTGTCTTTAGAATTTTCTGTTTCTGCCTGTAAAGCCTAAATTATACTTAAGTTTAGGCACATTAAGCAAATTAAGGTTTTTGAGGAAAACATTCCAGGATTTTTCTCTATATAGTGGCTCTATGTGATCCAAGACAAGGAATAAGGGTCTTATCGAGCGAAACGATCGGTCATTTTCTAAAAAAAATATAAAAATGTATATACTTTTTAACCACAAATGCTCTTCTTGCTCTGATCTTCGATGCGCCACGCATTGCGTCATCACGTTGGAAAGGTCATGCGGAAAATAATACAATGTACTTATTGTGTTCATGTTGGATTGCAAAACACTTTTGCTGCTATTGAGGTGGGATACGGGTAAAGTTAGGGATAGGTTTGGTGGTATGGGTAGGTTTAAGAGTGGTTTAAGGTGTAAGGGAAGGGTCAACAGTGTAATTATAGATGTAATTACATGCAGGTATTTTTTTAAATATAATTAATATAAGTGCATTGTATCAAATTATTAATTTAAATATTAGACCATAGTAGTCAAATATAAACCTAATATACCTAATATAAACTAGAGTTGTGGGTAACTCTTAACCACTCTTAACCAACATGGTCATTTATTGTTGTTGCATCTACAGTAGTTTGTTGTTGTGCGATCTCATCGATTTTTTTTTTCACCATCAACGCGATGCTTATGACCAAAGTTTTGGCTACAATGGGTACAAACTGACTGAGCTGGTTGTTTATGTCGAACAATGTGCAATTGCTTTTACTCAAGATCTCACTTATATCGTCCAGTCAGACTCGATTAAGTGATATGACCTAGTCATGATGTTGAATCTTTTGACTCAGTCTCACGTCATACTATGCTTTGTCTATCTACTTTCTTTTATTTCTCTCTAACACACACACACACATGTTTGTTTCACTATATTAGTGAGGACTTCCATTGATTTTATATCAGGTTAATTATATTTTCTATCCCCTAACCCAATCCCTATCCCTAAACCTACCCATCCCAGAAACATGTGCAAAAAATAGATTTAAATAAAAACATGTTTTGGCCGATTTATAAGCATTTTTAACTAGTGAGGACCAGTCAAATGTCCTCACTAGTGAGTTGTCATAATATTTTACTATATAAGTGAGGACATTTGGCCCCTCACAAGTATAGCCAAACAAGGCACACACACACACACACACACACACACACACAACATCTCTACAGAAAAGCTCTCTCATTTACCTTCATTTGATAAACAAAGTGGCAAAAGATTCATGTGAATCATTCAGATGTTATCAGACAATGGAGAAGATTACTGATAAACTATATGAGTATTAAAACAAAATACATGAATTACTTGAAATAAAATAAGTTTTTCATTCACAATTAAGTCTATAATCTATATATGTTGCTATAGCCTATTATGTATACAGTGGCCACCAAAAAACTATTTGGATTCTTAAGCCACAAATAAAATATATGAATTTCATTGTGTTGCATACAAAATATTATCTGCAAATGCTTTCAGAGCTTTCTATAGAATTAACTTGCAATTCATTTTTACTGACTGGTGTTTTCTTATATAATGCAAATACATTTGTGTACTCTGAGTGTCCAAATAGTTTTTGGGGCCACTGAATATAGGATGTATAAAATATTAATTATATAATGGATGTGAATCTAGTGTAAATGTGTACACCGAATTGAAAGGCACAGTTAATTACTCATCATGAAAGTATACTATATACTGTATCTGCTGATATATTTATATAAACTACATGATTGAATAGTCATCTTCTCCAGTGCAACAAACAAACCCGCCCACACTCAGAACATTTTCCAGATGCCATTGTAAAAAAAAGGAGATGCAGGCTAGAGTTCATTTGATCGCTTGCTGGGGAATAGTGTGCAAGCGCTCTTATTTGGACAGTTGGGACTCACCAAAATGGTCAAAAATGTACTGAGCTGAGACAGTTCTTAGTTAAACAAAATTTTTATTTGGTGCTGACTATAAACTGTAGTTAAACACATGATTCCAATGACTCACAGTTATCCAGTGAGTCTGTTAATGATTGAATGGACACCTTTGAAGGCTGTAAAGAAGCAATAAATGTCTGCATGCTCAATGTGACCCCTTACTTTGGTATCTTTCACAAGGTGTGGTCAGTCAGTTCAGTTCTTGAATCGAATCTATTTTTAGTCATTTTCATTGTGCATTACCCTCACATGAACAGGGTTTCAGTGAGGGGTTTTCTCACACCAAAATTTTTTTTACAATTTTTTTTTACAAAATTTAACAATTTTTTCCTCTGCATTTTGACATAGAAACAATGAAATCTTGGCATTACAGGTCTATCTTCGGCTTGGCTATTATGGCTTTTGACAAAAGGTCTGTGCATATTTAAACTTGTCCTGAAAAGCAGAATGTTTAGCCTCAAACTGACCTGTGCCTCTTTTGACCTTTGATCTTTGGACAATGATATAAAGATCCAAACTGCTGTCAACAAGACAAATGAATCACCATTGCATTCCCTCACTGGTAATAATGCCAGTGGCTGGCATGTTCAACATGCTTCACTGCATTATATAAGCATTTAAGTTTTTGTTTAAGTGTACATTCTTTAAGCACAATTAAGTGTCCTTTTATTTCATTAATATTATATTATCTGCTATCAGCACGGTTGAGGCAGCAAAAAGGAAAATAAAGAGCTGGATCTAATTACAAGCAGTTTTCTTTAATAAAATTATAATCAAAATAACACTTCACAGGGTAACATGAAACCAAAACACGATACACAACCATAGATGAGATCAGACAAAGGCTGCGTTCAAATTCGCCCCCTTTACCCTTAAATTTGGCACTATGTGAGGGGACAGCCATTTGTAGTGGTGTCAGAAACTATAGTGGATGTTATCGAGTGCACTCATTCAATCCCACAATGCACCGCAACAACTACGCTCAACGGCTGAAGAACACCCATAATACACCGGAAGTTGGCGTCAGCTTTTTTTTTTTTTCCAAACCAGCAAACTCCGCCCTGCAGCCGATTCTTACGATTTTATTGGTCATGTCTATCACAGTACTGATTGCCTACACCAGTGGTCTTCGCAATTTTTTTCAGGAGAGCCACACTGATAGGACAAAATCAATAGGAGAGCCACTTTCACCGCAAAGTATCAAAAGTTACATCCAGTCATAAATAGCATGTCTGCTTATCAGTCTGTCATCCCTGAACATACAATATGCAATGCAATAAATATAAAAGGTAGATAGATAGTGGGTATGCATAATATATATTTAATGTAAACTTTCTTTTAGTGCTGTCAATCGATTAAAAAAATTAACTAGATTATTCACACATTTTTCTGTTTAAAACATGTTTTTAATATATTTAATAATGTAATAATTTCACAGTAAATCGCCAAATTAATGCAGAAAAAACAAAGATAGTATATTTTAAATATTTGTTCAGTGCCATCTTTTTATGAATAAAGGCCAGTTTCACTGATACTGATACTGATGTCTCTATGAAATTAATTTTTCCCCTAATTTTAATCATTAATTATAGCCATTCAACATTACAGTGTAATTGAAAGCTTTTTAACATTTATTAGGCTTCAAACTTATTTTGAATTAAATATAGATGAATCCTTATTAAAGCCACAAACGTTCTTTAGTCAAGAGCAGTGAGTGATTCACATTAATAACAGACATCATTAGTGGCTGTTGTGACTTTAATCTGCCGCTCCCGAACATGACACGGATCTGACACGCTGTCACGTGCGTCCCATTTCCTCACAACTCTTTAAGTTCATTAGACATTATTTAACTCATTTAAAACTGTTCTTATGAGGATACTCGACAAAACTGACATTTAGGCATAATTCTGTGTGTTATAGTTTGTTCAAGCGTGAAAGAGAACTGGATTCTGGTGCGTTTGTCTGTGCTCATGATGCTGGCACGTAACACACCACTAATCCTAGTTGACAATGTGTTTCATATGCACGTAAAAAGTCATTTTGCCGTATAAATCGCACGATAAATACAATTTGTGTTATAGATACGCATTTCATGAGAATGTGTTGATCTATAAGAGCACATTCGCCGTTAAAAGTTGGAAAGACAGCCAAAACTGGCAACTCCGCAGTGAGTTATGGACGTAAGGGCAGAGCAAGTTTAAATAAAAATTCTAGTCTGTATTTCCATCTTGTACTGCCTCTGTTTTGGGTATTTTTAAAATATAAAGTATTTGTAATAGAGCAGACACTTTGAGTTTTTAATTGGTTATGTTATAGGCCTGCTTGTTTTTATGAAATATATGTAATGACTGCATGATCATTTCACCGTATTTACTGCCATGCGTGCTGCAAATTAAGCTGCGCAAGCAATGAGTAACACTGGCCTACACCAAACAATGTAACCTTAACCAATGAAATTAGCTGCAAGGCGGGATTTCTGGTGAACTGGTTTGGGGAAACAAAAAAATCACACATTTTCCAAACTGCTGGTCCAATGTGGCTACAATATCATGCAGGCATAATTTTTTTTTTAAATTATTATTAAATAATTTGATTAAGGTTTATGCATAGTTTCAAGATAAGTATTTTCATCTTATCACTGGAGCTGCCAGTTTGCTAAGGTTCAAATGATTATTAAACAGCAAGCTCTAACTATACAAAAGCAGCAGCCCTTCCAGCGCACTAAGCGTCCGAATTCACTCACTTGTTTTCATTCACTCCTTCAAGTGGACTATATTAGTGGACTAATGTAGATAATAGTGATTGAGGATAAGGGGGGTGATTTTAGACACAGACAAAGACTAACTGAAAATGAGGGCTATATACACATGTGCTGTGTTCGAAATCGCCCACTATACACTCATTCACTATTCCCTTCATTACTCCACTAATATAGTCCACTTGAAAGAGTGAATGAAAACGAGTGAGTGAATTCAGTTCACAATTCAGTTCGTTGGAAAGGGCAAATGAAAAACCATGGTAACAAATTGATTGCAGACAAAGGAAACGGATCTAGAAACAGTAAAAACCAACTCAAACACAGACCAAACGTGACATCTGCAAGTATAGTTTTTAAAAATATATTTATAGGATTTGAAGTACACTACAATACAATTAAAAGATGTCACACTTTTTCAAAAGGATATTTACATTTAGATATTTTAACTGGAAAACAAAATAAAAACAGATATTAACCAGATATTCTGGTTCGTAGAAACAAGTAGCTTTAAACACGCAGGCCTGGATCACTATATACGAATTACAGATTGTCTTTATCTTATCAAATGCTATCTTGTGTACATGAGCTCATGCATGCTTAAAACAAACTGTCACATCACAGCTGTCAGGAGCACCTTTGCACTAGCAGTCATTATCTTTGAGGAATGATGTGTCTCCTACAATACAATGTCCTACTCCCACAATTCAGTTCCAAAACCTCATAATGTCTAGAATAAATAATAGCTCGTGCATGCTTAAAAGAGGCATGAAATCCCTCTCCAGAACTTTTTCATTCACTGTTCCCAGCTGGTGGAACGATCTTCCCACCTCCATCCGGATGGCAGAATCACTAACATCATTCAAAAAACAGCTAAAACCCATCTCTTCCGCAAGCACTTCATCTCATCATTAAAAAAAAATAAAAAAATAAAAAAATTCTCTCTTTTTTCCTCTATCTTTCTCTACACCCTCCCTATTCTAGCTTGCGCTACTCTGAGCAATGCCCGAAACGTAGTATTTAAGGCACTTCTTGCGTTTCTACGCCTCTTCATAACGGATCGCTTCCTGTACTCCTCAGTTGTAAGTCGCTTTGGATAAAAGCGTCTGCTAAATGCATAAATGTAAATGTAAATGTAATAGATAAATTGATAAACACTTATAGTTTAAATACGCCAACTGGTGGCCAAAGAGCATCTGTAAAAACGTATCATACCCGGTGTAAAACATGTGACTCAGTATTATGTAAGATCTGTTCACATTTGTTTAAATTGTAGTCTCCTTCCCTACTGAAGTCACTGGATCTGCTGAGTAGACGGGTGGAGCTCGTTTATAATCATAAATGTTCCATAGGTCACTCCCTCATACCAGAGACTTGAACTACATATACAAGGACACTGGTGACGTTGCCTTTAAAGGATTATTTCAACCAGAAATGTCATCATTTACTCATCCTCTTCATGTTGTTCAAGGTTTCTGTCTCCAAAAAAGGAGAAATTTACTTCAACACGCAGTTAGAATTAATAGGGACCAAAGCTTCAAAAGCTTCATAAAGGACCCAAAAGCATCATAAAAGCATCATAAATGTGGTCCAGATGAATGTTATGCACTTATAATCTTCCCTTCCAGTGAGTTGTTAAATTTGAAAAGATCCAACTCAAAAGAATGATTTGTATATTGAATCTGACATTGCTACTTCTCTCAGAAACCGTATTCCATCAGAGGACTTGATATATAGTGCATAAGCCATATGAACTAGTTCTATTATGGCCATTTTGAAGCTTGATGGCCCCATCCTCATTCACTTTTATTACATTGAAAAAAAAAAGCCTCCATGATATTCTTCATAAATTCACTTTTTGTGTTTCACAGAAGAAAGAAAGTCTTACGCTTTGGAACGACATACGGATGAGTAAATGATGACATAAGTTTCATTTTTGTGTAAACTATCCCTATAAAGTTTCCTGTGGAAAACATGATTTCACTTTTCTACTTATTTCCTGAAAGTCTTGGATTCCCACAGAGTTTGAGCATGTGGATAGCTTTCAATGCTATTTAAAAAGAATATAAAATAAAGGCCATAAAAGAAAGACGTAATACTGTGATTCGGCTGTTAAATTGTTATCTCCCAAAATAAAACCACCTGAAGGCGAATGTGACACAGGGAACGTTCCAGCCATGATGTCATTGGGAGTATGTGCTCTAGAATTGACTACAGACAGGGGAATGTGAATGGATACTGTTCTGTCAGAGCTTGTCATGGGTCAGTATGAACATCTTTAATTTTTTGCTTGATATAACACAGTGTAGATGAATCAATATAATATTGCATTGCAGGGCTAATGCAGGCTAGACCATCTCATTGATCAAAACGAATTATAATGCAGTTATACAATGAAAGGAGTTTGTGGTTTATACGGTTTTATTAAAAACAATCTGACTAAAGCAACACACTCCCACATAGAGCATCACTGCAGTTTGATTTATCATCAACATGTGCAAGTGATTTGACCGCAGTAATTAACTTACTGACCCCTGCAGTCTACCAGACATTCATTAAGCAGAGTTTGTGTCCTAATCAAACTTGTTACTCCTCACAGATGGTATGCATGTTCGCTGCTTGGAGCAAAAGGCTGTAATACTTAATAATGTTGGTGCCGGAACTCTTAGTGGCTCATAAAAAGCAGAACCCTGATTAAATGTTAATGATTTTTCATTTACGTGTGACATATTTCCTGCATGTCTGTTGCTATTAAACAAGATCAAACACAGATAAGACGTAAATTAAGAGCAGAGTAATAGTTTTTGACATTTTAGATTGTGCTTTTCCCATAAAACAGGCCAAACTTTAACATGAGAGGTCTATCTGAAGAGTAGAGTACTCGAGTAGTTGCAGCCTAAAAGAGATATTTACTCACCCTCATGCTATTTCAAAACCTGTTCTTTGAAGAACACAAAAGATATTTTGAAGAATGTTTTAGCTATTTTTGTCAATTTAATGAAAGTTAATAAGTTAATCCATTACAAAATTCGACCTCATTGACTTTCATTGGGTAGACAAAAAAGAGACATCTTCTTTTGAGGTCCACAGAAGAAAGAAAGTCATACGCAGTGCCTACAACTAACTTTTTGCCTAGTGAGTAATTGTTCT
This sequence comes from Rhinogobio ventralis, assembly GCA_039654625.1. Lineage (NCBI taxonomy): Eukaryota > Metazoa > Chordata > Actinopteri > Cypriniformes > Gobionidae > Rhinogobio > Rhinogobio ventralis. The sequence continues at coordinate 11,312,327 of CM077211.1, forward strand.
TTGTCTTTTGTTGTTTGATTAGGTCACAGACATCAGGAGGAATATATTGGGCTGCTGTCACTTTAAGAGCTGCACGGATCCAATATACTGATACACGTTTTCTTTCTCAACTGTTTGCATTCACTTAAAACCCGGTACACACCAAGCCGACGATCGGTCGTTGGGCAAAATTGGGCCGTTTTTGAACGATGGCTGACTTAGTTTTTCCGGTGTGTTCCATACTGTTGGCTCTAGTCGGAAGCTGTCTGGTTATTTTGGGCCGATTCAACATGTAGAATTGCTGTTGGGTCGGTGGTGAGAGAGAACTGTCAGTGCATGAGATTAATAGCAAAACAGCGAGCAAAGAAGACAAAATGGTAATTTACAGATAGAAGGCTGTTCCAATTATACATCATCTTACCTGAGTGTTCCTGGGTGAATATTTTCATAACAACATGAGCGGAGTCGAATAAAGAAAGATCAGCATGATTGATATTCAAAACGGTAAGCATGCTTTGTTTACGGTTAGTGAATTTGCAGGCTGCAGTGTCAGTTTCCCTTTTTGAATGACAAATATAGAGGAATATATCTGCAGAAATCAACAGTTGTCTCATTTAGACGGAGGAGCAGAATGCGCATGCTAGTTGACAGTTGGCTGTAGTTCTCTCTGTGTGTTCAAGTGCAACTTTTTTGCCCCGACGCAGGTGATGCGAGGCGACAACACAGGTGGCTTTCATCAGTGCTAGTTCTTTGGCGTCGGTTTGGTGTGTCCTAAGACGTAACCGACTATGTTTACGAGGATACTTGCCAAGACGGGCCTTTTGACATAATTTTGTTTGAATATGTCTGTTCAAGCGCAAGAAGACGTGAAGGAGAGCTCAATTCTCTGTTTGCATGCTCTCTGAGACACGGATTTCTGGGCACGTGCTTTGGTAACGAGTTCCCTTCTCGCGTCTTCATGCGCTTGAATATTTCAACCGCCAAGACTTAAACTTTCGTGATGATGCAGCACTGGCGCGCCAACTGTCCCGAGCGTTGTTCATATTCATGTTCTCACAACATTGCATTGTTAGAATTCTTAAAAATGTTACCGGAAAACTGCCGATTGACACTCGCAATCTTTTACGAGTGACACTTTTACTCGCATTTGGCGCTTGACGAGTGTTAATTTTAGGCCCTGGTCAAACAGTTTTGTAATGAAATGATGGTGAGTAAATGATGACAGAATTTTCATTTTTTGTGTGAACTATCCTATTAACTGGACATTCACAGACCGTCTGGTGCATATTGCACACTACAAGCTTTCTAAAATCAGAAGCTTTATTGTAATGGGCTGGCTGATGTAAAGTTTTCATGGAAGTCAGGATGCACTGGTGTTTATGTTGTACCAGGATCCACTTTACTGTGTAGAGCAATATGATGGTCCCTTCCTGTCTATAAGTGGACGATTATGGCCATTTTTTAAAATCTATTTTATCTATCTTCTAATCTAGATAAAGGTTTTTAAGACTTTGAATGCCAAAACTTTGTTTAGATCATCCTTAAACATTGTGCAGGTGACAAACACATGGTGCAATGTGGAGCTTCAAAGACAGAGATTGCAGGCCAGGCCAGTGGTCCCATTTTTTGCCAGTGACCTCAAAGTTGTGGGAAGCGTGTCTGATGTCATTGCCAAGTTTATAGAGTCCTCCACAGGGACATTCCTCATCCCACTTCTCCACATCATCTCAATACCTCCCCCTTCCTCAGTTCAAGCGAAAACAATTCAGAATTGTGTTTTCAGCATTCAAAAGTTTGGGGTCACTATATTTAAAAAAAAAATAATTAATGCTTTTATTCGGCAAGGATGTATTAATTTAATCAAAAGTCACAGTAAAGACATTGATAATGACAAAATATTTCTATTTCAAATAAAATAGAAGTAGTTCTGTTCATCAAAGAATCCTGACAACAACAAAAAATCATGATTTCCACAAAAATATTAAATAGCACAACAGTTTTCAACATGGATAATATTAAATAAATGTTTCTTGAGCACCAAATCATCATCATGTGACACTGAATGCAGCCTTGGTGAACAAAGACACAAAGATTTTTTGGTAAAAATCTTACCAACCCCAAACTTTTGATTGGTAGTGTACATGTACAAGTAGCTCTGATCTACTGAATTGGTATCTAAAATCAGATTGTTTTAATATTGATGAAGATGAATATTGTGGGAAAGCTAGTCCCAGATCAGTGATTTAGATAGACCCACACTCCCAATGTAATTAAATTTTTTAGGATGTATACACCTTCCAGCACAGTGTGTCCCAGATGAAAACAAAGGTTGAATGAGGCCTGCTAGCCTGCAGTCAGAAGAATGTAGCATTTATGCATTGCAGATGCTTGTTTAAATTTTGTAATCTGAAAAAATTGCTTGGAGCGTTCAAAATAAACAACTTTAATGCTCATCGTGTTCTTAGGAGGAATCTGAACATATTTTACCAATGGATATCTGAGAGAGACGTGACCGTATTAGGTTGTGTTTCAGGAGTCATCTAACTATTCCTGAGAGAATGTTGTAAGGGTGCTGTGCTTTCTTTCTCTCTCTCTCTCTCTCTGGCTGTGTCTGAAATCCTAAAAATGCTGCCTTCAGAGGATGCATTTCAAGGTGGGAAGGCATCAAGGCATGTCCAAATCCAAAGTTAGCTTCACTTCCTGTCTCCTGAGAGACCTTCATCTGATCGATTTTTAAGGCAACATAGATGTATCCTTCACTGTCTTTGATATCCCACAATCCTGTGCTTTCCATTCTGTGAAGTTGAGCTAAAAAATTAAGATGGCGTCAGTTTGTGTGTAAATGTATGTTTTTGACCAATGTTTTCCACTTATGATGTAATTTCTAGCGAGAAATTACTATTGTAGTAATTAAATATTGTCTTAGTTATCATCAAAGCTCTCTCTATTTTGCTGTAGAATAGATCATTTAATTGTTACACTGCCTCAGAAATCTGTCCGAAATTAGTTTTGTGAGGTACTTTTGTGCGCAAACGCTGCCTACAATATCATTGCCTGATAAGGCAGCGAAGCAACAAGTCAGCTGCCTAAGTTTTTGGACGCAGCCTATCTTTCTCTCTCAGAGTGCTCATTTAGGTAATAATGGTCTAAGGAGCCAACAGCATTGCTGTCCAGTCTACAGTCTCTTTACTCGCATGTCAGGGTGAAAACTTTTTGTTTAAGAATTCCACCTTTTTACACCGTATGGTCTCAAAATTGACTAGTCAGTAAGCTGACTGAACAACTATTCGACTGATTGGTCTTCAGGAAGCCCTGTATAAATAGTCTGGTTTTGGGTTTACCTGAATCTGATCGGATGTTTGTCTTGGGGGAAGCTTTAGACATGTTCTTGTGTTCAAAAACCTACCAAAAACTTCCCTTTCAGGGGGGCCCAAGAAGTCCTAAAATGACTTAAAGGGCACCTATTATGCAAAATTCACTTTTACATGGTGTTTGAACATAAATATGTGTTGGCAGTGTGTACACAACCACACTATTTAATGGTAAAAATCCAGCCACTCCTTTTTTTAATCCCAATAAATCATAACCAGTGTCTCAGAACAAGCCGTTTGCAGAATCCTGGCAAAGTGACGTCACATTTCACAGGGACACATTTCACATTTGTACAGAGAGCTGTACAAAGTCAGCCATGTTTATCTCCTCGCAAGAGCATTTAACAGCAGCATTCAAGTAAGAAATGTGTTCTTAATAAAGCTTCATTCAGTCAAGAGCAGTGAGTGATTTTCTGTTTATCTTTTGCTGTTTGATTCATATTAACAGCAGATATAGCAGTAGGTACTGTATATTACACTGCTTTCACTTTAGTACACAGATCTAATATTCACACAGGATTTCTGTACTTGCTGCATACGTGTACAGACATAACCAACTGTTTTCATGTGAACTTTGTGTGTTTCTGACATAACACATGGAAGAGAACTAGTCTAGTTTAATACCACCATTCAGCTCTCTGTGCGCATGTGTCGGGTGTGTGTGCTCAAGTTGAGAGCATAGACTGTAAGGTTGAGAGTGATATGACATGCAGGTGATAATATTTTATGATGATGAAGAACTGCAATGTCACGTGAGTGTGTCCGCGATGATAATCAAAGCCAAACAGATGTATGATGTTTTAGTTTTCATTCTGAAGGCTCCGCCCTCTGCGGTGAGGAGCAGCAGCTCATTTGCATTTAAAGGAGACACACACAAAACAGCTCATTTTTCTCAAACCCCAAAAATTGGCATTTTCAAAATGGTATATTAAATGGTCTGTTAGGAATTATATTACATCTTGTAAAAAGAGGCATTATAGGTGCCCTTTAAATATACACTCCTGTCCAAAAGTTTGAGGGCAGTTTTTATTTGAAAGAAATTAATACTTCTATTCAACAAGGATGCATTAAATTGATCAAAAGTGACAGTAAGACATATTATATTATAATATAAAATAGTTAATGTGTTAACTAACATTACCTAACCATGAGCAATACATTTGTTACTGTATTTGTTCATCTTAAACGCTAACAAGTTAATTAAAAATACAGAAGTTCATTGTTTGTTCATGTTACTTCACAGTGCATTAACTAACATTAACAAATACAACAATTTTTGTATTTTAATAATGCATTAGTAAATGATAAAATTAACATTAACAAAGATTAATAAATGCGCTAGAAGTGCAGTTCATTATTAGTTAACTAATGTAGTTAACTAATGAAACCTTATTGTAAAGTGTTACCAAAATAATTTATAATATTTTCAGGGGTGCCCCAATAGTCTTAAAAAATATTTAAATATACACTACCATCAAAATGTTTTTGAATTAATACTTTTATTCAATAATGGTGTATTCAGTTTATCAAAAGTGACAGTAAAGATATTTATAATATTATAATATTTGTATATATATTTGAAATATTTAAAATAATTCATTATAATTCATATATATATTATGAATTATTTTAAATATATAAAAAATAGAAATGACCCCCAACTTTTGAATGGTAGTGTGTATGGCTGCAGCAAAAAAAAAAAAAAAAAAAAAAAAAAAAATATATATATATATATATATATATATATATATATATATATATATATATATATATATATATATAAACTAAAAAACAAATAAATTGTAAATAAATAATCTAAAACTAGTTAAACTCAGTAATGACCACCATGACCCATCCCTAGAGTGGTATTATGTGCAGGATGTAGTTCACTGACAGGTTCATACACATGTGTAATTACACACACACCCACATACACATGCATCTCTTTGTTTCCTCCATACATGTGGAGACATACAGTGCAGTAAATCAACACTCCTTCACTCTCCGTTGTACCGTTTCTGAATTGGCTATTGAATATCATGATTCTTTCTTTTATCTTGACTAAAGAACTCTTGATATATGACTTCCCAAAGCATGCCAGTCTGCAACAAAAGCTTTTCATATTTTTTAATGCAAAAAAAGGTAAAAGGTTAGGTGTCTAAAACATACTGTATGAATGAATGGCCTTAGTGTTTAATTCAAAGAAATATTTTACCCTTTTACAAACGGAAGTAAATTGACTGCTGAAGAGAAAGAACATGAATGATTTGTTTGTAATATTTTGACATGTCAAATACAGCTGTAATCCTTGCGTGTGTCACATGACCTTATGAAAGGGAATTGGACACACTGGCATACAGGGTATTTGGCATCTGCTATGGAAACTATTTTGCTTTTATGCTAATTTAATGTTTTTGTAATGTTTTATGTTCACCCTCACATTCCAAACCCACATTCCTTTTACTGTGTAACACAAATGGAGAAGTTCAGCAGTCCTGCCTGTTCTTTTCTATACAATTAAAGTGAATGTGAACTCCAAAAATGCTTTAGAAAAGTCTTCTGAAGTCATGATATATGATAGATGACATGATGAATGATAGCTTTGTGTGAGAAACAGACAAAATATGAAAGTGTTTGCTGAGCGTCATAGGTTTGGGAAATATAAAATGGGAAGAATTGTATTACAATGCTCTTACTTTGCTTGCAAAACTTGCATTTCCCCAGAAACTTAGCATTAATTTGCAAAACGTTTGTGTTCCCTTGTAAAAAATTATGAAACACTGCAGATATGGTGATAGGAGGAATTGTATTGCAATGCTTTTGCATATGCTCACAATTTTTTTTTTTCCTTTCCAGAGAAAATTTTCACTCACTCACAAACATTTTGCATTCCTTTGCATTTACTTGCAAAACTTTGAGTTGGCTCATAAAACGTTTGCGTTCACTCACAAAAATATTGCATTACCCTGAAAAATATTGTGTTTGTGAAAACTGGTGAGGGTACGGAGCCCCTAAAGGGACATGGTGATGAGATTTCAATGCTTTTGCATTCTCTTACAAAAGTTTTGCATTCCGCTGAGAAACGTTGCATTCGTTCGCAAATAAATCCAAAAGGTTTGCAAGCTAATGCAAAGTTTCTCGGGGGAACGCAAAACATTTGAGAGAGCGTAAAGTTCATTTGGGGAATGCAAAACATTTGAGAGAGAGCACAAAGTTTCTTGGGGAACGCAAAACATTTAAGAGAGAGCGCAAAGTTTCTCGGGGAATGCAAAACATTTGAGAGAGAGCGCAAAGTTTCTGGGGGAACGCAAAACATTTGAGAGAGAACGTAAAGTTTCTTGGAGAATGCAAAACATTTGTGAGAGAACGTAAAGTTTCTTGGAGAATGCAAAACATTTGTGAGAGAACACAAAGTTCCATGGGAACGCAAAACATTTGTGAGAGAACGTAAAGTTCCTCGGGGAACGTAAAACATTAGTGAAAGAGTGTAAAGTTTCTTGGGAACGCAAAACATTTGTGAGAGAAAGTTCCTTGGGGTAAAGTTTCTTGGAGAATGCAAAACATTTGTGAGAGAACGTAAAGTTCCTCTGGGACCGCAAAGGAACAGAGTGCAAAGTTCCTCGGGGAATGCAAAACATTTGAGACAGAACATAAAGTTTTTTGGACAATGCAAAACATTTGTGAGAGAACGTAAAGTTCCTCGGGGAACGCAAAACATTTGTGAAAGAGTGCAAAGTTCCTCGGGGAATGCAAAACATTTGAGAGAGAACGTAAAGTTCCTCGGGGAACGCAAAACATTTGTGAGAGAACATAACGTTTCTTGGAGAATGCAAAACATTTGTGAGAGAACGTAAAGTTCCTCTGGGAACGCAAAACATTTGTGAAAGAGTGTAAAGTTTCTTGGGAACACGAAACATTTGTGAGAGAACGCAAAGTTCCTTGGAAACGCAAAACATTTGAGAGAGAACGCAAAGTTCCTTGGGAACGCAAAACATTTGAGAGAGAACGCAAAGTTCCTTGGGAACGCAAAACATTTGAGAGAGAACACAAAGTTCCTTGGGAACGCAAAACATTTGAGAGAGAACGCAAAGTTCCATGGGAACGCAAAACATTTGTGAGAGAACGTAAAGTTCCTCGGGGAACGTAAAACATTAGTGAAAGAGTGTAAAGTTTCTTGGGAACGCAAAACATTTGTGAGAGAAAGTTCCTTGGGGTAAAGTTTCTTGGAGAATGCAAAACATTTGTGAGAGAACGTAAAGTTCCTCTGGGACCGCAAAGGAACAGAGTGCAAAGTTCCTCGGGGAATGCAAAACATTTGAGAGAGAGCGCAAAGTTTCTCGGGGAACACAAAACATTTGAGAGAGAGCGCAAAGTTCTCGGGGAATGCAAAACATTTGTGAGAGAATGTAAAGTTCCTCGGGGAACGCAAAACATTTGAGAGAGAACGCAAAGTTCCTTGGAAACGCAAAACATTTGAGACAGAACGTAAAGTTTTTTGGACAATGCAAAACATTTGTGAGAGAACGTAAAGTTCCTCGGGGAACGCAAAACATTTGTGAAAGAGTGTAAAGTTTCTTGGAGAATGCAAAACATTTGTGAGAGAACGTAAAGTTTCTTGGAGAATGCAAAACATTTGTGAGAGAACGCAAAGTTCCATGGGAACGCAAAACATTTGTGAGAGAACGTAAAGTTCCTCGGGGAACGTAAAACATTAGTGAAAGAGTGTAAAGTTTCTTGGGAACGCAAAACATTTGTGAGAGAACGTAAAGTTCCTCTGGGACCGCAAAGGAACAGAGTGCAAAGTTCCTCGGGGAATGCAAAACATTTGAGAGAGAGCGCAAAGTTTCTCGGGGAACGCAAAACATTTGAGAGAGAGCGCAAAGTTCTCGGGGAATGCAAAACATTTGTGAGAGAATGTAAAGTTCCTCGGGGAACGCAAAACATTTGAGAGAGAGCGCAAAGTTCTCGGGGAATGCAAAACATTTGAGACAGAACGTAAAGTTTTTTGGACAATGCAAAACATTTGTGAGAGAATGTAAAGTTCCTCGGGGAACGCAAAACATTTGTGAGAGAACGCAAAGTTCCTTGGAAACGCGAAACATTTGAGACAGAACGTAAAGTTTTTTGGACAATGCAAAACATTTGTGAGAGAACGTAAAGTTCCTCGGGGAACGCAAGACATTTGAGAAAGAGTGTAAAGTTTCTTGGAGAATGCAAAACATTTGTGAGAGAACGTAAAGTTCCTCTGGAAACGCAAAGGAACAGAGTGCAAAGTTCCTCGGGGAATGCAAAACATTTGAGAGAGAGCACAAAGTTTCTCGGGGAACGCAAAACATTTGAGAGAGAACGTAAAGTTCCTCGGGAAATGCAAAACATTTGAGAAAGAGTGCAAAGTTCCTCGGGGAACGCAAAACATTTGAGAGAGAACGTAAAGTTCCTCGGGGAACGCAAAACATTTGTGAGAGAACATAACGTTTCTTGGAGAATGCAAAACATTTGTGAGAGAACGTAAAGTTCCTCTGGGAACGCAAAACATTTGTGAAAGAGTGTAAAGTTTCTTGGGAACACGAAACATTTGTGAGAGAACGCAAAGTTCCTTGGAAACGCAAAACATTTGAGAGAGAACGCAAAGTTCCTTGGAAACGCAAAACATTTGAGAGAGAACGCAAAGTTCCTTGGGAACGCAAAACATTTGAGAGAGAACGCAAAGTTCCTTGGGAACGCAAAACATTTGAGAGAGAACACAAAGTTCCTTGGGAACGCAAAACATTTGAGAGAGAACGCAAAGTTCCTTGGGAAACGCAAAACATTTGTGAGAGAACGCAAAGTTCCTTGGGAACGCAAAACATTTGAGAGAGAACGCAAAGTTCCTTGGGAACGCAAAACATTTGAGAGAGAACGCAAAGTTCCTTGGGAAACGCATTTGTGAAAGAGTGTAAAGTTTCTTGGAGGAACACAAAACATTTGAGAGAGAACGCAAAGTTCTTTGAGAACGCAAAACATTTGAGAGAGAACGCAAAGTTCCTTGGGAATCGCAAAACATTTGAGAGAGAACGCAAAGTTCCTTGAGAACGCAAAACATTTGAGAGAGAACGCAAAACATTTGAGAGAGAACGCAAAGTTCCTTGAGAACGCAAAACATTTGAGAGAGAACGCAAAACATTTGAGAGAGAACGCAAAGTTCCTTGGGAATCGCAAAACATTTGAGAGAGAACGCAAAGTTCCTTGGGAACGCAAAACATTTGTGAGAGAACGTAAAGTTCCTTGAGAACGCAAAACATTTGAGAGAGAACGCAAAGTTCCTTGGGAACACAAAACATTTGTGAGAAAACACAAAGTTCCTTGGGAACGCAAAACATTTGAGAGAGAACGCAAAACATTTAAGAGAGAACGCAAAGTTCCTTGGGAACACAAAACATTTGTGAGAAAACACAAAGTTCCTTGGGAACGCAAAACATTTGAGAGAGAACGCAAAACATTTGAGAGAGAACGCAAAGTTCCTTGGGAATCGAAAAACATTTGAGAGAGAACGCAAAGTTCCTTGGGAACGCAAAACATTTGTGAGAGAACATAAAGTTCCTTGAGAACGCAAAACATTTGAGAGAGAACGCAAAGTTCCTTGAGAACGCAAAACACATTCGAGAGAGAACGCAAAGTTCCTTGGGAACACAAAACATTTGTGAGAGAACACAAAGTTCCTTGGGAACGCAAAACATTTGAGAGAGAACGCAAAGTTCCTTGGGAAACGCAAAACATTTGTGAAAGAGTGTAAAGTTTCTTGGGGGAACGCAAAACATTTGAGAGAGAACGCAAAGTTCCTTGGGAACGCAAAACATTTGAGAGAGAACGCAAAGTTCCTTGAGAACGCAAAACATTTGAGAGAGAACGCAAAGTTCCTTGGGAACACAAAACATTTGTGAGAAAACACAAAGTTCCTTGGGAACGCAAAACATTTGAGAGAGAACGCAAAGTTCCTTGGGAAACGCAAAACATTTGTGAAAGAGTGTAAAGTTTCTTGGGGGAACGCAAAACGTTTGAGAGAGAACGTAAAGTTCCTCGGAGAATGCAAAACATTTGTGAGAGAACGTAAAGTTCCTCGGGAAATGCAAAACATTTGAGAAAGAGTGCAAAGTTCCTCGGGGAACGCAAAACATTTGAGAGAGAACGTAAAGTTCCTCGGGGAATGCAAAACATTTGTGAGAGAACATAACGTTTCTTGGAGAATGCAAAACATTTGTGAGAGAACGTAAAGTTCCTCTGGGAACGCAAAACATTTGTGAAAGAGTGTAAAGTTTCTTGGGAACACGAAACATTTGTGAGAGAACGCAAAGTTCCTTGGAAACGCAAAACATTTGAGAGAGAACGCAAAGTTCCTTGAGAACGCAAAACACATTCGAGAGAGAACGCAAAGTTCCTTGGGAACACAAAACATTTGTGAGAGAACACAAAGTTCCTTGGGAACGCAAAACATTTGAGAGAGAACGCAAAGTTCCTTGGGAAACGCAAAACATTTGTGAAAGAGTGTAAAGTTTCTTGGGGGAACGCAAAACATTTGAGAGAGAACGCAAAGTTCCTTGGGAACGCAAAACATTTGAGAGAGAACGCAAAGTTCCTTGAGAACGCAAAACATTTGAGAGAGAACGCAAAGTTCCTTGGGAACACAAAACATTTGTGAGAAAACACAAAGTTCCTTGGGAACGCAAAACATTTGAGAGAGAACGCAAAGTTCCTTGGGAAACGCAAAACATTTGTGAAAGAGTGTAAAGTTTCTTGGGGGAACGCAAAACGTTTGAGAGAGAACGTAAAGTTCCTCGGAGAATGCAAAACGTTTGAGAGAGAACGTAAAGTTCCTCGGAGAGTGCAAAACATTTGTGAGAGAACGTAAAGTTCCTCGGGAAATGCAAAACATTTGAGAAAGAGTGCAAAGTTCCTCGGGGAACGCAAAACATTTGAGAGAGAACGTAAAGTTCCTCGGGGAATGCAAAACATTTGTGAGAGAACATAACGTTTCTTGGAGAATGCAAAACATTTGTGAGAGAACGTAAAGTTCCTCTGGGAACGCAAAACATTTGTGAAAGAGTGTAAAGTTTCTTGGGAACACGAAACATTTGTGAGAGAACGCAAAGTTCCTTGGAAACGCAAAACATTTGAGAGAGAACGCAAAGTTCCTTGGGAACGCAAAACATTTGAGAGAGAATGCAAAGTTCCTTGGGAACGCAAAACATTTGAGAGAGAAAACAAAGTTCCTTGGGAACGCAAAACATTTGAGAGAGAACGCAAAGTTCCTTGGGAAACGCAAAACATTTGTGAGAGAACGCAAAGTTCCTTGGGAACGCAAAACATTTGACAGAGAACGCAAAGTTCCTTGGGAACGCAAAACATTTGAGAGAGAACGCAAAGTTCCTTGGGAAACGCATTTGTGAAAGAGTGTAAAGTTTCTTGGAGGAACACAAAACATTTGAGAGAGAACGCAAAGTTCTTTGAGAACGCAAAACATTTGAGAGAGAACGCAAAGTTCCTTGGGAACGCAAAACATTTGAGAGAGAACACAAAGTTCCTTGGGAATCGCAAAACATTTGAGAGAGAACGCAAAGTTCCTTGAGAACGCAAAACATTTGAGAGAGAACGCAAAACATTTGAGAGAGAACGCAAAGTTCCTTGAGAACGCAAAACATTTGAGAGAGAACGCAAAACATTTGAGAGAGAACGCAAAACATTCGAGAGAGAACGCAAAGTTCCTTGGGAATCGCAAAACATTTGAGAGAGAACGCAAAGTTCCTTGGGAACGCAAAACATTTGTGAGAGAACGTAAAGTTCCTTGAGAACGCAAAACATTTGAGAGAGAACGCAAAGTTCCTTGAGAACGCAAAACATTTGAGAGAGAACGCAAAGTTCCTTGGGAACACAAAACATTTGTGAGAGAACACAAAGTTCCTTGGGAACGCAAAACATTTGAGAGAGAACGCAAAGTTCCTTGGGAACGCAAAACATTTGAGAGAGAACGCAAAGTTCCTTGGGAAACGCATTTGTGAAAGAGTGTAAAGTTTCTTGGAGGAACACAAAACATTTGAGAGAGAACGCAAAGTTCTTTGAGAACGCAAAACATTTGAGAGAGAACGCAAAGTTCCTTGGGAACGCAAAACATTTGAGAGAGAACACAAAGTTCCTTGGGAACGCAAAACATTTGAGAGAGAACGCAAAGTTCCTTGGGAAACGCAAAACATTTGTGAAAGAGTGTAAAGTTTCTTGGAGGAACACAAAACATTTGAGAGAGAACGCAAAGTTCTTTGAGAACGCAAAACATTTGAGAGAGAACGCAAAGTTCCTTGGGAACGCAAAACATTTGAGAGAGAACACAAAGTTCCTTGGGAACGCAAAACATTTGAGAGAGAACGCAAAGTTCCTTGGGAAACGCAAAACATTTGTGAAAGAGTGTAAAGTTTCTTGGGGGAACGCAAAACATTTGAGAGAGAACGCAAAGTTCCTTGGGAACACAAAACATTTGAGAGAGAACGCAAAGTTCCTTGAGAACGCAAAACATTTGAGAGAGAACGCAAAGTTCCTTGGGAACACAAAACATTTGTGAGAAAACAAAGTTCCTTGGGAACGCAAAACATTTGAGAGAGAACGCAAAGTTCCTTGGGAAACGCAAAACATTTGTGAAAGAGTGTAAAGTTTCTTGGGGGAACGCAAAACATTTGTGAAAGAGTGTAAAGTTTCTTGGGGGAACGCAAAACATTTGAGAGAGAACGCAAAGTTCCTTGGGAACGCAAAACATTTGAGAGAGAACGCAAAGTTCCTTGGGAACGCAAAACATATTTGAGAGAACGCAAAGTTCCTTTGGAACGCAAAACATTTGAGAGAGAACGCAAAGTTCCTCGGGAAACGCAAAACATTTGTGGAAGAGCGTTAGGTTTCTTGGGGGAATGCAAAACATTTGAGAGAGAACGCAAAGTTCCTCTGGGAACGCAAAACATTTGTGAGAAATTGCGGTGGGAACACAAACATTTTGCAAGGAAACACAAAGTTCCTAGGGGGAATGCAAAAGTTTTGTGTGTGATCGCAAAGTTTAAGGTAACAAAATTAATTTTTGAGCGAACTCTTTCTTTCAAGTTTAATATGTTTCACTTATGTCCCAGAGTTCACTCTTACAAATTGATACGGTACATGCAATCTATGTATGTTAATGAGTGGCGCCACTCATGCAAATAAACACCCCCTCATTGTGGGACCCTCACATACTGAGAAATCATTGTGAAGCACACATACATAAACCCACACTCAATTGTTGTTTTTTTTCTGTTATGTAATGGAGCTCATTCAAGACTGGTGAGTCATCTGGGCCAAGAGAATGAGAGACCAAGAGAGAGAAAGAGAATAACCCAACATATAATCTCCTGTGTGAAAAGCCCAGTGTTCATAGCAGAGGATACAACATTCTGGAAACTGATGGCAATCATTATGGTCTCCTGTTAATAGTTAATCATCTCACATGGAAAACACATCTCTAGGAGTGCTAGGGTTTTGCTCTCAGAGCGGGAAACGTTGATGTCAAATGGAAAGCTAAAGTCATGTGAAACATGTAATGTGGGACAGCTCACCGGTTGCTTTTTTTGTGATTTATAAACACTACTTTTTGTAGAGCAGCAAATTTTCTTATTTGAAACAATTTTGCTTGTTTAAACATTTTTGGTTCACTTGTTTGTGAAGATGTTTACACCAGTTATTTTGATGGGTCTTCTCGTTGTGGTTTTCACACGGTTATGGCTTGTTGGAAAGTTTGACCCCTGGTCATTGTTTAGTTATTCAGTTGCCACAGCAACAGGGCAGGAATGTCCACATCATTGGTTTCAAAGTCCTGTGATTTTTCTAGATTTTTCACAATTAATTATTATCAGACAAAAATTACTAAAAATGTATTGTAGCAGTAAAACAAACTCTAAAAATTCTAAGAAGTGAGGTTAAATGGTGGTACATTGAGCACAGAGTGTGAATACAACAAAATCAAGCATCCCAACCAACACATGATATCGCTCTGTTTATTAATAACACATGCTGCAGTTTTGTCGTCTGCTGCTTTAAATGCTCAAGCTCTTTAAAGCAGGATGGATTCATTCATCAGCTGGAAAAAATCGCTCCGAAAGAGATTCCCACATTAACGCTTCACTGTTGTGGTGTAGACTCTGCTAGTCTTTTATATTTAAAAGAATATATAAGATAATAGATCTTTATTGTTATTGCTATAGTTCACACATCCTTGGTGTGACCAGGCCTTAAAAGTGCAAAACATGCAAAAACTATTTTAATTGAATTCATGAATGTAATCTATGTGTGGGATGAGAGAAAATGGTTCATTAATCCAATGAACTGTTTATATTGTGTCTGTCCTCTTTTGCTCAAAATGATGAATAGCACATATCAACCTGGTTCTGGAACTGATTATTCAGGAACATTTTATTTTAATTTTAAAATGGTCCAAGTCATTAAGTTAATGTGTCGCTGTATTTGCACTAAAATATGTAAATAAAATAAAACACAAATTCATTAATAAACATTTAACAGTGTCCCAGTCTTTTGATTATTATTTCATACACAAGGTTCATTTGGGCTTCAAATTCCGATATTAAAAATTGTAACTTTATAAGTTTTATGATAAAGAGGTTTGCATTGGGGTTCGTGCTTTCACAGGGCAACAATGTTTCTACGTGAAAATGAATTGGGCTCTGATAAAGTGATAGATTAATGTGTGGTTTGGGGATTTTCCAGAGATGGAGATATGAGCTGACCACACGGGCCAGCCTTCGCTCCCCACGTGCATCAATGAGCCTTGGCCGCCCATGACCCTGTCGCCGTTTTCTTTGGACGCTGCCGCCATCCTTCCTTGGACCACTTTTGATAGATACTGACCACTGCAGACCAGGAACACCCCACAAGAGCTGCAGTTTTGGAGGACAAAACTGACAGGACTAAAGCTCTGAGATGGCACACAGTGTGCCATCTAAGAGCTTTAGTCCTGTCAGTTTTGTGTTCTGTCTCACCCACTTATAAATTATAAAGCTGCTTTCAGTTAACTAAGATTTGACGATTGAACTTGTGTTCTGACAACTGTGATGAAAATTTGTAGTATTATGGACGTTGGTGTTTGGTGTTTACTTTAGTCACTGTCACAAGATATATTCACGGCTATTGTCAGTTTTGCCAACTTAACAATTTTGTCACTAGATTTAGCGATTTGCCATGTTTCAGTCACTACTTCATATTTGTTCCGTTGTATAAAAAAACACGCATATATATTTAAATATATAAAATATATAATACAGTATATAAATATAATAATATAAAAATATATACACCGATCAGGCATAACATTATAACCACTGACAGGTGAAGTGAATAACACTGATTATTCTCCATCATGGCACCTGTTAGTGGGTGGGATATATTATGCAGCAAGTGAACATTTTGTCCTCAAGTCAAGTCAAGTCGACTTTATTTATATAGCGCTTTTTACAATGCAGATTGTTTCAAAGCAGCTTCACATTGTTGACAACTCAAAGTTGATGTGTTAGAAGCAGGAAAAATGTGTAAGGATTTGAGCGAGTTTGACAAGGGCTAAATTGTGATGGCTAGATGACTGGGTCAGAGCATCTCCAAAACTGCAGCTCTTGTGGGGTGTTCCTGGTCTGCAGTGGTCAGTATCTATCAAAAGTGGTCCAAGGAAGGATGGCGGCAGCGTCCAAGGAACCGGCGACAGGGTCATGGGCGGCCAAGGCTCATTGATGCACGTGGGGAGCAAAGGCTGGCCCGTGTGGTCCGATCAAACAGACGAGATACTGTAGCTCAAATTGCTCAATAAGTTAATGCTGGTTCTGATAGAAAGGTGTCAGAATACGCAGTACATCGCAGTTTGTTGTGTATGGGGCTGCATAGCCGCAGACCAGTCAGGGTGCCCATGCTGACCCCTGTCCACCGCCGAAAGCGCCAACAGTGAGCATCCGAATTGGACGACGGAGCAATGGAAGAGGTTGCCTGGTCTGAGGAATCACGTGTTCTTTTACATCACGTGGATGGCCGGGTGCGTGTGCATGGCTTACCTGGGGAACACATGGCACCAGGATGCACTATGGGAAGAAGGCAAGCCGGCGGAGGCAGTGTGATGCTTTGGGCAATGTTCTGCTGGGAAACCTTGGGTCCTGCCGTCCATGTGGATGTTACTCTGACACGTACCACCTACCTAAACATTGTTGCAGACCATGTACACCCTTTCATGGAAAAGGTATTCCCTGGTGGCTGTGGCCTCCTTCAGCAGGATAATGCGCCCTGCCACAAAGCAAAAATGGTTCAGGAATGGTTTGGGGAGCACAACAACGAGTTTGAGGTGTTGACTTGGCCTCCAAATTCCCCAGATCTTAATCCAATCGAGCATCTGTGGGATGTGCTGAACAAACAAGTCCGATCCATGGAGGCCCCACCTCGCAACTTACAGGACTTAAAGGATCTGTTGCTAACATCTTGGTGCCAGATACCACAGCACACCTTCAGGGGTCTAGTGGAGTCCATGCCTCGACGGCTCAGGGCTGTTTCGGCAGCAAAAGGGGGACCAACACAATATTAGGAAGGTGGTCATAATGTTATGATCGGTGATCGGTGTATATATATATATATTGCTCAAACATTTACACACTCCTTGCAGAATCTGTGAAAATGTGAATCATTTTAACATAATAGGGGTTATAAAAAATACACAATTTTTTTATTTAGTACTGTCCTAAATAAGATATTTTACACAAAAGATGTTTACATATAGTCCACAAGACACAAAAAATGCTGAATTTATAAAAATTACTCCGTTCAAAAGTTTATGTACCCGCTGTTTTTTGTGCTTGTTTTGTTCTTGAGTCTCTTGTTTGTCCTGAGCAGTTAAACTGCCCAACGTTCTTCAGAAAAATCCTCCAGGTCACACGCATTCTTCAGTTTTCCAGCATCTTTTGCATATTTGAACCCTCTCCAGCAGTGACTGTATGATTTTAAGATCCATCTTTTCACACTGAGGACAATTGAGGGACTCAAACATATATAATACAGCATGTGATCACAGTAGTAGAAGAGAAGCAAACTGACAGAATGCAAATACAACACGATGTCATGCATATACTAATTATTGCATGACATCATATAGCAACTTTTCGAGCTACTTTGAATGTCGTTGGTAATACTGGTAGTGATTTGAGTATTTTATGTAAATAGCTGTGAATGGGACAGTTTGAAAATGACCCCAGTTATTACATGCTGTTGTCAATAACTGATTTAAATCAAATAGAAATAAAAAAAAGATTCCTTATTGAATGTTTTCCCTCCCAAAATGGTGCTTCATCACAATATATTTTTAAAGTGTCTACATGATGGCTGTTTTGTCAAGGAATAACAGTATTTTTAATGCATTTTGTTATTATTTTTTTTTTTTTAGGTAGTAAGTCTGAGAGATTACTGACTAGGATCCCTGCTGATGACATGCAGTCTCAGGTAAGACAAACTTTCAAAGCATCTGTTGAAATTCAAAGCTTGTTCTCTGCATTTCTCTCACCGCTAAACTTATGTTAATGTGAAGTACTTTGCACCTACCTACTTATGATCCTTGGCAGCTCCTGGGCCGTTCAGCATCACCTCGAAAGATGCCCTGGAAACACAGAAAAGAATGAAACGTTACAAACTACCCCTTACACAATGACAGGAGGAGAGAAAGAGAGAGCTATTTATGGACTAGACTTGGATTTCCATGAAAAAGCCCCAGTCCCTGTTCCCCCAGCTCACAAAGGCATCTCCATGATTTAACAATATACAGTTTCACCATCTGTGAGAACACAGGGATCTTCCCATGACCCCTAGAGTTCAAACAGAGAACGGGAGCATTATTCAGGTCAAAGAGAGAGCAGAAAGTGAGGGATGGTGGGGTTCAATTCAAGAGGGAGAGGAAAGAAGGTCAGGCAGACGTTTGGGAATGCAAAACTTACCCAGCAATGCTAACCTAACCTGTTATCACCACTCTGGTGACCTCGTAATGGCCGTGTTGGCCTAGAATCATGCCTTAGGGAGATTGAATGAGGGACCTCACTAAAACAGGGCCTTATAATGAAGTAGTAATGATTTGCCACTTGTGGCACCTCTAACTAAGACTACAAAGGGACCTTTTTCTGTAAGAAGGTGGAACATGGTCTTAAAATCTAAAATGGACTAATATGGTAATTTCATTTTCATACTTAGAAAAGGTATAACAAAGCCCTTCAAAAAACTGGTCACAGTAAAAATACAATATAATATAATATGATATAATATAATATAAGCGACTTACAAATGAGGAGAGCAATAGAAGCAATCAAACCAACAATAGGGCAACAATATGCAAGTGCCGTGACTAGATTAAAAAAAATTTATATATATATAATAGTAATTTTTCATATTAATGGGCCAAGTGTTGACGAAAAATATGCATCTTCAGCCGTTTCTTGAAAAAGACTAAAGACTCAGCAGCTCAGGTAGAGTTAGGCAGGTCATTCCACCAGCTTGGAACAGTCAAGGTTAAGGTCCATGAAAGTGATTTTGTGCCTCTTTGGGATGTCATTCACTTGCAGAATGCAAGCTTCTGGAGGACACGTAGGTCTGAAGTAAGGAGTTTAGGTATAGAGTGCAGAGCCAGTGGTTGTTCTGTAGGCAAACATCAGTGCCTTGAATTTATTGTGAGCGGCGATTGGCAACCAGCACAGTTTTATGAGGAGAGTTGTGACGTTTGACGTTGACAAGGTGCAGAGGTTTGACAGTGTATGCTGGAAGGCCTGCTAAGAGAGCATTACAATAGTCCAGTCTGGATAGAACAAGAGCTTGGACAAGGAGTTGTGTAGCATGTTCTGATAGGAAGGGCCTGATCTTCATAATGTTATATAAGGCAAATCTGCAGTACCCAGCAGTTCAAGCAATGTGGTCTGTGAAGTTTTACTGATCATTGATCACAATTTCAAGGTTCTTGGCTGTCCTGGATGGAGTTATAGTTGACGAACCTAGCTAAATAGAAAAGTTGTGATGAAGTGTTGGGTTGTCTGAGACCACAAGCAGTTCTGTCTTCCCAAGGTTGAGTTAAAGGTGGTGGTCCTTCATCCATCAAGAAATATCTGTCAGCACAATATAATATAATATCGAAACCAACTGAAATAGAAATGAAAGTTTCACTCATTAAATTTGGGTAATTGGGTAACTCGGGTGATAAATTAAACCAGTTCTTCGGCAGCGAACTACCTCTCAATATTAAAGTCAAACAGATTTTACTCTTGCTACACTAGCATCTTAAAATTCTGCTAATTTGGCCAAATATGCATCACTACCCTTGCGGAAAAAAAGTACACTTTAGCATACTTTTAAAAAGAGTACTTATTACGGAACTAATACAGTATACATTAAAAGAACTAAATGTAATGTGAACTAAATGTAATGCTTTCAGACAATTAGGGTGTGTTCACACTTGTAGTTCTTTTGGAAAAGATACATTTAGTCAATTTAGTTCACTTAGTGTTCACACTGTCATTGTTAAGACCGAACCTAAAAATAAAATGAAAAAAAGGCTTTTATGGCGTATGTTTTGCGACAGAACATCCCAAACAATACTGTGTTCTGGGCTAAATTCTAGGTAATAAAAAAAAAAAAATCTCTGTTTTTCTCTCAGAAAAGTGTGGAGGTGTATGATCATCTTAATGGCTCGCGGATCATTTTCTCAGATGAGGCTCTTCCCGGCAGTGGATCAAGACAGCACTTCATGACTCCGGATATGACCCAGGAAGTAGTTGTAATCTCTCCTGGTCTTCCTACACCTCCGTTAAGTCCGTTCCACAACAGTTCAGCCGCTTTGTCTGCTCAGCACAAGGCAAGAGCACATCCGTAACACATTACTGTTGCAGACATTATTCCATTATACCATGTGTGTTGGGATACTATTCATATACACTGGGATCCAAAAGTCTGAGATGTTTGAAAATGTAGAACTCAAAATCTAACTTAAACATATATATATATATAACTTTATTTCAACTTTATTTTCAACTCTATTCTGTTCAATTCATCACTAAACTTTTCCACATTATGCCACTAACCTTGGTTGACTAGCTTTGACACAGTGTTGTTATTGTTAACTAAAGCAAAATATTATAATTTTTTTGTTAATTGAAATATAATATTAATTGAAATCAAATATAAAAACTAGATGGAAAAGTTAAACTTAAAAATCTTAACTTTTCTTAATTCTTAATTCTTAGCATTTAACTGAAATAAGTTGAAGTACTATAATGACTAAACCGAAAATTTAAATAAAAATAAATTCACATATTTTAAAAGGAAATTAATAAAAATGACAAAGCACATGACAAAATTAAAATAAAATGAAAACTGAAAATATAAAAATAAAAGCTAATTTAAAGTATCAATACTATAATAGTAAATAAAGGTAACACTTTATTTTACGGTGTCCCTGTTACACATTTTACATGTAGTTACTATAGTAATAACAGTCAATTATGCATAGTTACATGCAAATATCCCTAAACCAAACCTTAACCATAACCATAATTATATAGTAAGTACATGTAGTTAATTACTATTACTTAGTACTTAATTGTATAATTACACTGTAACAATGACACCTTCAAATAAAGTGTATTCTAAATAAATAATACCAAAATATCACTGCTTTGACTTTGTTACACACTGACTTGGAATGAATGTTTTCAGGCACATAATTTGTATTGCTCTGCCCCCTTGTGGCGTTAATTAAAAAAGGATTCTTAGGATACAGTATGTTAATCCTTTTTATAGTTTTAAAGATAGCACAAGGATTTGTTTGCACATTTTATACTGCAATGAAATTCAGACATTTATAAGTGCAACTTAAGTGTCGTAATATTTTTGAGGCTTTTACTAAAGTGTTACTGATAAAATATTTCCTATTTACACACATTCTCTTTAATTCACTGTTAATACAAATGTTATTGTCAAATACTGTATCTCTGAATGTGCACTAATGTTTCATCAGGTCACAGAGGTCAATGGAGGCGGATTTCCATCACGCAGTTTCGGATCCTACTATGGAACGACAAATGGTAAATCAACACATGACTACAAGACTTTTTTTGTATTAAGTGCTTGTTCCTCTCAAACTGTCAAAACATTTGATTAGTTGTGGTGTTACTAGACTTAATTAAAATAATTATTATGTGTATCTTATTTGTGGTGATAAGTAAATATAAGAATAGGTTTCTGTCCTAGAATTAGAAGAAATTGGAAAATTTGAAATTAGAAAAAAAATAGATACTATGCAATTCCATATGTGTTTAATTTGTTATCTCTCCCCCCTTTTAGCTGGATTATCCAATGGCGGAATACAGAGTGGAGGTTCTGCCACATTGCCCAGGACTTCTGCCACCCGAGAGGAGCGCTTAATAAAGTTTTCTGGAATCGGTCCTGTAGATGAGACGGGGATGCCAATCGCATCCCGATCTGTGAGTCTCGCCCAACATACTCTCTCTGAACCACTGCAATCCCAGAATGCATTCATGCTTCACACCTTCAGCAAGCTAGAAATTACAATGAAACCCAAGGCCATTTTATCCTGTATACTGTATGGCTGTTTAAACAAGCCATGCATACACAGTGTTTGCTAGTTATCACATCCTTAAAAAAAGACTAATGTTCTTGAAAAGCATAATCTAACATAATCTTTGGGCCCTATTTTACAATCTGAGCGCATGGTCTGAAGCGCATGCCGCAGGTGCACTTATGGAGTGTCTAGTTTAACGACGGAAAAAACGGCTGCCGCGCCAGACACCAAAAGAATTGTCCCTAGTCTCTTAATGAGTCATGGGTGTGTTTTGGGTGTAACGTGCAATAAACCAATCAGAGTCTCATCTCCCATTCCCTTTAAAAGCCAGTTGTGCTTGCACCATGGCGGATTGCTATTTACATGGCGGAATTTGCAAGAGGAAAGACTGAACGCTTCTCCAGAGAGTATACACGCATTGTGCACCCGCTTATAGGCGCATTATACTAACGCGCCCTATAAATAACACAAAAAATACTTTAGACCAGGTTTTTGTTGGTCAATGGTGCAGTCGTTTTCAGTTGCCTCAAAATAGCAACGCGCCAACAATGTGCCTGAACACACCTTATTTTCAGACCAGCACTCCCATGGGTGAACAGATGGGCGCGAGTGCATTTACTATTTAAACAACGTGGCGCTGGATGTGAAAATGATAACTGCGCCTGGCTGAAACTAGCAAAAAACACTTGCGTTGTGCCTGGCATCGCATTGCGCCGGGTGTAGGGCCCTTTATTTTAACATTCAAGAAATAGATTTTTAAAATTTATTAGAATAGATTTGTTGAGCTTTTTTATTCTGTTGAGACATTTTACTTGTAAACAATGCAAAAAATATTACAAATACAAAATTACAAATATTTTGTACAGAATTTATGTCATTATGTTTTGTTTTTATTTTGAAGAATGCATTTTTCTCTTTCCCAACTCTTTCACCAGAGCGTAAACAAGCCTAAGGACTGGTATAGGAGCATGTTCAAACAAATCCACAAGAAACCAGAGGGTATGTGCTTTCTCTCACTCTCTCTCTCTCTCTGAAACAATGAGGAAATTCCTCTCTGTTATTGTCTGTCACATTTTGCATGGTCCAGAAAGAATAAAGCCAAACTCTGGCTTAGAAATGTTAGACCTCATTTCTTGAACATTGTTTAACCTTTCACCACATGTGGAACTCAATGAGAAAGTGCACAATTGACCCTTTGAAAGTGGAACCAGATAGGCTTTACTGAGCATGATGGGATTACCGCACTGTGTCTCTCCTTCATCAGTGAAACTTCTGAGTTAGAAGATACCGATTTCAAACTCTTAAAAATGTCAAGAGCAGGAACTATGATTGTAAATAACAAATAAAACTGGTTTTAGGACAACAGCAAAAGAACAGCATCAGGAGTGTGGAGTATTGCTGTAACACAAACTCCATCTGAAATGTATGCAGTGCTTTACCACTAATTACTGTTACAAAACTTCACAAGAACCCTCTAGGATATTTGGCCAGAGTCCTGAGCTTGATTAATGTACAGAGGTTTGCTGTTGCAGTTTAATAACTGGAACAGCACCTGATGTAGTTGAGTAATTATCAATAGCATAATGCAGTGTTAACACATCTTGCTCAATTTGTTTCCATAGACACCTTGTTTGACTCAGAATTACTGAGCTTATAGAGAGAAAGAAGTTAATAGCGAGCTATCATATGGTAAGCTTACATGGTATCTGGTCTTTAAATAGTACAGCAAGTAGTGGATTTAAATGACACTTTTATCTAAAGAGACTTACAGTACAGTTATTACACAGACAATCTGTCTTGTTGTGATAGTGGTAATAGTTCATGGATTGCTCTGTGCTAACCAGCAACCTATTGCTTAAAGCTTATGCCACTACATTCACCCCTTAGATATTGATATTATTTTAGCTAATAACTATAAAGATGAGGCCAAATATCTGAAGTTCAGTACAGATAAAACATGTTTTCTTAGTTTCATGCATTTAATTGGTTATAGGTATTATGTTATTATGTTAAAATTCTATACTAAACAATCTATGCTACAGTTCAAAAGTTTAAGGGTCAATAAGAATTTTTTAAATATTTTTTAATGTTTTCTGTTCACCAAGCATAAGAGATTTTATTTGATAAAATGCATTTATTTTATAATGCTGCATTTATTTGATCCAAAAAATACAGTAAAACTATAATATTGTTAAAATGTTTGATTAAAATAGTTTTCTAGTTTTCTAATTATACATTTTAGATTTAAAAATCAAATTTATTCCTGTGACTCCATATGACTGTCATATGATTCTTCATAACTCATTTTAATATGCTGATTTGGTGCTCAAAAACATTTCTTATTATCAGTGTTGCAAGCAGCTGTGCTGAATTATAAATATTTTTATTATAGATACTCAGTTTTGATCATTTTTTTTTCTTTTTACACATGTTGCATGTACTAGCTATAGTAATAACAGTAAATTGTGCATAATTAAATGCAACTAACCAAGCCAAACCCTATCATATGTACATGTTAATTCATATTAGTACCTAATTATATAACACCTTAAATAAAGTGTGACCAAAAACACTTTGTGTATATGGTAGTGTATACAATTCTATACTATTTTGTCTAAATATTTAAACTAAAAGATTAAAGCTAAAGATTAGACTGATATTAAATCATTATTGTTTTGTAAAGATTTAAAGAAACTAATTTAAATGTAGAAATAGGACAAATTAGTCAAATTTAATATAATATAATATTGATACATTTTAAAAATTCTAATATTGGCTCATAACCTAGCATTTTATAATGCATAATGCACTAGCTAAATAGCTAGTTAGTGTCATTTATTCTAATTTAATTTTGTATGTTTTACTCATGTAGAGTCTGAGCTTGACTGGAGAGAAAGTAAGTAGCAAAATTCTTATATTTTATATGAAAACATTATCTTTATTTCCTAGGCTCTGTAATATGTAACTACTCAGCCAGACAGAAGCATACATTGTGCTACAGTTACTGTATGTGTTTTACAGTTATTTGTGTCTAATGAAAATGTTAACGCATTCTGTTTAATGTATTCGGATAAAGACATTGAATAAAAGTGTGAAACTTCTACAAGCTCTCATTGATATATTTTTAATGCCCACAGGGAAGCTGTCATCATCGCCTCCCCCAGATTCTGCCCAGCAGGACAGGCGCTCAGACCCCTTCACGCTCACCCCGCACGGAGCCCTGCCCGACTGGTGAGAGAGAGAGTTAGAGAAGTTACAGAGACACTGGGCAGGTTTGGATTTGTTGCTGCAAGATCCAACAATGATTGCTTAGTAAAGTGGCCAGTCTTTGTGTTTGTGTGTACGGGATTTTGTTACAGGGCTGATCTGGGCGATACAGGGAAGCACCCAGAACCAAAGAGTATTTTTGACTTCGAGCCTGGAAAGGGAGAAGCGGTAGAAGATCGTAACAAGGTAAGAGACAGCTGTCATCCACCATCAGCTGAGCATCTGACAACCTCTTCATGCATTTTAACAAGAAGTATTGTCATTTAAACACGCAGAAAGACTGGTGGGGTCTGTGTGTATTATAATGTTTTGTAGGAAAAAGTTTGAGCCAAAGCGTTTTTTTTTTAGTTTGCCAGTTGCCCAAGGCATTATTGTGTCTGTTGAATGCCTATTTGTGGATTTGACTAAACAATATTGACAGTTTACCTCTATTAAGGCAACCATCACTATTTCTAATGCTCATGTTCAGGCTAGGGTTAATAAAACATGCTTGAATTTGGTGTTTTGAAAATAAATTCAACACCCACGTTTTAAAATGGGTGGCATGCCATAAAAGATTGAGTGATTGAGAAGGTTCTGGGGAAGTACAGTAGTTGTGCCCGTCTTGCTGGGCAGAATTTGGGCGATGAGATGAGGACAGCTTCCCTATAGGCATTAAAAAAAGACATATCAATTGCCCCTTTCAAACAGCAATCCTGGTAAATTACCGTAAAATTACCAGAATGACTTTTCCGGTAAATATATAAATGTGCTGTTCACACAAGCAACTGTGTTCCATCTTTTTTACAGGTAAGATTCCATTCACACATCAGTACCAAAATACCGGTGTTGTGTCGAAGTCTGTTTTTCCTATGTTTCCTGTGGACTGTCTAACCCTACCAGTAACCTAAGAGAAAAGACTTTGACGTTAAGACCAGTAAACCTTTAAATGCTGAGCCGTCTTCTTCATCCATATAATTGGAAGCGCTTTAGTTTCACTATGTGACTAAAATGTTTTGACTTCTGATTGACAGGCATAAGGGGATGATCACACAGAATGGGGGTTTGCCTTAAAGGCCCACTGAAGTGCCTTGAAATACATAACATTCTTTCTGCAGCATTATTCAATGTGTTGACGTAATTTCCACTGAAACAGGAAGATAGTTTGGGACATATCGAACAGCACCTACCATTTTAAAAAAAGTAGCCAATAGCGTTTTGTTTATATCACAGCTCGGCCAGAGCCTTTGAGGTCACTAAAGCCGCAGTTTCCTCCTCTAACTGTTTCTCCTCCATATTGCTTTAAAATATAGCATTCTGTTCAGGATTCAAATTAGTTCGATACCAGAAACCAGACTTCATACGCCCCAATGGTCTGAATTGTTCCCTGTCCTCTTTATTGTGCCATTCACCATGTAGAAAATAGTAAACGTGTGAACAAGTGACCAATTTTAGCTGCAGCTTCAGCATATATTTGGGGGAGGGATGCTTAGATTCTAGAGCATTTGTTCGGATAGAAAATCTGATGAGAAGCTTAAGTGCAGAGTGATGTCATCATAGTCATTGATCCATGTTGGCAGAAGTGAGAGACTGTAAGTTTTGAATGCTTGTATCTTCTTAATACAAATTTTGTCATTGTTTTGGAGCACACTATCTTATAGATAACAGTAAGTCTAAAAGTCTATAAGCCAAAAACTTAATGGGGACTTAAAAAGTACTGCAGTCACTATAGTACGCAATAATACCTGCAGAGTTGCAGTGCGGATGAATGGAGAAGAAGGCAGGGTCTTGAGCACAAGACACAGCACAAAGGTCAGACGGCCCTTTACATAGAAATGTTTACACAGAAAAACATTTAAAAGCAGCGGAATTTACCGTTAACAGCTCCGACAGAGCTTTATGATTGGCCCAAAGCAAACTTCTGACCTTGTATGCTCATAACGGTGATCTTCCTTTTTTTTTTCTTTTTTTTTACTTTATTTATATAGCGCTTTTTACAATGCAGATTGTTTCAAAGCAGCTTCACAGTGTTAAACAGGAAAATAATGAACAGAATTTGATTCGGCTGTACAGCCGCTCTGGAGAAAACGGTGATGTCATCGAGCTCATTTCAATTATCATATATATTCAAGTAATGAAGTTGATATAATTTAGTTTAGTAATTACATTTATTTGGATATTTATTTGAAAATTTAGTGTCCCCACTAAACTTTTTATATACACTACCAGTCAAAGGTTTGAGAACGGTAAGATTTTTAAATGTTTTTAAAGAAGCTCTGCTCACCAAGGCTGCATTTATGTTATTAAAAATACAAAAAAGCTGTAATATTGTGAAATATTATTAAAATGTAAAATAACTGTTTTCTATTTGAATATATTTTAAAATGTAATTTATTCCTGTGATGCAAAGCTGAAATTTGAGCTTCATTGTAATCATTGTAATATGCTGATTTGATGATCAAGAAACATTTCTGATTATTATCAATGTTGAAAGCAGTTGTGTAAAAAATTTTTTTTTATGATTCTTTGATGAATAGAAAGTTCAAAGAACAGTATTTATCTGAAATAGAAAGCTTTTGTAACATTGTACTACCGTTCAAAAGTTTTGGGTCGGTAAGAATATATATATATATATATATATATAATTTATTCAGCAAGGATGCATTAAATTGATCAAGTGACAGTATTAGAGACATTTATAATGTTGCAAAAGCTTTATATCTCAGATAAATGCTGTTCTTTTGAACTTTCTATTAAAAAAATTGTACACAACTGTTTTCAACATTGATAATAATAATAAATGTTTCTTGAGCAGCAAATCAGCATATTACAATGATTTCTGAAGGATCGTGTGACTAAGACTGGAGTAATGATGCTGAAAATTCAGCTTTGAATCACAGAAATAAATTGCATTTTAAAATATATTCAAATAGAAAACAGTTATTTTAAATTGTAAAAATATTTCACAATAATACTGTTTTTGCTGTATTTTGGATCAAATAAATGCAGCCTTGGTGAGCAGAAGAGTCTTCTTTCAAAAACATTGAAAATAGTAATGTTTCCAAACTTTTGACCGGTAGTGTATGTTACATGTACTTACCATATAATAACAGTTAATTATGCATAATTACATGCAACTAACCTTAAACCAAACCCTAATCCTACCCTAATCCTAAAGTACATTAATTAATATTACTCAGTTCTTAAATATACAATTACACTGTAACAACGACACTTTAAAATGAAGAGTAATTTACTAACTTCTCATAACGGGGAAATGAGAAGATCTGATTTACCGGTATTTTTGAAAAGGTCCTGTAAACACATGATTGCTTAACAGTAACTTACCGGTAATTTACCAGTAAAGAAAGGGGCTAAATGAGCTTATAGATATTTTACACTTTCATAACTGTAAACTGTTTTATAACTGTTTTATAACACACTTTATAACTGGGCACAAATAACTGTAAAACACATTATGCTTCTGTCTGGCTGAATAGTTACCTAATACAGAGCCCAGGAAATAAGAATAATGTTTTCATATTAAATATAACTATTTTGCTACTTTCTCTTGAGTCAAGCTCAGGCTCTAAAAACATACAAAAGGAAATGATAAGAAATGACGCTAACTAGATGAATTAGCTTTACTAATTAATTAGGTTGATATATTGCTACCATATCATAGGCGGAGTTTCACTTTTGTGCTTGGGGGGCACCTTGGGGTATAATTTATATTATAAATAATAATAATAATAATAATAATAATAATAATAAAAAGGAATTGAATAATTAAAGGATTAATTGGATTTAAGGGATTTAAGGGAATAAATAAATATGAATGGTAAAATAAGTTCTAGGTCTAATTGTAGGCTAATGAAGTAGGCTAATCAATTTAAACTATTTGTAAATACTATTTTATCGTAAAATGTGCACAAATTCACTCTTATTCGTATGTCTAATATGTAGAAAATGCAAAAAAAAATTTGCCTTGCCGTCACAGTAATTTATGAATTAAATGAATCATGATCGCATTTTTTCAATTCAAAAGGCGAAATTTCATAATAATTTGAGTAGTTTGCATCACTAGACAGTCTATTACCGTTGGTAGCTTAACATTTTGTATCATAAAACAGTTGTCTAATACTTGCATCTACTTAAATCTTTTGACGAACTCTCGTTCTTTGATTTGATTGGCCATCTCGATCATTTTGACATTGACGAACTGCTAGACCGCTGAGGTAGAGCACCCTAAAAAATGAATCATCCTTAAAAGTAACTTTAAATTTTTTTTGTCATCCTAAAAACAATGATCTTTACTCATTCTACACTAAAAGGATAAGATAAGACAAATAAAATGAGAAAATATGAATTGTACTATTTTTTTCATTCATAGCTCAGACAAAATCATTGGCATTGCCCATTTTTAATCTATCAGTATTGATTGATATTGAATATTCAATTGTATATAATAATTTGCCCTATCAAGGCACTGGATTTCTATCTGTGCTATTCATGCGTTCCCCTTCTAGATTATAGATTACTTAGAAAACAGATTTTTGTATATTCCTCAAAATGCGTAAACACACAATACATGTAAACAAGCCAAGTCACCTTTATTTATATAGTGCTTTATACAATACACATTGTTTCAGTGCAGCTTTACAGTGATAACAGGAACATGATTCAATGATGCAAACAGTTCATTTGAGCTTAACAGCAGCTCTAAAATAAAATAGTGTCATTGTTCTGTTGAAGTCGGATAGTGTTGATTCAGTTCTGTTGTAAAGATCATCAATTCTAAAATGATTTTATTTAATCTATAAAGCAGTTCTGCAGAAAAACATATCATCGTCCAGCTCAGTTCAGTTCTCAGCGCAGTCAAATATTGTTGAATATGAATTATCCCCAACTAAGCAAGCCAGAGGCAACAGTGGCAAGGAACCCAAACTCCATCAGGTGACAGATTGGAGAAAAAAAGCCTTGGGAGAAACCAGGCTCAGTCTATGAACGAACACAGTGTGAGTATGATCCAGGCTGCATCACAAGTCAGAATTCAGATTGTGGATCGGTATAAATGTACAATATATAACTCTTTTTTTAATGTCCGGATAATATAACACTATAGCTGGTTACAATGTAATTTGTTACTGTAAACAAATTACCTTTTTTAGTAAAAAGTACATTTTAAAAATCTGCAGATTTGATTACATTACTTGTGTTCAGTTTTATAGGAATTCTGTATGCCAAATAGTTCCTATATTCTGTATCCTAAGTATTATTTCCCATGTTCTGTAATTGTACGAAATGTTCATGCTTTATGCAAAGGCAAAAATAATTTTAAACACTTATACCATCAGTAATTATGAATCAGATTTTCTTATTTGGTTCTGACATCACAGAGGCCTATAAAGTGGTGTCATTCGGGGGCCATGAGCGAATTTGGATTATTAGTTAACATAAATTCTCAGAAAATTCTCAGATTAAGATGTTTGTCAGGACTCCTGATTGTTTATGACTGACTTTACGTCTGGCTCTGTGTGAAAAAGAGAATAAA
This sequence comes from Rhinogobio ventralis, assembly GCA_039654625.1. Lineage (NCBI taxonomy): Eukaryota > Metazoa > Chordata > Actinopteri > Cypriniformes > Gobionidae > Rhinogobio > Rhinogobio ventralis. The sequence continues at coordinate 11,343,111 of CM077211.1, forward strand.
AGAATCTATTGTTTCATCTCCAGTTGTGGAGCTGTGTGAAGGAGGGCTGTCTTGTGATTCGTATTAAACCTGTTAACCGGTTGTGTGATTTAAAATCACCATGGTTTTTAGGTTGTCAAGTGCTGTTACTTCTTTTCATTCTGTTTTCCCTCATTTGCCTTAATGTGACAGCTATCATCTCATCTATTAAAGACAGCTTTGCTTTGTTGACATATTTGAAAGATGCATCACTTATCATGTCTTAATATGTTCTGGATGTCTGACTTGGCTTCAGTAAGGTTGTTAGCTGCCATTCATTTAAATTCTGCTCTTTAGGTAACCATTACTTATTATTTGCCTAAATGTGGCTTAATTGTATCGTATGATGTTGTAGTCTCAGTTGGTATTTGATTTGTTTCAGTCTCTGAGGTCTGAGTCACAGCTGCCTTTATATCACACCCCGGTGAAACCTCAATCCCAATCTCCATCCATAGAGGTGAGTGTCTGCAGTTGTATACTGCTGCATCAAACATCAGTCTGAACATATCTCGCTTTCTAACAATCTGTTATTATTATATTAATAGCGAATCCCAACCATACATTTTTCTATTATAAAAGTAATACTGTTAATAAGGTGCACATTATTTTCTGATTAAAGGTCTATGATCTGGTTAAATCTTTATTCTGAAGAAGATATTTTCATGCTGTTGGAATATTCCTGTGTAATCAGCATAATCCGAATAAATGAAGGCTATTCCTTTTCTGCCATTCTCTTCTGCAAATACTGGTAGACGCTCTCTATTGCCATTTATTATGGTGTGTTTTAGGAATTTCCAAATACCTTTTTACACTATCAAAGTTCCTCTAACATGAAATTGCATGAAGTCTCAGTCAGATTACATTTAGATTTGTGTGTTACACCAATAGTTTTACATAAAATATAAATACCACACCAATAGTTTTACATAAAAATACCTATGCTATATGTCAACTGGTTGTCATGCTGTTGTCCAGGCAACACTGGTGTCGGAGCTGAACCGCTTTGAGGCGGAGCTGGACTCAGACATTCGTGGCCTGGAGAGGAAACTGTCGCAGAAACAGCAGCGGCGAGGCAGGGGTGAGGTACTGACTCTCCATTCTACAGATTCCACTCACTATATATATATATATATATATATAGATCAGGCATAACATTATGACCGTTGAAGTGAATAACACTGATTATCTCTTCATCACGGCATCTGTTAGTGGGTGGGATATATTAGGCAGCAAGTGAACATTTTGTCCTCAAAGTTGATGTGTTAGAAGCAGGAAAAATGGCAAGCGTAAGGATTTGAGCGAGTTTGACAAGGGCCAAATTGTGATGGCTAGACGACTGGGTCAGAGCATCTCCAAAACTGCAGCTCTTGTGGGGTGTTCCCGGTCTGCAGTGATCAGTATCTACCAAAAGTGGTTTAAGGAAGGAACAGTGGTGAACCGGCGACAGGGTCATTGGCGGCCAAGGCTCATTGATGCACGTGGGGAGCGAAGGCTGGCCCGTGTGGTCCGATCAAACAGACGAGCTGCTGTAGTTCAAATTGCTCAAGAAGTTAATGCTGGTTCTGATAGAAAGGTGTCAGAATACACAGTGCATCGCAGTTTGTTGTCTACGGGGCTGCATAGCCGCAGACCAGTCAGGGTGCCCATGCTGACCCCTGTCCACCGCTGAAAGCACCAACAATGGGCACGTGAGCATCAGAACTTGGACCACAGAGCAATGGAAGAAGGTGGCCTGGTCTGATGATACACGTTTTCTTTTATATCACGTGGATGGCCGGGTGCGCGTGCTTCACTTACCTGGGGAACACATGGCACCAGGATGCACTATGGGAAGAAGGCAAGCCGGTGGAGGCAGTGTGATGCTTTGGGCAATGTTCTGCTGGGAAACCTTGGGTCCTGCCATCCATGTGGATGTCACTTTGACACGTACCACCTACCTAAGCATTGTTGCAGACCATGTACACCCTTTCATGGAAATGGTATTCCCTGGTGGCTGTGGCCTCTTTCAGCAGGATAATGCACCCTTCCACAAAGCAAAAAAGGTTCAGGAATGGTTTGAGGAGCACAAAACCGAGTTTGAGGTGTTGACTTGGCCTCCAAATTCCCCAGATCTCAATCCAATTGATCATCTGTGGGATGTGCTGAACAAACAAGTCTGATCCATGGAGGCCCCACCTCGCAACTTACAGGACTTAAAGGATCTGCTGCTAACATCTTGGTGCCAGATACCACACCTTCAGGGGTCTAGTGGAGTCCATGCCTCGACGGGTCAGGGCTGTTTTGGCAGCAAAAGGGGGACCAACACAATATTAGGAAGGTGGTCTTAATGTTATTGGTATATATATATATATATATATATATATATATATATATATATATATATATATATATATATATATTCTACAAAGATCTACAAAATACAACCAAACAATCTTTCTGTCATTCAGTTTCAGTTCAACTTCTTGTGGTTTGTGGCCTGTTCATTTCAATATAAAACAAATACTTTTCTCAAAGTTTTAGAGAGTGAGTTTCAAAGAAAAACAGAGACACTGCAGTTAGATAAGACATGGAAATAATTTGAGAAGTTGTATTTGGCGTGCTGTAACAATCTCTCTAAATGGTTTTTAAATCTTTTGGACTTCTAGCCAGACTTTAGTCATCCATTATGACCTCACTGATTTCTTTAAAATTACCGCACCCTTCAGACAAGGTATTAGTCTTAATCTCGTACTTGTTGTGCCAAAACAAAGTCAAAGGTTTTTTCTCAGTTTTTCTCAGCCACTGCTGTTACCTTCCTGTCAGCGTGCTTCAGGTCACTGGATGTAGGCCCTATCTGACAGCTGTGCATGCTGATCCTCTCTGTCACTTCCTGTCATGCTGAACAGCCAAAGTCTGAAGCCGCCCACTGCTGATCTTCCGTTTGAATCACGCCAGCCTGCACAATGTCTGCTCTTTTTAATCCCAGCCGTGTTTATCTGATCCTTTTCTTGCCATGACTCTCTTTCTGTGATTCTTAAAGAGACAGTTCACCCGAAAATATTAATTCTCTCATCACCTGCACACATAAATAATAAATAATGTTTTTTTTTAATGTATTTTTGAAACGACTTTTGAATTAGTTATAGCTTCAAAAATAACCAAATATAATGCTGCCTTCACGTGCAATCGGAAATTTCATACTTCCCACTTGTTGCATTCAAGTGCTTTGTTGTCAGAATGAACATGAATCATGGAGGACACCAGGTTTATTCTTGCCTATTTATTGGGAAAATCTTATTAAAACCAAAATTAAATGTTGTGTCGCATGCACTGACAACCATATAAACATTTACGATGCTATCCAGTCTGCTTTCTGCCGATTCTGTAATTGCGGTCAAATGCAGGCTATTTTCACTGTGTATAAAACATATAATACACTTCAAATGATTACTTGTATATGTAAATATGCACTACATTAATGACAAGACAAGACAAGACTAGCTGTTTTGGGGAAAAAACTAATAAATCATACCTGTCACAGCAGTAGTTCTCCCCGCCACCATGTTTAAAGTTTATGGCTTGCCCATCTCGGGAATCTGGGTATCAAAATTATTTCCGAACTTCCCAGTGGTAAACATGACATCAGAGGGCGTTCATGTGCAATTTTTACCTAGGAAACTCGTGTTTACGATAATTCCAAGAGCATGTGAAGGTAGCATTAATCCATAGATTATTTTATATTATATTATATTATATTATATTATATTATATTATATTATATTATATTATATTATATTATATTATATTATATTATATTATATTATATTTTGAATTGCTATTTGCTTAAATTTGAACAATTAATCTAAAATTAGCTTTTGGCTCAACAAATACTGCACCTTTAATTGTTTAAGGCTTTATGACTCCCCATGTTCTTGTGAATTACAAATTGTTGAAATCTTAGCTGACTACATCACCAGTTCCATCTGATTCAGATTTACAATGCAATGCTGAATACGTGGAGTATAGGACCCAGGGGAGCAGTGCAGCTCTCTGTGCAGGAATGGTCACCGCCTCTTGAGATTGCTTTCGAGCTGCTCCCAAATACTCCTGTTGAACTGTGTCTTTAGGAGAGTTCATGTGTTAGAGGTGAATGAAACAGTGATTTCTACTTTCAGGGAGCTAAAGCCAACACAGCAGCCACAAGAACAGAAGAGAACAGACAAGAAAACAGGTAAGTCTCTGAGTTTACTTTATTATACTTTGGGGAAAATCTGTTCCTAAAAGTCAGCCAAATGTAACAAAACCTCATAAATAAACTTTTAAAAAATATGCACTTTTGCACTTTTTAGGATAGGGTCAGACTTAGACTATAGTAATTGTAATTAGTTTTATATAGGTTATATAGCTTTAAATGGCTTTTAAGTCATGTAAATATAAGCAATGTTTGAAGTGTATATAATATAATATAATATAATATAATATAATATAATATAATATAATATAATATAATATAATATAATATAATATAATATAATATAATATAATTAATAATATAATATTAAGATATTTATCCTGCATCACAATTTCTCTGTATATGTCTTATATGTACCATTATATTACAATATTAAAGTATATGTGAACAGGTGGGATGAAGTAGTTTAATCTTTTGACAAGGCCAGAAGAACAAAAATCCATCAGTTTCGTCTTTGCAATGTTTTGTAGAAATAATATCTGATAATGCGTCAATCTAATTAATTATAATACAATGTGACACATGCAGTAGAATCTCTTATTAAGGTCATATGACATGCCCGGCCTGTCTCCTCGTCTGATTGGTTAATTGTTGACTCTTTGGCCGGCGGCCCACATACCCGACCCCACGTTGAGCTCTTTGTGTGCCTGTACATGTGTTTGTATATTTGTGAGTGTCTACGTGTGTGTGGTCAAATTGAGGATGTCTCAGTCTTTACTCACATGCTTGACCTTGTTCATCCTGTTAATATAGTAGTACAGTATTGGTTCTCAGACTGTATTAGACACAGTTGTCTGTGTCTCCGCAATTGTTCTGCCCGTGTCACTGCTCCACACGCAGTTATCCCCCTCTTTATGAGCTTTGACACAGCAGAGCTATAAAAGGCAAAGTTTGGTCCTTCCAGGTCTGTCCTTCAGATGTTCATGCCCATTATGACACCTTTAGGTTCAGTATTTGCTCGCCAGGGGCCCGTATCTCACTGGATCTGACACATTCTTGAGTTCTCCCTCTGTTTTTCTGTGGCATGTTGATGTTTTCTGCCCCCTTCAGCCCCCTGCTGACTACCTCCCCACCCTCAAAATGCCATAAATGCCCCTGCTGCTACAAAAAGGATACAGAGTGAGGACAGTTTTACAGCTTTCCTTTTTCTGGAAAGATTAATAACCCTGGGGCTGAAAACCTGTAACTGGTTGTTGTGTTCAAGAATTGATATACTGCCATTTTATTAACATAATTTTTGATATAATACACATTATACAGTACATTGTCAAACATTCATCACCACAAGAAAAAAATCAGTAATATAAATAAATATTGTTAAAAAGGCACATTTACTTGAACAAAACACTTAAAATGAGGAATAAATGGGATTAAAAAGTAATTCAAGAGATATTTTATATATACAATATTATCTTGCACAGTATTATATTTTAAAGATGTTTAGAGCAGCAGAAACCTCCACCATTAGTTAAATCTCTCAGGTCTGTCACACGTTCATAAATATTCCCATAATTCAGACTGGATCCTCATAGCTGAGACAGACCATCTGTTGTGTTTTATGGAATTCTTCCTGTCTTCCTGGAGTCTCCCATGTAACTCAGAGGAAGTTTTATTGCTCAAAGCTCAGGAGACTGAGATCTGTGTTGTTCATTTGTGTATCAGTGTTGTCTTCATTTGTTTATGAAATTGTTCAATATAGAGCTGTAAAATGAACGTGAATAGTTTAAAATGTTTGGTCTTGAAAGTTGTTAATGACAAATGTTGGAGTTCATGTTCATTTTCATTGCAGACTTTGGTGTCTTGCATGGCAAATTTGAACACATTTTGAGATATTGTTGATTATTATTATTTTTTTTATCTTTGGAGAAAAACCTGAGAAGGAGTCTCTAATTGATATCCATTTAATCTCTGCTGTCTAGGAGAAACATTTGAGACATGAAAGAGTTCTTGGTTTTTTTTTTTCTTCCTTACTAATAACTAATTATTCTTTTTAAGTGATTATCAGATGTGAACTTTCTCTCACTGTTTTTGACTTCAGTGTTCTTCATTTATATGGGATAGATGTGTCACATGATAGTTTTGTTTTTCTTTTCCAGCTATCCCATAATCCCTTGCTCTGCTGTAAAGCAGGGCACAACAGCAGGCTTCATGCATGCTGATGGTAAGAAACAGTCATCTTCCTATCCCCTCCTGTCCTCTATTTCCTATTTCCTTGTACTTATTGCCAATCTTCTCTCCTCTCATTCCCCAAGGTTGCTTTGCACAATTAATACAAAGTAAACACTTTTTTTTTGTGAAATGAGGAAAACAAATGAAGTCAATCACTATTCATTAGGACGGGAAGTGTGCAACAAGAAGCAGGATGGAGGTCTTGATTGCAGATTAGATTTATCCAGTTGTTTTTCCTGGAGATCAATGCAGAAAGAGTCTGCTACTTTAAACACATTAACATGTGCAGAGCTGGAGGCCCATTGAAATGGTCTTGAGCAAAAAAAAAGTTTTAATGATTCGACACAAGTTAATTTTGATTAAATCTTCAAAGGCCCTGTCCCAAATGAAACCTTAAGCCCTTGCAGACTTCTTCTGAATCCGTGAATTTTCTTGATGTAATGCCGCTTTGACTGCTGGGTAGAAGTCTGCTGCGGAGCTCGTCCCATTGTGGGATCGGCAAAACTTTCAGCATTTGCTATAACAGTTTTCAGCGCATTTTCAGAAACCTCCACCTCCCCCAGTTCCACCTGTATAGATCTGCTGTGTAATTCATGTATGCTATTGTACAACAGCAGCATGTCAAGTCCCGTATTTCCTCTGCAGCAGCAGCAATAACTAACAGCAGCACGTTTTAAGATCTATTCCACCAAGACCAAACATAATAACATTGTCATATCCATTACTAGTGTTGGGAGTAACGCATTACAATTCGAGTTACGTAATCAGATTACTTTTTTCAAGTAACTAGTAAAGTAACGTATTACTTTTAAATTTACAACAAAATATCTGACTTACTTTTTCAAGTAAGTATCACAAGTTTCTTTGTTTTCCCATTTATTAGACACCTCTCCTGTCCCCATGTTGAGAGAAATCAGGAGTAAGTGCAGATTGTGTGTAAACATGATGATTATTGTAGTTCTAGACTAAATGTGAGGATGCATTTAATCATCTCACTTGCACAAAAAATATTCAGTATTCCTCAAAATGAAAAAAAAAAAAAATCAGTGGAATGCAAAAACAGAATACTACGCAAACCTCCAATAATTAAATATGTTAAATAAAACAAATATTTTAATGCATTAAATCTCACTTTATTGACTAATGTACTTGCTGCTGATCTTCGATGATTCAGTTAAATCATAAGCAAAAATAACTAGATTTTTTGTTTTTATTGGTGAAGTGTTAAACTTTATTCTCCTGCATCTTATTCTTTTGCAATCCAGAATGGGCCTTTACATTTGCCCCAAAAAAAAAAAAAAAAAAAAATTATATATATATAAAACAAGCCCAGCCCAGGTGAAAAAATGTAACTCAAAAGTAACATAACACATTACTTTTCTTAAAAAGTAACTAAGTAACACAGTTAGTTACTTTTTAAGGGAGTAACGCAATATGGTAATATATTATTTTTCAATGTAACTTTCCCAAAGTAACACTGTCAAACACTCAGAGAGTTGTCATGACAGAAATATTATTACAATTTAAAATAACAGCAAAGCTGAATTTTCAGCATCATTCTGATTTGCTGTTCAAGAAACATTTGTTATTATTATAATCAATGTTGAAAACAGTTGTGCTGCCTAATACAGTATTTTTGTGGAAACAGTGATAGATTTGTTCAGAATTCTTTGTTGAAAAGAGAAGAACAGTATTTATGTGAAATAAAAGACTTTTGTAACATTATACATTTTTTACTGTCATTGATCAATTGAATGTGTCCTTGCTGAATAAAGTATAAAATAAAAATAAACAAACAAACAAAAAAAACTTACAGACCCAAACTGTGATATAACTTTACATGTTTTGAAATATTCTTGAAAAGAATGTCCTTAAACAACAAATGATCAGACATTCCAGATTATTCCAGATCAACATCCTCTGACATATGAGATTTACTGATCAAAGATAAAAGCCCTCTATGGAAACCCCTCATAACTCCTCTAATGTTTGGATTACACAGCTAAATATGACAGTAAGGTATCCGGCTACAAAAAGAGGTTTAACAGCCCATGTGCACAGAGGCCCTATAGGTTATGGTGTGTAATCCATTTATTTGCAGCAGACAAGATAATTAGAGTTACTTCACATGATCACGACATTCTTCACCCTCGGAGTCAGACGTAAAAGTGCTTAAAGTTGAAGAAGCAAATAATAATTGCATTTTGGTGTATTATGAGCTGATATCTGGTCTGCTCTTCCCTCTACAGGTCGCACACCCTCAGACATGGATTTCCCACCTAAGAAAGAAGAGAGAAAGGTACAGTATTTGATCTCTTTCCTTGAAGTTTGGATGGAAAATACATATTTGACACAGACTGTTTTTGACGCATGTTTTTCCTACACAGATGAAAGCAGCCCGGGCCAAATTTAATTTCCAGGCACAGTCACCAAAGTAAGTAGAAACAGAAGACACAACACAGATGTCATTATTCATAATTATTTTCAGAACTGGATACGGTAGAAGGTTGCAGAGAAGTCTGATTAAAAAAAAATTTGCAAATGCTACTAAAAATAAAATAGTTATTCAGTATTATGCATTAAAAGGGATAGTTCACCCCAAAATTTAAATTTTCCTATAATTTACTCACCTTCAAGACATCCTTGGTGTATATGACATTCTTCTTTCAGACGAACACAATCAGAGTTATATTAAAAAATATCCTGGCTAAACCAAGCATTATAATGGCAGTGAATGGCAGCCCAAAATTTGAAGCCCAAAAAAGTGCATCCATCCATTATAAAAGTACTCCACACGGCTCCGGGGAGTTAATAAAGGCCTTCTGAAGCGAACTGATGGGTTTGTGTAAGAAAAATAACCATATTTAACACGTTATAAAGTAAAATATCTAGCTTCCGACGGACTGCCTTCCGTATTCAACTCACGCAGAAAGTGTAACGCCTCTTGCATTTCAAAATGCTTACGCTACGTCTGATGTCATCGTCGCACCTGTTACGCTTTTTTCGTAAGTTAAATACGGAAGGCGATCTGGCGGAAGCTAGATATTTTACTTTATAATGTGTTAAATATGGATATTTTTCTTACAAAAACCATCGATTCACTTCAGAAGGCCTTTATTAACCCCCCGGAGCCGTGTGGATTACTTTTATAATGGATGGATACACTTTTTTGGGTTTCAAATTTTGGGCTGCCATTATAATGCTTGGAAGAGCCAGGACATATTTTAATATAACTCAGATTGTATTCATCTGAAAGAAGAATGTCATATACACCTAGGATGGCTTGAGGGTGTGTAAATCATGGGGTCATTTTCACTTTTGTAATAATGTCTTTAATAATGTTTTACCACTTTTATAATCACATCCTATCTTCCCTAATCCATTATTGTTCTCTTTGATCGCTCATCCATAGGGAGCTGACCATACAAAAAGGTGATGTTGTGTACATACACCGGCAAGTGGATGCCAACTGGTATGAAGGAGAGCATCATGGGAGAGTGGGAATCTTTCCCACCAGCTATGTGGAGGTATGTCAAGTCAACTTTTATTTACATAGTGCTTTATTAGTACAGATAGTTTCAAAGCGGCTTTACAGTGATAAACAGGAAAATATTGATCAATGATGTAAAGCAGCAGTAGTGTCTTTATTCAGTCAAAGTCAGTTCAGTATTGATTCAGTTCATTTCAATAACTGCATAAAGTGAATCACTTATGAAATGAGTTCAATTCAGCTATAAAGTAGCTCTGTAGAATACAGTGATGTCATCATCCAGCTCGATTCATTTCAAGTTTACTTCTCATTCAATAGTGTCAGTGAAGTCAAATCATGTGTATGCAAATCAAACACTGCATGTCGTTGTCTTTTGTCATTAACATCCCTTCCTATCTTTTCTTTCCAGATTATTCCTCCAACAGAGAAGCCCACTCCAATAAAGTCTCCCACCATCCAGGTGTTGGAGTATGGAGAGGCCGTAGCCCTGTTCAACTTCAATGCTGATCTGCCTGTGGAACTGTCCTTCAGAAAGGTGCCATATATATCACACACTAACACTACAACTCATTTATTATGTACAGTTCATTATCATAAAATATTTAACTCCAGACTAATTTTTTCGATTCTTAAAGGGATAGTTTTGGGCTCCCATTTACTGCCATTATAAAGCTTGGATTAGCCAGGACATTTTTTAATATAACTCCGATTGTGTTCGTCTGAAAGAAGAATGTCATGTACACCTAGGATGGCTTCAGGGTGAATAAATCATAGCGTAATTTTTCACCCATTTTTTGGTGAACTATTTATTTTAGTGAGCTGTGGAAACCTTTTTAATAAAGCATTTGCGGCTGGTTTGAAATGTATAAACATTTTGTGACCTTTCCTTGCCTTTAGTCATGCTCTTGTGTTCACTTACCGCTAATTTCACAAGTTGCGTTGATCACTCAAGTAATAATAATTGTGTAGCTGCCATGCTTTTAGTGCTCTTATGGTGTTTCAGTCGTGAACAGATCTGTATTTGAATCAACTTGAATGAATGTAATGAATCAAAATCCCCATTGCTAGATGTTAAAGGGATAGTTCACATTGCCCGTACAGATTTGGAGACATGAGGGTGAGTAAATGTTGACCATTTTAATTACTGTGAACTATCCTTTTAAAGCAGAGGTTCTTAAACAGTGCTCCGGGGCCCACTAGGGGTCTCAGCTACATTCCACTGTGACCTCAAGATGACAAAACGAGCATTAAAATAAGATAAAACATCTAGAAAAATGTATTTCTTTAATTAACCCCCTTAACCAATGTTTTTTTATGTGAAAAACAAGGATTCCCGCTGTCTTGAAAAACCTGAATATATGAAATAGCCTAATTATTAGCCTGATATATACACTCACCTAAAGGATTATTAGGAACACCTGTTCAATTTCTCATTAATGCAATTATCTAATCAACCAATCACATGGCAGTTGCTTCAATGCATTTAGGGGTGTGGTCCTGGTCAAGACAATCTCCTGAACTCCAAACTGAATGTCAGAATGGGAAAGAAAGGTGATTTAAGCAATTTTGAGCGTGGCATGGTTGTTGGTGCCAGACGGGCCGGTCTGAGTATTTCACAATCTGCTCAGTTACTGGGATTTTCACGCACAACCATTTCTAGAGTTTACAAAGAATGGTGTGAAAAGAGAAAAACATCCAGTATGCGGCAGTCCTGTGGGCGAAAATGCCTTGTTGATGCTAGAGGTCAGAGGAGAATGGGCCGACTGATTCAAGCTGATAGCAGAGCACTTTTGACTGAAATAACCACTCGTTACAACCGAGGTATGCAGCAAAGCATTTGTGAAGCCACAACACGCACAACCTTGAGGCGGATGGGCTACAACAGCAGAAGACCCCACCGGGTACCACTCATCTCCACTACAAATAGGAAAAAGAGGCTACAATTTGCACGAGCTCACCAAAATTGGACAGTTGAAGACTGGAAAAATGTTGCCTGGTCTGATGAGTCTCGATTTCTGTTGAGACATTCAGATGGTAGAGTCAGAATTTGGCGTAAACAGAATGAGAACATGGATCCATCATGCCTTGTTACCACTGTGCAGGCTGGTGGTGGTGGTGGTGTAATGGTGTGGGGGATGTTTTCTTGGCACACTTTAGGCCCCTTAGTGCCAATTGGGCATCGTTTAAATGCCACGGCCTACCTGAGCATTGTTTCTGACCATGTCCATCCCTTTATGACCACCATGTACCCATCCTCTGATGGCTACTTCCAGCAGGATAATGCACCATGTCACAAAGCTTGAATCATTTCAAATTGGTTTCTTGAACATGACAATGAGTTCACTGTACTAAAATGGCCCCCACAGTCACCAGATCTCAACCCAATAGAGCATCTTTGGGATGTGGTGGAACGGGAGCTTCGTGCCCTGGATGTGCATCCCACAAATCTCCATCAACTGCAAGATGGTATCCTATCAATATGGGCCAACATTTCTAAAGAATGCTTTCAGCACCTTGTTGAATCAATGCCACGTAGAATTAAAGCAGTTCTAAAGGTGAAAGGGGGTCAAACACAGTATTAGTATGGTGTTCCTAATAATCCTTTAGGTGAGTGTATATATATATATATATACACTCACCTAAAGGATTATTAGGAACACCATCCGCCTCAAGGTTGTGCGTGTTGTGGCTTCACAAATGCTTTGCTGCATACCTCGGTTGTAACGAGTGGTTATTTCAGTCAAAGTTGCTCTTCTATCAGCTTGAATCAGTCGGCCCATTCTCCTCTGACCTCTAGCATCAACAAGGCATTTTCGCCCACAGGACTGCCGCATACTGGATGTTTTTCCCTTTTCACACCATTCTTTGTAAACTCTAGAAATGGTTGTGCGTGAAAATCCCAGTAACTGAGCAGATTGTGAAATACTCAGACCGGCCCGTCTGGCACCAACAACCATGCCACGCTCAAAATTGCTTAAATCACCTTTCTTTCCCATTCTGACATTCAGTTTGGAGTTCAGGAGATTGTCTTGACCAGGACCACACCCCTAAATGCATTGAAGCAACTGCCATGTGATTGGTTGATTAGATAATTGCATTAATGAGAAATTGAACAGGTGTTCCTAATAATCCTTTAGGTGAGTGTATATATATATATAACATTAATCAAATATAAATATTAAAATTCTTTTCCAGTAAATCATGAACAGCTCATGTCATGGGACCTTTCGAATAATGTTGTGGACAGTGGGGAGCCTTGGAGTCAAACAGGCTGAGAACCACTGCTTAAGGCTTAAGTTTGGTCATCAGAGTAATGAATCTTACTCATGTCATGTTCAGACATGTTAAGTATTTTTGTGACTTCAAGTCTTTTTATAGTGAATTATACAGTTTCACCATTATACACAAGCATCCAACCACAGAGCGTTGCGAATGACCAATCAGAGTCAAGTATTCCAAAGAACTGTGTAATAAGTGATGATATTTTACATCCAAACAGCCTTAACAGCTTTCTTCTCTCTTGTTCTGTTCGTGGTCTCTATCTCAGGGCGAGGTGATCTCTATCATAAGGCGTGTTGATGATCACTGGCTGGAGGGTCGTATCGCTGGCACCACCCGAAGTGGAATCTTCCCTATCAGCTACGTCCAGGTCAACAAAATGCCTCGCACTAAAAGCAGTGATGACTTTCCATCTTCTCCCACTCCTACCCCAGAGCCCCTCAGTCCTGGCCGGCCACAGCATTCCCCCCTGTCTTCCTTATCACGCTCCCCTGAACCCCAGCTTTCACCTCACAAACACTCCAGCCAATCACGCTCCCCTCTGTCACATGCACAGCCCACTTCTCCAAAACCATCAAACCACTTTTTGTTCTCACCTGGCCCCACTTCATCCACCCCACTCAACAACAACTGGACTGGATTGCTGCACCCTCATAACCCACTGGAAAAAGACACCAGATCACCTGTGTCACCCTCCAATCATGTGCTGACATCTCCGCAGGGCCCGGGACTGCCAGCGAACACCAGCTTGCACCCTCCGTACATCACACAGGTTTGTGCAGAGAAACAACACTACATGTATTTACATGTATTATGATCTTATGTATCAGCCAGGCCCTATTAAGCCGATGATTTTTTGTGTTTGAATATTTTGTATTGTGGCAAATAACGTGGCCAATGTACAATAGATTGGTACACTACCATTGAAAAGTTTGGGGTCAGTATGATTTTTTAAGAAATTAATATTATATTCAGCAAATATGCATTAAATTGTCACGTGTCAGTAAAAACTTACTTATAATGTAAGACTGCAGTAAGGTACAGTAAGCTATTTCTGAGAAACACTGTTGATATTTTAAATCAACACCCAAACAAACACACCCCTCCCTTAATTTCCCTGCCCCCAAAATAACAAACAGGATATGCAACACAGGCAACCATTAACAGCAGGCGCATCAGACATCTCACGCAAATATTAATGAATCAGTAATTAAAGGTGCACTGTGTAAATTTTAGCAGCATCTAGCAGTGAGATTGCAGCCGCCCACCGCTCACCCCTCCCTTTCGAAGCACATAGAGAAGCTATGGTGGCAGACACAGGACAAAGATGTCGTCGTCTGCAGAGAGCAGAGAGTAGCTAGTGCTCTGTAGAGCAGTTTGTCCATTTAGGGCTACTGTAGAAACATGATGGCGCAAAATGGTGACTTTACTGTAAGGGGACCCGCAGTGTATGGAAATAGAAAAGGCTCATTCTAAGGTAATAAAAACGTAATGATTCATTATGTAAGGTCTTTATACACCACTGAAAACATAGTTATGTATATTATATTGCATTTCTGTCAATAGATCCTCATAAATATTACACACTGCACCTTTAAACTTTTCCAATATTAACGCGGGTCCTAGCTTTTGCCTGATTGTAACCTTTCTTTTTCCAATTATATTCCTCTGACATTTTCTTCTTTGGTAGTATCTTAGCCATCTCTCCACAAATGTCCCGCTTGCTCACTCTCTCTCCTCCCCCATAATGAGCGGATACACCCCCTATTGCTGATTGGCTACAAGAGTGTTTTGGTGCTCGGTCTGATCGGTCTGAGCCACATTCCTATTTACACAGTCAAGACTATGTACAAACACAATTTTTTTCAGCACACACACAAAGCAGACATCTAGCAAACTGTCACAAAATTATTTGTTTGGGTGTTGATTTCAATTTTCAACAGAGTTTCTCAGAAATCGCTTACTGGACCTTTAAGCAGCGCAACTTTTCAACATTGATAACACCTCCCTGTATCATATTTGCTGAATGAAAACATGATTTAATTAAAATACTTATTTCTTATTCATTTTGGGTTGCTGATTCCAAAATTAGTGCCCACTTTGCTCTTGAATGTCACATTTTCTCACAAAATGTGACGTGCATTTCATAGCATTTTTGCTTTCGACAAGGTGAAAAAGTTTTGTATTGTCCCTCCTGGGGTCATTTTGACCCGAAAATCATTTTCTTTTAATTTTTCTTTAGAAAGAAAATGTGTTCATTGTGTGTTCATCGTATTGGCCCAAGACCTTGGGAGATTTGTCACACTTGGAATACACAAAAAATTGACTGGATTCGAGGAGGTTTATATAGTAACAAATCAAAATCAATCAATTTGACCCCCATAGGAATGAATGGGAAATGGGGGAAAATGGGAATATTTTTACATTTGTCAAAACATATGAAAAATCTGGCACAATCCAGAATAAACACACACACAAATGAAGGCATAAGACTATAGAACATCCCCAATGCAGAACACACTCACAGTCACATGCATATACACACACACACACACATATACGTACACACACACACCTAGGAATTTCCATTAAAATCTATTTATTTTAAAAATAAAAATCTATCAGTCACAATGCAGACTGCACACAGATATAAAGTGGTTTGATTTGAACATATTTAAAATGCAGAACAACTCTTCCAAATAGAGCTATAAGGCCATCTAGTGGCAAGAGTCATGAAATGTCATGTTTTATTATATTTTTTCCACAAGAGGTCGACAGAGACACCCAATGTGAGACTTTTTGAACTGTTTTAACAAGTTTTTGCATGTAATGGAGAGTTATTTTGTATTTAGGGGAAATAATGTGAAGAATGTGCTTATTTATATTAAATATTTTGATAAAATCTAGTAATTTAGAGGTAAATATAATACAATAAATAAATAAAACAAATCTCCCAAAAAATTGCATTAAAGGTGCACTATGTAACTTTTCCGTCCGCTAGAGGTCGCCTATTCAAAACAAAGGTGTAGTTTGATGACGCCAAGTTTGAGCGCAGAATCTTGTGGTCTTCACCTCACAGCCGGTGGAAAAAATCGGGATAGAACTTGGGCTGAAATCATGTTCATGGATGCGATTATTAATGTTACTGTAGTATGAAGCAGAGCAGGACCGAGTGTTGTGGGAGCTGAGCAAGGCCGCTAGAGCGATTGTTAATAAGACGAATGCAACACATGGTGAGCAGTGGGACTTTTATTTTGCCACAGTCGCCGGCGCCATTTCCGCTTTTCCGGTCATGAGTATGAGGTAACGCAGCTCTGTTTATCATATTAGATACATTTAAGTGTGTTGAAAATGATGTTATGACGTTACTGTGCGTTCACTTGGCGGCTGCTATGACACTTGTTGCACACTGCAGTAAGAGTAAAGCTTTCTGCTAAATAAAAAAGGAAACAGAGGGTAACGCAGATATGACGCAATTGACGGGCGACTCCCTCACACGTCCCGGTTCCTTGGTTAAAATAGCAATTTTCTCACGATTTACAAATAGTTGGAAACATTTGGGATATTGTAAGTACTCAACTGAACAAAATATATAACACTGGCCAAGTGGTTTTTGGATATTTTACTGAAAAAATGTTACATAGTGCACCTTTAAAAAATTATGTAAAGCTTTTATTGATATTTTTGAACTCATCATCATCAAATTAGGTAATATTAGGCCTTATCACCTAATTTGTAATATTGGAAATTTAGTAATAATAACACTTTTGGATTTGTGTAATAATAATAATGTTTCTTGAGCACCAAATCAGCATATTAAAGGTACACTATGTAACATTTTTTTAGTAAAATATCCAAAAACCACTAGGCCAGTGTTATATATTTTGTTCATTTGAGTACTTACAATATCCCAAATGTTTCCAACTATTTGTAAATCATGAGAAAATTGCTATTTTAACCAAGGAACCGGGACGTGTGAAGGAGTCGTCTGTCATTTGCGTCATATCTGCGTTACCCTCGGTTTCCGGTTTTATTTTGCAGAAATGCTTTACTCTTACTGCAGTGTGCAACAAGTGTCATAGCAGCCGCCGAGCGAACGCACAGAGTAACGTCATAACATCATTTTCAACACACTCAAATATATCTAATATGATAAACAGAGCTGTGTTACCTCATACTCATGACCGGAAAAGCGGAAATGGCGCCGGCGACTGTGGCATAATAAAAGTCCCGCTGCTCGCAAGGTGTTGCATTCGTCTTATTAACAATCGCTCCAGCGGCCTTGCTCAGCTCCCACAACACTCGGGCCTGCTCTGCTTCATACTACAGTAACATTAATAATCGCATCCATGAACATGATTTCTGCCCGAGTCCTATCCCGATTCTTTTCAAGACCACATGTCCCAAGATTCTGCACTCAAACTAGGCGTCATCAAACTACGCCTTTGTTTTGAATAGGCGACCTCTAGTGGACGGAAAAGTTACATAATGCACCTTTAATAGGAATGATCATGCGACACTGAAGACTGGAGTAATGATGCTGAAAATTCAGCTTTTCCATCACAAGAATAAATCACATTTTAGAAATATTTAGAAATATATTAAAATAGAAAAAAATTTTTCACAATATTACTGTTTTTATTGTATTTTTAATCAAATACATGCAGATTTCTTTCCGACCCCAAACTTTTGAATGGTAGAATATTTTTGTTTTATTTGTATATCTCATATGTTTTCATTAATCATTTGATCACAAGTTACAATACAGACACATATTCAAGGAAGAATGTGGCAGTAAATGAGCATGAATACTTAAGCCATATGGCATAATTTGAAAAAAACAAAAACAAAGCAAAACTAAATTTTAACAATAATTTTTAGGATGGGACCAGAACACAATCTCCACAGCCCAACGCACAGGTTAAGATTCCCTCCAAACCACAGTCTCCTGTGAACATGGGTTTTTCGCGAAAATTGTGAGTACATTAGTCACTACTACTACTATTCACTAAAAATGAAAATTTCCTCTTTGTTTACTCACCATCATGTTGTAAAAGAAAGTCATAAGTTTTAGGACAACATGAAGCTGAGTAAAACAGGACAGGATGTTCATTTTTGGGTTAACTGTTCCTTCAAGAATATATATTCAAAACACTGTACATAATTATTCTGGGTAAATCCAGCTATATTGTACTGATTTCACCTTTGTCATTCTTTTTCATTCACTCTTTCTCATTGCATTTAGGTATAAAGCGGTTTACAACTATAAACCCCAGAATAAAGATGAGCTGGAGTTGAGAGAAGGAGACATCGTTCAGGTCATAGAGAAGTGTGATGACGGCTGGTTTGTAGGTAATCACCCTTTAAGAAAACTGTACCTACACTATTAGCATAAAGTCTGCTCCACTTTACAGCTTATTCTGGCCAAGAACTGCCCACTGTTTTACAGGTAAAGAGACCAATCATAGTTTCTAGGGATGCATAATACATTTGTATCATATCAATTATGGCTCATATTATAGATCAGTTATATTTGATAATTATATATTGATTTATAATTTTGCATAGATTATCATTTTTGTGATTTATAATTATATTATTTTTGTGTAGTAGTACAGAATTGTAGGTGCATATTAATCTGAAATAGATGATATAGAATATTATACAGTATTATATAGAATATTATTATGAACAATAGAAATACTGCTGTGGAAAAAACATGTTCAAATAATAAAATAAAATAAAATAAAATAACAGAAGTGTCAGAAATGCTGAACTATGTGTAAACTTTCTCAGAATGTACAGTCCAAAAGTATTAAAAGTTTGAGGCCAGTATGATTTTGTAATGTTTTAAAAGTCACTGACTCGCTTATGCTCATAAAGGCTGCATTTATATTATTAAATACACAGTGTCACATGAGCTTCAGAAATCATTCTAATATGCTGATTTGGTGCATTTCTTATTATTATCAATGCAGAAAGCAATTCTGCGTACAGTAATATGATCATAGAACCGTGATACATTTTTTCAGGATTCTTTGATGAATAGAAAGTTCAAAAGAACAGCATTTATTTTAAATAACATTTTATGTAACATTATAAATGTCTTTATTGTCATACTGCTTCCTTGATGAACCAAAGTTGTAATTACTTTCCACAACAACAGTGTATATATATTATTTTAGATAATAACAGTGGAATATACAGTTCTATTCACAAACAGCATGTAACAAAACTGAAATATGTATCTTTTAAAGGGTTAGTTCACCCAAAAATGAAAATTCTGTCATCATTTACTTATGTCGTTCCAAACCTGTAAGAATTTCATTCATCTTCAGAACACAAATGAAGACCTTTTTGATGAAAATATGAGATATTTCTTTCCCTTCAGACAGAATGAACCTCGTTGTTTCTTGCTGAAGCTCAAACGTGCTGCGTAACACGAAAATGAACCTCATTGGTTCTTGCTGAAGCTCAAACGTGCTGCGTAACACGAAAATGAACCTCATTGGTTCTTGCTGAAGCTCAAACGTGCTGCGTAACACGAAAATGAACCTCATTGGTTCTTGCTGAAGCTCAAACGTGCTGCGTAACACGAGAATGAATCTCATTGGTTCTTGCAGAAGCTCAAACGTGCTGCGTAACACGAGAATGAACCTCATTGGTTCTTGCTAAAGCTCACATGCTGCGTAACACGAGAATGAACCTCATTGGTTCGTCGGGAAGCTCAAACGTGCTGCGTAACACAAGAATGAACCTCATTGGTTCTTGCAGAAGATCAAACGTGCTGCATAACACGAGAATGAACCTCATTGGTTCTTGCTAAAGCTCACGTGCTGCGTAACATGAGAAAGAACCTCATTGGTTCTTCGGGAAGCTCAAACGTGCTGCGTAACACAAGAATGAACCTCATTGGTTCTTGCAGAAGCTCAAACGTGCTGCATAACAAGAGAATGAACCTCATTGGTTCTTGCTAAAGCTCACGTGCTGCGTAACATGAGAAAGAACCTCATTGGTTCTTCGGGAAGCTCAAACGTGCTGCGTAACACGAGAATGAACCTCATTGGTTCTTCGGGAAGCTCAAACGTGCTGCGTAACACGAGAATGAACCTCATTGGTTCATGCAGAAGCTCACGTGCTGCATAACACGAGAATGAACCTCATTGGTTCTTGCAGAAGCTCAAACATGCTGCGTAACACGAGAATGAATCTCATTGGTTCTTGCTGAAGCTCAAACATGCTGCGTAACACGAAAATGAACCTCATTGGTTCTTGCTGAAGCTCAAACGTGCTGCGTAACACGAGAATGAATCTCATTGGTTCTTGCAGAAGCTCAAACATGCTGCGTAACACGAAAATGAACCTCATTGGTTCTTGCTGAAGCTCAAACGTGCTGCGTAACACGAGAATGAATCTCATTGGTTCTTGCAGAAGCTCAAACGTGCTGCGTAACACGAGAATGAACCTCATTGGTTCTTGCTAAAGCTCACGTGCTGCGTAATATGAGAAAGAACCTCATTGGTTCTTCGGGAAGCTCAAACGTGCTGCGTAACACAATAATGAACCTCATTGGTTCTTGCAGAAGCTCAAACGTGCTGCATAACACGAGAATGAACCTCATTGGTTCTTGCTAAAGCTCACGTGCTGCGTAACATGAGAAAGAACCTCATTGGTTCTTCGGGAAGCTCAAACGTGCTGCGTAACACGAGAATGAACCTCATTGGTTCTTGCTGAAGCTCAAACATGCTGCGTAACACGAGAATGAACCTCATTGGTTCGTGCAGAAGCTCACGTGCTGCATAACACGAGAATGAACCTCATTGGTTCGTGCAGAAGCTCACGTGCTGCATAACACGAGAATGAACCTCATTGGTTCGTGCAGAAGCTCAAACATGCTGCGTAACACGAGAATGAATCTCATTGTTTCTTGCTGAAGCTCAAACGTGCGGCGTAATACACGAGAATGAACCTCATTGGTTCGTGCAGAAGCTCACGTGCTGCATAACACGAGAATGAACCTCATTGGTTCTTGCAGAAGCTCAAACATGCTGCGTAACACGAGAATGAATCTCATTGGTTCTTGCAGAAGCTCAAACGTGCTGAGTAACACAAGAATGAACCTCATTGGTTCTTGCTGAAGTTCAAACGTGCTGAGTAACACGAGAATGAATCTCATTGGTTCTTGCAGAAGCTCAAACGTGCTGAGTAACACAAGAATGAATCTCATTGGTTCTTGCTGAAGCTCAAACGTGCTGCGTAACACGAAAATGAACCTCATTGGTTCTTGCTGAAGCTCAAACGTGCTGCGTAACACGAGAATGAATCTCATTGGTTCTTGCAGAAGCTCAAACATGCTGCGTAACACGAGAATGAACCTCATTGGTTCTTGCTAAAGCTCACGTGCTGCGTAACATGAGAAAGAACCTCATTGGTTCTTCGGGAAGCTCAAACGTGCTGCGTAACACAAGAATGAACCTCATTGGTTCTTGCAGAAGCTCAAACGTGCTGCGTAACACGAGAATGAACCTCATTGGTTCTTGCTAAAGCTCACGTGCTGCGTAACAGGAGAAAGAACCTCATTGGTTCTTCGGGAAGCTCAAACATGCTGCGTAACACGAGAATGAACCTCATTGGTTCGTGCAGAAGCTCAAACGTGCTGCGTAACACGAGAATGAACCTCATTGGTTCTTGCAGAAGCTCACGTGCTGCATAACACGAGAATGAACCTCATTTGTTCTTGCAGAAGCTCACGTGCTGCGTAACACGAGAATGAACCTCATTGTTTCTTGCGGAAGCTCAAACGTGCTGCGTAACACGAGAATGAACCTCATTGGTTCTTGCTGAAGCTCAAACATGCTGCGTAACACGAGAATGAACCTCATTGGTTCGTGCAGAAGCTCACGTGCTGCATAACACGAGAATGAACCTCATTGGTTCTTGCAGAAGCTCAAACATGCTGCGTAACATGAGAATGAATCTCATTGTTTCTTGCTGAAGCTCAAACGTGCGGCGTAATACACGAGAATGAACCTCATTGGTTCGTGCAGAAGCTCACGTGCTGCATAACACGAGAATGAACCTCATTGGTTCTTGCAGAGGCTCAAACATGCTGCGTAACACGAGAATGAATCTCATTGTTTCTTGCTGAAGCTCAAACGTGCGGCGTAATACACGAGAATGAACCTCATTGGTTCGTGCAGAAGCTCACGTGCTGCATAACAGGAGAATGAACCTCATTGGTTCTTGCAGAAGCTCAAACATGCTGCGTAACACGAGAATGAATCTCATTGGTTCTTGCAGAAGCTCAAACGTGCTGAGTAACACAAGAATGAACCTCATTGGTTCTTGCTGAAGCTCAAACGTGCTGAGTAACACGAGAATGAATCTCATTGATTCTTGCAGAAGCTCAAACGTGCTGAGTAACACAAGAATGAATCTCATTGGTTCTTGCTGAAGCTCAAACGTGCTGCGTAACACGAAAATGAACCTCATTGGTTCTTGCTGAAGCTCAAACGTGCTGCGTAACACGAGAATGAATCTCATTGGTTCTTGCAGAAGCTCAAACGTGCTGCGTAACACGAGAATGAACCTCATTGGTTCTTGCTAAAGCTCACGTGCTGCGTAACATGAGAAAGAACCTCATTGGTTCTTCGGGAAGCTCAAACGTGCTGCGTAACACAAGAATGAACCTCATTGGTTCTTGCAGAAGCTCAAACGTGCTGCGTAACACGAGAATGAACCTCATTGGTTCTTGCTAAAGCTCACGTGCTGCGTAACAGGAGAAAGAACCTCATTGGTTCTTCGGGAAGCTCAAACATGCTGCGTAACACGAGAATGAACCTCATTGGTTCTTGCTGAAGCTCAAACGTGCTGCGTAACACGAGAATGAACCTCATTGGTTCATGCAGAAGCTCACGTGCTGCATAACACGAGAATGAACCTCATTGGTTCTTGCAGAAGCTCAAACATGCTGCGTAACACGAGAATGAATCTCATTGGTTCTTGCTGAAGCTCAAACATGCTGCGTAACACGAGAATGAATCTCATTGGCTCTTGCAGAAGCTCAAACATGCTGAGTAACACAAGAATGAACCTCATTGGTTCTTGCTGAAGCTCAAACGTGCTGAGTAACACGAGAATGAATCTCATTGGTTCTTGCAGAAGCTCAAACATGCTGAGTAACACAAGAATGAACCTCATTGGTTCTTGCTGAAGCTCAAACGTGCTGCGTAACACAAGAATGAACCTCATTGGTTCTTGCTGAAGCTCAAACGTGCTGCGTAGGACAAGAATGAACCTCATTGGTTCTTGCTGAAGCTCAAATGTGCTGAGTAACATGAGAATGAATCTCATTGGTTCTTGCTGAAGCTCAAACGTGCTGCATAACACGAGAAAGAACCTCATTGGTTCTTGCTGAAGCTCAAACATGCTGCGTAACACGAAAATGAACCTCATTGTTTCTTGCTAAATGCTCAAACGTGCTGCGTAACACGAGAATGAACCTCATTGGTTCGTGCAGAAGCTCAAACGTGCTGCGTAACACGAGAATGAACCTCATTGGTTCTTGCAGAAGCTCACGTGCTGCATAACACGAGAATGAACCTCATTTGTTCTTGCAGAAGCTCACGTGCTGCGTAACACGAGAATGAACCTCATTGTTTCTTGCGGAAGCTCAAACGTGCTGCGTAACACGAAAATGAACCTCATTGGTTCTTGCTGAAGCTCAAACGTGCTGCGTAACACGAAAATGAACCTCATTGGTTCTTGCTGAAGCTCAAACGTGCTGCGTAACACGAGAATGAACCTCATTTGTTCTTGCTGAAACTCAAACGTGCTGCGTAACACGAGAATGAACCTCGTTGTTTCTTGCTGAAGCTCAAACGTGCTGCGTAACACGAGAATGAACCTCATTGGTTCTTGCTGAAGCTCAAACGTGCTGCGTAACACGAGAATGAACCTCGTTGTTTCTTGCTGAAGCTCAAACGTGCTGCGTAACACGAGAATGAACCTCATTGGTTCGTGCAGAAGCTCATGTGCTGCATAACACGAGAATGAACCTCACTGTTTCTTGCTGAAGCTCAAACGTGCAGCGTAATACACGAGAATGAACCTCATTGGTTCGTGCAGAAGCTCATGTGCTGCATAACACGAGAAAGAACCTCACTGGTTCTTGCGGAAGCTCAAACGTGCTGCGTAACACGAGAAAGAACCTCATTGGTTCTTGCGGAAGCTCAAACGTGCTGCGTAACACGAAAATGAACCTCATTGGTTCTTTCGGAAGCTCAAACGTGCTGCGTAACACGAAAGTGAACCTCATTGGTTCTTGCGGAAGCTCAAACGTGTTGCGTAACACACGAGAATTAACCTCATTGGTTCTTTCGGAAGCTCAAACGTGCTGCGTAACACGAGAATGAACCTCATTGGTTCTTGCTGAAGCTCAAACATGCTGCGTAACGCGAGAATGAATCTCATTGGTTCTTGCAGAAGCTCAAACGTGCTGCGTAACACGAGAATGAACCTCATTGGTTCTTGCTAAAGCTCACGTGCTGCGTAACATGAGAAAGAACCTCATTGGTTCTTCGGGAAGCTCAAACGTGCTGCGTAACACGAGAATGAACCTCATTGGTTCTTGCTGAAGCTCAAACATGCTGCGTAACACGAGAATGAACCTCATTGGTTCGTGCAGAAGCTCACGTGCTGCATAACACGAGAATGAACCTCATTGGTTCTTGCAGAAGCTCAAACATGCTGCGTAACACGAGAATGAATCTCATTGTTTCTTGCTGAAGCTCAAACGTGCGGCGTAATACACGAGAATGAACCTCATTGGTTCGTGCAGAAGCTCACGTGCTGCATAACACGAGAATGAACCTCATTGGTTCTTGCAGAAGCTCAAACATGCTGCGTAACACGAGAATGAATCTCATTGTTTCTTGCTGAAGCTCAAACGTGCGGCGTAATACACGAGAATGAACCTCATTGGTTCGTGCAGAAGCTCACGTGCTGCATAACACGAGAATGAACCTCATTGGTTCTTGCAGAAGCTCAAACATGCTGCGTAACACAAGAATGAACCTCATTGGTTCTTGCTGAAGCTCAAACGTGCTGAGTAACACGAGAATGAATCTCATTGGTTCTTGCAGAAGCTCAAACGTGCTGAGTAACACAAGAATGAATCTCATTGGTTCTTGCTGAAGCTCAAACGTGCTGCGTAACACGAAAATGAACCTCATTGGTTCTTGCTGAAGCTCAAACGTGCTGCGTAACACGAGAATGAATCTCATTGGTTCTTGCAGAAGCTCAAACGTGCTGCGTAACACGAGAATGAACCTCATTGGTTCTTGCTAAAGCTCACGTGCTGCGTAACATGAGAAAGAACCTCATTGGTTCTTGCTGAAGCTCAAACGTGCTGCGTAACACGAGAATGAACCTCATTGGTTCTTGCAGAAGCTCAAACGTGCTGCGTAACACGAGAAAGAACCTCATTGGTTCTTGCGGAAGCTCAAACGTGCTGCGTAACACGAAAATGAACCTCATTGGTTCTTGCTGAAGCTTAAACATGCTGCGTAACATGAGAATGAACCTCATTGGCTCTCACATGTCAAGCAAACATGAGCTTCCGTTTAACACAACTGATGTACAAGTTGATGAATCTTTATATAATAAAAGCCTAAATTCAATCTGTTCATCAAATAAAGCGATCGTGTCATTTCAGAAAATTTGGTTTTAACTGCTCAATTCATGTGGATTAGTTATTACAATCTTATTATTAACTTTTTGTAGCGTCAAAGTGGTAGTTGTGTAGCTGTCAATGTAGAGTACAGAAAGCTCTCAGATTTCATCAAAAAGATCTTCATTTGTGTTTGGAAGATGAACGAAAGTATTATGGGTTTGGAACAATATGAGGGTGAATAATGACAGAATTTTCATTTTTGGGTGAACTATCCCTTTAAGAGCAGTGGTCTCCATCATCAGTGCAGGTCATAATGAACATAGCCTTTTTTGTGTGTGTTAGCAAAATAGTAGCTTTGTGTCATCTGTTTTCTTGCTTAAATGACATTTATGTTCTCTTCCTGTCAGGTACGTCTGAAAGGACCCAAGCTTTTGGAACATTCCCTGGCAACTATGTGGCACCAGTTTAAGAGCTTCCACCAATTCTTCCTGGCAGTTTCTTTTTCACTGACACTACAGGCTCAACCACTAATCAATGCAACATACATTCTGTCTGTACTGTCACTGTACACTATATATACAAAACTACTGCCTCTCTTGACACACATACTGTATATACTTAAAAATTCTTCCTTCACATCCTCCACCAAGCATGTGCACTCCTCACCTTATTACTATGGCGCCCATGTTCCCATAGTAACTCTTACAGATGTTGGACACAGATGGGTTTGTCACAGTATGATCACTCACATGTGTGTATTTGTGATAAATCCACTCTGCATTATGCTTTGAAGATCATTACATTTATTTATATTTTTTCACCACAACACTATTGACATTATCTTAGCTGACTTTCTCAATTTTAATGTCTTTTTAAAGTTTAACCTCCATTTTGGTTTCAGATTTGTAGCAACATTGCCTATGAATCCTGAGGATCTGCATCTAAGACATGGTTAAAAAACAAAACAAAAAAAACACAGATCATCAGAGGTGTCATTTACTTGCTGGCTTAGCTGACTGCCACATCATATTTTAAACACAACCGCAGTCTTTGCAATAATTTTCTAGTGTCTGTAAGCGCTTAATGCAATTGCCTCCAAATGTTTAAACTGTCTGTATTAGGCTCGCATTTATTGTGTAACAAACCCAGCATGCAACATTATCTTAAGCTTTTGGACAGGGAAAGTGTGGAGACTGTGCTGTTTCAAACTCTTTTGTATGGATAAGTCGCCTGCTAAGTGAAAAACCATTGGTGGTTTCATCCAAACTAGAATAAACATGGTTTCTGACTCTCAACTATTTAAATCCATAGGCCTATCTAAAACCACATTCAACTGAAAATATTGAGCCCCATGTTAAAATGGCCAACTTTACAGCAGAAAAAAACATGTTTACAGCCTGGTACAAATTGTGGTTTTGGTCTATATAGCTAATTTTGCCCTTCATGACAGCTGTGAGGAGGGTGAATTTTTTTATAATTAATTTGTTTAAATTATATTAAGCTTCAAAGTTCTGCATAATTAAGGGCGTGGCCATTGAGTGACAGATGGATTGCTGCTGCTGTCACTACTAGCCGTTTGTCTGCTGTCATAACGTCACCCCAGCTCCAGCCACTTTCTGCCTCTTTGCCCATTTTCGGTTATCCGGAAGTGACACGCGGTGATGCGCTGCAAAGGTGGCAACGGCTGACTTTAGGCTTCAAAAATGCTCTTCAGAAACCTACGGTTGAAGTCACGGACACTACGTCCATATTTTTTTTTTTACAGTCTATGGTCCACACCAGCTGACTATACTATAAAACTGATTCCAACTCTATTGTTGCTGTTATCGTTAAAGCTGTGGTGTGAACTCTTCATATTCAACTTCAACGGTAATGGCACAGTGAAACGATATCCTTGGAATTACTTTTATCCAGCCAATGAATGATAAAAACATTGACAGCCAATCAGAATCCATCCTGCTACAGCAAGCTCGAGCATTTAAAGTGGCAGACAAGCACACACTTAGAATAAACAGAACAGTATAGTCAGCTGGTGTGGACCATAGACTGTAAAAAAATATGGACGTAGTGTCCGTGACTTCAACCGTAAGTTTCTGAAGAGCATTTTTGAAGCCTAAAGTCGGCCGTTGCCAACTTCGCAGCGCGTCACCACGGTTCACTCCCAGCGATAAAAAAATCGACAGCCAATCAGAATCCATCCTGCTTTAAAGAGCCAGAGCATTTAAAGGGGCAGGTGACAAAACTGGCAGATTCTAATTGATATATAAACAGAAAGATATCATCCGCTGGTGTGGACACTAATATAGTTATCATTATCGTTCTTGGTGTGAACAGGCCTTTTAGTCTTGCTCAGACGAACACGATGATTTGCAGTATACTCATTCACAGTGCAAAAACTTGTCTTGTTTCCAGTAAAAATATCTAAACATGATTAAAAACAAGAGTAGACTAATTCACTGTACTTGAGGAGCAAATTGTATAAGGTAAAATTTATGAGATTATATCTTGAATTGAGTTTATATATGGTGGTTTTTCTTGTTTTAGGCATAAATCTTACTAATTTCTTTTGATTTATGCTTAAAGCAAAAACTAAGGAAACTGTATATGTCAATCATGAGCTCTTGTGATTTTACAAGTTGAAACCGACACTTTAAAATGAAGTCGGCTTGTGTTTATCATGTCAAAGGACATGTGCACAGGTTTTATGACAGGAGCTGGAGGACTTTTTTTTTACTGTGGGTTTATGTTAGCTGTAAAAATGGTTGTTGAAGATGCTGGTGTTCAATTACATCATTAACTCATTTTGTCTTCTGTTTTAAATTTTCTGGGAACTGAAGTAGCTGATTGCATTTTGTTGTACAGTTTGTTGAATCGTTATCGCACAGTTATCGAATAATGGGAAAAAAGATAATATATTTTTATTGACACACAATGTATTGCAGTATGTAAGGTACTCACAGATTTTGATAATGGTCAAATAAATAATGAAAAAACATTGGTTGCTTGTTCCTTTCATTAAGAGCCTAATTCGAATCATTACATTTTTTTCACAGTGCAATCTAAATACCTTCCAGCACCTGCTCTATACAGTAAATGCTTCTGTTGTTATTCATAAGCTGTCTTTCATTAGTCAAAGCACCTACAGAACAAATTAGTATTGAGAACATCACAACAGATGTCTATCTTTCAGCAAAAGGCCCATGTCATTTTCCAAAACCCATATGCAGAACCTTAACTTGTGTTTGTGTTGTGTTTTGAGATTGTACTGATTGATTTTAGGGATGCCGAATGAAAAATAAAGCATGTTTATGTTACAAAACAGAATATTAATAATACATCTTTTAAAAACTGCATGTTTTTTTATTATACATTTTGGTAGATTTGTGATGTTGCACTGATAAAAGCTTAATACTCAGCCCTTTTTATAATGCCATAACCAATTAATTCTAGACTTCTGAATTTTTTTATATAGAACGTGTAGGCCTACTGCAATTTAATCAGTACTAAAAAACTTTTTGTTTTTGTTTTGTATAATTAGCAAATTATTGCAATTAAATTACTAACATATATAGTACATATACACCAATCCTAATATTGTGTTGGTCCCCCTTTTGCTGCCAAAACAGCCCTGATCTGTTGAGGCATGGACTCCACTAGACCCCTGAAGGTGTGCTGTGGTATCTGGCACCAAGATGTTAGCAGCAGATCCTTTAAGTCCTGTAAGTTGCGAGGTGGGGCCTCCATGGATCGGACTTGTTTGTTCAGCACATCCCACAGATGCTCGATTGGATTGAGATCTGGGGAATTTGGGGAACTGGGGAACACCTCAAAAACGGTGCTCCTCAAACCATTCCTGCCACAGTGCCACAGCCACCAGGGAATACCGTTTCCATGTGTACATGGTCTGCAACAATGCTTAGGTAGGTGGTACGTGTCAAAGTAACATCCATATGGATGGCAGGACACAAGGTTTCCCAGCAGAACATTGCCCAAAGCATCACACTGCCTCCGCTGGCTTGCCTTCTTCCCATAGTGCATCCTGGTGCCATGTGTTCCCCAGGTAAGTGAAGCACACGCACCCGGCCATCCACGTGATGTAAAAGAAAACGTGATTCATCAGACCAGGCCACCTTCTTCCATTGCTCCATGGTCCAGTTCTGATGCTCACGTCCCCACTGTTGGCGCTTTCGGCAGTGGACAGGGGTCAGCATGGGCACCCTGACTGGTCTGCAGCTGTGCAGCCCCATACGCAACAAACTGTGATGCACTGTGTATTCTGACACCTTTCTATCAGAACCAGCATTAACTTCTTGAGCAATCTGAGCTTCAGTAGCTCGTCTGTTTGATCGGACCACACGTGCATCAATGAGCCTTGGCCGCCCATGACCCTGTTGCCGGTTCACCACTGTTCCTTCCTTGGACCACTTTTGATAGATACTGACCACTGCAGACCGGGAACACCCCACAAGAGCCCTTGTCAAACTTGCTCAAATCCTTACGCTTTCCCATTTTTCCTGCTTCCAACACATCCACAGGAAAAAATGTTCACTTGCTGCCTAATATATCCCACCCACTAACAGGTGCCATGATGAAGAGATAATTAGTTATTAGTTACTAGTTATTCACTTCACCTGTCAGTGGTCATAATGTTATGCCTGACCGGTGTGTGTGTATATATATATATATATATATATATATATATATATATATATATATATATATATATACTCACACACACACAAAAACAGTATATTATATTTATATTATATAAAATGTATATTTACAGTAGATACGGTGCATATATATACCAAATTCAGTAATTTAATTATATATACAGATCTAAAGATTTTTGGTACTACTTAAATCTTACTAACCACAATCTTCAATCTAAATGTGTATACGCTATCAATTCATTGCATTTTTTAAACGGAGAATAAAGAATATTTCCCCTTTATTTATCATCGCCAGCAGGTGGCGCACTAGCACGGAGTCTCATAATAATGGCTTTTTAAAATCATATTTCTGTTTCATCCCACAAACTCGACACGCCCCGCGTGCCACACTCGCGTGCCCACCCCCAGCCTTTATTTTGACAGCAACACGTGGCACGAGAGCGAGGACCGCGCACATGATGCTCCATCATCTCTACAGCGGAAACATTCTTGGGAAAAGTTTGAAAAAAAACTGGGCGGTGTGGGAATTTGGTCACATGGAGCGCACAACATAAAAACTGACGCGCTGAAAGTGTCTCAATCAGATCTGCATTAGGAAACTGACAGAGTGACTTTGTAAGAAGAAGGGCTGCGATTCTCCGCGCTCACACAGGACGCGTGCGTGGTTTTGACGTCATCCGCACAGGTGTCAAACCCAGCGTTGTGATTACACTCCTCACCGCGCGCCAACTCTTTACCAGGTAAGCGCTTGTTTTCCCCCCAAATACTATAAGTTTATCAGAAATAGGCTGTTTGTAGGTTGTATACATATATTTATAAAATTGTTTGCGTACTTCAGGTGAGGCTTGAGAAACATGGCATCATTTAGTCTTTCACTGGTACTGCTGCAACACAACTGTTCTATTGCATCCGGAGCTTTTACTTCTTATTCTTAAAAAAACCTTATTCAGACATTGTCGTCAAAATGAGCGTTTCAGCTTGTTTAAGTGATGAAATGCGTCTAATGTGCTATGTAAATCGATACAACAGCTGTAACACTGCAGCTTCATTCAGAGCAGTATGAGCATGTAGTTCTCCATCACTCAAAGCACAGTTTTCAGTGGGATACTTTACGGTTTATTTTTAAAGCAGATTTTTTTCAAAAGTACTTCAACTTAAAAAGTACAACAGACTACTGTACCTTAGACAAATTTAAGAAATCGATACAAATAGTAAAGGTTTCAAACATTGCAATTCTTGCACATTATGCACTCACAAAGACCAAAGAGAACAAATGAGACACTGTGGGTTTTAAACATGTTTATATTGATGGAGGTGGTGGTCCTAATGGATTGTGAAAAACCTTGGGACACCCTTACACTTTAAACATGACTGAGGAGGAGTTGAGTTTAGAATATAACCAGATGTTATTCCATCTAAAGCTTTAAAACGTGTTACGTTATAATAGACTCAGAATTCAAACGGTAGTGAAGAGAGACCAGAAAAAAAGGATTTGTCATAATGTACATTAAAGGGATAGTTCACCCAAAAATGAAAATTAGCTCATGATTTACTCACCCTCAAGTCATCCTATAGGGGGGTTAGTAAAGGCCTTCTGAAGCGAAGTGATGCATTTGTTCAAGAAAAATATTTAAAACTTTACAAACTGTAATCTCTAACTTCCGCTAACTGTCGTACGCGTGTCCACGAGTGACTGGCGTTCCAGCGTATGATGTAGGACGCTCCGGTGAGAATATGCTAGTTCTCACGAGAACCAAGTTTTGTTTTGCTCTATCCTATGCGTCACCGGAAACTACGCTACGCCTGTGTCCTACGTCATACGCTGGAACGGCAGTCTCTCGTGAACGCGCGTACGACAGTTAGCGAAAGTTAGAGATTACAGTTTGTAAAGTTTTAAATATGGTTATTTTTCTTACACAAACGCATCGCTTCGGTTCAGAAGGCCTTTATTAACCCCCCGGAGCCGTATAAATTACTTTTATGATGGATGGATGCACTTTTATGGACTTCAAAACAGAAACAGCCATTTACTGCCATTATAAAGCTTGGAAGAGCCAGGACATTTTTTTTAATATAACTCTGATTGTATTCGTCTGAAAGAAGAATGTCATATACACCTAGGATGACTTGAGGGTGAGTAAATCATGGGCTAATTTTTTTTTTTTTGGGTGAACTATCCCTTTAAGAGTTTCTGTATGTCATTATGCACTACATTTAGTGGGAACATTTCATTTGATGTGCCTATGATGATTGTCAGGCAGCTCATTTGGTTTTGAGACCTCATTTCTTTAATAGACTGTGATGAGAAACTAGTGTATGTACACAGTTGTTTTTACTATTTTGAGGGTATGTATGTAGTGCATTTTCTTGTATGCTGGTTGAGGTTTT
Source organism: Rhinogobio ventralis (assembly GCA_039654625.1). Classification (NCBI taxonomy): domain Eukaryota; kingdom Metazoa; phylum Chordata; class Actinopteri; order Cypriniformes; family Gobionidae; genus Rhinogobio; species Rhinogobio ventralis. The sequence continues at coordinate 11,376,032 of CM077211.1, forward strand.
ACACTAGGACAGAGTGGAATATTTTGGATTCAGTTATGCAGAATAATGTGAAGGGTTACAGCTTAACACGTGAAGGCATCAACACTGTCCAAACGTGCATTGGTCAGCCTCAGAAATGAATATAGATGTCTGGCTTATCAGAAGTTTCAGTTTCTACCAGCTGCTCATGTATTGTTGCTGTAACAGCTCTCTGCAGGTTTAAAGTGAGCAGAAAGCAGTTTTGCGGCTGGGCACTGAATGTGAATGATGACTGAGCAGTACTTTTGAATGGATGGGGAAAAAGCCAAACATGTTTCTGTATTCACATGTCAGTGCAATGACCAAACCCATTGGAAGTGCTTTTGTACCTCTCTATTGTCTCCACCTGTGCAATTCTTCTCGGTCATCCCAGGGCTGTCCCAGACGAAAGATGACCAATCGTGGCGATTTTTGTGGTTGTGGCTTCTAAGCGCTGGTCCTGTGTCGTACAGTGAGAGAGGTTCAAAGATGGACTTGCAACCAAAGATAGCCTGCGATCATTTTCTGAGTGTCAGAAATTTAGCATGACCATCTCAGTGTTTTTTCTTCTATGACCTGCGTCTACTGGCTAGCCAATAAAAATGCAACATGAAATGATCAACATGACATGGTGCTAAAACTTAAAACTACTTACCTCAAGCTCCATTTGCAAAATTGGCATGCCAAGTTGGCCTCTTTCCCAAGCCATGACCGCTTCCATAGTCTCCTCTTTTACTTCCTCCTCTTTTTTTACAATTGCCAAACTGTGATTCATCTTGCTCTATTTGTCTTCCACTACCGCATGCTGATGACATTTTATTCTTCTATACTAACTTCTTCTATACTAACTATACTAAAAGCCTATGATTTAATAGTCTACGTGCATGTCTTACCCAAGTTTATTAGATCCATGTCGTACAGTGTGATTTGTAATGATCTTATAGGATCGCTGAAATCGTCTGTAGCAGGCATTACTCTGCTTTACCCAACTTCCATCACCTCAAAACTAGGGCTGGGTATCGATACAGATGTCCGGATGCGATTAGATTCTTGATTTTCGATTCACTCAATTCAATGATACAGGCTGTGTCTCAATCAGCTCTCTAGTTCAGTAGTCAGGACACTGATCAGGGAGTCAGCCATTTTAAGGCCCGTCTCAATCGCAGAATCTGTCCAGTGCACTGAAACGTTTAATTGAAAAATCTTTTTTTTTTTGCCCAGCCCTACTCAAAACACACATTCTTCTGATTCATTTGTTTGATTTATTTTTCAATTTACTGTACTCTTTTGGTGTGGCATTTATTGGCTCTGCAAACAATAGTGTGAATAAGCAAGTATTAATACATTATTTCAGTCACAGGATTATTATAATTAACTACAACCTATTAAAAACATGAAAAACAAGTAAAACCAATATTAGATGAAAATGAGAAATGTTACCTTGGCAACTAACTGAAATAAGTTTAAGTTGAAGCACTAAAAGTAAAATTGAAAAACCTAAATGAAACGTTAAAGTGCTCATATTATGCTATTTTAAAGGTTCCTAATTTAGTTTGAGGTCTCCTTAAGTAGGTTTACATGCATCCAAGGTCATTTTCTCGTAATATACAATACACATCACCTAATTTCTCAGAGTCTGACAACGTTTGAATATCTCTCTAAATCCCTCCCTTCAGCTAACCTACTCTGCTCTGATTGGTCAGAAGGTCCAGTCTGTTGTGATTGGTCTACCGCTTACAGCACGTGTCAGAAATGAAATGCCTATTACCATAACTGAATTTCAGCTCCGGATCTGTCAGAGTGATTCAGCGCTTGATACACAGTGATACAAACAGGCGCGAGTCCTCATCGTTTTGAAATGCATGCAAAGTGGATTCACAGCACTTAAAACAGCAAACAACTCTTCCAGGCCTCAGCTACAACTACAGGGTTTGTAGGCAGCCAATGAAGAGCATAAGCTGGCATTATGCAAATGTTACATTGTTACATAGGTATGTAACAGGAAGTGAGACTGGAACTTTCAGCAGTTCAGAATCGATTCTTTCTTTTAGGACTAGAATAACTTTGTGTACTTTGATCTTTAAAACGTTGCAGATCTTTTACATTCACAAATAGCTATATTACATCCTGCATGATGGGTCATTTTTTGAAAAAAACATAATGGGACCCTTTAATAGTAACAAAAAAGTTAAAACAAAAATGATGAAAACACAACAAAATTACTAAACTGTGTTAAAAATATAAAAATACTAGCTTATTCAAACAATAAAACTGCTGATGTATAAATGCTAAAATAACTCTCTAAAAAAAACTTTACGTAAACCTAAAATAGCAACTGACAAATTTCTACCAGTAAGACTTCATTAGAAGTAATATTAATAATATATTCCCTCCGGTTTCACAGACAAAGCTAAAGCCTAGTCCCAGACTAAAATGCATGTTTGAGCTGTTTCAACTGAAAGAATCTTAAAATCTGTCGGTGCCATTGTTTTGTCTCAAGATGCACACCAGTAATGTTTTTTTTTTTTTTCTTCGAATGCACGTTTATAAAAGATACTTAATTGTCCTAATTGAACTAAGGCCTAATCCTGGATTAATCGAATCCCTGTCTGTTAAACCAGCCCTATATATTTAATTGGCTGGATCAGACCTAGATTTATATCTCCAGGTCTTGGGCTCGATTCCAACCCAGTGAGCCTCTTTCTTTGAGAGTGATGCATTCTTGCTCTCTATGCAGATATACCCAGAGTGCTAATAGGCTGTGGAAGACAACATCCACAAACATGTCTTATAATTGCACTTAGTCTCTGCACTAAAACCCTGTGAGCTGTACAATAAATCAGCCGTGTACAGAGACCACCAAGGCAAGTAGTGCAGTACCACTTATGGTTTTGATAGTCCACTGGACCACAAAATAGCATCCCATACAAAACAACAATTCCATGCAGTTCCATATTCTTCGAAAACAGCATTTTTGGATTTGGACAGCATTGTGGATGTTTTTAGCATATGCAAAATTTCTGGTCACCATGTGTTCAAATAGAAAGGAAATGGCACATTCTGATATGATCTGTTGATGATGAAACTATGAGACTCTATCAGTTCATATATATATATTTTTTTATGTGCAGAGAAGATTATCATGCAAGGAGGTGCACTGGCACAAATTTGTCTTTAAGCCTCGTTCTAAAGGTGAATAATCCAGATTATACAAAGGTGCGTTCACACATGCGCTTTGAGCAAATGAAGGTTGCAAGGAATTTGACAACAGGATATGATGTCACACTCTAGGGCTTTTTTGTAATAAATGTCAAATAACAAAAATATATCATCTACTTTCTCTTTAAACAAAGAGGTCAAACAAGGTAAATGTTTGATATTTAGATTCTCATTGACTCTTGCTTTGTGAAGTCGCAAGTGCATCAAACTTGAACTTCCGAAGGCGAGACACTTTGCATGAGCTTGCATTTCCACTTAACTGTGAAGTGTGACTGCATCTTTAATGAGTGTGCACAGTTATTAGCATAATATACACCCATATTAGGGCAACATCAAGCCGTTTGTCACTCTCTGCAATCACTGGAGATCACGCTCGGCGTGATGGAGAGTGGTTGTGTTTCTCATTTCTAGTACTTTCAGTTGTTTGTGCGCACACTGTGGTGTCTTGTTGCTGGTTGTCTGTGGTTCTTACCACATTTCCTGTGTGCTGTCCCTGTTTTGTAGCAGTTAAAAGGCTGTCTATGTTCTTATTTAAAGTCAGTGAACAGGATAATATAGCCTAGTAGTCGTAATGATGGCGTATGTCTGTCTGCGCCACCACAGTTTTTCTCTTCAGGGCGAAATCTACCCTGTGTTTTCTGTGCTGTAATTGAAGCCTAAAACTTATGCTCTATTCCAGCCACACTTTACCAAAAACTGGGTCTCTTCTTACCACTTCCTCTGCAAAAAGAGTCACAACAGTTTAACCACTGCCTATCATTGCTGTTGAGACCGTTCATATGATCTGAATTCATGGCCGTGTCTGCATGTATAAATCCATGCAATCCATTCCTTATGGTAGTGTCTGGAAAGCTGGAAGGAGAAACCTGCACACTGGATCTTGATTGAGATTTGATCTATATTGTGGTGAGTAAAGTTGCTTATTTAAGAAGTTTTATTGAACTTCTAACCCTTAGTATTCATCTTTAAATGTAACTTAATTTGGATTCAATTTAACATTTAATTTCACTTTTAATGTAATTTAATTATTACTAATGTGATTTATTGACTTGATTTGATTTAAATTTAACTTATGTAACTTTTGATTTAAATCAATTTTAATTTGACCCATTTTAGTAATGTTCAGTAGCATTAAGGAATATTTGATTTTGTTGTATCGAAGCATGAAATTTTACTAGTATTGGTATAAACTACTGAAACTTTGCTGTCGTGACAGTCTTGCATTATGCTATGGCTTGTAAAGCAAAGGACCACCATAGTAGCCTATTAACTAATAATTTTCCTTTCTATTTTTTCCCCAAGCTTTTTGTGACTTTGTGGCCTGTGGGGAAGAATGTATCATACTTGTCAGAACGAAGAGCTTGTGAATACCTCCTGCTCTTGAGTCATGATCATAATATCTTTCTTGTTCCGTTTCTATGGCAGCCAAACATATCAAACATAAACGATTCACTCCTCGGCTGTTAAGCAACTAAAAATCGAAAACTCACAGTAATTAGCCGATACTGGAATGTGGAATTGTAATGATTCATTAGATGAAATTTTCAAATACCAACTATTCAGACTTGATGTCATCTCTTCTATTGTTTGTCCCCACCCAACGCCCTTTGCGTTCTTTTCTTCTTCACATTGTTGCACCGTGTTGTTTGATGTTTCTTCATTATTAATGGGATGAAAGGTAGTAGTGTTGACTCACTGACATTGAATGATAAGAATGTGGGGAATGTTTTATTCTGGCTTTTTTTTAACCAGACTGGGGAGGTGTTGTGTTGCTGTGGCATTAGTGCACTGCTGTACTGACTGGGTGTGTGTTGGGCAGGTGTGACTGTTAAGCTCACTCATGGGAGTGGATCATGTGAGAAAAAGCACAGTATGTTTAGTAGGTTTGGGGTGTGCTGCAAGACTAGAATCAGTGTATGGTTTGGTTACTGTACAGCTCATACTTTAAATCTTTTTAATTGTAATACTTAATACGAAATATTTTCTATATCTGTAGAGTCATTTTAAACTCCGAACACACCCTGGTCACATTATTTGTGGTAAAGGTGCTAGCAATGCAAGGTCATGAACTTGAAAGCTTTGGATAAAAGCATCTGTCAAATGTTGAATTTAAATGCATTTAGTTGACGCACTTTTCAAGTGTGACTTTGAAATGTCACATAGGAGTCTGTGGTGATGGGAGGGGAGTGTGTAGTTGCACACAATTTCACAATTCTTGATAACAATTTCACATCGATAGCAAGAACTAATAGTGTTAAAGGATTAGTTCACTTATAAATGAAAATTACCCTATGATTTACTTTTAAAGACATCCTATATGTATGCACAATCGGAGTTCTATTAATAAATAACTTGATGTTTCCAAGCTTTATAATGGCAGTGAACGGGGCTTAAGTTTGAAGCTCAAAAAAGTGCATCCATACATCATAAACGTACTCCACACACGGCTCCAGGGGGTTAATAAATGCCTTCTGAAGCGAATCGATGGGTTTGTGTAAGAAAAATATCCATATTTAACATGTTAAGAAGTAAAATATCTAGCATCCGCCAGACCGCCTTCCAAGTATGACGTCGGATGTAGTGTTAACGTTTTGAACTGCGGGGAGCGTTACACTTTCTTTGTAAGTTGAATACGGAAGGCGGTCTGCCGGAAGCTAGATATTTTACTTTATAAAGTTTTAAATATGGATATTTTTCTTACAAAAACCATCGATTTCGCTTCAGAAAGCCTTTATTAACCCTGGAGCCATGTGGAGTATGTTTATGATGGATGGATGCACTTTTTTTGAGCTTCAAACTCGTGAGCCCTGTTCACTGCCATTATAAAGCTTGGAAACATCAGGGTATTTATCAGTATAACTCTGATTGTTCATCAGAAAGAAGAAATCATATGCACCTAGGATGTCTTGAGGGTGAGGGGGGGGGGGGGAGTCTATGCTTATATTCCATGCCACATCTGTAGTTTTGATCATGTCATGTTGTGTTGTATACCGGAATTATCATTCACATCTTTCACCAGAATTGTTTAATTGTGATCCAAAACAACACCAGTCAAATGATGGCAATGTTTAGGAATATAGGCTCACACTGCAGGCACTCAAGCACCGACTGAAGACATTAACTTCATTCAAAACTGTTATATAACTGCTTCTGATATAATAACTTTCCCACAGATCTGAATACTAAAATTGGCGTCTTTTCCCATTATTCTTGGAGAACAGCTTTTTAGTCCATGATGAGTCTCTCGAGGTGTTTCCAGTTTGAAAATAAAATAATCATGCTTTATTTAACACGTCACAATTTTTCTTGATTAAAACCCAACTTGCTTGTTTAAACAGGATACTCAGACTGTTTTGATTTGGGAGAGCTTTATGATGAAAACATGAGGTGAGAAACCCTTTTTGTAAAACAGGAAAAGGTTCTTCAGTTTGAAGTACCTTGGATAGTTTCAAATGACTGTAGGCCATAAAGAAGTTTCAGTTTGAGCAGTTACAGGAGCAGTAATTACTGCAGAACTAGGTGTTCAGACATTTCTTAAAGATTAGATTAGATTAGATTCAACTTTATTGTCATTACACAGTACAGGTACGAGGCAACGAAATGCAGTTTGGGTCTAACCAGAAGTGCAATCGCAGCAAGTGCAGGACATGAATATGTACTGAATAAATATAAAGATGGCTATTACTATAAATAGAATTTACAGATAGATATGTACAGAATATAATATACAGATGGGTGTTGCTATAAACAGTTTGCAGATAGATATATACTGGACAGAATTTACAGATAGATATGTACTGAATATATATATATAAAGCACTAGATATGACGCTTACAGTGACTATATAGGGTTAATTTAAGTTTCAATAGCCTTTATTTGTTTCTTTTTAGAGTCTGAGAGCTTTCTGGCTGACCTTACTGTCTGGTCACTTAGTTTTTACTGTGAATGAAGCAGAGTATAGGCTTTCTGTAAGCATTTCTGAGCAGCATCTGAGAATCCTGATTAGCGCTAGGGTGGGAAAGAATTAAAAAAGCTTGACGAGGTACTTTTAATTTAGAGCTAAATGGCAAAAAACAGGAGTAGATCTGGAAATCAAGCAAATCTCACTGAATTAATCTCACAGAATTTGCCAAGAACATGTCTGCATTGTATTTCAAGAAAGGAATTATATTTTGCTTATCCATTGTACCATTACTTTCATGACAGTTATGCAAAATTGGCAACATTTCCTATCCAATTCTCATTTTAAGTAATGCAAAATAGCATTTGAGTTTTTTGTTCATTCCCACAGTTGCCTTTGGCTTGCACACTACTGAACTATAGAGCATACATTATGTATGATGTACAGTGTGTGTTATATATATATATATATATATATATATATATATATATATATATAAACACACACTGGGGTGTCGATTTGGTTGTTGGGGGGGAGTTTCTTTTGTTGGTAAGAATCGCGTTCCGGGCGGGGTCCCCCTCGGTAGAAATCGTGTTTGCGGGGGCATCGCAGCGCGATGAAAAGGCCACTTTCACCTCATAATTCACCTCAGATCTTGAAAAGAAACGGAAGGAAACAAGAACGTTCAATCTAGTGGGAACAAATCAGTCTATTCGATGACAAAGATTGATGTATTTTTAATAGGCTAATGCTAAAGTGGTGTAATAATTATGAATTTGGTTGCATGCTAATCCATTTTGCAGAGAGAGCCCACCCACACACTCTTCTGATTGGCTGTGATTTATTTATTTAAAAAAAAAATATATATATTTATTTATTTTTTGTGCGTCTCGTTGCATCACGTGTGGTATGGACAGACAATTGCTTGTTGCTGGAATCTTATCACATCGCGTTTGGTTAGGACATGGTTTAAGATACTGTATAAACATTAGCATCATGATTTTTTTTAGAAAAGCTGCTTTGAAATGGTGTATTGTAAAAATCACTATACAAATAACTTTTACTTGACTTAAATTGGTTTGATACATGTTTCAATTGGATTCGATTCAAAAGCAATTTTGTGAAATTTCAATGATTCAGTTTAATTCAGTATGCAATTAACTAATTTCATTTAGTATGTTTTTAACTCATTTACAGTAGAGTTCCTTAAGTTCTTCCTCTTGTATTTTAGGTGGACTAGTCTAATTGTTCTGAGAATGTCTCAATGCAAAATGTCATTAGTACTAAAATATGCTATTTCTTTTAAAAAAAAAAACAAGTTGGGGTGAAAAATGAAACCATGTTCTTGACAGGTTTTGTGAGATTCTACCCTTTCTCCATCCTCAAACTAACTTTGTAATGATAGGTGCTAAAAACTAACGTTCGCTATATAATGTTTCACTAGCTCTTTAGCCTTTTCTTTAGAAATCCTCTGACCTTCTCAAGTTTAAACTGAGTGCCAACGTACCGTACAAAAAAGGCAGCTTTATGGGTTCTCTCTTTCACAGACACTAACTTGGATGTGAAAGGGTTGTAACTACGCAAATGTTTTTGACTTATGTCCTGCTAGATTCAGTCTCTCAGCCTTGGCCAATTCCTGATCAGAATATTTTTTTTCCTTCAGGATGTAGTTCAGAATACAGACCTCCAGGCACTGATTGAAACTTGGAGCTTGATGGATTTTGATTTAGGGATGCACTGAAATTTCAGTCATTGCAATTTAGGTAAAAAAAGCCATAAAACTCTCTACTTTGAGTTTTTAAGTTGAATTACAAAATAGGTTGAAAATATGAGCAGAAAAAGCTTTTTTTTTTTTACATTTTGATTTTATATCCATGTATTTTGATTGACTTCAGCTAATTTTGTTAGAACCTCTATTAAATTGCATGTAATTGTTCAGTCTAAGGTTTTGTGAATTACTGAAATAAATAAAAAATCTTCATGAGAGAATTGTGATACAAGGGAAGAAAATTGTTCTCAATTTATCCTGAATCACATGGTTAGTAGGGATGTGCTAGATTAATCAACTAAACGATACAGCTTCTGCAAGTCGACACTGGAAATACTAGCCATTTACATTTGTGCACACTTATTTTTTGCTTTATATTTTAAAAAAAGGTTATATTCAAATTCTCATGTTGATGTTACAGTTTAAAAATACATTATTGTATACAGTATTTAAAGCAGAAAGCAAAATCATTTAACTTTACCTTAGACCTTGCATGTGTTTGTTTTCAAACTGGAATATAACAATGATAGCTTGCTTATAGCTTAATTGTTATACTACTGGTTATAAGGGAAAATCCCTGCTATGAATGAAACTTCACAACAACAGGTCAGATCCTATCTCAATATCCTAACAAATAGAATAACCTTAAAGGTGCAGTGTGTGATTTTTAGCGGCATCTAGCGGTTGTGAATTGCACCCCCCCCCCCTCCCTTTCAGAGCACACAGAGAAGCTACAGGGGCCGACACAGGACAAAGATGTCGTCGTCGGAGAGAGCAGAGAGTGACTAGCAGTCTGTAGAGAAGTTGTCCGTTTAGGGCTGCTGTAGAAACATGACTGTGCAAAATGGTGAGTTCACAGTAAGGGGACCTGCGGTGTATGTAGATAGAAATGGCTCATTCTAAGGTAATAAAAACATAACGGTACATTTATGTAAGGTCTTTATACACCACTGAAAACATAGTTATGTATATTATATTGCATTTGTCAAAAGATCCTCATAAATACTACACACTGAACCTTTAAATAACCTGGTACACATCAAGCTTCTTTTCTTGTGATTTTTTTTTTTTGTGCTGCCTGTCATGGGTACAGGTATTTTTCATAGACCTTTCAAACCTGAACGCGGTAACCGTGGTAACGCACAACAATACTGTGATGTACCTTGACTGACTAACTTTTTTATTTGAGGCATCCTGTTCATAATAAACTATTGAGTTTGCATTGATTTTAATAAATGTCTATATTGGTTAACGTTAACGTGTGGGTTAATTTTATAATGAATGGATGCACTTTTTGGGGCTTCAAATTTTGGGCTGCCATTCACTGCCATTATAATTCTTGGATTAGCCAGAACATGTTTTAATATAACTCTGATTGTATTGTCTGAAAGAAGAATGCCATATACACATAGGATGGCTTGAGTGTGAGTAAATGATGGGGTCATTTTAATTTTTGGGTGAACTATCCCTTTAAGTAGACTATTTCAAATCGATTGCATATTTTAGTTTCGAAGTTCACTTTAAGAAGGAAATTTATGAAATGTATTTCAGTGCATCACTGGTACAATTCAGATCCTCTCACTAGCTTTTAGATGGAAACAAATACCTGCTAATAAACCATATTTGATGTAGTTCTGAGGTATTTTGATTTATCCCATTATAGCATTAAGCCTCACAAATAAAAATTTTATGAGACTGTCCACATGTGAAAACATGCAAGATGTGGGAAAGTTGGTCATTTCAGTTTGAACCAGTAATACCAGTCTCTGAAGGCCTAAACCTGTGAGCTTTTGTTGTGATGGTATGTGTCGTGGTGTCTGCTAGTTTACATGGAATCATGCTGACATGAACAAAATCAGACATGTTGTTAATTTTTTTTTTTTTTAAACGTGTGTGTGTGTGTGTGTGTGTGTGTGTGTGTGTGTGTGTGTGTGTGTAACACATACTTATACTTATACTTATACTTGCAGGCAGCCTATGACTAAATCATTAGAAAGGTCTAAGGATTTATTATATTATAAAAATCTGTGACAATTTCTAATATAATGAAATCCCTAATGTGAAGCTAGCGCTGTAGCTGAATTAAAAGAACATAGAAATGCTTTGACTGATTAAATATGAACACAATAATCACACGACCACGAAAATGTTGTATATTTGAGTTCTTCAAGCCTTCTCAGGTATTTTCATAATAATAAAGTATATTTATAAAGCAATGCTAATCAACACCTTTATCACTGTATAGAATACTATAAAATAATATATTGTCTGCCTCATTCAGTGATAAAAAGCCACATTAGCACACAAAAGGAAATTTCAAACACTCGACTGATGAAATGAATATGTAAAAACATTTTTAACATTATTAAACATTGTCTTTAAATGTAAATTAAAATCTAAATTTAAAATAAAAAAAATTTGAGATTTCAAAATCGCAAGTTTTGTTTTTTTCGATTAATCGTGCAGCCCTAGCTCAATACTGAATAATTTGTGCCAAGACACAATTTCCTTTCACTGTTAATGAATAAGAACAGCAAGAAATCCAAGGTGCAGTTACTATGTATCTAAATAGCACAACTGCACATTACAGGTTCACCAGTTTGCCAGTTTTCCGTGCTCGCATCTCCTTAAATTTCCTCCTACTGAAGCCAAAGAAACTTAAACTAATGGTCTTTTGGCAAATGCCAACAAATGTCAATATGGAAACATGGACTCCCCTAAACCTGACATTTATTTTTGAGATTCAAATACTTTCACTTTCCCAGTCAGCTGAACAATGTCTATTTTTATCTTGCATAGCTTCCCTCCCTGCCTTTCCTTCCTTTTGTGATTTACAATTGAAAATGACTTATTTGAAAAATGTAACACAGTTCAAAACCAGGTACAAAATCTTGTTTGTTGTGGATTTTTTTTTTTTTTTTTTTTAAGTGCTAAAATCGATTTGGCAACAGCTGTCAGACCAACTTTTGTGCATGTCTCTGTTTGCATACTATATTAATGCATAGAACATATTGAGTAATCATTTGTGGGCAAATTTCTAATGGTCGTCTCGGAAATACACTACCGTTCAAATGTGTGGGGTCGGTAAGTCTTTTATACTCAACCAAGACTATATGTATTTGATTTTAAAATTACAGTAAAAACAAAAATATAGTTTATAAATGTATATATTAATTTAAAATCATATGCCTTACTGCTTAATTGCCATTCTCAGATCAATCCAGAAGAATTTTAATTCTGTGTGAATCTAGTAATGGTTTGTTCAGCTGATGTTAATGAGAGCAGCCGAGGATCCTCCCTAACATGTTGGACTAATTGAGGTTCTGAAGGGAGGGAAATGTGGCTGCCGCCCCCTCTATGATTACATAAACTCAATAACAACGCAGAGCAGCCAGAGTCTCCGAAGGGCTGCAGTAATTAAGAGAGATCCTCCCGAACAGAGGCATCGTTAAGGCTGCTAATTGCCTGAAGAGCTAATGATGGGGTAGATTTGCATTCCCTCGGACCAAACTCTCCAAGAATGCAGCGACATCCGTAGCCCCAACTGGGTCATGATGGGTAGGGGAGACTGTGCACTTGGAGTGGGTTTTTGTTTGTCCTGTGAATGAAGCCAATGTCAAGCTTTCACACACTTTCTCCTGTTGATATTAAATTCAGGACAGCGTGACACAGACGGTGACCTATCTACAGTGTTTACATGTCCAAATTCTTTAAATTCCTCCTTTAATTACATCATTATCTGTTTTGGAAGGACCACATGGTTCATACAACCCTCAGTTGGTACTGTAAAAGCCCAGAACACACCAAGCCAACGTCACAGAACGGTGCTGAAAAAACGGTGCACACTGAAAAAACGAAGCTGGCCGACACTCAAAAACGTCTCAACCCCGGGCTAAAATGTGCAATAGGGCCGGGTGGTATGATACTCTATGCCGTGTGACTGTAGAAAGGTATCAGCTGGTAGAGATTATGCTCTGTTTATATTACAGCAGATATACTATATTTATCTATTAGTAGTCATCATAACTTCTTTACACGTAAGAGTGAGTAAAAACAATACAAATGTGACAAATTTCAATGTTTTAAAGTAGTAGTATTGTCTCTTACTTTGTAACCATTATTACAACCAGTACTACATTTATGGATGCACTGATATTAAAGGGGTCATGACGTCGATTTAAAAAAAAAAAAGTACTTTAATGTTCCTTGAGGTTTTTGTTGCACAAAAACAAACGTGTGTATGTGTGTGTATATATAGACAAAATATTATTTTCAACTCTCATTCTGACCCTCTGTCTGAAATGATTCGTTTTTAAGGGGCGGCTCCTTTTAAAGCTTGTCAGTAAATCAGTAAAAAAGTATCCACTGTTATGATTGGCTAACATCACTACATAGGAAACGGTATCAACGCCCACCCGCTATTGCATTTTTGCGCTATTGTCTTTATTGCATTTAAAGACAAAGCTTTATAAAAACCGTTCACTTGTGGTTTGCAATGTATAGCTGCTGTCAGATCCAATACAGCTGACTGCTTCATCTGTTGACAAAAGATTCTCTGCGAACTCTCATTTACAAAACAAGTTCTCCAAACAAACATGTAATCCTTAGATGCGCTCTATGACGCCATTAAAAAGAAACCATCCACTTGTGCTGGGTATTGAATGTGCGCTCTGTTTTTTCTCTGACGCTCCAAATCCTCCGCCATCGTCCTGTCAGTCATCTCTCCTTACTCTCGTCATGTGATAAGTGAAATCTGACTCCTGCTGCGACTCTGCAGCTTGCGCTGTATGGAGTGGAGCAGAGCAGACGCTTTCAGTTTATAATTATAGCATGCTTTGTCCAGCTGAACTAAACGGTTTTTATTTCTATGAAAAAGCATGCCGCGGTGGCCAAGTAATGTAATTGGCTGAACACCGGTAACAGCGACTACTGCAGCAAGCCTAGCAAATGTATTTGCCAGAGTGATGTCACAAATCCCACAATATCCAAACAAGCCATTTCAGGAGCTTGTTTAAATAAATGCTTTGTTTGTAATTAGGAGGACTAAGAGGATGCTATAAACTTGGGATGTTTTATTGGTAGACCTCTTATGTCAAAAGATCAAGGCAAATTAGTTTTCTCATGTCATGATCTCTTTAAAAGATATAGCCTATATAGGAGATATTTTCATATCTGATTTCATATTAAAAAAAATGTTTTCTTAAAATAATAATAAAATACTACAAAAAAGTTTAAATACAAGCGAGTTGAGGCATAACATTATAATGTACATAATGAAAAATGAATATTCAATGAGATTTGCTAAAATTACATTTAGCAGTGACAGTGTTAACTTTAAATGAGCATTTGTCATACCACCCCTAATGTACAATATCAGATAACCAACATAAAGGGCTGTTTTTAATTATGACTTGGTGGTATATTTGTGGTGCATACAAGAGATGGACTGGCCCTTTTAATGACTGGAGACTTTTGATAAGTCTTTTTGGTGTTGTACAGGAATATCAAAACTATCAAGGGTCAAATCAGGGTGAGTAAGCAGGGAGAGATAAAGGCTGTAAACCTCAGTTAAGGATCAGAGGGAAAACCATCATCTGCCCACGCCTGAAAACAGTAGTTTTACGGCGTATTCCTAATCTGCGAAGTGCAAGTAGTCCATTGCATATTGAAGAGCGACCAGCACAGTCTTGATTGAACATTCTTTATCCAAGTTTATCCTTTTATGTCCCACGGAAGAAGTACAGTTTTGTGAGATTGGAATGACACAAGGGTGTGTAAATGAAAAGAATTTGTTTTGGTCTCAATGGCATTCAAGTGGGTACTATGAACGATCATGTCTCCAAAGAGCTCATCGTTGAATGTTCAAAATTACTAACATCAACACTAGGTCTGGCTGAATTTTTAATATGAATGTTTGCTGTAGCTACAATATTATTTTGTTACATTGCAAAGATTGTAATGATTTAATGCACTTTTATTTTGCCATTCTTTAATTTTTTTTTAATAGGTCAGTTGTGTTGTCAGATATTTTAAGCTCTGTAGACATTTGATTCATATCTGTGAATAAGTAAATTTAAAACTGATTGAATCTAATGATCTGATTATAAGATTCAAACTTTAAAACAAACTCTAAACTTGTTTTATTGTTTTAACATTTTAAATCTACTTACAGCTGTCAAACTACTTGATACAAATTATGCTCCTTAGTTCAAAAAAAGCTAATAAATAAACAATAAATGAATAAAAAAAAATCAACACTCAATTGTAACTGTAATGTTAAATGGAAGCTGAACACAGTCAAAATGTCATTGGAGAAGCATTAATTAAACATCCGTTTCAGTCACTGATTTCGGCCCTCAAACCATTTCAGTAGCCAAAATTTCAGTGCATCCCTAGCTAAGTGGATTATAAAAAGTAGGACTGCACAATTAATAAAATTTCTAAGATGCAGATGCCACAATTACGTAATCGTTCAAAGCCGCGATTACAAAAAAAAATGTCCACTTACATTATTCTGCGTGCTTAAGAGGTGTGTTTAGAGCATGTTGCGTTGTGAGGGGTGAATCACAACTACTTCAGATTAGGGACTAACCCAGCACAATAGGAACTACCAGTGACGTAACGTTAAGTGTACGCGGACTGGTCGAACGCATGCGAAACACCAGCCATTTTTAAAAAGTCGTGTACACACAACCTATATATTAACTACACAAGCTAACTCTACAAACATGGAAAACAGTGATAGATGGACCTCTCAAACATTATGCTAAGGAGAAAATCCAACGCAACTTTAAGGGGACCAAGCGAAACATGATTATGTATTTCTGCTCAGCTAGTCACATTGGAAATCAACCACATGGCAAACGCTAACGTTAATACTTTTTCATATACTATCTACTTTCTTTGTATAATAGTTCTACCTAATAACATACTAGACAGGACTGTTAAACAGATCGTGAGCTGATGAAGACGGAGAATGTGAGCGCTGTATGTTCTCAGTCAGTGGCGTCAAAGTAAATGTCCGCCGCGCCGTCAAAATAAGTCAAAACAACAAGCGCTTCACTTCAGAGTTCCTACTGTTGGTGCAAATGCAACCAGGAAAATGTTCCTATAGGAACCTTTACTTCTCAAAGTTCCTAGAACTACCCGGTGCAAAAGCCTCTATTATTGTACCATGCATTTTTTTTTTATTTTTTTTTTTTTTATGAGAAACCAAACCAATGTATAGTTTGACATTTAGTTATACAGTTAGACATTTGAGGCTTAATGCTGTAGAAAAGCAATACAAATTACACTCACCTAAAGGATTATTAGGAACACCTGTTCAATTTCTCATTAATGCAATTATCTAATCAACCAATCACATGGCAGTTGCTTCAATGCATTTAGGGGTGTGGTCCTGGTCAAGACAATCTCCTGAACTCCAAACTGAATGTCAGAATGGGAAAGAAAGGTGATTTAAGCAATTTTGAGCGTGGCATGGTTGTTGGTGCCAGACGGGCCGGTCTGATTATTTCACAATCTGCTCAGTTACTGGGATTGTCACGCACAACCATTTCTAGAGTTTACAAAGAATGGTGTGAAAAGGGAAAAACATCCAGTATGCGGCAGTCCTGTGGGCGAAAATGCCTTGTTGATGCTAGAGGTCAGAGGAGAATGGGCCGACTGATTCAAGCTGATAGAAGAGCAACTTTGACTGAAATAACCACTCGTTACAACCGAGGTATGCAGCAAAGCATTTGTGAAGCCACAACACGCACAACCTTGAGGCGGATGGGCTACAACAGCAGAAGACCCCACCGGGTACCACTCATCTCCACTACAAATAGGATAAAGAGGCTACAATTTGCACGAGCTCACCAAAATTGGACAGTTGAAGACTGGAAAAATGTTGCCTGGTCTGATGAGTCTCGATTTCTGTTGAGACATTCAGATGGTAGAGTCAGAATTTGCCGTAAACAGAATGAGAACATGGATCCATCATGCCTTGTTACCACTGTGCAGGCTGGTGGTGGTGGTGTAATGGTGTGGGGGATGTTTTCTTGGCACACTTTAGGCCCCTTAGTGCCAATTGGGCATCGTTTAAATGCCACGGCCTACCTGAGCATTGTTTCTGACCATGTCCATCCCTTTATGACCACCATGTACCCATCCTCTGATGGCTACTTCCAGCAGGATAATGCACCATGTCACAAAGCTCCAATCATTTCAAATTGGTTTCTTGAACATGACAATGAGTTCACTGTACTAAAATGGCCCCCACAGTCACCAGATCTCAACCCAATAGAGCATCTTTGGGATGTGGTGGAACGGGAGCTTCGTGCCCTGGATGTGCATCCCACAAATCTCCATCAACTGCAAGATGCTATCCTATCAATATGGGCCAACATTTCTAAAGAATGCTTTCAGCACCTTGTTGAATCAATGCCACGTAGAATTAAGGCAGTTCTGAAGGCGAAAGGGGGTCAAACACAGTATTAGTATGGTGTTCCTAATAATCCTTTAGGTGAGTGTATTTTAGGAAGAGTGTTTTTAGCTTGCTTTTTATTTTTTATATAAAAATATGACGCCATTGCTTCAAACAAGGGTATAAAGTTATTCAAAACATCATTCAATGTAAATTGTGATGATCTAAATTTAATAATCGCAATTACAATTTTAAGGGAATAATCGACAATTATATTTATTTATATATATATATATATATACACACACACACACACACACACACACACACACACACACACACACACACACACACACACACACACACACACACACACACACACACACACACACACACACACAGTGAACGCTAAATTATAGTAATCAGGTTGATTTGCGCATTTGTCACAAGCTTCTGATTGGGGGAGAGCGTTGTTTCCTCCACCCCCTTCTCTTCAGACTCGACGCTCATGCGGGTTGCCAGCTTGAGGACACGAAACAGAAGCGAGCACAATTGACAATGGAAGCCTCTGAGTTGTTTTATCCGCGTTTTAATACGCTCTTGTTCATAGAGATTTTTAGGTGGCTACAGAGGCTTTTTAGGTCGGGTAGAATCTGCGACCTCTGACCCAGTTTGATGGCAGCAATACGATGTGTTTTCCGCCAACCGGCAACCTGTGGTGTCAATACTATTGGGTAAACTGGCAACGTGCGGTTTCGCACAGACCAAAACAAAAACAGACATTCCGACACGGAACGCACATTTCAAACCAGAATAATTGGCTGTAGCATTGCTTTTCTGAGAAACAAGTAGGTGAATTTAGCATGTTTCCTACATATCTGCAAGCATATTATGGTATTTTTATGCTTTAGTAAAGTGAGAAACTTACAGCACCTTTAATCTTTTGACACTGCACAAATATACAGAGTTTCCGCTGTTGTTGCATACTAACCATCCTTTGTTTTAAAAAGCAGACTTAATATTTTTCTATTTTCTATACGCGTCATACATCATTATGCTATTTCTACGTCATTGCACATGCGCAGTACTCTTCGTTTTTTAGGAATAAACCCTTACAATCCGAATTAAATTGTAATCAGATCTGGCCAATTTATTCTGATTGACTGTTACATGTGACTTTTTTTTTTTTATTCTGATTGTACTACTAGTCTGCTTACAATCGGATTATTAGGGTCCATGTAAAAACAGCAAATATAAATTTTTTGGGGGTTTAGAAACTCAAACTGACTCTAGAGTGCTTTCATACTCTCCTTATGGGTGCTACATCTTTAACAACACACTCCAGGAATGTCAGTCATGTGGCACCTTTCTATGATTCTTGGTTGCTACAGTGTTGGTGGATTTGGGCTGCAGTCATGTGGAATGGGATGAAAGGTGTTCTGAAGAACAGGTAAAGGCAGTTTACCTTTCAACAGCAGCCAGGGGCTCAGACTTGTGGAAACTATGAGATGCATCTGTGGCATTTCAGCTTGATGTCAAATTAAACCTGACTGAGTCTCTGCTTCTGTTGGTTTTCCAACTTTTTTTGCCTTTCTCTTCTCACACTCCTTTTATCATCCCACAGCACTCCTGAGAGCATTGGGTAGCAGCGTCTGGTCACATGATGCCATTTACAGTGAATCTGATTGGCCCATCCCCCTGGGGATTCAGAATATCTGGCGGGCGAGACTTCAAGAAGGCCATAACCGTTTCCAAGGTAATTTTCACCCTCATACCTAAACACTTAATGGTAACACTTTACAATAAGGTTGTATTAGTTAACATTAGTTAATGCATTAGTTAACATGAACTAACCATGAACAACACCTCTGTTCAGCATTAGTTAATCTTTGTTAACGTTAGTGAATAAAAATCCAGCTGTTCATGGTTTGTTCATGTTAGTTCACAGTGCATTAACTAATGTTAACAAGATTTTAATAATGCATTAGTAAATGTTGAAATTAACATTAACAAAAATAAATAAATCCTTTATGAGTGCAGTTCATTTATTAGTTCATGTTAACTAATGTAGTTAACTAATGTTAACTAATGAACCTTATTGTAAAGTGTTACCCACTTAATATAATGTCTTACTTTGAGTTATTCACTGGTGTCTAACTGTTTTGCACTGTCTCCTTGACTACTTCAACCATACAAGAACTGGATAATTAAAGAGGAAGTTCCTGGTTATTGTATTGCATTGCGGATGGTCAAGCTATTGTTTTTGTCCTTTTTCCTTACAGGTATTCTCCATTCTCTTTTTAGAATAATAGAAAATATTAGGCGACAGTGTGCAAGCGTTAAGTTTAGCCACTGCATGAATCATTGGGTTCACACTTTTATGTGAATCTGAGTAACAGGTTTATCAATCTACTTTTTTGCGTTCAAGCCTTTAACACTCGGGCATTTTTGAAAGACTGTTTTTCATTTGAAAAGTTCAGAATCTGCTGTACTTCTGCCACCTAGTCTGGAACCCATTTATTTTTGTTTTTCATGGCCTTTGAGACAATTTTCAAATCAAACCAAAACAGTTCCTCTCAACTAGAAAAAAGTTCATTTTTACAAAAACTAATTCCATGTTGTGTTCCAGAAATACACCACAGTGTTTCTAATTAAAGGCAGCTAATGGAACCTTTCCATTCAGATCCTGGTCACATCTGCACTGTAATCCAGAATACCATTGGGTTTAAACTTAAACCACTTAAAAACACTGAGACTTTAAAAATGTGTGCCTCTCATTATCCTTATTGTTTCTCATTATTATTCACAACCCACGCTAACCCTATCCCTTTAAAGATTTAACTGTCTCAGTCCTCTAGGGCTGTGTTGTGCCCTCAACAGCCAATATGTAAAGAAATTGAGAGCCTAACGGTGTCCATGCAGTATTAAGCGGGGTTGTTAGAAACAGAATAGACCAGCACGGGGTGTTTTTAAGAGGGCTCCAAAGGCCCTCCTGGAGAGGCAGGTCAGAGTGTAGTGGCAGGAGTTTGGCATGGGCACAAATCTTGTGCTCCCCTCCTTACATTGTTTTTGTCTAAACTAACCCTTATTGACTTTCCATGATTCCTTAAGTTTTTCACATACATGTTTTAACAGTGTTGCGATTTGGGTTGCTTGAGACAAACCTCAGAAACTATCTCCCGAAAACTACCAATTGACCTAGATATTCCTAGAAAAATACTTGACACCACTGAGTCACTGCATAAATAAAATTCTGCATTTAGGTATGAGGGTACTCTGTTTCTCAGGTATTTTTCGCCATCATACACAGAGGGTAAGTATATTCCATAGGTGTAAAGAGTACCTGAAAATCATACTTGAGTAAAAGTACAGATAACTTAGTGAAAATGACTTTATCATTAAGTATAACTGCACTGAAGCAGTGGAGACTTAGGAGATAGCTGGTATATTTTTCTGTTGATATGAAAAATCTGGTAGATTTAGTAATATAGCAGGTCTATTATGTAAACAGCTCTCTTTAGTCGTCTCTTAATTTTTTCCAGAGCTGTATAACGATGTTATGATGAGCATGGGAACATGATTTGTGTAACATTAGCAAAACATTATTAGCTGTTTGATAACGAAGTCAAGCAAAAGGCTAATTATATTAATTACTGTTATATGTCCGACCTTGTAAAGAGCAATACCATTGTGCAGCATTTACCTCAGCAAGTTGACGAGTGGATCTCGGAGCTGGGAGCTGATGTATGAATGTTGCGTTTGCACAAAAAAAGGCATTGAAATGTGTGTATACAATTTTGCACGCACACATCAGGATTTATACAAAATAAACTAGCCATAAATGAACAGATCAGGCAAAACATTATGATGATAAAGTGAATAACACTGATGATCTCTTCATCATGGCATCTGTTAGTGGGTGGGATATATTAGGCAGCAAGTAAACATTTTGTCCTCAAAGTTGATGTGTTAGAAGCAGGAAAAATGAGCAAGCGTAAGGATTTGAGCAAGCTTGACAAGGGCCAGATTGTGATGGCTAGATGACTGGGTCAGAGCATCTCCAAAACTGCAGCTCTTGTGGGGTGTTCCCGGTCTGCAGTGGTCAGGATCTATCAAAAGTGCTCCAAGGAAGGAACAGTGGTGAATCGGCGACACGGTCCAAGGCTCACTGATGCATGCGGGGAGCGAAGGCTGGCCCGTGTGGTCCGGTCAAACAGACAAGCTACTGTAGCTCAAATTGCTCAAGAAGTTAATGCTGGTTCTGATTGAAAGGCAAACTGGACCAGGGAACAATGGAAGAGGTTGCCTGGTCTGATGAATCACGTTTTCTTTTACATCACGTGGGTGGCCGGGTGCGTGTGCGTCGTTTACCTGGGGAACACATGGCACCAGTATGCACTATGGGAAGAAGGCAAGCCGGCGGAGGCAGTGTGATGCTTTGGGCAATGTTCTTCTGGGAATCCTTGGGTCCTGCCATCCATGTGGATGTTACTTTGACATGTACCACCTAATGGTTTGAGGAGCACAACAACGAATTTGAGGTGTTGACTTGGCCTCCAAATTCCCCAGATCTCAATCCAATCGAGCATCTGTGGGATGTGCTGAACAAACAAGTCCGATCCATGGAGGCCCAACCTTGCAATTTACAGGACTTAAAGGATCTGCTGCTAACATCTTGATGCCAGATACCACAGCACACCTTCCTGGGTCTTGTGGAGTCCATGCCTTGACGGGTCAGGGCTGTTTTGGCAGCAAAAGGGGGACCAACACAATATTAGGACAGGTCAATATTATAACAGTCATAATGTTATGCCTGATCTGTGTATATTGAGGCTTAGTGTGAAGTGAGGCGTACTCTGATTACATAAGCTGCGCTCCATTGTGTGTCTCTGTAGAAACAGTTAATTGGCACTCGAGCAGGTCCTCAGACATGGCACCTCTGCCCCTCTGCTTTCAGCTAACATCAACAACAACAACAACAACAGCTGACTGGCAGTCTGCAAGGCCTCTCTGTGCCATGCTGTTTAAGTGTTTTGAGTCAGGCTGAGGTGCTGCTTTCCTCTTCTCCTACTAATGAGGTTGTGGCCTTATTGACTGAGTCTTGAGGGGACTCTAAGCTTTGCTCAACTAACAGCAGTCCTTGTATAGTTGTTTTTTAGGATTTCTGCCAACTATAACACCACTATAAGTAGGCCCATTGGTCGGTTGATATCGTAAAAGTGAAAGTCTGTGGCGCAATTTAAAACATTGCTCCGTTTGTTTGGCCACTCTGACTGCATTATTGACTAAACCAAGAGTGTATTCAGAAAACAATCGTATTTTTAGCCATCATTTTTTTAGCAATAACATTTGCACACTGTAAAACAAAATACAAATTTTGAGTAAATATACACAATAAAAAACAGAACTAATAATTCAACCCACCTTTTCAATGTTGGCAAGTTACATTGTTTTTGCCGATTCTACTAATTTATACTAGGATAACAATGTACAATATATCCCTGAAAACCAAATTGTTTCTTGTTAATTTTTTTATAATTTTTTTTAAATATTATGGAGTACTCTGTTGACACCAGTTTAATAGCTTTCTTCTTATTGGGCCACGTCAATTAGCGGTTCAGACTAAAGAGTTCTAATTGGTTGAATGTTTTTGTCCCAAGGTGAACGCTGGCAGTAAGGCAGAGATGGCCTGTCTTAAGCCCAGTGACATCATCATGGAGATTAATGGACTCAATACTGGCGAGATGCTGAACGTAGAGGCACAAAACAAAATCAAGAGCAGCACGACACAACTGCAACTGCTCGTAGAAAGGTAAGGGTCCCTTTATTGTTTTTCTTTTAATACTTTCTCAGGTGGTCAGCAATGTGTGCAAGTGCATTAGTACTGGACTGAAATGATGGTTGTTCATGAAATATGAGAATGTTGTGACATTTCAATTTTGAAATATCAAAATCATTTCACTTAAATGACTTCAAAGTCAGTTCACTCAGCGGCCATATTGTCAATGCCTCCAGGCAGCTATTTTGGGCATGCAAAACTCCTCTATACTTGTATGGGGAAATACTGAAATCTCAAAAACGGCTTGCAATATGTTTTAATGAACTAATCAATCACATATTTTTCTGTAATTAGTTTAAGTTTTTTTTTTTTTTTATATATATTTTATATTGTAATACTTTCACATTTGAATCTCCAAAATAATGTAGAAACAACAAAGGTGGTATATTTTAAATAATTGGATTACACTTAATTTTTTATGTGTCCCTGTTTCAGTGTAATTATACATTTAAGTACTGAGTAATATCAATTAACTTCATGTACTTACTATAGGCTTAGGGTAAGATTAGGATTAGAGTTAATTGCATGTAATTATACATAATTTATAGTTGTTATTATTATAGTAAATGCATGTTACCTGCTCTGCTAAAATGTTTTCATTTGTTTTTGACCCATGTAACCTTGTAAACAGTGCTTTAAGATTTTCAGGTCTTACAGGTAAATATACAGAAATTGAATAATCAAACACTGCACAGTCTTCACTGCATAAATTATAAATTGATTATAGATTAATCCTTATTAAAGCTACAAAGGTAATTTTTTATTGGTCAAGAGCAGTAAATGATTTTCTCCTTTTGTCTCTTGTTCTTTGATTTACATTAATGACAGACAGAAGCAGGTTTATTAGGCTGCTGTCACATTAAGACCTGACACACATCCTAACTCTTTACGTTAATTTAACACTTAACACTTTTTTTTGTCTTGTCATTTTGTTAATCAAAAAACAAAAGGCAAAGAAAAAAATCACTCTGTTCTTGACTGAATAACTACTTTAGCTTTAATAAGGATTAACCTATAAATGTTATTTCTTATGCTCAAATAGAGTTAAAATAATATATTTCAGTTTGGTCCAGCCAGTGCACATGTCCAGTCCCAAGCGCACATCTCGGGACACTAGCTTTTCTATGGCAACCAGAGCTCCTAACAGTAGCTGCAGTGCTGTGATGACTTTACCAATTGGCTCTTTTATTTTGAAGGCAGGACTTATTCTACCATATTGCACATTGCACTTTCTTTCTTCCAAATACTACTTGGTATACACTGATAAGGCATAACATTATGACCGGTAAAGTGAATAACACTGCTTATCTCTTCATCTCGGCACCTGTTAGTGGGTGGGATATATTAGGCAGCAAGTGAACATTTTGTCCTCAAAGTTGATGTGTTAGAAGCAGGAAAAATGGGCAAGCGAAAGGATTTGAGCGAGTTTGACAAGGGGCCAAATTGTGATGGCTAGACGACTGGGTCAGAGCATCTCCAAAACTGCAGCTCTTGTGGGGTGTTCCCGGTCTGCAGTGGTCAGTATCTATCAAAAGTGGTTTAAGGAAGGAACAGTGGTGAACCGGCGACAGGGTCCTGGGTGACCAAGGCTCATTGATGCATGTGGGGAGCGAAGGCTGGCTCTTGTGTTCCGAGCAAACAGACGAGCTACTATAGCTAAAATTGCTCAAGAAGTTAATGCTGGTTCTGTTAGAAAGGTGTCAGAATACACAGTGCATCGCAGTTTGTTGCGTATGGGGCTACATAGCCGCAGACCAGCCAGGGTGCCCATGCTGACCCCTGTCCACCGCCGACAGTGCCAACAGTGGGGACGTGAGCATCAGAACTGGACCACGGAGCAATGGAAAAAGGTGGCCTGGTCTGATGAATCACGTTTTCTTTTACATCATGTGGATGGCCGGGTGCGCGTGCATCACTTACCTAGGGAATACATGGCACCAGGATACACTATGGGAAGAAGGCTAGCCGGCCGAGGCAGTGTGATGCTTTGGGCAATGTTCTGTTGGGAAACCTTGGGTCCTGCCGTCCATGTCGATGTTACTTTGACACGTACCACCTACCTAAGCATTGTTGCAGACCATGTACACCCTTTCATGGAAACGGTATTCCCTGGCCTCTTCCAGCAGGATAATGCACCCTGCCACAAAGCAAAAATGGTTCAGGAATGGTTTGAGGAGCACAACAATGAGTTTGAGGTGTTGACTTGGCCTCCAAATTCCCCAGATCTCAATCCAATCGAGCATCTGTGGGATGTGCTGAACAAACAAGTCCGATCTATGGAGGCCCCACCTCACAGCTTACAGGACTTAAAGGATCTGCTGCTGACATATTGGTGCCAGATACCACAGCACACCTTCAGGGGTCTAGTGGAGTCCATGCCTCGACGGGTCAGGGCTGTTTTGGCAGCAAAAGGGGGACCAACACAATATTAGGAAGGTGGTCTTAATGTTATGCCTGATCGGTGTATACTGTCATATACTTTTGAAATTCAGTAACAACCGAATGTTTGAAAGAGGTAGAAATTTGTTCCATATGATTGCGCTGCTCCTAAAGAGCTGGTCTTACATAAACACCCCTTAAAACACATTGAGGTCAGATGAACCCAAAACCAGTCTAATTATACAGGACTTTCTTAAGATCAATTAGTCGACTAGTTGTTCAGTAATCTTACTGACTCTTTAATTTTGCTCATCTTTAGATGTCAGCACCAGTAAACACTGTTCTGGCCACAAATGTACCTTTGATCTCTCACACACATACACTTTGAGCCCATGTGAGTACATTTTTCCCTTCTGACCTCATGTCTCTGACCAGGCCAGAAACAACACTAGGCCGACAATGGCACTCTCGCAGTGTGTGTGTGTGTGTGTGTGTGTGTGTGTGTGTGTGTGTGTGTGTGCGTATCTCCTGTAGCCCACAGTATTGGAGGAAGAGGGTGTGTGTCTGCCCTCTAAGTTCATATTAGTATACTTAGATACAGAGTTATGGAGGTTTCCTGCTCTACTTGCCCCTTTAGTTTTCTGAACAATCCATCCTACAAAAACTTGCCTACAGTATGTAATAGTGGAGGGACATTGACTCGGGTCTTGAATTCAGTTTGAAGAATTGTTGGCATGAAGGAGAGTTTCCTTAAGCTGTTTTTAAAGTGTTTCCTCTTGCAAATCAGACAGTTTATCAGCACACCTACTGAAACTCGCACAAAACATAGACCTGAACACCACTGGGATAAACTTTTTACTGAAAAATCTACTGTTTCTGAGCTACTTTCATGCTCCTGAAAATTATAGTTCGTATTGTTGCTAGTGTTGGTTAGTTACTCCCAACACTGGTCAGGAGGTCTTCATCTCTTTGTCACGAATAACTCTTGGCTTTAGGGTTACAGAGTTTAGTATTAATGGCTCCTGCGCTAACTCTCCAGCTGGTGAAGACCCTTTGATGTCTGTCTCATGTGGTTTTATAGTTTTTTTTTTTTCTCTCTCTCTCTCCTTTTCTTGTTTTATCACTAAATTTTTCTGTGACATTCTTATATAGACTCTATGTAATGATTTAATCTCTAGCGAGTTGAAAATATGACCGGAATGCTGCAGTACATGTAGTGCATTAAGACACTCTGATGCAGCGTCTTCCAAAGAATAAATGTTTTCACAAGAAGTTGCTTCAGAAATCATGTTGTAATACGGAAGAAGTTGCTAAGAATTTTGCTGGGAATTTGTAATGGATGATATCAGCCATCCTGCATTTGTCTTTCATAGTGTAGATCTTTGCACAGGAGCATCAGAAGACAAGCTGCTTTAGTCCTCTTCAGTAATATCATGCTAAACTTTCGTCTGAGGCTCATATGTTGACAGTCAATCATTGCTGATGACCTTGTTGAGGACTAAACGGGCACACAAGTGAATGACGTCAGTGTAAAAATGCCTTGCTGTTCAAACGGCATTTCCTCAAGTTCTTTGAGTGAGGTGTTGAGTATCGACCAGAGTGAAAGCAGTTGGAACAGAAATGTTGTTTTCTGATTTTTTCTTATCTGTCAACTGTATTGAGCTTTCACAGAATTGTAAGGCTGGTATCGCTGTATGTATAGATGTGTGTCAACAAGTAGAGATTGTGCTATTTATACTGCAGCATGTCCATGATGCGATTTTTTTTTTTTTTTTTTTTTTTTTTTTTTTTTTTTTTTTTTTAAATTCAGAAACCATGGACACTTGTAGATTAGATTAGACTGCTAATTATAATAGAAATTTAGTTTGGCAGTTGGATGTGCAGTCATGCTGTCACAGGGAAGGCAAGGTTAGCAAAGATAAGATTGACCTCTTATAATGTAATGTCTGAGCTGATCTCAAAGATTACAAAATTGTGCAAAGGTTTATTAGTTTGCATCAGATTATTTCTGTTGGTCATTTAACATCTTATATCGCACTTTATGACCGTTAATTGAAGCATCGCGCTGGAATTCACTCTCAGCAATTTCTGTGAACATAAAGCCCACCTACTTTGATTTAATTGGTCATCTCCAACATCTAATATAATAATTCTAATCCGTTTTTAATGGCTTCAATATGCTGACTCTTATCTTCTCCAAAAAGTTGCATTTCTTAGTTTGTCCCCCTGCATTTAGATGCTTCCAAAGCTCAGCTACAGACCACCTCAGCTTTGAGACAGAGAGAGAAGGAACGGTGAAGGGGGATTACCAAATATCCTATAGGGGGAAAGAATCAGTCAAAGGGAGTATGACATTAGGATGAAATGTCTGAAATGATACGTTTGTTTAAATGTTGCCAATACGTTCATGTACCTTTTACCATTTATCCAAATATACAAAAAAAGTATGTTTTGTGTCTGTAGAAGCTGCTTATTAACGTATACAGCGGTGGTCAGAATTATTGGCACCCCTGGTAAATATGATCAAATATGGCTGTAAAAAATAAATCTGCATTGTTTATCCTTTTGATCTTTTATTAAAAAAATGCACAAAAATCTAACCTTTCATTGAAGTAAAAGAATTGAAAGTGGGGGGTTAATCACATGAAATAAATGCTTTTCTCCAAAACACAATGCAGATTTATTTTTTACAGCCATATTCGATCATATTTACCAGGGGTGCCAATAATTCTGACCACCACTGTATAACAAATAACTGCCATAATTGAGGATATAACTTTCACTTTAGAATAGGGGGTCAAATTACCTTTATTAGTAACTTACTGTATTAATGGCAGTTTAGCCTTAATTAGTGGCTTATTCTGGTCAATAAACTTAAATATCACTCAATATGTGAAACAAAGTCAGAGAGATAAAACAATTGCATGTAATAGCAGCAGGCTGAGTAAAATGTATGTGTCCGCCAGGGCTGTTCATGTCTTGTTTTTACTGGCATCGATAGGAGGATGCTCTCCCTTATGAAGTAAAACATCCCATTAACAGGAATGGAAAGACTACTCCTTTTCTTTAGGCCTGCATCCACTCTGACTGTTTAAATGACTCTTAATGAAGTGTGGGTTTCAGGAATGTCAAGTATCTACATTGGACCAAGGCTTGAATTTAGTTTGAAGCAGAAATAGTTCAACAAATAAAGCAGATTTGTGGCCAGAGTGAATTTTCTTAATTGATGAGCTTTTTCTTTTTAAGTAACTATGGTGGAGTGAAGGGATACAAGTGCAGTGGGTGTTTATAGAACACAATTTTCAAGAAATAAAGCAATAATATTTTCCAAAAACATGAGAAATAAAGAACCTTCCTGGGTTAGACTGGTTTCTGAAGATGTAGATCACCAGCTCTGAATCAGGCCCTTGTGTGGCATTCCTTGCTCATGAAGCTATAAAGAGCTTTCTGTAGCGAACATATGCCAGGGATTAATTTTAAGATAAATAAACATTTTCAGACATGTGGCGCTTCCTGGTCACGAGTTCTGCTAATGTATTTAAACAAGCCTGTGTTGTCTTTTCGCTGTTGAATTTCATCAACTTATATTCACGCTCATTCAGCCTTCTGCATTTTGTTAAATGTACCAGTATCTGCACTTCCAGATGAGGAAGAAAATGTCACTACCTTTAAATTCTGAAAAAAGCCAGTTTTGAGGGGATTCCAATGTGGCTCTTTCTGTAAGTCTGTGCCAGATTTACTTCATAGCCTAAAAGTCACTGGATAATTTGAGATTTTCTTTTCTTTTGAAGGAAGTTTTAAGTTTATCCAGCTATTTTATCAAAGTAACATACTATATCTCACTTCTAAAACATGCTGGCATCTCCAGGTTCGCAAATTTGTCCAGAAATGTACTCATAAAACCATGCTTAAACAAAGTTACCCAGGTAACAGTAACGTTTGGGGAAGTTTTAAACAACACTCTGATTATTTTCATACTAAAATGCCTTGTATTAATGTTTGAATCTTTCCACACAGACCTGCTCCTCCTCCTCCCGGTCAGACCAATGGAATCACAGAGCAACTGGTTGGCCGCTTCCAGGTCAGTAAAAAAGCTAATATCAAAAGGTTAGTTTACCCAAAAATTTACTTTGTCATTTAACTCAACCATATGACATTCCAAACCTGTATGACTGACGTTCTTCTGTGGAACATACGGTAAAAGAAGGAATTATGAGAGAGATTTTTGCGTGTGTGTCCGTACAATGGAAGTCAAAGGGGACCAAAAAAAAGATTTGGTAACACTTTATTTTAAGGGTCCAGCATTAATTAATGATTAACTTGTTCACAATTAAGCAGGAACACACTAGTAATTAATGATTAACTGTACATTTTAGGGGTCCGGAATTATGCATTAGTTAAACTAGTAATTAATGATTTGCTTGTTTACAATTATGCATTATTTAAGCATGGACACAATAGTAATTAAATTGGGTCATTTATGTTGTAGAAATGTAAAATTATTTTAGAAGTTGGTGCCTTCTAGACTGAGAAAAGCCAGAAAATGTACCTTTGGCTCATGTGGATAAAAGACAACTACTCCAATGCACTTGCCTCGCTGCCCTACGAGGCCACTCCCACTGGTTACATCACTTGCCCACCGTGGCACCGCCCCCACCGTCGTTTAGATTTTTATAGTAATAAAATAATTTAGTTCAGGTAGAGAACAGACACTACAATTTAAAAACTGAACGTGTCTGCTCAATACAGCATGAGCCGAACGAGAGTCGCCGCACAGACCAGCAGCAGGAGTCAGATTTCATTCATCACGAGAGCGAACAGCTGACAGACAAGATGATTGCGGAATATTTGGTTTCAAAATGTAAAAGCGCCTATTTAAGTGAGTTTGTCATTGTACCGTTTTGTTGTTGTGTTTTTCATTAAGAATAATTAACCCACAATTCAAGTAGCCCGCCCTCTAATTGACACTAATTCAAAACCGAAACTAAACTGAGTACGGCCGCCCGGCATTCATTCAAGGCCGCGTTGTCGTTTATTCACGGTGTGTGCGCACTGGCGCGTTTTCAGTTCATGCCTATGAAAGCTTAACTTTCATAGGAATTCATTGAAAACACTCGCGTTGCTCCGACCGCTCTGTTATGAATGCCCGGCGGCCGTGCACATTTACATCCTGTGAGTGAGATCCCACTCCTATGGGCGGGTTGATCTCGATCATTCGAATATACTACCGGGTTTCTACTGATACAAAGCTTAATGCTAATCGCTGAAGTAACCCTTTAAGGCTAAACTGCCATTAATACAGTAAGTTACTAATAAAGGCTATTTGACCCCCTATTCTAAAGTGAAAGTTATATCCTCAATTATGGCAGTCATTTGTTAAATTATAAGTTAAGTTTGTATAAGTAAATAAGCAGCTTTTACAGACACAAAACAAATTTTTTTGTATATTTGGATAAATGGTGAAAGGTACATGAACGTATTGGCAACATTTAAACAAACGTATTATGCTTTTACAGCAGAAAACCTAAAATATATTTTATATCATAAAAAAAGATGTACAATTTCCGTTTTACCATTTTATAGATACATGTTATATCCCTAAACCTAAACATAACCATTTTACAGAGAATTAAAAAAAATGACAATACAACTTAATGGGCAGAAATGTTTGGGAAAATTAACATTTTAGTAACAATATATAATATAACTAACAAAAGTGTAATCGCAATAATTTCTTTATTGTGAAAATGTCAAAAGCAGTACCAATAGTAGTCTGAATGACGATGTGTTGCAGTTGCAGTCGCAGTCCTCTCTGGCGATTTTATAGTTTTGTATGAGGTACAGAGCAGAATTTAAAGGGGACATGAACTGCGTTTTTTTTTTTTTCTTCATTGTTTTATGATGTTTCCTGGGGTGCGCTTATAATGTTAGAATGCTTTTTACATAAAATGTTTTCATAATTTATAAATAAAAAGGCATTTTTCCTACCCTGATTTTAGCCTTCTGCTCTGAACGCTCTGTTTTAAGGGGCGTGTCCGCTGGGAGACTTCAGTGTAAACACCCACTGCTGTGATTGGCTAACATCTTTGCATTTGAAATAGTATTACTTCCTCTTTTAGCTCATTTTTACAATTACAGTTCTCATGGTTAACTAATCGTGAAAAGTGTTGCATTATATTTAGATCTATGGCATTATATTTAGATCTATGGCATTATATTTAGATCTATGGCATTATATTAAGATTGTGGCATGAAAGGTTGCGGTGATGATCATTGTAGCCGATCACACACATCTGAGTGCATGAAAGCAGCGATCTCGTCATTGCAAATCAGTTTCTGTACACTAACGAATGCTTTCATCTTCACTAACAGTGCAAGCGTGATATAGTTAAGAGATTTGTTGATTAAAACGGGAGTCACTGATAAACTCTCCTGTTTGATTGACAGGTTCAGCGCGTGCTGCTCCAACGATTGCAAAGGGAGCTTTCTTTGATCGCTTTCTTTATAGAATTTAATCTGTTAAATAACAGGTTATTTTCATCCTACTAGAAGAAGTAACGCAAGTTGATGTTTAGTCACTGGTCTGATTTACTGACACACAGTCAAAGAACATCTGACTACATGAATCATCACTTTCATTTCAGATCATGCATTAGAATGAACACAGTTACTTACATGTTGCATTACTGTTGAACCCAGTCACTGCACAATATTTTGTAATCCTCATCGGCATGTTTATTGCTTTGTAGCTCGATGGTTTAACACTAGGCCTATGTTACATGCGCAAATCGGTGGGCGGGGCTAAACAGGCAGTGATGAAGTAGGCGTTGATATTCTTCTGCTGAGGCGGTGCTTGCCTTCCTTTGACGTCATAGATCCCCAACCTGTTGTTTGCTGGGCCTGGTGTCTATAAAAACTTTTCTTTGACTAACAAGGAAGTTTTCAGCTCTGAAACTTACAGGATATTCTTATATTAACATGACCTTTTATATATCAAAAGCTCAAGGGAAAGTTGATTTCTCAATTCATCACCCCTTTAAGTTATTTAATTTAAGCTTCACTCCACTATTTGAAGGCGCGCGTTTCTTATTCAAACACTAAAAAACACGGCATGTCGCAATCTGTGACGAAGCAGGCGAGAGCCAATGAGCGTTTGATATCACTGCCGTAAAACGCAATTTTTGAATTCATAACGAGCGCGGGATTTGTTTACGGGCGCTGTTGAAGATGAAGATCGCTGGATAAAGAAGTTCCTTGTATGGATTCTAAAGATGTGGATTACAGCGAACAAATTAAATTGGTGTCTTTTGTGAATTTATGTTATGTTTTGGTGTACTTGTTAGTTAACCATGAGAACTGTAATAGTAAAAACGCGCTAAAAGAGAGTAATACCATTTCAAATGCAAAGACGTTAGCCAATCACAGCAGTGGGTGTTTACACTGAAGTCTCACAGCGGACACGCGCCTTAAAACGTGTTCAGTGTTCAGAGCAGATCAGGGTAGGAAAAATGCCTTTTATTTATAAATTATGAAACATTTTGATGTAAAAAGCATTCTAACATTATAAGTGCACCCCAGGAAACATAATAAAACGATAAAAAAACGCAGTTCATGACCCCTTTAACAGAATGGCACAGAAATATAATTACATCACTGCACAAGAATAATTTATGGCTTATTAAGTTGTAAGTAATGGCCCTTACTATAATGTTAAGGTAATCATTTAATAACTATTGTGTCAATGCTTAACTAATGCATAACTGTGAACAAGAAAATCATTAATTACTAGTTTAACTAATGCATAATTCCGGACCCTTAAAATGTAAAGTTAATCATTAATTACTAGTGTGTTCCTGCTTAATTGTGAACAAGTTAATCATTAATTAATGCTGGACCCTTAAAATAAAGTGTTACCAAAGATGCTTTAGAAGAAAGTCAGCAGGAAAAAGTCAGGTTTGAAACGAAATGAGGATGAGTAAATGACACAATTTACATTTTGTAATTTTTGGGTGAACTATCTCTTTTAACTGTTGATATTTGACACATGCAAAGGGACTGTGTTTATGATCAGAGACTGTAAGAGGGAGAGGAGTGGCTAAAAGTGGCTAATTAAAGGGATAGTTCACCCAAAAATGAAAATGTTATGTTTATCTGCTTACCCCCAGGGCATCCAAGATGTAGGTGACTTTGTTTCTTCAGTAGAACACAATGGGGTCAAATTGTATGAGAGTAAAAAAAAAACATACAGCTACGAATCCATATTAAACCCTGCGGCTTGTGACGACACATTGATGTCTTAAGACACGAAACGATCGGTTTGTGCGAGAAACCGAACAGTATTTACATAATTTTTTAAACTCGAATGCGATCTATGTACAACATCCTTCTCTGTGCGATCACTTCCACCAAGTGAGGTCAAAATACACAATATGGCGTCTGATGTGTCGTCATGAGCCGCAGGGTTTAATATGGATTTGTATGTGTATGTTGTTTAGTTTTTTTTACTCTCATAGAATTTGACCTCATTCACATGCATTATATGATTGACAGACCGCAACGGTTGGAGTTAAAAATCTTCATTTGTGTTCTACTGAAGAAACAAATACACCTATATCTTGGATGCCCTGGGGGTAAGCAGATAAACATACAATTTTCATTTTTGGGTGAACTATCCCTTTAATATTTTTTAATTGAAATGTAATTGTTCTTCAGTCTTTAGTTTTAAAATGTTTGAATTAGTTCACAATCTTGAATATTTGTTTATGCCCTTGTTTCTTTATAGTATATGCTGCATTTTATACCAGTGGTTTCCAAACTTTTTCTGCCCGGCCCCCTTTTGTAGAGAAAAATATCCCCCACCTACATGAACCCTCATAAAGACACTCCAAGACATGACCTTGCTTGCAAAGTAATTTTGTATTGTAATTAATACAGTGCTACAACTTCTCAACTTCAACGGACTTCTCTTTGTGTTTGTGATGTGAGTCTCTCAGTGGCTTCTCAGCTTCATACTGTCAGATGGTAATATTTTGAGCCACGAAACACACTGTGGTACTCGTCATCACCCACCGCTGTACTGGTGAATCCGAGGGCGAGGGCTCATCATATTTTCTTGTCTTGAGGCTATTTACACTGGACGCAACAAAGTGAACGTTCCAAATCCATTTGTCCTGTCAGAAGTTGCGCAAGCGTGTGAAGTACGTCAGAAATGGAACAGACATCAGTTTACTGTCGGAAATTTGTTGTCACATCTCGCCGAATCTAGTAGACCACATCAATAATTATAAAGGGTTATATATGCTTTTGTCGCATTGCATCGTACCGCTCTGTTTTGGTAGTTATGACATTTGGAGTCGATTCATTGTCTACTTTACGTTTACCTTGCGCTGACAGTCTTTTTACAAACTTGTTCATGCTTAGTGCAGAACTATACATCATTCATATATATATTTTTTTTTAAGGACTCCCTGCAATACTTAATTCTGATTCTTCATTAGCGTCATCTAGTGGTCTGTTATTCCACAAACAACCACTACAACTGATAAGACTGCTTGAGCGAGTACTGCGAGTCATCTTGAGGAAGTAAAATGTCATATTTTGTGTTCAGTTATGTGGCAAGCAGCCGCATAAGCGCCAATCTGCTGACAATACACCATCCCTTAGCCTTGCCACACCCCCTTTTATAACTCTGCCCAGGGGACACACCCCCAGTTTGGGAACCACTGATTTATACAATATTATTTTACACTACGGTTCAGTCAAATGATTTTTTACTGGAAATGTATATTTTTATTCAGCAAGGATTCATTAAATTGATCAAAAGTGAGTAAAAATGTTTATAATGTTGTAAAAAAATTCAATTTAAAACAAATGCTGTTCTTTTGAACTTTCTGTTCATCAAAGAATCCTAAAAAAAAAAGTATCACGGGAATAACTTTAATTACTTTATATTAAAATAGAAAACTATGGAATCTTGTTTCCGCCACTGAATAAAAAAGGTAATCGTGACTTTCTCACACATCTTGCAATTTACATCTCGCAAAAAGTTTTGTGAGAAGTCGCAATTATCTTTTAAATTGTTTTATTCCATGGTGGAAACAAGCTTCCATCGAAAACTGTTATTTTTCATTTGTAATGCTATTACACTATTACTATTTTTACTGTATTTTTGATTAAATAAAAGCAGCCTTGGTGAGAATGGTAGTGTATACTGTATTGAAGTAGCATATCCAAAATGTTGCTTTGAGTACAAGAAGCAAAAAAACAGCAGTCCGTCACTGCTACAGGCTACTCTACTAAACTGCTGACCCAAGGCTTAGTTTTTGGTTCTCTCAGATTTGGAGCGTTAGAGCATGCCTGGTATCCATTAAGAGAAGGTGAACCACTATCTGCTTATCAAAGATTTATAGTTTGTCAGGTTAAGCTCAAATAAGACATTTGGGTGTATATTTCCCTTTTTAAATTTCTGTACGGCAGTAATTCTGCATGTCTGCATCTGTGACATGTGAAAGGAACTTGGGAATGTTATAAATCAGACAGAGTTCCTGTCTTTTAAATGCTGAAGGGACTGCTGACGGGTCTCTGTTGTAACGGATACTATGTTCGGAAGGATTGTGAGCCCCATAGCCCCCGTACGACCACGTGAGAACTTGAGAAGAAAAGACATTGTGAAGAAGGCAAGACATGAATGCCCAGTGCCAGAGATGGAATGGTCATAATACGAAGTTGTTGTCATATCAACAGAATAAAAATAAAAATATTGTGCTTCAAAATTATCTGAAAAAGATTTTAACTTGTGTAGCTTATGCCATCATTTTTCAAAAGAAGTGTGAAATGGAGTTACATTTAAACAGTAGCTATATAATTTCCAGTTATAATTTCCAAAATCTAATCATTTGTTATATACATTTTTTCAACTCTAATGTAAAAAAAACGCACACAATACATACACAAACATTATATATGATTGATTGATTGAATTGATTGATTGAGGCCAATGACAATGTTAGCAGGTCAAGTACAAATCTGAACTACTACACTGAAACTACTACACTTTCTAGTAAATTTCACAATTAATTACAAAGAAACTGCAAGTAACATTTAATTAAATGTGAAATTTGGAAGTAAAAAGACTGAAATTGTATTTTCTTTAATCTGTTTTATTTATGACTTCAAAAAATATATTTTAGGGTGTAGTCTGACCAGGCCAGCAGAAACATTATTGTTGAGCTCTACACATTCACATTTGATCAACACATCCCGTGTTTACCAGCCAAAACTATTTGATCCAAAGAGGAGGATCCGTTACTGATCTGTGTTTTTCCATCTGGTTGTGCAGGAGGCTGTGCAGGTGAGTCGAGATGAGAACCAGAACTACAGAGAGTACACCATCTCCAGCCCAGCGTCTCTGTCACCTGGCCCATATTCACCTGAGCCGCCATCCAGCCCTGACCGCAAAGGGGGCAGGATCACACCCACAAATAAGAGGTACAACTGCACAACTTCAGTAGAGTACTGAGGTTTGCTACTATAACAGTAACGCATCAAGGTGGATTACGTTTATACATTGCTGGCAATGCTTTGACTAAACATTACGTTTACATACTTGCATGGTTTTATTATTGTACCTTGATCCACTAATAGACATTTAAATAAGCAGACTTTTTTTCTCTCTGTGGTCCTTTAGTATTATCGATAATGTAAAGGACAGCACTGTAGAAGCCATATAAGGGCCGTTTCATTACATGTGTAATGCAGACTCCATTAGGATTAATGTTCCATGAAGAGTCTAGGGAATCGTGTTCCAGCACACAGCTGATGTTTTCATGACTGATGCTTTATACTGTACCTTTAATTACTTCAAATATTCAGCTGTACAAACAGAGAGTGTATTTCTCTAACAGAAGTGTTTGGTAAGAAAATACCACCCATTGATTTAGAGTAGATTGGATGACTAAAATGAGTAAAACATAGAGATATTTAGAAGAATGTACAAGCTGCTTTATTACTTGCAATGAAAGTGGATTGTAACAACAGTTTTCAAGCTCCAGGAACACTATAAAAGTGGGCCAAATGACTTATGGCTTCAGAAGACTTGGAATACAGCACACGTCAAATTTCAGTGAGGAATTGACTGACTAGAGGTCTGCACAGGTCTTAAACTGAAGCCCGAACACAGTCCATACCCGAGATCGTTTAACCTGACCGAGTGGTATGGTTACAGTACATTTAAAGCCCAACACGAACCTGACGTCCGTTTCTGACAGCAAATATCTTTTTGCAACATGCTGTATTTTAGGATTGCATGCAACGGCTGGTAAATGCCTTCAAACTACCATTGTTCTGTGGCGATTATGTAACAGGTACAGTAAGTGTGCTCATGGGGCTTCACATTCTTTGACGTAGAACTCTTCTCTGGTTTTATTCTCCTGTTCAGTCCATCATGGTCAGATGTGATTTAAAAATGAACACACTAGAGAGCTGCTTTTATAGTTGTAATTCTACTTGACCATGATACTGGTACTGTTGTTTAATACTATAAAGCTGCTTGCTTTAACGCAATCTGTTGTATAAAGTGCTACTGTGATGATGATAACATGATGTGACTTGACTAGATGGCCAAATTGCAGAGCTGGTGCATACATATCCACATCGCTATGATTAGATACTTTCTTAACTGTTGTTTTCTCACCGCTGTCATTTTTGTTGTGTTTGTTTTGTTACTGAGAGGAAAGTGCAGCATGCATTTTTCCTTATCTAAATGTTACTCCGCAGCACCGGGATGTTTGCTAACAGTGTACCGCTGCTCGGTTATTTCAAACTTCTTTTTCCGCAAAGAGAACAAAGAAAATTAACTTTGCAGTAAGTATATTGGGCTTTAATAATGTTGCTGTTGACAATCTTTGTCATCATTTTCTTCCACTGAATGAAAAAAGAGCAGCTTGGACATTCTCAGTCATACGGGTTTGGAATTGTCTGAGGGCATGCAATATGCAATTTTCATTTTTGGATGAACAAAATAGATGCAGATGCAGACAGTGCAGTTTTAAATGCAACTGACAAAGTGAACTTGAAGTTATTCAACAGGAGACATGTTAAGACGCCTCAGGTTTCTCAAGAAGTTCATTGTGGAAATATCACCCAAAAATGAGCTGTTCTGTTATTTGCTCACCCTCATGATGTTCTTTTAAATGTGTATTACTTATTTTCTTCCATGTAACACAAAAGGTAAATTTTACTTAAAATGCATTTAATTTGCAAATGCACTGGTACTAGAGCAGGATACAAAATTACAAAAATAAAACCCATAAAAGTATGACCAAAGTGATATTTGACTAGTAAGCTCGATGATCTTGTACTCTTATTATCAATGTTGAAAATAGTTGTGCCTGCATTTTTCAGAATTCTTAAATGAATAGAAAGTTAAAAACTTTTGTTACCATATTAATGTCACTTTTGATCGATGTAATGTGTCCTTGCTGAATAGAATATTATTTTTCTGAATAAAAATATTATTAAAAGAAAAGTATTATTATTCTTTAAATTAAGTCTTAGTGAATCCAAACTTTTAAATGTTTTAAAAGTATACAATATTTATGGTAGCGGTAAGTGCCTGTGGCTCATGATTTTCCTCTAACACATCTGTGTAGTTTCACATTCTTATGTTTACTTCTGTTGATTTTCTTGGTCCATTTCTACCAATTCTTCTGAATTGTTTAAAAAAATCTCAAACTAAATGGCTCAAGTTCATATAACTGCAACCCGTTTTATGTCAACTGTAGTTTGCTTCAAAGTTTGCTTGAATTCAACAACAGTTCAGAAATGTCCCCTGTTCTTTGTAGGGTGTACTTAAGCTAAATATTTCTTTGTCTTTCAGCCTGCAGCTCTATTCCTGGTCCTCAGAGGAGAAGAACGTACAGAGCCACAGACTCTCCCGACCCCTCTCTCAGGTACAGTCCCTCTCTCAACGCTTTTATATAAACCCAAAGAACAAATGACAGATAAACAAATAATGAACCAGTAATGTTTCCATGAAATGGTTTGACAAGTGTTCTTTTGTGTTGACGTATGTCCTATTAAAACAAAAAAGTCAGGGCAGGACATTCTGAAGGGCTTGTTCTTTTTTAAAATAGCCAGTAGCCTTCACACAAGTGAGGAGAGATCTGGAGCACTGATAGCAGGACGTCTTGGCTTGTGAAAAACAGAGGGTTCTACTTGTACCACTTTCAATCAGATGTGAAAAAGTGGTGCAGGTATGACGCAAATTTGTAGGTCAAAATGCAGAAAGGAGTTAGCATTTTAGCACTTACGGTTCCATTACCCTGAAGTCAATAATGGGTTTTTGGTTAAATTACTCAAATAAGGTCTGTGGTTAGCACAAGCTCAATATACTTTCACGTTTTATTCTACGACATTAAAATGTATCACTCGTGATTTATTTTTTTTTGAGCTGTTATGTGTCCTGAAAAAGGCGGTTGACTGCAGAGGCTGTCGGATACATTAAACGTCATCACGCCGAAGAGGTAAACTCAGTCCGCTTTTGCAGCCTCATTATTCTTATAATTGTGCTCTTATAAACTCGTCTAACTCAAACTTTCTGGGAAAATGTTTTTAGATAAAAACTGAAAGAGTTGTCCGAAGCTTAGTGGTGGTGACATTGAAGTCGTGGGACAGTGGTGTAGTTGGTTTAAAGATTACCGTTAGCTTTTTACTTCTGGCGACTGCATTTAGGCTTCAAAATTTAAAAAAAAAAGGTGTTTATCTGCGAAAAATATTTTGATGGAAAAAACGTGTTGTTGATCACAGAGCTTGTTTTTTGTGAAAATTCAAAAGCTATGAAAAAAATCCTATTTGGTTTTTGTTGAGGGAACCAGTGCGATTCTAACTGCCGGTTGGCCTACAAAGTGACATCATACCTGCACCTCTCTGAAACACAATGTGACAAGATGGTTTCCATTTTAGAAAGTATTGTACTATTTTGTTTTGTAAGCCAATAGCCTTTAGATTACATCACAGTCCACCAAAACTAAAGACACATTGATCCATTATTTGCTTTTGCTAGTCAAATGCCAGTGGCATATACATTTAGGAGGATGTGACATTCTCATTCTGAAGACTATTTTATTAGACAAAAATGTGCATATGCCCATTCGAACAAGAGGAGTCATCAATATCATCTTTTCTAGGATGATAAATTGTTAATATAGGGCCCTATGAATTATGTAAAAAAAACAAATGTATTTGCAAAATCCAGTCATTAAAATAAAGAAACAAAAATGATTTCATAGCGCCCTATTAATGTATATGACTTATACTTTTTCATACTTAATTATACTTCATGTGAATCCATTCTGGATGTATTGCAAGTTGTCAAAAACGAGCAAGTGAAGTTGGTGAGATGAGGTCTGGTAAGTCTCAATGTTGTCGGGATATGCAGCGGAACATTGATGTTAGTTCTGCCTAATGCTCCTAAGGGGCTTCCATGTGTGTTCATGTTCGTAGTACATGGTACATTGAGTCTTCTCACGGAATAGGATTGCTTTGCTCTGCTCCTGTAATGTGGCCCATAAATCCCTTTAGTCGCTGCCTATATGACTTCATGGGAAAAGCAGGGTTTCAGTGGCACAATTTAACTGGGATGCCTCTTCACTACAAGCTCCAGGATCGCACACTCAGGAAATGAGATTATGATTTCCATCCGTAAATACCATTCGCAATAAAAGGGTTAGCATTTCCAATATTTTCATAGTGGGCGGTGAGTACATAAACTTGAAAAGGTCACCTCACCATGCTGATGTTCATGGGAGCGCAACCTGGAAATGGTTAATCTAGAACATCATTGAAACAATATGGTTGACCTTTCTTGTAGCTTCTTTTAACCTCTGGTTTATTAGCATCATAAGAAGCACACTGCCCATAAGATCTTTGTTATTGGACTTGTTAGTGCTGTTCCACTATTCTCTGCTACACTGATGTACAGACTCTG
This sequence comes from Rhinogobio ventralis, assembly GCA_039654625.1. Classification (NCBI taxonomy): domain Eukaryota; kingdom Metazoa; phylum Chordata; class Actinopteri; order Cypriniformes; family Gobionidae; genus Rhinogobio; species Rhinogobio ventralis. The sequence goes on from CM077211.1 coordinate 11,417,528, forward strand.
TAGCATCTTTGGGGATATAAAAAATCTGAAGGGAAAGAGTTCCAGAGTCTGTCCCAAAAACTAAAATTGAGCAAATAAAGTGTGGGAAAGTTATTGCAAGATATGTCAGCTATTTAGTAACCGGCTTAGTCCCACAGAAGTTTCTACAAGGCAGATGTCAGGGCAGGAAAAAACAGCCAGGACCTTTGATGGTTGAAGACATTCCAGTCATTTTATCAGTGCTGTAGATGTTAAATAAACACACATTCATGACACAGCTTATTAAACTCAATAACATCCCAATTCCCCTGTCAGAAATGCTTGGTCCTTTTAAAGACGACTATTTGAATGCTTCTAAATTAAGCTCATGGGAGGTCTGGGAGAAGTCAGCATGATGATAGTGACACTGAGTACTGGCCTTTGTCAAAAAAGAGTCTCAATATACACTCACCTAAAGGATTATTAGGAACACCATACTAATACTGTGTTTGACCCCCTTTCGCCTTCAGAATTGCCTTAATTCTACGTGGCATTGATTTCAACAAGGTGCTGAAAGCATTCTTTAGAAATGTTGGCCCATATTGATAGGATAGCATCTTGCAGTTGATGGAGATTTGTGGGATGCACATCCAGGGCACGAAGCTCCCGTTCCACCACATCCCAAAGATGCTTTATTGGGTTGAGATCTGGTGACTGTGGGGGCCATTTTAGTACAGTGAACTCATTGTCATGTTCAAGAAACCAATTTGAAATGATTCGAGCTTTGTGACATGGTGCATTATCCTGCTGGAAGTAGCCATCAGAGGATGGGTACATGGTGGTCATAAAGGGATGGACATGGTCAGAAACAATGCTCAGGTAGGCCGTGGCATTTAAACCATGCCCAATTGGCACTAAGGGGCCTAAAGTGTGCCAAGAAAACATCCCCCACACCATTACACCACCACCACCAGCCTGCACAGTGGTAACAAGGCATGATGGATCCATGTTCTCATTCTGTTTACGCCAAATTCTGACTCTACGTCTTAACAGAAATCGAGACTCATCAGACCAGGCAACATTTTTCCAGTCTTCAACTGTCCAATTTTGGTGAACTCGTGCAAATTGTAGCCTCTTTCTCCTATTTGTAGTGGAGATGAGTGGTACCCGGTGGGGTCTTCTGCTGTTGTAGCCCATCCGCCTCAAGGTTGTGCGTGTTGTGGCTTCACAAATGCTTTGCTGCATACCTCGGTTGTAACGAGTGGTTATTTCAGTCAAAGTTGCTCTTCTATCAGCTTGAATCAGTCGGCCCATTCTCCTCTGACCTCTAGCATCAACAAGGCATTTTCGCCCACAGGACTGCCGCATACTGGATGTTTTTCCCTTTTCACACCATTCTTTGTAAACTCTAGAAATGGTTGTGCGTGAAAATCCCAGTAACTGAGCAGATTGTGAAATACTCAGACCGGCCCGTCTGGCACCAACAACCATGCCACGCTCAAAATTGCTTAAATCACCTTTCTTTCCCATTCTGACATTCAGTTTGGAGTTCAGGAGATTGTCTTGACCAGGACCACACCCCTAAATGCATTGAAGCAACTGCCATGTGATTGGTTGATTAGATAATTGCACTAATGAGAAATTGAACAGGTGTTCCTAATAATCCTTTAGGTGAGTGTATAAAATGAATATGTCCAGTATGAATGAAATATGGACATAGAGCATCCGCCATGTTGTTAATGTTACGTGACCTACCAGCGTCAGTTGCTTCTCTTCACTTCCATTAATAAATCCTCTCCCATGGCCTCATGGGACAGTAAAGTGTCTATCGAATACGCACTTTAGAATCTCTGTGAAAATAGTTGGTCATCCGGGGATTTTCGTCCGTAGTTTTGGAATACTTTGTATTCGGACGTACTACTCTGCTGCCATACTTTTTTCCCCCAAATACTGTATAGTAGGGAAGCATTCGATTTCGGATGCAGTGTAAGTCCTATCTTATTCATTCACATTTTTAAAGAGTAGACATAAACACCTGTAAAGAGTAACTCTCTGTTTTTTTGTTTTTTTAAAAAGGCATTGCTTTTAAGTTTGTAGTTTTCAATCTTATTTCAATGTGTTTTTTTTCTTTCTTTTTTTTCTATTTTTCCTTGATTACTAGACATCAGCAATATTACAGGTTTATCATATTACAATTCAAACCACATTATATGACAAAATAATTGCAATAGGATTTTTGTTGGCCCAATTGTGCAGCCCTGATCATACACTCTCTCACAGACATCCCACCAATGCACATGTGCTTACTGGGAGAGTGTGGTGTAGACGGAGCCTTAACCATCATGTTCAAGACACCCTACTTGCATGCCACTGTGAAAGTATGAAATATCTCTGCTATTATTTTGACCCACAGACATACAACTTTGTGCCTCCCAATAAATCTAAGCCAGCCATCCAGTTAACCCTATTAATTTACTGCAGACACCAATCCAGTCCAAATTAGGGTCTTCACCTTCTGTTTATAGCCCTCAATCTCTCTTTGCACAATCAAAACATTTTTCTCATTCTTTATCAGGCTCTCTCATAACATGTATGTTATAGGGTACAGCGGCATCTGTTTTTTAGATTGTTTTGCTAGAGCATGCATTTAGTGATGAAAGGCTGGAGTTAGCCATGCCAAACAATGGATTAGATATGTAAGGGAAATTCTGGATTAAATGATGCTGAAAGGCTGGAACAAGGAATAAGCCAATGAGGTGTAGCAGTAGGGTTGATTTGCTGCCATGTCTGTGGTCAGATACACTGGACACGCAAACATGCACATAAACAGTCGGCTTGCTCTTTACTATCAGTGGGTTCAGAGTCTTTTATGTTCATCTGTCATGAGGAGGGTCTGTTGAGGAGGGACTCTGGTATAATTGTGGTATTTGTTAGATCCCAAAAGGCACTTTGATGCCAGAGAGGGTTAGGATCTTTACTTTACATATTTCTACTGGAATTTTAAGATCCGTTCAAGTTCTCTCCTCGTTTTTCATCCACAAACTGGAATCCCTTCAGTCCTACTCCTTCCTCTCCTCTTCTTCAGGGAACACTTGCATTCTTCTCATAGTTTGCTCCAGAATTTACCACAGAAAGTCTTGGCAAGATTTCTTTGTAAGGATGTGCTGCGCGTGTGTGTGCGTGCGGGGCCCTTTCCGACAGCTTTCACACATTATTTTGGAATTGTGTGGCATGATTGGTGCAAAGAGTTCCTCCATTTTGTGTGGTTTGGCTGTAGAAATTTAATGGAAAGCACATTGTGCACAAAATGAATTTTCTTTCTCTGTACTTACAAGTACATGTTTTTTGCAGGGGTGTTCCCTCTGAGGAGGCAAGGGAGGCAGTGCCTCAAAAAATTGGATGAGAAAATAATCCTTATTACAAAAATAAAACGACGCATGTTACAAAATGTGACATTTAAAAAGTGTATAAATCACTCGTTTTTCTAAAGTAACACTGTCTAGCTGCTACAACAGCAGGATCTCTTGCCTCCCCTGAGCCAATTGACTTTTAACACCCCCTAAAGCGTGGGGTGGGTTTAGTGGGGGATAATTGAGAATGAATGGTGGAAAGTCACGTGAAAGGAGGCAATGCCATCATCCCGCGGTATCATAGGATATGATTGGTTCATGCGATAAATCCCGCCTCTAGTTTTTCGCAAATTGGTCTGAATGAAGAAAATTATGCCATTTAATAGGAAGGCTAACTCAGCTACTTAGATATCATCGCTTTAAGTCATGTCAAAATGTCAAAAGTCATGTCAAAACTTGAAATGGCCTAAACACATTATGGCTTGGTTTTTTTTTTTTATAGTGAGCAAGCAGCTTGGTGAAATTAAAGGTACATCCTAAAGGACATGAAACATGATGTATGTATTTCACCGTGCGTTATCACTCTATATCAGCACGGCTGTGATTCAGTCGTAGGCACGAAGCTGCAGTTCAACAGTTGAGCCCAAGCATCCATTTCTAATTCTAAAATGTCACTTTAGAACAGGGGTCTCAAACTCAACTTACCTGGGGGCCGCTGGAGGTAGAGTCTGGGTCAGACTGGGCCGCATCAAGTATTCCAAAAAAAGGAGCACAACTGATCTAATCTTCTCAATCTTTATTATTAAGTAGCATATCAACGAAAACACTCGTTTAAACCGAAAACAGCATACACACCGAGACATTTGACTGTCATATAAAATAAAAATAGCCTGCACAGCGACAGGAAATAAAAATGAACGCAAAGGACCTGCCTACCTTACCAGAGCATGTGAGCGGATCGGAGCTTCACTCATGAACCGCTCACCGGTAAAATGACGTGCGCTCAAATCCCGCTCCGACATGAAATTTCTCTGCACTATAAATATTATAATGTTATTTTTTTTTATTTAATTTACGTAAACGTTGATTATGAAAAGTGAACATGACACGTAGAACAGGGGTCTCAAACTCAACTTACCTGGGGGCCGCTGGAGGTAGAGTCTGGGTCAGACTGGGCCGCATCAAGTATTCCAAAAAAAGGAGCACAACTGATCTAATCTTCTCAATCTTTATTATTAAGTAGCATATCAACGAAAACACAGTAGGAGATATGCAATAGGTCAGAAGAAATGGGGGTCAGAAATGATTTTGACCACTTCATTAAGTTTTGTTTTGTTGAAAGCCTTTCTTTAAAGTGAATTTCTTTATGTATAAATTGTATCTTAATTTTAATCAGTGTTTTATTAACCAATTGTCTGGATTTAATAAGCAAATATAGCAGACAATGACATGGAGGCACCAGCGCCACGTGAACAACAGCTTAAATGCGTGAACAACGGCTAAACTACTAGAAAGAAAGAAAAACTTTAGTTGGGGCAGCCCGAGGTACTTACTTCAGATATGCATATATTCGAACCAGCATGTCACAAAGGGCATTCTGGGTTGAGCGCGCGTCAGAAAGGCGCTCTCCACTCTGGAGTGCTATTACCGCTCTACGCATTTTCAACGCACACCGCAACGGTCACAAACTCACAATATGACCTTATGTATGCGTGGCACACACAACGACTCAGAACAACACTACATTTTGATGTCAAGTAGGGGGCCACAAAATATCATCCCGCGAGTTTGAGACCCATGCTTTAGAACTAGTTTCGAAGGAACGTTGAGTTGCTTCATTGAAGTTCATTGTATTATGTTGAGTATTATGAAAGAATACTGAGTGCATTACCTGCATCTAGCTGATATTCGTCACGTCAATCTTATATTCATAATCACAAAATCAGTTTGAATGTCCACTGAGGAAAATGATATCTTAGTCTTTGTTCTTTTTAACAATTATGGGGATTTCCCATGACAGTGTTAGTCAATGCATTTGTAAGTTCTTATTGTTTACAACCTTTTCAGTCCCTTTCAATATAAAAGTCTTTGCTGCTAATTCACTCATAAAGACTTTGCTGCCATCTAGTGGTGTAATAATATAGGTAACTTTAACTGAAGTCGAAATCACAATCACCAAACGGATCCATTCTCAATGCCAAATGCGGCATGCCATTTATAAAAAATATTTACATAAACAATATTAGCCATTATAAAAGTATAAGGAGTTTGTACAATAGGAAATAAACAAGCAAACATTTCAGTCAAAACTACAAAAGCAGCACTAGTTATAGTACAGAATTTCAGTTAAATACAAATGTAAAGTTATGAAACTTAACTTAGCCAAATCAATTAGCTCTGGAACAAGTAATAGATTAATAAGACCAAAGATTGCCCGTTTGATATACCCAAAATGAATTTTCTACATAAGAGCAAATTCCTGAAGGACTGGCCGAGATAAAGCTGTTCTCTGCGAGTATATGAGCGCTGAACGGCCGCTGACAGTCTGGAGCTCGAATCTTTCGAAAATGTCTAAATAAATTGTCACTTAAAGTTAATCTTTAAAAAGACTAATTTATCAACACTTAAATGTTCTTTAGCGAATCTGAAAATGAATATCGTTTTTATACTATACATTTTAATGTGATGCCTAAATTCACTTTTATTTTGAATTCACTTGATTTTAGGTTTTAAACAACTTAGCTACTCTCACGCTACTGAAAAACTTGGTAGCGTCTCTGCTTTTAGTTACTCCGCAACACTGTCTGTTGCATTGCTACTCATGTATATGCACATCTATACACCAGTTGTGCCTGTCGCAGGGGGTCTTTTTCCTGTAATGGTCCTTTGTGATCTTTGTAAAGTGTGGTTCAGGTAGAGGTATAGTCTCCAGAGAGTGAGCTAAGAGAGGAAAAGATAGCAGGAATATCCATTAGTCCTAGTTCGGGGGTGTAGGGTATCCTGGGAAAAGTGGCGTGTACAATAAGGGCTCTGATGCAGATCGTTCGAGGTGTGTGGTGTTGGTTTTCTCGCCCTTCTGAGGCACAGGCTTGTCCTTGTGCAGCTGAGCCTGGTGGAGATGGGCTGAGGAGGCCTTATTCATCCCGCCTGCTGTCTCTCATTTTTTTTCTCTCTCTCTCTCTCTCTCTCTCTCCTCTCTCCTCTCTCTCTCTCTCTCTCTCTCTCTCTCTCTCTCTCTCTCTCTCTCTCTCTCTCTCTCTCTCTCTCTCTCTCTCTCTCTCTCTCTCTCTCTCTCTCTCTCTCTCTCTCTCTCTCTCTCTCCCTCCCTCTCTCTCTCCTTTCCACACTGCTCGTTTGGTCAGATCCTTGCGTCCTGGTGGCTGGACAGGCACAGAGGCGGCCATTGTACCACTCTCCTCCTATCCACTTCTCTCTCTATTGCTCTCTTTCCCTTTTCGTCCTCTCCATCATTCTGTGAGAGTGATAGACGATGACACATGAGTGAGACTGGAAGGGTTGTAAGGAAGGAGGAAGACTGATCATGTTTCTGTTGAAAGACTGCACAAAGTGCCTTTGAATCTACTTCCTGTTCTAGCAGAAAAAATGTTTTCCAGAAGCTTGAACATAATGGCTACATCACTCTTAGGCTTGTTTTGTGTATTTATTTTGGCAACCATATTACCAGGTTACAGTATTCATGCTACCCGTATGAGCAGAGCAGCGCTGCAAAGCTGGAAATGGAAATCAGAAATGAGGCATGTTTCAGCTGACTGTTGAAAATTATAAACCCTTTTATTAACAATCTTTTGCAAAATATATAAAGTACCCATTGTTTAATAAAAGATGTCTGTCAGGTGAGATACAAGTGACAGCCACACAAACAGCAGTTTCAGTTTCTGTGGATTTTAATTTAAATGTAACTGTCTTTTATGCAAATTTGGTTTCACAATGATCAAGTTTGTAACAATTCTCAGTGGCCAACTCTTGATAATCATTTTATAATTTATATGGCTGTTATTAACAGAAATAATTATAGTAGTAACCTATAGAAATCTTTTTCATCTTTTTATTTTCATTTTTATCCAGAGCTTTGTTATGCCTCATAAATATAATTAGCTATGTTTACATAAAACCAAATCATCTGTTATCAACTATGGACTGATGGCTCAATCAGACTGAAAATCCTTCATGTAAATACCTTATCTGATCTGTCTGAGCTCAGTCCAGATAAAGTTTTGATGGTATTGGAAGGTGTGGTCTAGACCTGAAGCAATGCGATCAATAAAAACAAACACTTGAAACTATTTTGGAAATTGGATGCGCCCATGCACAGTGCCGTGATGCGTGGTTCCATACATTTTATGGAAAACTGGAACTGGTCAGTGGAGGTGACTATATATTTATCAAATATTTGCAAAAAAAAAGCACGCTATTTTGGCATATGCTTTCTTTTTAGATTTATTAAAATATCAGCAAAAATAAATATTTTATAATTATACTCACAGTAGCTCCAGTGACATTATCACTGTGGCTTTCTCCAATTCTGAACGCAGCAACTGGGCACTGCACAGAATACATGTGAAGGGCATGTAAACAAATATATGAATCAGATTGCAACATTTAAATCTGCATTCTGTAACTTTTTTTGGTTAAAAATGATCCAAAATAAATTTGAGCAAGTACATAAACCAGACTGTTCAAAACGACCTCCTCACCTTAGCCTGATTAACAACAGTAAGGTTGTAATAATGTGTTCCAATTTGAGTGGTACTGGCATTTTTTTAATGCGGGAAATACAAGCTTCCGCCGTTCGTCTTTGCGTCATTACGTCACGTCTGTATACATAAAGGTGTCCGTGCTAGTAGGCTATATTGCATGTGAGGATGCTGCAGGTGGCGGATCGTTTGTGGCCTTACAGCAGCTGGAATGTAATAAAACTTGTAATTTTGATGGCGGCTTGTAATCCAAAAAGTTCAAAACGTCAATCATCGTTGACAACTGGTGCTTTGATAGACAACCCACACATACACCTTAAAACATTAGATTCTTCCGCACTGAGGAGTCGTGCCGATGCACAACCCACATAAAGAAGATAAAGCCCGATTTATACTTCTGCGTCGAGTAGCTACGTCGTAGGGCGTAGCCTGATGTGCACCTCTCCAAAAATTTAATAATGCGTCAATTCTACGCAGACTGCAAGCGCTGTGATTGGTCTGCCAGAACCCCTTCTTCAGGGGTACACATGCTCCCTCTGCATGTGTAACTGCACGTCGACGCGGACAATGACGCAGAAGTATAAATGAAAATTGACACGTAGCCCATGGCATAGAGGCTATCAAACGATCTGTAGCAGACAAAGCAATAGTGACACATGGTAAAAACACTGTGACTCACACATGTGTGTTGCAACATTACTGTCAGATCCAATGTAGTTGGCACTGAATTCTTTTATTTTCAGTCTCTCTGAAAAGCCTGTGTTGAACTGTCTTGTTAAAAAACGAATCCACAGTAAAATTAAGCGAACAAACGGACAGTGTCTTACTGACGCAATCTGACTGGAACTTTGTTAAAAATAAAGTTCATCCACGCTTTCTTAATGTTATAATCTCAAGGATGGCAATGCAAAGACTGTGTTTTTCCACAACTTGGCACTTCAAAATGTCTTGTAATGGTCAGAGGTATCTCTATCGTTTTGTTGCTGGAGTAATTCTGTGTTTGTGTCTCGGATTTACTTCATGACGTGCGAATCAGTGGGTGGGGCTAAAGAGGCAATTATGTAGAAAAAGGCGTTGATCTTTTGTCGCACTATGACTTAAGGTGACAATCTGAAGTCATTTTCTGACCTTGGTTTCAATAAAAGCAGTTTTGGATTAACAAAAGTTCTGAGTTCTGAAACTCACAGGATATTTTTAAAGTACAATGATCAAAAGATCAGGGAAAATATGATTTCTCAATTCATGACCCCTTTAATTGACAATTTGTGCATGTAAACATATCTATTGTGAAAGCCTATGTTAAGCCTGCTGTTGTAGAAATGCTTTTGCTCAGTAACTGTGAAAATACAGCTTTCACCATTTGCAAGGTAGCATGACGGCTCACTAGGTTTTGGAAAAGAGCTAAAGTTTGGTCAACTTTGCAGCTTATTTTGGCTAAGATCCTTTTTTATGTAACGTTTTGTGGAAAACCTGAAATCAGATATACACAAACTGAGAACAAGCAAAGCATACAGTTTAAGCATATAGGATATATAGTTTATATAGGATATATAGTCAATGAACCTTGTAAACTTTGGCAAATCTAGGAACTGTTTGTTCTTTGGAAATGACCAAACTTTTAACCAGCTCTTGCCATATTTATAAATCATACGGTCAATAAACTGTTCGCTGATATGTCGAGTACTTTCTATCTACCATCTCTCCTCAGCCTTCCACTCATCCTTCCGAGGGCTGTCATTTGGGAATATTCCTGTTTACAGCACACTCACCTTGAGGAGGAAAACAGTGGGAGGAGAGAAGTGTGTTCAGTCCATTAGGATATGCCCATGCTGATCGTGGTACTCTTGGGAGAGGAATGTGCAGCCAAACCTAGAGTGGCTTTGGCAACAGATCACTCCCTGCACCATTGCTATTAGTGCCCAATCACCCAGCTGGGTTGCCTGTGGCGACCGTTTTGTGGTTGCTGAGGGTTGCCATAGTGGCAGGCCTCATCCTGTGAAAGGGCTTAAGGGTTCAGATATAAATAAGCAATGCAGCAAGCCGGTTTACCCAGGTACCTCTGCATGAATAGTGCTGAGGAAGATCTGAAACTGCTTTCCAAGTTTCAAGCTAATTTAATGTAGTTAAAAATAGATACAATAGTTAAAAATTTGTACCGTTTAAAGAAAAGCATTTTACATTATTGAAATCATCTAACCATTATTTATATGTGTGTGTGTGTGTGTATGTATGTACAATCTAAGCAGTTTCTACAGAGCAGTATTGGATGACAGCATGCACATCAGATCATACTAAATACAACTGATAAAACTTAAACATACATTCATACTTAAACACTGATGTCACTGCTTTCACTTACTTATAGAATGATTAACTAAATATTTTGCACAAAAATGTTACATTTCAGGCCATATTGCCTGCATATATATGTGCGCTGCATCTGAAATCAAATAATTTTCTACTATTTAGTATGCGAAAAACATTATGGCAAAATAGTAGTATGTCTGAATACATAGTGTTCAAAAAACAGAAGGCGAAGTCCCCAGATGACCTACTACTATAGTCAAGATTCTGAAGTGCACACTCAATGGACACTTTACTATTCCATGAGGCCACGGGTGGGGATTTATGAATGGAAGTGAAACGATGCAACTGGCACTGGTAGGTCAGATGACAGTAACAGCATGGCGAATATACTGTAGTATGTTGAATTTCATTCATACTACCTATATTCAATTCAAACTATATATAATGTATGTTTTTCGGATGCAGCGATAGTCTTTGCTTCTATGCAGGACATCAAATGAATTGACAAATAATTTAGTAAACTTGTATTTTAAAACAAACTGATTCACTAAAATAAGTTAGTGAAAGCTCAAGTTTATTTGTATAGCGTATTTCCCACTTGCCAGTACTTTCAATTAAATTATAGTGGTATTCATTATTAACATTTATTATGAACATCAATCCTAAACAAATGTTTTTATACTTATTTTTCATTCCTGTTCTGAATACCATTACATTTAAAGGATATGTTGTGAAGTGAGGGGAACTAAAATACATATTTATAAGTGTTTATAATGTCTTTTTGTTTTATTGTACATCATTTATGAATGTAATAAAAAAAGTGTAAATAGTTACAATCTATCATGGGTGCAAACGCACACTCTATTAGCCATATAGAATCTAAATATCAGAAGCATCATATGTAAATGTGAAATTTACATTCACGTTACAATAATTTCCTCTCTTAAATCTTTCTCATTTGTTTCCACTCAGTGTGGCAGAATACTGGCATGCTCATTTTCTTCTTATCTACTGCATCTCTCTCTCTCTCTTTCTCTCTCTCTCAATCAATCAATCAATTTGGCTGGGTGGAGTGGCCCTACTCTTATAAAGATGGGCTCCCCCTCTATTTTGTGCTTGGTGATGGCAGACCATCCAGTGTGTTTGTGTGTGTGTTTGTGTGTGTGTGTATGCGTGTTTGTGCATGCTGGAGCACACTCACTCGGGGGTGTGGCTCACTGGAGCACTCGCTTGCGGTCTCTGCCTCAGAACACAAATAAAGGCTTGGCCCTCAGCCGGCGGTCGATCAGTTGCTGTTCCAGCTTCAAAACAAGCCTCTTTCCCGTCAGCTTCCTCTCTTCCTTAGACTGCTTCTCGGGGAAGATTTAATAAGATTTGCTCTTCCACAGCAAAGACTAAAATCATTTTTGGCTTGGTATGTCTTCCTCCTCCCAACTCCCATCTTTTTTCACGCTTCCTGAGACGCTCCACAGGGACAAAGTGCTATTTCAGGTTGGACTTAAAAACATGGGGGCTCTGTGTTGAACTTGCCATTAAAAGTGTGTTAGACACTATTAGTCTGCTATTGATAAATCTAGAGGGTTCTTACCATATCAGAGTCACCATGCCGTCCCATGGCAACTGATCTGAAAGACCCAAACCTGCTGGGGTTTATGGGGCAGTTTTTGCTCGTGCAGAGATGGGTTTTACTGAATAGACCTGAATTGACTGGCAACATTCCATACATTGTCGAGGTATTTACATTTACAAATTTACATTGTCCAGTATTGTTTGAACCCCAACATTCTTCAAAATATATTGTTTTGTGGGGGGGTGGGGGGAGTCTTTGCATTCTGCTCCTGCTCACAGGCCATCTGTGTGATGTAATTTTCATCATGAGAAGTGTCCAAAATATTGGCGCACCGTACATGTGCAGCCTAATTTTTTAAAAACAAGGGACTAGGTTCAGGGCCAGAAAAGTATTTGACATTCACCCCTAAATCCTACATGACAACATACTAAGAAACCGTTGCTATGTGTCTCTCCACCTCTTTACTTCAGAAAGTCAAACAGCAATTTATAGAAATCGAAGGCAGACAGACAAAGAAAGTGATACTGAGACCAGTAGCAGAGAACAGGAGACGCGGTTCATCCAGGTGGCTCCTATCAAGCATTGGTTTATACAGCTCACTAATTACTCCATAAACTCCATCTACTCTGTCAGGCAGCAGGACTGATGATGGTTTAGATGGAGATCATTATCTCTATCAGCATGAGTGATACAGAGCCTCTCTGAGCCACCGGGCCAGACTTTGAGCTTTAATTCAATAACTTGTTTTTCTTTTGTCGTTTCTTTCCTGTTCAATCTTCATACTGTAGACCATACATCAGATCATGCCTGTGTTTGGAGGCATACGCTCTTTTCAGTGGAATAAAAGCATGGTTATGGTGAATTACCATTTCTTTCTTTTTTTATGTGTATTTCAACCATTTCAGGTACATATATTCTGAATGTACACACTTTGATGTACATGTCATGACTTGAACTGACATTTAACATGGTTCAAGCTTGACTTACTATGATTTAGCTATGACTTGCATGGGAAGCATTTCATACATGAAAGAGTCCTTAAAACATAGAAAAATGGATGGAAAAACGATTAACTACCATCTATTAAGGACAGTCAGACATGGTAACTAGTGGTGACTGGGGCGTCTCTGTTTTTGTCACTCATTTTTCTTCTTTCTGGGGTTAGATTCAAGTGTGGAAAGGGGTTGGGGGGCCATAATAATCTTCATGAAGTCCACAGCTTTAACAAGGTCCTAATGAATACCAGATGTCTAATGAGTTTGATTCTCTGCTACAGTTGGACCACTTTCACATTTCTTCATTAGGAAAAAAGTGTGTGCTAGTATTGTCCAGCATGCTATGCACTCTGAGGCTGTTATGGTAGCACTGTTTTCGACCACCATGTGCACACTAAATTCCTTGTGGCCTACTCAGAGGAGTTGAAAATATGCCCTTGGCATTGTTCTTCTGACAATTTTTTTTGTGTAACACAGTTCCTGGCCACACAAAAGCAAATGTCCCAGTTCACCTTGTTCACAACATGACGCTTTAGTCTGCTGGCAGTATTTATTTCTGAAAGTGAGACTGTAAAACATGCTTCACATAAATGGAAAAACTGCAATCCAGTTGCACACCAATAGCCATAATATGCACCAACAACCAAACCATTGTAGGTGTACCATCAGCGGAGTACTTGAGTCTCTGAACGTCATTTGACAACCTTTTTTTTTTTTTTTTTTTAAAGAGTTGTTCTACTTGAGAGTTGGTCTAGTATTTTGAACCCTGCACTTAATTCAGTACTTAATTTTGACCATGGTATCAACAAGAAAGGTTCTGCCACATTTTACACTGGGTAAATTGGGTTCTTACACAGATCTGCACAGGGTCACTTTGCTTGTACTAAAATCCCTCAATCTAAAGCCCACAATAGTCCAAGACAATATTCGAAGGCCACCAAAGATAATTCTGGTACTTCGGCTATAATAAACAATGTGCATTTTCAAATGTTTTTTATTTACAGAAACCAGGAGTGTTTTATATTAAAATATCGAATATATATTTAATTAAATAGAATATTTTCAAATAATTAAATTCCAGAATTCCAGAAGTTTCAATAACTGTATGTTTACACTTTTTATTACCAATGAATTTACATGACTTTTCTAGTTTTTCATGATTTAAAAAAAAAAGGAAAAAAAAATATTTAAATTATTTAAAATTTCACTTTCAAAACAAGCCATTTTTGGAGCATTATTCAATGTGTTGACGTAATTTCCACTGAAACAGGAAGATAGTTCGGGATATATTGATCAGCCCTTCCCCTTTTCAAAAAATGGCCAACAGCATTTTGTTTCTATCACAGCTCGGCCAGAGCCGTTGAGCTCATTAAAGCCACAGTTTCCTACTAATTTCTAACAGTTTCTTCTCCTAATCTCCTCCATACCGCTTTAAAATATAGCATTCTGTGCAGGAATCAAATGGGTCTGATACCTTTTCTGGTATGCGCCGACTCGTGTCTCTAGACCGCGCATGCTGCGTTGGTTCGTGGGCCCTAACATGAAACCAGACTTTATTTGTCCCGATGGAAAACATATTTACGCTATCTGAATCATTCAGTATCCGCTATATAGTGGATTCTAGAGAACATTTGATTGGACAGAAAATGTCATTAATGTCATGTCATCGAAATCACTGATCCATATTGGCGGAAGTGAAAGACTGTACGTTTTGAATGATTATAAATGCAAATTTTGTCTGTTTTGGAGCACACTAGCTTATAGATAACAGTAAGACTAACATAGACAAGACAACTAAAAGACAAAAAACCTAATTGGGACTTTAAATAAATGCTAATTTTTCAAGTGATTTACCCCGTGACGAGAGTAGGGTGAGATGACTGGCAAGATGATGGTTGAGGATTTGATGCGCAACAGATCCTGAGCGTCATTGACAAATATCTTATTGAAAATGTGCAGTCTGTACCGCCACATTTGCGAATTCGAAAGTGATTTCAATATCCAGCATATTGATAGCGGCTCCCTGATGCCCACAAATTTTGTACCCTAAATCCTCCCCAGCCCCCGGTGTAATCGGGAATACCGGTGTTGGCGCAAGTCTATTTACCGGTGTGAAAATGTTTTCTTAACTTCTTTCTTGAAGATTTTTTTTGAAGAATCTGGCCTCTGGGTCTTGTTATAAAGGACACAAATAAAATAAGAAATATAATGTCAGCTTGCATCTTGATTTGTATCTGTTTAGCTTATTTTAAAGCTTGTTTTGTCTTCTATTAAAGTTATCCCTTGGGAGTGGAAGTCTGACTCTGTAAGTCTATATGCGTTCGTCACCTTTATATCTTGAATGAGTCTTGTCAATGTCCCATCTGCCTGTAAAACGGTCCCTCTTTGGATGTTTTTGAGGTTACTGCACCGTTTGTTTTTAAACTTTAGAGACCATAGTGTATAGTCTCTTGAGGTCCGCCATTTATGAGCCGCAGAAACCAGCTCAGCTGGCATCAACTACCATCACAGATTTAACTAAACATCTTAACCATGTCTGCATGT
The DNA here is from genome assembly GCA_039654625.1 of Rhinogobio ventralis. Taxonomy (NCBI): domain Eukaryota; kingdom Metazoa; phylum Chordata; class Actinopteri; order Cypriniformes; family Gobionidae; genus Rhinogobio; species Rhinogobio ventralis. The sequence continues at coordinate 11,432,967 of CM077211.1, forward strand.
GTTCGTTGCAGCTGTATGATGCATATCCTTTGGTTATTTGTTGAAATTGTAGTTTAATTTTGACTGGCTATAGCTGTCATGCATAGTTGCTGCATTTCCTTGCATAAACATAATAACATTATCTTGTGACATTATTGGGTCAGGACCGTGTCACGGTGTCTGGAGTAGCAACACGCAAACACATGCTTAGAATTTCTCTTTCATTGTCTCTGTGTTTCTCTACACATGCTGAATGTCTGCGTTTGATGTACTGTTAGTAAACATGCGTGTCTGTACACCACACTCACTTAAATCACAGGCATCTGAGTAAGGTCAAAGTCACATTAGTTGCATCTGCCCAATGAAGATTGTCTGAATTTTTAAGGAGACAAGAAGTGCTTTGGTTATGTACACACACATCTACCTGAGTCTAGGTTTAAAGTTTTAGATTTTTCAGGATCCTTTAACATTCCTGGATCTGATGGTCAAATGATATCCTATTTCTGTCAGGAACAATTTCCAGTGTTTTCTTTTAAAAATGCTTTTCTAATGGGCCAAAACTGTGACGCAATCCCTTTTGAATCCTTTTGAACCTCGACAGATGTTTTGGCTTGTAACTCAGAATCCTACAGCATACATGAATCAGATGATAACGTGGTTTTCCATGTTTGGAATTTTGCTAATTCCACTTTTTCATTCAAGGCCATTGGTCCAATTTATACAGAATTTGGCATGTATCATCTAGACTTGGTTCTTAAACTTTGACTCAAAGGTTCCTGTTGTCTACAGCAGTATTCAAAAGCCCAACACTCCTAGTTTCTGTTAATTAAATTGAAGGATTCCAGAAGTTTAGATCTGAATTAGAATCTGAATGTTCTGCAGGATTCTTTTTAACCAATCAATTTTACATGCCTTTTTCCAGTTGTTCCTGATTTACTGGAAAAAGATTAAGGATAGCGATAAAAAAAAAAAAAGAACATTTTAACCCGATTAAAATATTTTAGAGCTTTGAATCACAAAAAAAAAGTTTTTTTTTATAAAAATGGCTATGGAGTTTTAAGATTTTATTAATTCACATGACTTTTCATGGTCTAAAAATCCAAATCCAAAAAAATCTAAAAATAGGTTTCCTCGTATATTCAAGATTAGGAAGTAGGAATCTTATCTTTTTGAGGGGGTGAATTAAAGTTATCTTGACCTTTTAGTTGTTTTAACTTATTTTAATGCTCGTTTTTTCTTATTTTACATCGTCATTTTGAGGTCTCTTTTGAAGTTTTCAAAGCCTGGTTGAAAGCCACTGATCTAGAGACTAGAAAAACATCTAGTAGAAAAAAACAAGAGAGAAAGTAGACTTATCTTCTATTAAATTTGTAAAATGAACACAATTTACAAACTTAATGAAACACAAGCTAATTTAATTAATTTACATGATATAACTTGGAACAAGAAAATAACCAGGAAATCCTCTTTAATCCCCTTTTTACCATTTGTTTTCTTAAATAATTTTTCTCCACTAAAATGTTGCTAATCATTTCAAATTCTGAAATTATCATATTAGTATCCGTTTTTCCATTAGTCTTGTGAGGATCTTCCTTTGAGGTAGATGAATGTTGGCCAGTAATGATGTCATGCTCTGGAGGCATATGGACGATCTGAAACACCAGAACCCGTTTTCCCATATTTTTATGTTTTTCATATCACTGTGATGCAGCTTGGGGATTAAAGGTGGGTAGGTGGGTAACCCTAAAGCTGTACTTAAGGTTCTTTTGAGAAGCACCCACCATGCATTTCTCCAATCAAACAAACCATTCAGTATTTCAAAAGGAAACGTGCTGACTACAGCATCTGTAAATCCTGATCACGGCGAGAGATCTTCACTTCTTAGAATAACTCTCTACGTCTTTAGCAAGTGTGCTAAACCCCAGTGCCCAATCTTAAAGTGCAGAGTGTTTATTTTTCCCCTTGCATGTGCTGCACTGTGTTCTCTGATACATATTCAAGCCATATGTACCACACAAAATTAATCATGCGGCGGGAAGCCCTTAACAAAAATGTTATGGCTCGTGTGTAGAAGGGAGATGTCATGCACACGTGTGCCGCAAGGGTGCTAAATCAAAATCTCTGGCATCATGCTTGTGGTTTTTACATTATTATCCTAAACAAACCCGTGGCACATCACTATAAAAAATACTCACACAGTGATAGGTTTGGAAAATGAAACATCATAAAAAGCAGGCTAAATCTAGTCACAGGGAATTGTGTGCACATTTTTGTATGGAAAAAGCAGAGACTTTGTAAGGAGGGACAGATAAACTACTCGTAGAAATGAATGAGAGAAATTGTAAAGCTCGATATAGCGCATGTATCTTTCAGTTAAAAAGAGCCAATTACTTTTTTGATGGCGATAATGCCTGTCATCAATCTCTCTGTCTGAATGTGATCGCTACACCACCTCATTGTCATATGAGATGCATAAATAAATGGAAAGAAAAAAGAAAGAATGGAAAAAAAATATAGAAAAATTATTTAAATTATGGAAATGTAATGTAAATTCTATTCTTGCGTATTCTATTTTATTTAATTACATGAATGAAAAGTAAAGACAGAAAACAGAATTTACCATCTTTTTTTAAAGATCAAACCTTTTTGCATTTTCTGCGTTAAAAAAAAAAAAACGTTTTAGAGAGAATCATAATTGTAACCTATTAAAATGTGCTCAAAGTACTACACACTTATTGGTAACTTTGTGTAAAACTTTGTCTACATTGAAGCCCAGCAGCTCCCATGATGCACTGCTGACAGCAGGACAAATCTGATATCTAAAGTGTTTGTTGAAAATTGAAAATTATGCCTAGTACTCTAATGCAAGAAGAGGACTAGAAAAACATCATTGTGCTGCAAGAAGAGGCTATATGTCATATTAGTTGCCTTCGCCTACACGTTCTTTAAATATATATATGTATATATATGTGTGTGTGTGTGCGTGTATGGTAACCATAGTTTATCAAAATGCCATAGTAACTGCAGATATTTTTGGTTATATGGCTATTTTTCTACATGAAAGACTGGTTACTGTGGTAGCATGGTATTAAAAAAAGAAACAAAACAAACTGATATGTTCTAAACACTGTTTGAAAGAGATCTAAGATATGTATTAACACTCTTTTTAGCTTTTGTATTTTTGTGGACCGTATAGTTACCATGGTAAATTAGTGTAAGGGTCCTTACCATACACACCCTATTGTAATTGTTGTCTATATTTGATTTTTGGAAATGTCCTCATTTTTATATTATTCGTGCATTATTGAATTAATATTCATGAGCTCAGCCATTTTGAGTCATCATAAGCAGCACATCTGTGCACTTTTTAAACCCAAGTGCCACCTATGGTCTTGTAGATAGTCTGGTAAGTGTGCGTGTGAATGTTTGTGTTTGTGCAGTGCTGTCCTGGGGATGTTTAGAGGTCCTGATTACGCTACGGATGAAAGCTAATCAGGCGCACTGACCTGTGCCAGCCAGATGAAAGACGTGTGTGTGTGTGTGTGTTTGGGCTTTGAGGAAAAAGCCTGTGATTGCACATCGACTTCCTTTCCTTTCCTTCTCATAACCTCAGTCCAACACAAACACAGCTTACATCCTCACAGACACAGGGCAAGAAGGGAATGCACCCCTTCCCCAGTAAAACAACACTTCACCAACACTATAAATGGTCAAGCACAAAAGCGATTGACCTGTTTGGATTTATGCTGCGTTTCATTGGTCACTGAACAGCCAAAGTCAATTTCAAGTCAATTAATGGAATGGCAAAGGCAGTTTACCTTCTCTTCCTTCCGCCTCCATGTCTGAGTCTGTTTGTTTCTCCCATTTTGCTCATGTTTGGGTTTTGACTGCATTCCTGGCAAGCTTGTCTAGATCTTAACTGCGTGCTGTTGATGGGTATTGCATCTATAAGCAGGCGAGAGCAGTGCCAGCTCAGGGAGTTACAGCTGCAAGCCCTGAGCGGGCCATTTGTGTCTAACACTGTTTTGGGGGGTTTAATCTTGTCATCTACATCTACCTAAGGCCTGGAAAATTCCTTCTATTTTCAACAGATGCATGTTTTGTCCAGCTGTCCAGTTTCCCAGATTCCCATCACTGGATTTTGGAACTGTTTTCCTTAGAATGTTATTATGAACATTTTTGCAATATATTTGAGGATCACTGTTTTAGGATGCTATCACACTTTGCTAGATTGATTGGTCAATTGCTCCCTCTTCCTAGTGTTTCCCACAGGATTTTGTGAGACTATGAACCTCAGCCCATCTTGTACATTTCTAAGTTGTTTTTTTAAGTAATCTGGTGCACTTTGAAAGTTCAAAATTAAGCTCCAACTCATTTTCAGTGACCAAATTGACCAGAGTAAAAAGTCTTTGCATTGACTTGTACCTGGACTTTAAAGGGCACCTATTATGCAAGAGGGGCATAATAAAAAGGGGCATAATAGGTGCCCTTTAAAGTGGTCTCAAACCTCTTTTTAGTTGTGATTACATTTACACTGTTGTTTTAGAATGATAATGATAATAATGATAATGATAATAATAATAATACTACTACTACTACTACTAATAATAATAATAATAATAATAATAATAATAATAATAATGATGTACCAAAGTCAGTAATATATTACTATTGTAATACAACCACACTGTAAAAATGTAAATGAAAAATGAATTTCATAGTATATTATTTTGCTTTACAGCTTTTATTTTGGTGGAAAACTGCAGTTTATGTAAAAACAGGTTTACAAACGCATCTAATTACAAATCTAGTGAAATGCTGTCCACAGAAGTGTTGAAAATGTAACTCTTTGGTAAGGGCACTAAGCCATATTGTGATTTTGATTTATAGTTCAACTGACAGATACGCAAAACACAGCGTTGAAGATTTTGTTTATGATGTGTAGAAATATTTTCAGTTCATTATGAAACTGGCAAAATAGATTAGACTACGAATAAAATGAAATGGTGCGGTTTTTAATTTCTTTACAGTTCTAGCCTTTAGAATGTTTTATGTAACCTTTATTATATTTAGCTCTTAGCCACTTTTATTTGCACACAAGCATGATTGTTATTGCTCATAATAGTGGATAGGGATTTGGACTGTTAATTGTGAAGGGTTTTTGAACATCTATGGTACCTAAATCGCGATATCATCTTGAAGTGTGCTATTACTTTTCTAAAAAAACTAAACTTAAAATTGTCTCATGGCAGATGTCACAATGAGAAAAAAACACTTACATTTTGAAGGGATTTGAGCCATATCTAGGCACCACTTTCATTTTCTTCTTTTTCTAACTCTATTCTGTTTCATTGTTTCTCCATTACTTCATGGCAACCCTGCATCAACACTCTGGACTAGTTTACTCCCGTTCTGCATCGGTTTGTGATTGAGAAGCCTTTGGCACGATTTCCAGATATTTGTGCCTGGGTGTGTATGAGGGGAAACTTGCTTTCTGCCAATCTTGTCAGCTTGTGTTAAGAAATGGCAACATTGATCTGCTTGGTTTCATTTAGGTTGATTCGTTTGTTTTAGGGTAGAACTGCTGGTCAGTTAACAATGGTTAAACCTAATTGCCAACCGATGACAGGTGACAGCTTTATATTACATAACATAAAAAATCGACTGGTGCTTGCAGCTTATTTAGAGTATTGTTATGTTGCTGTGATTTGGTGGTTGCACTAACTTAGAAAATACCACAAGTGTGCTTTGTGTGATTCACATTGACTAATTAAGACCTATGAACATGCACTGAAATTAAGTCACATACTTGAATGTAAGAATGTTTTTAAAAAGAGAGTGAGAGAGAGAAAGCAGAGTAGAAAGCAACAGAGTGTGAACGCATTTCCCAAACTATGGGCATACGAATGCAAATACTTTTCCATGAAGTTTGTTTGAATGGCTGGATGCCATTGATGCCATCCAGAAGAAGTTTAGGCTGCAGGAAACTTTTTGTTTGGATCAAGGGAAAATGGGCACTTTCCTTCTTACAACTTATCCAAATAAACCAATCAATTTTTTTGACTAATCCATTTTTATTGAGATGTTTTTTTTCTGAGTAACTCGTTGCTCACAACATAATGCTTAAGAAAAAAATAAAGGAGGTTGGCATTGTGTCCTCCTACATAACTGATATTTAACTTGTATATGTCTCCCCCTAGTGGTCGGATTCTCAATATACACCTCTTTGCCTCCCCTCCTGCCTATTTTTTTTCTCTCCTCTGTCAAACCAAGGGATAGTGGCAGTGGCGGCGGTTTTTGCGTAACACCGGTGCAGCTCCTCCAAAGATTTCCTAATGATTTTTTTTATGCTTCTGTACTGCGCACATTAGTAAATAGCGACTATTAAGATCCTCAAGAATGATCATAATGGAGCTCTATTAAATATGAAGCTTAAGACTGCAGACTTCGAACACATATCATTGTCCTCTTGTAATTTGTAAATGGTGAGTAGCAACTTTGGTGACTTAAGCCCCTGATTATTGTCAAATTGCCCTGATATTTGTGAAGATTCACTCACATTATAAATGTAAAATAGTTTAATATAAATTCTTTCACTTAATATAAATTTGTCACCTTAGGCTAGTTGTGATGAAAAAGTTTTTTTTTTTCTTTCTAAACCTAATGTATTAAATGGACGTCTTGACGCCTCGACTGCTTTTTCAGTTTTTTTTGTGCCGCATAGTTAACTCTAGTTAATGTCAATTTAAAACCTCAACTTTTGAAATGCGTCTTGACACACTGCACAAATTTTTAAAGGCACAAAAGCATTCCTTCATTTAGGTCACTGTTTTAAAGTTTTAAAGCCCTCATTATCTGTTCTGGCCAATTGGTGGGACTGTCCATAGGCATAATAAATGCATAGATGCCTATTTGTCTATGGGATTGTCAGTCTGCAGGTTTCAATAAACCGTTATTGATTCAGAAAAGATGTTTAGAGAAATTGATAATGTGCTCATTAACTATACAGTTTACAATGTGACCTTTTTAAATGTATAGTTTTAAGGTAAAATGAAAAAATATATATATTAAAGGGTTAGTTCACCCAAAAATGAAAATTGTCATTAATCACTCACCCTCCTGTCGTTCCTAACCCGTAAGTCCATCGTTCATCTTCGGAACAGAAATTAAGGTATTTTGAATAATTTAATGAACACTTTCAAGGCCCAGAAAGGTAGTAAAAACATCGTTAAAATAGTCCATGTGACTCCAGTGGTTCAACCTTTAATTTTATGAAGCGACGAGAATCCTTTGTGCGCAAAAAACAAAAATAACAACTTTATTCAAAAATGTATTCAAGCCTGTGTCAGACTCTTACGCTGTTGACGCAGTGTGAACTGTGCAGCACTTCCTAGTTCTACAGCAGAATGACTCGTGCGCATGTCGTGGTGCTCACGTGAACGGCGTCGGCCAATGGTAATGGTAAGAGTCTGAAAGTGTTAATTAAATAGCTGTCTATGGAGGGGTCAGAAATCTCTCAGATTTGTGTTTCAAAGACAAATTTGTGTTCCGAAGATGAACAAAGGTCTTAGAGGTTTGGAACGACATGAGGGTGAGTAATTAATGACATTTTAGGGTAAACTAATCCTTTAAATGCAGGATATTGAAGTCACCTATAATTTTATTGATGCACTTAAAAAAAAATTCTTAGCACCCCCTTTGATCTGTTTTGATTCCCAAGAAAAAAATCCTGGAGCCACCACTGGATAGTGGGGTAAAATGTATAAGTAGATTTAGCCCCAAAAGCTGCCTCCCAATTAATCTATCGACAATCTTTTGTATAAAACTATATAAGAATCTTATGTATAATACCTATATAGAAATAATGTGCTGCCAATAAGACTTTGGAGTGGAGTTGTGCATAAGTGTATTGTATTTCCCTCTGTATTTGTTCAGTTTTATTTGAAATTTTACTTTCCCTCTCTATTCATACTTGATAAATGTGTTTAAAGAATTTTTGAATGCAAACTTGTTCTTGAGTTTGCTTTAGTGTTTACCGCCAAAAATTTCCATCAGTGAAACTGATCGTCACAGCAGCTGATAATTGCTTCAAGTGGGCGGAAATGCTCTTGCTGCACTTTTGTAAAACTTGATGGATGGAGCCAAAAAGCCCCAGGTGGAAGTTGTCATTTTGGAGCTGGCCTGGGAACAGACTCCTCTTTATAGTACAGCTGGTGTCAAAAGAGCTGCCCAGGACAACATCCATCAGCATTAGGGCCAAACATCTGTTAGCATGCCTTCTCCATCACTCTCATCTCTTTCCCAACAGTTCTAGTAGATATGCTCGGCCATCAGGAACTCACAAGATCGGCACGAAAGACTCTCCGCACAGCTGCTCCTCATGGAAATGTAGAGTGAATGTGAAATCGATTGTACTCCAAGTCTCTGTGGCCAAAAATTCTGCTAAGATCACAGTCAAAGATAATCTGGACACTAAGACCAGCTGAGATGTTGACAGATCTGCATACTTCTAGCTTTAGTCAGAATTAGGAATCAGTTTTTCATCTTGTTTTGTCCTGATATGTGACGAAAGCTGTGAGAGGTTGGAAGTGTGTCTCATGGTTTAAGGGATGTTTACACGACACACTTTTAACTAAAAATGGAAAACTTTTTATGCGTTTGGCCGTTCATTTACACGACAACAGTGTTTTGGGGGCCTGAAAACGCATACTTTTGAAAACGGGATTCAAAGTGCACGTTTTTGAAAATTATACTGTTATCGTCTCTGTGTAAACTACAAAAACACGAATTTGTGGAAAAGGTGACGTCATGCTCGTTCAGTCTATAGGCGCAGTGTTTCTTTAGTGACATCACCAACAACTGGCCTGACATGAATACAGCATTTGTAGACGTTTAAGCGGATCAGTGTTAACAGGAATGGCTGTGACAATGTTATCATCTGTACATGAAAAAACACAATGAAAAACTCAGTTCCTGGAGGGCCACATGCTGCATTCAAGCAATGTCGCGATTACCATAAATAAAGCTCTGTATGCTTTAGAATCACTCATGTGGTACTATGATGTCATGCACCGATTAGTCTGCACATTGCTGCTTCGAGTCAAACACACCTTCAATCTGCAGTGGTCAGATGGTACAGTGGTCACGTGGTACAAGTCGTAGCCATAGACTGTTAAAAAATATGGACAACACACTTTCACTCTCTTCCATTGTCTCAATATGGCTGACATCTTGCTCTGATTCGGGACCCAAGTCTGTGCAGTAGTGAGCGTGTATCAAGGCCCCCGACTCTGGCAGAATCGGTTAGTACAGTTTACTGCAGAACAACTCATTATGTTTCTATAGAAATGTAGAAATTAAATTTAAAGCTCCAATCCCAGCAGAACTATAGGTGTGTTCAAGCTATGTCAATCACTATAACGAATCTGAACTCTAAAAAGCCTTCATGTGCTTGTAGAGCTTGTAATTGCAATGCGTTAAACAATGTGGTGCACAAGTCCTGAAAAGTGAAGCCATTAATCGCCCCCAAGTGGCTGGACCCAGTATAGGGCGTAAACCCCGCCCTCTCCTGTAATGTAATGGGACGTAAGACAAAGTACGCAAAGTACACTTCAAATAAATTTTCAAAGATGGTTTGTCATTTTAGGTTTTATCATGCTGATGTAAGTTCAAGTGTTCTATTTTTAAATAAGTTTGGCTTTAGTTACTTGATGCTATAAAAACAGGGGTGTGACATCATGATTGACAGCTTCTCTGAGCGAAGTTTTAACTTCAACCCTAATCAAAAGATCCAGTTAATCAAGTCCTTCAGGCTTATTTGAAAACTATAAGTATGTGTGTTGAAGCAGGGTTAGATCTAAACTCTCCAGGGCTTTGGCCCTCCAGGAACTGAGTTTTGCACCCCTGGTATAGGTATCAGTTTCTTCCACCTGCTCTGCTGTTGTCTTTGTCTACCTGTTTGTGTTCTTTCTCCACGTTTATCATTCTTTTAAAAATTCTCCAGAGTTTATCTAATCATGTTCCATGAGGAACCTCTGAGGAATTTGTCTGTACAAAGTCTCTCTCAGATCTGAATAAATTTCTGTCTTTTTTGACCTTTGTATTTTTTTTCTTATCAGCTAATGCAGCATTTTTTTAACTTTCTTTTTTCTGAACTTTCTAGAACAATTAAAACATTCTTCATTTTCACATGTGTGGAATCCACTTATTTTCTGATCTGGAGCACATTTGTTCTGGAATAGGGATCTTGATCATGTGGATTTTGGTATAGTGTGATTCACGGTGTGGAATTTTTGTATTGTTTGTAACCGTAAGATGAAGGTCATTTCATAACTCAACCGTCCTTTGACTTATCTCTGGTGACGTATGCCAGACTTCTCCAATCATTTTGTCCATTTAATTCCCATCCCTTTTTTTATACAGTCACTGCAAGGTCACGTTCAGATCTGCCTCCATCCAATTAACAACCAAGTCCAAGCCCTACATTTCTTTTAGATAATCACTCCGTTTCACTCAGATGTACCTTATATGTAAGAAAATATGTCACTACTTCTGATTCATCATGATTTGGAAGTACATTTCTGATGTTCAAACTGTGATTTTGGAATATAGATCTGGGTTGATTGCTGGCCACATGAAGGAAGAGCAGTATTTCACATTCATGTTTTAAAAAAAATTTTTTTTATCGTTATTTTTAAATCATTTTGATAACTGCTTTCTGATACTGGTTACATTGCACTTAATTATCTTGGTAATGCCTGGATCTTATCAGTATTTAAAAAACAAACAAACAAGGGTGGCAATATTTCTGGCCTTTGGACTGAGCTTACACGCATACACAAGGTTGCTCAACCTCAGACCTCTCCATGCAACTGCAGGTGCCTCAGCATGGGGTATGAGACAGTGGGAAGATCCAGGGATTTTTCAGACATCTGCTGAGCATACACACAATCGTAGGGATGTACAACTAACACTGCAATGTGCATTATTCTGACCTGTCCTATGCTCTGTGTATTCTGTAGGAGATCTCTTCCATGGATTTCCGCAGTAACTCCGCATCAAGTCGGACTCCAACTCCCCCTGGACGATACTCTCCACTCAGCCCCATCGAACGAGAGCCTCCCGTTTCCCCTCGGCGCAGGTACATACGCTTATCCTTTCAGGTCACTCAGACGAACATTTTTAATCTTAATACATTTATAATCAAATTTTACAGATGAATATGTAATACTGAAATAAATTGCATACAGTATTTAATTATTTCTTTAAGAATATTTCTTTAAAATGAGAAGAATAAGAAAGTTAAGTCTGGTGACTGACATGATTAATTGCGGGGTTTTTTTCATAATGCATTTAAATCAATTAGTTCTCAGAACAGATTTATTTTGCCTCCTTCTGTCAGACAGCTAAAGGACACTACATGGCTGATGTCCCAAAAATGTCCTTTCCTTTTCCTTTCCTTTCCTTTTCCTTTCCTTTCCTTTCCTTTCCTTTCCTTTCCTTTCCTTTCCTTTCCTTTCCTTTCCTTTCCTTTCCTTTCCTTTCCTTTCCTTTCCTTTCCTTTCCTTTCCTTTCCTTTCCTTTCCTTTCCTTTCCTTTCCTTTCCTTTCCTTTCCTTTCCTTTCCTTTCCTTTCCTTTCCTTTCCTTTCCTTTCCTTTCCTTTTATCATTCCCCTAATTGGCCCCCACCCTTCTCCCTCTTCTACATACCAATGACCCCACCCCTTTTTGCTCAACCAATAAGAAAATTTTGAAAACTATTAACTACACCCCCTTTCTGCTGTAAACCAATACGAGGCACCCCAAAGTCACACCTTTCATACTGAAACTCTCAACTTTCTTACGCCTCGTTGAGACTCGACAGAGGTGTGTGTGGGTGCACTGCCTCCTGTGTGTGTGTGTTTGCCAGAGTTTTAGATGTGTGTATGTGTGTGTGCAGTTGTCACCGTAGGCTCTGTTGTTGTTCCAACAAGAGTTGAACTAGTTGGATAGGAATTTGTCTTTGTTTGCTGTTGAGGTAAGTCCAAACTATTCAGACATCATCTTCAAACTTACAAGGCAAATGACAGGCTAGTCTGCAGGGGAAGATGGAATTTCGTAATGTGAGACTAGCGCTCCGCTCTGTTCTCAGCACTGTAATGTAATGATGCTGCATCGACTGTTTTCACTTTTCAATCTGAAGCCTGTTTAGCAAGTAATCATAACTCAGCTGTGGGGGGGGTTGCAGATGGATGGAATGTTCTTTCTATGCATGTTTCTATGTAATTCAGTAAATGGTGCCGTTTAAATATTAAGAACGAGAAACATGCATCCCACTGCAGGACTCCTTTATGTCAGGGGATTGTGCAGGCAACAGGAGGGGGACAACCGGTTCCTTTGACCCGCTATGATCACCCATTCTTTAACCTACTCTTTGGTCCCCGTTGAGGTGGTGCAACCGTAAAGATGTTATCCCGTGCCCCGTGAATTTAGGCGTCGACCCTGTGGGGAACTGAGAGGTGCTGGGAGAGTTCTGAGAGGAAACTCAAACTCACTGTCTGGTTTCAATTTGAAGCATGTCTCATTGAACAGCCTGCATGCAGATAGTGAACATGCCATTTATTTGGAGATTTATAGTGTCTTCAAATGCTTTTTTCACAATAATGACTATTCCAAATGCTGCTTTCTTTTCATTTTCTGTTAAATCTTGTTCATGCTACAGAAATGCAATTCTGTATTTCTGTACATTCCAACACGCAGTCATGTCAGTCATGAGATGCTTGCTGTCATGCAGGTTTCTTGTGACAACCACACCCAGAAACTCAATCAAATCCTCATGACGGATACTTTTAATCTCATTTGACTCTGTGTATTTTTCCTCCTCTGTTTGATGTTACAGTAATAAGCAATCACTTTTTGTCAGGTCAAGAGTCCTGTTGGATTGTTTAGGCTATTGGTTAATCATTTCTCACCCCATGTCATGACCTTTGTACAGAACAGAAATCCTGATAACATTTTGTTTTGACTGCAAACACACTAGCAAATTATCACAAGGCCACTGTGGTAAGAGAATCTGTTACCGGTTTGTTTGTCCATCCTGTTGAGTGTGCTCGCTCAAAAAAAAGTTTCTCTCTCTCAGTCTCTCACTCTGCAGCCCACTCTTTATTCAATATATAATTCAGTGCAACCAAATGCGCCCCATTTCTGTCATACGTCCACTGATATGCAGTAACAGTCTTCCCTGATTTATTAAAAGTTGCAAGGGCAGGTTTTAAATGTGGGACCACTCACAAAACTTTTGAGCAGTAATGTACAGTATGTGTGTGGGTAAAGTGTTAATTATTCTCATACGTGTGTGTTTTTTCCTCTAGGCTGTATAGTTTGCCTGTATGGCAGTGGTCCCATATGTGTCAAGCATTTATAGGATGCCCATGTGTGTGAGAAAGCTCTGTGTTTATGACACTGCATAAAAATGCAACCATAAACCTCCCGCTGGACAGCTACTGTAACTGCACTCTAATCAGCCCATTAAACCTGCCATTAGAAAACATACACAATTTCTCAAAGCCCCACTCATATTATACCCCAATCTTTTAACTCCCCATACAAGTACAGTCTGCTAATTGTTGCATTCGGAGAGCGCAGTGTCGACCACAGGAGCGAGGGAAGAACAATGGAGAGAGAAAAAAAATAGTCTTATACTTTATGATGGAAACATAATATATTGAGATTTTACCAGGAAAAAATGACTCAAATCCACATAATGGGTTAGTCAGTTTAGTTAATACAGAGATCTCTGCTACCAAGTAATGTGGAAAGGCTGAGGGTATGTTTACACACAACTTTTTATGCGTTTTGGCCGTTCATTTGCACAACAGTGTTTTGGGGGCCTGAAAAAGCAAGCTTTTGAAAACTGGTTTTAAAAACACAATGTTTTTACCGTCTCCATGTAAACAACAGAAACGTGAATTTGTGAAAACTGTGACGTCATGCGTATTACGTGTTTGCGGGGTGTTTCTTGATAAAGTGACATCGTCAACTACTGGCCTGGTATGCATATTACAGTCTTTTTAGTAATTTTCGCAGATTTGTGTGAACGGGGATCATTTTGACAACGTTGTCTGTTTTCAGTACATCGCTGTCATGTAAACATACCCTTAGTTAACATCTAATTTATATCTGTTTTTTTTATAATGTAAAATACCTAATTACCTAATACACAGTGGATTTGTTTTATATTAAGTCTGACAAGGTTATTGATTTTGTAGTTTCTTGTCAGGAGTAAAGACTCTCCTCAAAATAGCAGAACAGACATTATACACTATCCATAGACTTAGAATGGCTTATGAAGTTGCCATGACAGCATAAGGCTATTCAAATGTCTTGCTTTTGCCTTAAAGGCATCTGTAATCATATCTCTGCTGTTGTAGTACAAAACCAGGACTGATCCCTCCATAATGTTACACTAGTGTGGGTATATTTTCTAAATAATCCAGAGATAGAGATGGAAGAAATTTTGATGAGGCCCTTCATTCTTACTACAGATATACACATCACTGTTGGATTGTCTTGCTCCATGAGTGTTGTGTTTTTAAGGTGGTTTCAAGTTTAACTTGTAGATTAATGAACTCTCTTTGTGTCTTTCAGCTCAGACTTTGCCATGCAGAGGTTTGACAGAGACTCAGAGGTGTACAAGATGATTCAGGAGAACAAGGAATCGCGTGCGGCTCCTCGCCAATCCAACACCTTCAAGATGCTGCAGGAGGTGCTGGAGGCTGACGAGAAAGGTGAGACGCACACACTCTTTGTCTAAAAAAGTGCTTTGGGAAATGAATGTCATTCTTTGAGCATTTAAATCTGCAAGTCTAGGTCACATTTTTCACAATTGCTCATTTAAAATATTGACATCAGAAATTGAGACAATAATAATATACCAACTTAGGTGTCAGGGTAGAAGGGAAAAGATGTTCTTCCAGGTGCTGAATGTTTTATCTTTTGTATTGACAGAGGGCGCCATCCTTTATCCAAGCAAGTTGTCGCCAAGCCCTTCCAAGACCACGTCCTCTGTTGCTGGAGGGCAGAAATACCACACCTGTGAAAAATGTGGCACCAATATTGTGTAAGAGAAAACACACAAACGCCTGAATCCCTCCGTTTCTGCGCACACTCTACTATATGTCCTCTGCACAGGCACGCTTAGATTGCATAAGAGGTTAATGAGCCGGTAACTTGATGAAAGTCTTGTTATGTTTAGCCTTTAGGGAAGAATCATTCTCATCATCTTTTCAGTTGATGAATGAGTACGACTGAGACAGTGGTTATTCATTCGTATATTAGCATGTGAGAATTACACTTCATCTACATGAAGTGAGCGAAACACTTGACCTAGACAGCATTTTAAGGCACCTTAGGTGCCTCGCCAACAAGAATATTGTTCTAAAAGGTACCGACTTTTGACAACAATCTAATTTTCTTCAGTGCCGTTTAAAAAAAGAATTTCAAAAAGTACCTCATGTACTTGGTTAACACTACCAGACTTTCAAGTCATTCCGAGCCCAACAAACCAACACAGAGACATGTGCTTCATTGCTAGAAGATGCCTGACAAATGCCCTATCATACACCCAGCGCAATGCGACGCCAGGCACAACGCAAGTGTTTTTTGCTAGTTTCAGCCAGGCGCAGTTATCATTTTCACATCCAGTGCCACATTGTTTAAATAGCAAATGTACTCGCGCCCATCTGTATGCCCATGGGCGTGCTGGTCTGAAAATAAGGTGTGTTCAGGTGCATTGTTGGCGCGTTTCTATTTTGAGGCAACTGAAAACGACTGCGCCATTGACCAACAAAAACCTGGTCTAAAGTCAACAGCGCAGTATTTTTTGTGTTATTAAAGGGTGCGTTAGTAATATGCGCCTATAGGTGGGTGCACAACACGTGTACACTCTGCTTATTACACACACAGGGACGCTCAGCAGCACACAAACATTTTCAAATATTAAAAATAAAAGGATTCTTCTCTGGAGAAGCGTTCGGTCTTTCCGCTCGCAAATTCCGCCATGTAAATAGCGAATCCGCCATGGTGCAAGTGCAACTGGCTTTTAAAGGGAATGGGAGATGAGACTCTGATTGGTTTATTGCACGTTACGCCCAAAACACACCCATGACTCATTAAGAGACTAGGTACAACCCTTTTGGATCATGCGCCTGGCGCGCCGACCGTTTTTTCCGTTGTTAAACTAACAAAAGTGCATTCGGACACACCCTAAGTGCATCTGCTCCATGCGCTTCAGACCATGCGCTCAGATCGTTCAAATCGGGCCCTAAATCAGTCAACTCTGACTGCTCAAAATCTGCAGACTGCCTCTGATTTTAGGCAGCTAGCATCGACCAGACCATAAATCAGGCAAAAATCTAGGCAAAAGTCGTGTAGTGTATTCCACCCCTACTTCGTATTCTGCGAAGAGCTCAAGTTATAGAACAGACCTACTATTGTGTTCAGTGACCTTAAAAGTTATATTTCTCCTTCCCCTTTCAGCACTCAGGCTGTGAGGATCACAGACGATTGCTTCCGTCATCCAGAGTGCTACACCTGTACAGAATGTGGGCTCAACCTAAAGATGCGTGGTCACTTTTGGGCGGAGGACAAAATGTTCTGTGAGAAACACGCCAGGGAAAGATACCTGGCTCCTGGCAGTAGCCCTCGCTCTGTTGTGTCCCCACACCACTGAGACGGCCAATCAGCCGCCCTCCTGACACCACCTCCAAATCCTCTAGTTGGCTAGGAGCATAGGGAGGAGAAGATGGTGATGTCATTATGTTGTCCAATGGGAGCCAAATAAAGTGTTTGGCATAATGTCACTTGAAGCTTTGGGACCTGGCACAGTTGAGTCCTCTCCTCCAATTATTGTTACACCCCACAACTAGAGACTATTGGATTTGGAAGAGGGTGTCTGCATTAGAGCGTGTGCTATTTCTATAACAATCAGCATATTACAGTTGAATTTCTACATTGCCTGCCACTTCCACATGTTGTATTATGCTTTGAAAACGGCTTGTGTTTCAATAGACATTTAACTTGGGTTTATCTTAAATAGTTTGTATTTTTGGCTGCAATTTGTAGAGCTTTTCCATATACCGCGACTCAAATGGTTAGATGCAACAAGTGAGCATCAGCAGCGTTAATGCACACAGGACTGGTTTCCTTAGTGTGTTTGTGTGTGTGAATATTTGCAAACTGTTTCATTTAATCCAGTTTGCACCTGTTTGAAGGGTTTGATGATTACTTGGAAGTGATTCTTAGTTTGATGTAAATTTCTCCCTTCATAAAAAGAAACCACCATCCACAACAAATCCTCCATCCACACGCATTTAGAACTCTGCATAATCTATTTGCAATTTGCTTTGTATTAAATAAGGGAAATCTAAGAAATGATGATATTTGTGTGTAAATATGTTTATTTTTCACTTTAAACTGTATGTGGTCTAAGCAGAGGGTTTTGCACACACTTGTTTGTGTTCAGGGTTGCATGTTTCATTTTGACTGTATTGTGTATTTTTGGGTGAGAGAGGTTTGATCCTGCTCAGATACACAGTTGTCTTTTGAATGCAGGAGAAAAGAGTATCGGAGTGAAAACTTGAAGCCACGGTTTAGAGAAACATTTGTGGATCAAATATATCAGATGAATCATGAATCCTCACATTGTGTTTGTAGGGTTCCCTCTCTTTACCTTTTCCGTTTCAAATAAAAACTTTGATTATCAGCGGATGAATTGTGTTTTGTCTATTTTGCTGTATTAGGGTATTTTGGTTAGAATTCCATATTTTGCTCATTTTGTCTGATTCTTACTGAAGCATATTATAGTTAAATTGCTAAAATGTTTTTCATGTCTAAGTTAATACTTGTTCAAAACAATCACTTTATCAAAGTGTGTACTATTTTCTGTTTATTTTTATAAATACAGTTCCTTTTTATTCAATAAATAAACTGTCAATAAAATGTTAATATTAAAATATATTTTAAAATTACAGAAACAAATCATTTAAAAAAAATTCTAAAAAAGCATTACATGAGATCCCATAATAATTTAATATAGATTTACAGTAATGATAAATTATATTTTATTATTTGATATGATTATCTCTAAGGTGGACACCCAATTTGATAGTATTTACCATCTGAATCTAACTATATGTCAGGAAATAAAAAAGTCAGTAGTTTTCATGCCATCTAGTAGTTTAGAGGAAAATAAAATCAAAGGTGCCTACACTCATATAAGAAAATTCTAGTCATGGTCAGATTTTATGTTCAGCCAATACAGGTTATGGGCAACAAACAAATATGGAGCCGTTTTACTCAAGTTGCCTTCAAAGGAGCTACCAAAGATGAACATAACCGATATCCATCATATATGCAGATTGAGATCTAAAAACCAAAATTTGAAGCCCAAAAAAAGTGTATCCATTCATTATAAAAGTAATCCACATGGCTCCAGGAGGTTAATAAAGGCCTTATGAAGTGAAGGAAAATAAGAAAGTTTGTGTAAGAAAAATATCCATACAAACACATTGTTTAGCTTCAGAAGGCCTTTAGTAAAGAACCATTGAAGCAGTGTTGAAGTTAATGAGATAATTAAGAGATGATTGAGCATTAATGATGAACACCTGATGATAATGGGCAGAATCACTAAATGAAAGAGAAACAGCAAAAACTTCAGCAACAGCCTTAGATGAAATCCACTGAAGATAAAAGAAGACATTTTTTTTCCCTCACTAAGGCCCTGTTTACACTAGTACATTTTGGTTTTAAAACGCATAACGTTTTTGCTACGGTTACACCTGTCGCCTACACTACGCTGGCGTTTTCTAACCTCAAAGACAGAGACTTTTGAAAACGCTGCAGACCCCGTTTTAGTTTTAAAACTCCGGGTTGCGTTTCAGTGTAAACGGACCAAAACGGAGACTTTTAAAAACAATGGCGTGGCTGCCCACATTAAGCCGAAAGTATACTTCGTTTTTTACTTCTATGCGTGCATATGCGCAAAGTATACTGTACTTTGGCCTTTACCCTACCAGAACACGACCATAACAGACCAGAGCTGCGTTTCCCAAAAGCATTGTACGCCTAAGTTGATCGTAGAGACCGTTGATGGCTATTGTATTACAATGCTTTTGGGAAACGCAGCCCAAAGCCGTCTTTCTTAATGGCTCTGTAACATACCAGATCACGACCGGAACGGAGACGGAACTGCATGCTTTGCTGACTTTGTGGTTCTTTTTAAGCAGCCGTTGTGCAGTTACACTCTGTATTGTACAATACTGCAGCAGTCTACATGTGCAAGATGCAACCGTTTACACTTGCATGCGCATGCCCAGTGTGCATGAACGGTCATGTGGTTTTGGTAAACAACTAGCTTAGCCGTTTTCCTTAAAAGTTCATAGATATTCCGTCAATTCATGCCCCATACATACACTTTTTCAGACAAGCGGATGCCATAAAACATGATTTCCTTTAAGTTCATGTGGCATTTGGCATAAAGCCTATCAAAACGTCCTTACGCCAAGGTGGCTGGGTTGTCAGAAAGATGTCATTCGGTGGCTAAATCTGGCGAAAGTTCAAAAACAGCACTTATCTTTGCCTGAGATTCTCACTGGCCACGTACACACTGCAGTTAAAGGGATAGTTCACCCTAAAATGAAAATTAAGTCATTCACCCTCAATTATTCACAAATCATTTATTCACCCTGGTGTTGTTTTAATACTGCTTGTGTCCATATAATGGCAGTGAATAGCAACCAGCATAAAGCTGTAGCGGCTGTACCAATCAGACACAATTATTCATTATATTTAATAGCTAGTCCAGCAAACCCCCTCACCCAACAACAAAACTTGCTGCCAAGGTGTCTGTGACAACCCCCTAAAGGGCAGAACAGCCCCTGGTTACCATTATCATGCTTCCTGTCAAAATAATCAGTTTAAAAGGATAGTTCACCCAAAAAATAATTACGCTATAATTTACTCACCCTTAAGCCATCCTAGATGTATATGACATTCTTCCTTCAGACAAGTACAATCAGAGTTATATAAAAAATGTCCTGGCTAATCCAAGCATTATAATGGCAACCCAAAATTTGAAGCCCAAAAAAAGTGCATCCATTCATTATAAAAGTAATCCACATGGCTCCAGGAGGTTAATAAAGGCCTTATAAAGTGAAGGAAAACAAGAAAGTTTGTGTAAGAAAAATATCCATACAAACGCATTGTTTTGCTTCAGAAGGCCTTTATTAAAGTACCATTGAAGCAGTGTTGAAGTTAATGAGATAATTGAGATGATTGAGCATTAATTATGAACACCTGATGATAATGAGCAGAGTCACTAAATGAAAGAGAAACAAGAACTTCAGCCACAGCCTTAGATGAAATCCACTGAAGATAAAAGAAGACATTAAATCTCTTAAAATCTCAGCAGAGGAGGATTAAACAACTCCACAAACAGCATTACCAGCTTCACGCATTACCAACCATACTGACATGGTTTAATGAAAATAATAGTTTAATTTGAAGTCACCATGATGGTGATCAGTGTTTGCTTTAGTTGGGCTCTTGACCCTTGACTCTTTAACATTAGTTTTTTCTCTGGCTGCTTTAACTGTGTTTATGAAGCACATTATTGTTATGGTAAGGAAAGCCAAGAGAAAATGTGATCAGCTGATGTTGCCTATTTATTGATGATGACGTAATCATCATGTAGTGGCCGAATTACTGATTTCATTCAGAGTCTAATGCTCTGGTTATAGAGGTAATGTGTTATTAATTTTGTAGTATTCATAATAATAGCCATGTCATTCTACAGCACGAGATCCAGGACAATTGTGGTAATCGAATAATATGCAGGATTTAAAAAAAAGTTGTTGTTTTAATCTACAGCATTACTTAGACATACACAGACATCAAGAGTCAGTGTATGAATCTCAATGGTGACAATCAAAAAAAAAACTCTGAACATAAAACAAGCAACTAAAACAGCAAAAGTAAAAGCAATTAGTAAGATTTAAAGATGCATAATTATTCATGCCACAATGCATGCTGGGACTGCATGCACTGCAGCATGAAGCTTTTCATTGATTGTCACCATTGTTGAGATTCATACATTGATTCTTGATGTCTGTGTGTGTCTAAGAAATGCAGTAGATTAAAACATTTTGTGTGCTACTTTTTTTTAATCCTGCATATTATTTGATTACCACTACACTGCTGGATCTCATGCTGCAGAATCACATGGCCACTATTATGAATAAAACTAAATTAATAACACATTACCTCTATAACCAGAGGGCTGTTCCATAAAACAAGATTAGAATACAAGCCAGGCTTATTTTGGTTAGTCAGACTTATTGTCTATGAATTCTGTTTCATAAAGCAAAAATAGTTCAAACTCAGTTACTCTGGCAACTTATGCTGGGAAACGTCTCGGTTACGTATGTAATCCTCGTTCCCTGAGGAGGGAACGGAGACGTAACGTCAGTGACTGACGAATGGGGGTTTCGCTTAGAAGCCTATTATCTTCGAGATGTAACAAAGTGCCCAATGGCGATGCAATGCCATGGGCATGCGGAATTTGCATAACGTAACTCCGCCCCACCTCGTGGGTATATAAGGAAGTACACTGGCAACATCGCATTATGTTACCTGCTGAGGGGCCGAGACTGAACTCCCGGCTGTTCCAACGGTACAGCGGAAGTGGCAGAGGGACGTAACGTCTCCGTTCCCTCCTTAGGGAACGAGGGTTACATACATAACCGAGACGTTCCCTTTCATTCAGTCACTCCGAGTAACGTCAGTGACTGACAAATGGGGGTCCCAATTCAATCATGCCACTCGGCTGTCATCCAGTGCCCTGTGTAAGTGTGAGTTCCCTGTCGTAAGGCTAGTACGGACGAAGGACTCCAACTTAACACAGGAATACCAAGGTACACTGGGAAGCATATTCCACGTGGAAACATGCACTAAGTGCCTGCCTGTAGGGAGGAATTAGAGACACACGTATGACCCGCGAGGGGCTGCATACGGAATAACTCTGGGGAAACCAGCCAAAGGTGGAAAACTTTTAACCCCAGGGGTGGCAAGCTTGCCAAGGGAAGACACATGCTTAAGGAGGCTTACAGTGGAAATACACATGTGGGGGTCGCCCAGCGGGGGAACCATGCACATGGGGCACCTAGCCGGACACGAGGGCTGAACGAACGGGCATGCACACTGGTGTCGGCATCAACAGTGCTGGAGGAGAAAATCGCACGTATCCAGTCTGTGGAGTGGAATGGCGAGCAAGCGAAGACACCTGAGCCTGTCCAGCTACCGGCCACTGCTTGAGGCGAGTACATGAGAGGACACAGGCTCCACTCGGAGGTATAAAACCTGGCGAATGTGTAAGTTGTCGCCCAGCCTGCAGCTCTGCAATGTCTGTCAGTGAGGCGCCATGTGCAAGAGCCCAGGAGGAGGCCACACTCCTAGTGGAGTGTGCCCTCACCTCTAGGGGGCATGGACGTCCCTGCTTCTGGTAAGCCAACACAATGGCGTCCACTAACCAGTGCGACAACCTTTGTTTGAAGAGAGCTCTTCCCTTCAGCTTCCCACCATAACAGACAAAGAGCTGGTCTGAGGCGTCCTGTCTACGTAAGCGCGGAGGGTGAGTACTGGACAGAGCAGTGCCACGGCTGGGTCTGCCTCCTCCAACGACAGTGCTTGCAGGTTCACCACCTGGCCTGTGGGAACCTTGGGCACATATCCAGGCCGGGGTCTCATGACGTGAGAATCTGCCGGCCCGAATTCCAGGCACGCTTCGTCAACCAAAAATGCCTGCAGGTCCCCTACCCTCTTGATGGAGGCCAGAGCGATCAGGAGCGCTGTGTTCTTTGACCAAAAGGACCTGCTCCTTGACCTCCCTGATCTTGCACAGTGTCTATGCAAGAAGGCTCACTGGGGGAAACGCATACTTGCGTAGGCCCCGCGGCCAGCTGTGCGCCAGTGCGTCTGTGCCAAGGGTTCCCTCGGTCAGGGAGTAAAACAGGCGGCAGTGGGAAGAGTCGTGGGAGGCAAACAGGTCTACCTGCGCGTCGCCGAACTGTTCCCAAATCAGCTGGACCGTCTGGGGATAGAGTCTCCATTCCCCCGGAAGTGGCTGGAGCCGAGAGAGTTCGTCGGCTGTACAGCTCAGATCTCCCGGAACGTGAATGGCACGTAGCGACCTCAGATGCTTCTGACTTCATATGAGGAGGTGGTGGGCGAGTTGCGACATCCGGTGGGAGCGTAAACCACCTTGATGGATGATGTACGCTACTGTGGCCGTGTTGTCTGAGCGGACTAGAACGTGTTGACCCTTGAGCAATGCTTGGAAGCGGTGCAGGGCAAACCGTACCGCTAGCAACTCGAGGCAATGCAGGTGGCACATGGCATTGCACATGGCATCCCAGCCCGTGGTGGAGGCATCTGTTGATACAACAATATGCCTGAAAACTTGTTCTAAGGGAACACCGGCCCGTAGAAAGCTGAGGTTCTCGTGGAACCTGGAGAGTGCCTATCTGCCATGCCCACCTCTGGACTCGATCGTGAGATGCTGAAGCGGCCTCATATGAAGCAATCCGAGCGGCGTTACCGCGGCTGCAGATGCCATATGCCCCAGGGGCCTCTGAAATAACTTCAGTGGAACCACACTCTTGCTCTCGATTTTACGGAGGCAAGTCAGCAGAGACTGAGCGTGCTCGCTTGAAAGCTGCACGTACATGGCGACTGAGTCGATCTCCATACCGAGAAAAGAGATCCTCTGCACTGGGGAGAGTTTGCTCTTTTCCCAGTTGACCCGAAGGCCCAGACGGGCTAAGTGGCGGAGTACCGAGTCTCTGTGTTCGCACACCTGCTCTCAAGAGTGACTCAGAGTCAGCCAGTCGTTGAAGTAGTTCAGGATGTGAACCCCGTGTGTGGCACAAGGGCTGCCTCGACAATCTTTGTAAGACACGAGGGGACAGAGCTAGCCCGAATGGGAGAACTGTGTACTGATATGCCCACTCCTCGAAAGCAAACGAAGGAACGGTCTGTGTCGAGGAAGGATGAAGACATGGAAGTACGCGTCCTTCAGGACGATCGCTGCCATCCAAACTGCTGGACGAACGCATTCGAAAAGGCGTTTGGCTGTCAACATCCTAAACGGAAGCCTTTGAAGGGATCGGTTCAGGACGCGCAGGTCCAGGATTGGTCGTAACCCACCGGTTTTCTTGGGTACAATGAAGTAGGGGCTGTAGAAACCGGACTTCATTTCGGCTGGAGGGACGGTCTCGATCGCACCCTTCGCACCCTTCTCTGCACGCATGACAGGGGCATTGGGGTCCACCATGGTAAAGCAGACTCCCCGAAAGCAGGGAGGAGACCGAGTGAACTGAATCGCATAGCCGAGCCTAACAGTCCTCGTTACCCCGCAGAACAACCTGGGAAGCTCTAGCCAGGCTTCCAGGAAGTGCACAGCGGGGTCATGCGGACCACAGACGTACCCCGAGTGGGGCAGCGAGGCGGCGTGACTGGCCCGGACATGGGAGGCGTAGCGTCCCGGTGTGGGGGCACAGTCAACTGCCGCGTCCTGACAGAGGAGACCAGGGAAGGACGCACGTTCCACTGGGGTCTGCTCTGAGAGGAGGCTGGCGCCAGAGGGGGACGAGAGTGGCGTGGCCCGGGGGCGGCGCACACTGCAATCCGGGCTCTGGGTGCTCAGGGATGGGTGAATTAGTTCTTTCTCATATAGGTTGCTGCCGACCCGGGGGCCAGAAGCTGAGAAAAGATTGGAGAAAAGAAAGAGAGTGGTCCTGCAACCAACCCCTTGAAAGAACTGCCATCCCTGAGCTGTCCGCGTCAAGAGCACCGCTAGCCTGGCGTATGGCGGGGCTGGGGAGCGGACAAGCCGGGCGGGAGGGGTGGAAGCCGTAGGAGGGCGCCCTCGGCGGCAAGCAGACTAAGGCGACTGAATGAGGCAGCAGCTGGCCACCAGGGCAGTACATATTTCATGGCCTCAGTCTGCTTCTGGGCAGCCGAGAACTGTTGGGCGCAGTTCTCGGCCGTGCCGCCGATGAGGCCAGCCTGGGACATGTGAGTGCTGAGGAAGCGGGTTCACTCAGTCCCTCCCATATTGACCAGGTTGAGCCACGTCTCTCCTGGACCACATCTCTGGACATCACCTGACCCAGGGAGTGCACGGTCCAGTTGTCGCCCAGCCTGCAGCTCTGCAATGTCTGTCAGTGAGGCGCCATGTGCTAGAGCCCAGGAGGAGGCCACACTCCTAGTGGAGTGTGCCCTCACCCCTAGGGGGCATGGACGTCCCTGCTTCTGGTAAGCCAACACAATGGCGTCCACTAACCAGTGCGACAACCTTTGTTTGAAGAGAGCTCTTCCCTTCAGCTTCCCACCATAACAGACAAAGAGCTGGTCTGAGGCGTCCTGTCTACGTAAGCGCGGAGGGTGCGTACTGGACAGAGCAGTGCCACGGCTGGGTCTGCCTCCTCCAACGACAGTGCTTGCAGGTTCACCACCTGGCCTGTGGGAACCTTGGGCACATATCCAGGCCGGGGTCTCATGACGTGAGAATCTGCCGGCCCGAATTCCAGGCACGCTTCGTCAACCAAAAATGCCTGCAGGTCCCCTACCCTCTTGATGGAGGCCAGAGCGATCAGGAGCGCTGTGTTCTTTGACCAAAAGGACCTGCTCCTTGACCTCCCTGATCTTGCACAGTGTCTATGCAAGAAGGCTCACTGGGGGAAAACGCATACTTATACGCATACGCATACTTGAGGTTGGTGGTGGCACGCAGCTTATTCAAAGCCCTGGGACAGCTCTACCCTCGTGCACGCCGCGGGCATCCTGGCCTGGTAGACCTGAAGGATGGCCGTGGCGTGCTGAGAGGCGGCAGCCTGCCCCGCAGCTCTGCAGTACCTCGCCACCAAGGAAGATGAGAACATACAGGCCTTGAAGGGGTGCTTAGGACCACTGCACCCATTGAAGCACTCTGTGCAAGAGGGTGGGTGTGGCCCGAGGAATGATCGTCGGGGTCTATGCCACAACGCAGCCCTCGGTCACCCTGGCCACCAGCCAAGCATCCCGTCACGTGGAGAGGATAATAGGGGTGTGGCAGAGGGGACTCTACCTCCATACGGGGGTCATTAAATCTCGACCGTGGTTGCAACAGAGTGTCAACAGGGGGGACCCCAGTGTACCCTTGGCCGCGGCCCCATCGAGGGCAGAGAAGGCGGAGAAGGCCCGCAAACTGTCACGGGAAGACAACGGGGATTTCCAGGACCGTGTGACCTCCTCATGCACCTTGGGAAGGAAAAGAAATCGGGGGCGGGGCCTGACAGCTGTCAGGACACGCCGGACCCAAAGACCGATCATCCCCCGGGATGACATGGCTATCAACTCTGGGTCGGACTCGGGCAATGCCGACGCGCCCGAAGGTGGCAGCACAGCCGAATCTTCATACCCAGAGGACTCCAGCCCACCTTGAGATGCGGCGATCGACGTCTCGTCGTCATCTGGAGTGCCGAACGAAACACGCGGGGCGCCCGCAGACGGTCCCACTGCTTCAGTCCGACCACCCGCGGGTAGCGGTGTGCGAGAGGGGGGTGTGGGTTTGTGCCACACCGTAACCCTCAGGTCACCCTGGCCACCAGCCAAAGTAACATCTCTCTCGGAAGACGGTAGATTGGGGTGTGGCAGAGGGGACTCTCTTCCCTTTACAGGGGTCATTGAGTCTCGACCGCAACATCGCGATATGCCTCACAACATCACAACACCCGTAGTGAGAATGTGACTCATCCACAAACGCTGCTTGAGCGTGCTGAAGCCCAAACACGTCAAGCAGTGATTGTGCCCAACAGATTGCAACAGAGACCGTCCACACCCAGAAGTGCACGGGCGAACCGTCTTTAAAAAGATGTGCCACGCGCAAGCTCTTTTGTGAGAGAAAGCTCTGCAGAGTGCTAAAGCGCCCAGGGAAACACACACACAGCTGTTGCAGATCACTGCACAGATCATCAGGCAGGCAATGTGAGATCGCTGGAACGCGCCGTCACACCAACACTGACTGGAGAGCTGCTCGTCTCGAAGAAGCTTGATATACTCAGAAGGCTTAAGGAGTGAAGAGATAGATGCTCTCGGCTCCGAAGCAGAAACATAATGCGATGTTGCCAGTGTACTTCCTTACCCACGAGGTGGGGCGGAGTTACGCTATGCAAATTCCGCATGCCCATGGCATTGCATCGCCATTGGGCGCTTTGTTACATCTTGAAGATGATAGGCTTCTAAGCGAAACCCCCATTCATCAGTCACTGACGTTACTCGGAGTGACTGAACGAAAGGGAACTAACTGGTCCGGGGCAGACTAACTGTCAGGCTAAGCTGAGCTCCTCTAACACAGATCAATAGGAACGCAATGATATTACCGCTGACTCTCTCGCATACCATTATTTGACTTTATTAATCACTATCAGTCCAAAAATAAATATACAGTATACAGAAAATCAACTTAAATAATGCTACAATGATAAATTATCTTTTTTTATACAATGATCTTGTGCCCAAGATGGTTATGAGAAGAAAATTAGAACATTACAATCTGAAAAAAAAAAAAAAAAAAAGCAGTAATAAATAATACTAAAAGCACTGACTAAATTTTAACTGGTAAAATGAATCTGAGCTTGAATTTGATCTACTCCATTACAAATAATCCCTTTACAGTTATTGCTATCATAAAAATACACTTACTTGTAGGTTTAAAATTCTAAATAAGGCACATCTAATGTCCAAAAACAAATATTTGTGCAAAATTGTCTAATTGTCAAATTTTAAATTTCTTTCAATAATTATTCCTTATTTTTTTTCTTCTACTTTCTTTTCTAGAACCATAATTAGAACCATAACCAATAAGTACATACTTTTACCTAGGAAAATACAAAAAAAAAAAAATCTATACATAAATTAATAAAAAATGAAACACTCACATATTTATATCAAACATATAGACAATAGCCTATTCTTTGATTCAAAATGTATACTTTTGCTCTTAATTCATGTTATCCTCTCCATAGTGTACTTTAGAAACTAAATCATTTAAAACTATTGCTTTCTCAAAAAATGTGTTATTGCTTTAAAAGCTGTAATTCTCAGTATTCTAAATAAGTAGCCTATAACTCTTTATTTAGTAGCATAGGTCCTATACCCAAAACTATATTTTGCATCTTATATTTGGTTTCTTAAATTCTTCCCTGAATTATTGTGTACAAAAGGCACACAGTATTGATACAAATACTTTCGCTAAAATAATGTTTTTAATAATGTCCAAGTTAATACTTGTTCAAAACAATCACTTGAGCAAAGCTATTTTCTGTTTATTTTGATGAATAAAAGAATTCATTTTTGATTAATAAATATGCTGTCATTAAAATATGTTAATATAGAAATATATCTGAAAAACATAAACAAAATCATTTAAAAAAGTAAAGATTCTGAAAGCATTGAAGGAGATCCCTTAATAATTTAATATAGATTTACAGTAGTAATAATAAATTATATTTTATTATATGATATGATTAATATCACATTTTTAAATATGATGGTTTCATTATAAATATGGTGATTATCTCTAAGGTGGGAAGGGAGGGGAGACAAGGTCCTCTCTCCACTCTGGACGGGAGACAAGGTCCTCTCTCCACTCTGGATGGGAGACGAGGTCCTCTCTCCACTCTGGATGGGAGACGAGGTCCTCTCTCCACTCTGGATGGGAGACGAAGTCCTCTCTCCACTCTGGATGGGAGACGAGGTCCTCTCTCCACTCTGGACGGGAGACAAGGTCCTCTCTCCACTCTGGATGGGAGACGAGGTCCTCTCTCCATTTTGGACGGGAGACAAGGTACTCTCTCTGCTCTGGATGGGAGACGAGGTCCTCTTTCCACTCTGGATGGGAGACTAGGTCCTCTCTCCACTCTGGATGGGAGACGAGGTCCTCTCTCCATTTTGGACGGGAGACAAGGTACTCTCTCCACTCTGGAAAGGAGACGAGGTCCTCTTTCCACTCTGGATGGGAGACTAGGTCCTTTACATTTACAAGGTGGCAATGGGGGCCTTTTACCCCACTCTGGGGGCTCCATTATTGATACAAATACTTTAGCTAAAGTAATAAGCCTATGTTTTGCATAATATCTACTTTTTTAAAACAATCACTCACATAGTTTTTTTCTGTTTATTTTAATAAATAAGGGAAATTTATTTTTGTTTAATAGATATATTAAAATAAATATTTAAAAACTAAAGAATCTGAAAGCTTTGAAGGAGATCCCATAAAAATGTAGGCTAATATGGCATTAGAGTAGTAACAATAAATATCATATTTTATTATATGATATGATTTAATATAATTGTTTATGATATTTTATGCAGCAAATTTTGTGCCATCTAGTGGTTTAGAGGACAATAAAATCGCCTTATTATACATCGGTGCACCTTTGGCCCCATTTTCCCCCTTTTATAATGAACCTATATTGAGACACGATCGAAATCTAATCAAAAGCTTATGAATCAAATCCTGAAACAATTTAAGATAAACTTTTATCTCACAATTCTGCCTTTCTTCTCAGAATTTATTCTCTTTATAACACACAATTGCAAGTTTATATCGCAAAGGGAAAATCTGAATTGTGAGATAAAAAGTCGCAATTACTTTATTTTTTATTCTATGGAGGAAATAAGCTTCCATATTTTAGTTATTCATCAGAAAAAAACTGACATATAAAGTTGAAAAATATTATATAAAATAGAAAAGACAGGGCGCATACATTTTTGTAAGTTCAAAAAGGGAAGGGTCACTATTTTTTATAGGGTTACATTTTACTATATATATATATATATATATATAATTATTATTATTTTTAGATTTGCAGCAACCTAACAGCAACTAAAGCCATCTCACAAAGGCATTGTGAAGAAGAGGAAAATTAATTTTCTGTTTGACCACTAGGGGACAGCAGTGATGTTTTCTTTTCATCACAGTCTCAATCAGTACCAGCTATCTCCAAAACAATGAACTAAGCCATTAGGGGCTCATTATAAAATAAATCTAAATCTGTCCTGTTAAATCTTCTACATGTTTAGATGACATTAGTTTAAAGTGTTGATGCCAGTTTAGTCTGTTATTCTCACACTGGTAAAAGAAATTTGTGTGCAGTGCAAGTCAAACATCTATTGAGGGCAGTGTCTCTTAAACCAGTCTTATGAATAATTTCAGTTACAGTAATGGGGATTTTCAGGTCATTTAAGACTTACTCTCTCATAAAACTACCCAGTGAAAATAATCTGTGTGCAGGGGCAATTTACATTGTTTGTCGGAGATGAATGACCTGCCTGCGCTGTTTGATATTTTTGGACATCGGTTTCTCCCAGCAATCAGTTAAGGTCATGGGTTGCTATCTCTGGTGTTTTGTTCACGTGTGGAGGTCATGCTTGTTTCCAGACATTGCTGTAATTAATCTTTCCCCGAAAGCCCATTAAACAGAATCAGCGGTTAACACTAAAGACAGGAACTGTGCCCTGGTGATCAGGGAAATGGGAGCAATCAGACATTTGTTAGACTGATTTCCTAATGGGACACGCTGACGGAATGGCTGATGTACATTCAAGTGGTCCGCACTTAACTCTCTCTAACCTCATTGTCGAGGCCCAACTTTTTTTGGGGTGTGTCAAATATTGGCCCTCTTGCACATATTTGGTCTTCACACTCAGTGCCGCCACTCCCTATACGCAGAGTACGCAGTTTGCGTAGGGCATCAACTCCCAGGGGGGCACCATCTCGGTTGCAAAAAAAAACCGTTTATTCTATATTAATATTAACATACAAATAAATATCAACATAAATATAATATAAAACATGCATTTTACGGTGAATGCACTAGGCAGTAATCATACACGATTTTTACACGATCAGTTTGTGGCTGACTTCAGAGCTTCAAGCTCAAGCATTAGCGTTTAACATACCCTGTCACGCGCTTTGACAGATGCGTGTGCGTCCTCAGCGCAAAGAGTTAATTTTACAGGTTATATACTTAGTGTTATATCACTGAACGAGCGGTGGGCGCGCGCATGCGCGTCAAACAGAAAGAACGCAGTAAAGAGGGAGACAGCTAATATTCAGCGAAAAAACATTCATTTAGCTGAAATATCTGCTGTTGGACGCTACATTTTAGTTTCAACATGTACACTACCAGTCAAAAGTTTGGAAACTGTACTATTTTGATTGTTTTTAAAGAAGTCTCTTCTGCTCACCAAGACTGCATTTATGTTATTAAAAATACACATCTCTGATGAATAGAAAGTTCAAAAGAACAGCATTTATCTGAAATAGAAAGCTTTTGTAACATTGTACTACCGTTCAAAAGTTTGGGGTCGGTGTGTTTTGTCAATAAAATAAAGTTTTAAAAAATTGGCTTTTTATCCGAAAATAATCGGCCAACTAATCGATTATCAAAATAATTGTTAGATGCAGCCCTAATAATATTTATTCTTTTAAAATGTTTTTAAATATGTATGATTTTAGTTTGTATTTTCATGCTGTAGAGCTATAATTGTAAATGAATGTAATTACAATTTATTTTATTAAAGTTCTATTTTGACCCCTAGAGTTCTTCCATCATATTTGGAGGGGGGAGGGGGGCACCACAATACAATTCTGCTTAGGGCACCTATTTGTCATTCTATTATCTATAGGTGTTTCTGCAACTTTTTTACTTTATGACCAAGGGGTTTGTTTTTATTAAAACGAACAGATTTTAGCCTTTTACATTTTTGTTTTATGAATTTCACAGAAATGTTTTTGAAACTTTTTAAAATCTTTAAAAATCTGTAATCTGTGCATCCATCCATCCATCCATCCAAACCTTAGAACCAGACCTTAGAACAATCCTACTTTTCAAGTCCATCATAACAATAGGAATTAATACATGTTTATAAATTGTAATAGTAATCTTAAGTAAACATGAACCATTCCAGTATGTATTATTGTGTGAAAATGATTTCTCTTGAATGAGTGTCTCTTAATTCTAACATAATTTCTACCATACTGAACAAATTTGCAACTAAAAACTAAAAATATGTATTTGCACGATTGATTGAATAATCTTGGTAAAAATCACTTGTGAACAGAGCATTTTTGTGTCATTTTCAACCAAGCTACTATATTGTCAAATTAATCGAAATATGTTAAATAAATAAATAAAATTGTTTATTTTAGGATACATAAAATTATATTTATTTGTCTCTGCCAGACAAAGGAGTATGCTATTTTATTAAATCATGTTTGAAATGTAATTTCCACCATAGGATGCTGTTAAAAATGGAAATGGCATTTAGTGGAAATAATAAAAGAACAAAAAACTATTTTCCTGTGTTGTATCTATATACACTATTGGAAATTAATAGTGCCTATAGTTGAAGAAAAGTGATAAGAGATGCTCGCCCATGAAACAGGTATACAGTACTGTCAGACACAGGCAGAAACCACAAGGTGGCACTATACATACACACAGGCCTGCTGAAAACTTTCATATCTGAGTCACTTGACTTCAGATCAAGTAGATATCCTTTTATCACAGGCCAACACAGCTTTGAAATGAACTCACAAAGTGTTCTTTATATATTTGTTGGCTGCCTTTATGTTTGTGTGCCTTTCATACATTTGGTTGTGTTTTTCAACTAGTATTAAATCTCCCTGTGGATTGGAGGCAGATAGTGACCTCATCAGAGCGATAGAGCAACGGGAAATAACATCATTCACCAGGGGTCAGTACCTTCATCCCTGGGAGGAACTGTCCAATATACATAGTGTCTAAAAGTAAAGTCAGTAGTATTGCAGTAGCTGTCTTTGATCTCACATGACTGAAAAACAAAAACAAAATAATAAAACTAAATATAATTATATATAGCACTAAAAAAGTTATATATATATATATATATATATATATATATATATATATATATATATATATATATATATATATATATACACACACACAAAATATAGATCCACAATACAGCAAAAACAGTATTATTGTGAAATATTTTTACAATTAAAATAACTTTTTTCTATTTGAATATATTTTAAAATGCAATTTATTTCTGTGATTCAAAGCAGAATTTTCAGCATCATTACTCCAGTCTTTAGAGTCACATGATCCTTCAGAAATTATTTGTCACATGTCTGTATTGTCTTTGTGTGAGCACATGGCTTGTATTTGTCATTGCTGGCCATGTGCTTGTGTTTGTCATGTCTGGTGTGAGCACATGGCTTGTCACATGTTCCTTGTGCCATGTGCTCTCATGTCTGTTGTCTAACCCCGCCCATTTTGTTATCTGATTGTTGATTTATTTGCCCCACCTGTTCTCCCCTATTTAGTCTCCTTGTGTTTGCAGTCTTGTGTTGGATCGTTGTTTCTGTTCCCGTGACGCTCCTGCTCCTTGTGTTTTGTTGAAGTCATGTTTGGTTTTCCCCCTCGTGGGTAGTTTTGTTTGTTTTATTTTATTATTAATAAATACCACTATTCTTCCTGCAATTGAGTCCTCGCTCCTTTCACCCATACCCGCTGTGACATCATTCTAATATGCTGATTTGCTGCTCAAGAAACACTTATTATTATTTTTTATGTTGAAAACTGTTTTTTTTTTTTCAGGATTATTTAATTAATCGAAAGTTCAAAAGAATAACATTTATCTGAAATATAAAGCTTTACAACATTATAAATGTCTATACTGTCACTTGATCAATTTAATGCATTCTTGCTGAATAAATGTATTCATTTCTTTAAGTTATTTCCCCAATTTTTTTTTTTTTAATTCTTACTGACCCAAAACTTTTGAACGGTAGTACAATTTTACAAAAGCTTTCTGTTTCAGATAAATACTGTTCTTTTGAACTTTCTATTCATCAGAGAATCTTAAAACACAACTGTGATAATTCAACATTGATAATAATCATAAATGTTTCTTAAACAGCAAATCATCATATTAGAATGATTTCTGAAGGATCATGTGACACTGAAGACTGGAGTAGTGATGCTCAAAATTCAGCTTTACCATCACAGGAATAAATTACATTTTAAAATATATTCAATAATAGAAAAGTTATTTTACATTTTATTAATATTTCACAATATTACAGCTTTTTTTTGTATTTTTAATAACATACATGCAGCCTTGGTGAGCAGAAGAGACTTCTTTAAAAAATGTTTAAAAATCTTACCGCTCTCATGTGTATTTGTGTGTGTGTATATATATATATATATACACACACACACATTGTAGGTAATGTATTCAGACTACTTTTTGATTACTCGTTGTGGGGTTGATGGAATTGATGAAAAGCTAATAATTAATTAAATCATAAAAATGTAAAATGAATAGGAAACTTTAGGAAAGGAAAAGAGTAAATAGAAGAATTAGGGAGAATCGATAAATTATGAATAATTTACCACCATTGTGTGAATAATATGTAATCATGCAATCCATAAAAAAGTAACTGTAATGTGAGCATTATGAGCATTTTCAAACATAATATAATATAATACTGAACAATAATATAATATAATATAATATAAAAGAATTACAAGTACTAAATAAATTATTGGAATCCGATTACATTTAATCAGTTACTACCCAGCACTATATAACTATGTAACTATATATTCTATTTCAAATAAATGCTGTTCTTTTGAACTTTCTATTCATTAAAGAATCTTGAAAAAAATGTATGACGGTTTCCACAAACATATTAACCAGCACAACTGTTTTTAACATTGCTAATAATAAGAAATGTTACTTCAGCACCAAATCATATTAGACTGATTTCAAGTGTGACTTCATTGTCTTTTGAGGACTGCATGTAAATCCTGTATAAAAATGATATAGTGTCTGTCTCTTTCTAAAGCCTAATAACTATCTGTGTCATTTCCTCCTCGTATTTGTCCATTGTATGACTTTCACTCTCACTGCAGACTGAGGCCCACTTCTTTATTCCACCTGGAATGGACTCCAGATGTTGTTGAGGGAGAGGGAGATACTGCTTGCTCGGCGATATGAGCTAGAAAAGAAAAGCAATGGGGGAATAGGAGGGAGTAAGCGAAAGTGAGCATGAGAATGTTGGAAGGACATAAAAGTTTGTCTGGATGCCATTAAGTACAATTTGATGTAATGTGCAGTTTGGGACGTGACATTTTAAATGGAAACTGCGTGCCAGATGAGGAGGACTCAGGGGTCTTGAAGGTGGGGAAAGAGCGTGTTCGAAACGTTATTTAAAGTGCTGGATAAACAGACCTCGGTTGGAGGCGCCGTGGTGCGCGTTTGCATGTTTCCGGAAGCAATCGGAATCGTCTTTCCCGCAGGCCCTCATTCCGCAGCGCGGTATCGGGTACAGGAATAACAAACGTGGGTTTGCACGGTTTTAGCAAGAGCACAGTGTCTCTTTGTGCGAGCGGGCAGCACGCACACGTCTGAACCTGTGGCACCGAGACACGAACGTCAACCTCAATTGAAAACCTCTATCAGTTTTCTCCGCAGTATTTTCAAAACGTGGCCTCGGTCTGTTTTTTAAGCCCGAGCTTCGGTTTCCTATTTCCCCGCTTCTTGTATATCAAAAGGGGTCGGTTTTAAAATTAAAAGTTGCCGCTTTAAAATAAAACAACAGTGAATTTCAGCTCTGCTGGAAACAAAAGTTGACTTACAGTATCAAAGACCTGAGGAAATTAAGTCTCGTGTGTGTTGGGAATTTTACAGCATGGCTCATAAACATCTCAGCGGTCCATATCTGGTTCCCCTTTCCTCTTTTCCATAGTTACAACAGCCCTTTTTGAAACATTTGAACATTTATGCTGATGGGAGCATTTTTCCCTCCATAGCAAATGCCTGATAAGAGGATTTTAGTAGCAGCAGAACAGACACACACTGTTTTTATAATGATGACAAACAGAAATTGGAAGAACTTTATGCCCTTCAAAATAATCCTTCTGATTCTGTCTCTGTGGTTTTCTTTGGTTCGTCTGAAGGTTAACCTCAAGCAGCCTGTGCATACTGCATGACACATGGCGATCATCCACACATTTTGTCTAAGTGGTATCCAAGCGTTGAAATATAATTGCCTGGCGCTCACTTTTTTGGCTCGGTTTTGGAGTCCACAGTTTGTTAAACAACACTTCATTGGAGCGGTTTAAAGCTATTTTTATCAATTCATAGTCCAGCATTAGTGTAAACAGTATTTAGTCAGTAAGGGAGAATATAGTTTTTAAACTTTGACAACAATGATTCATAAAAGGGCAACATTAGTTTGTGTGTGTGTGTGTGTGGTTCATTGTTATTACATGTTTACAATACTGTAATAACACAGTAATAGGTTATGTGTACTGTTCAGCTATAGTGTGGTTTTCATTTCCTCAGCTGTGCATTTATGAAGTGTTGACACAGCTGTAAGGATAAGTCAAATACTGGTTTCATTGTAGAAATGTGTACATTGTGAAACCATCCTCAACCGCTTTCTTAAATCAACAAGTTCTGTTGTATTTGTTCTGTCAGAACCATGAGAAACAAACTAAGAGGCAACTGTATATCTATTATTCTTGATGATCTGTTTCCTGGATGTATTAAATTTCTCCTCTTTGGTTCTCAGACCCCATGTGCTCTGTACACATCGCAGCCAAAGCTTCATTCAGGCTCCTATGGTCCAGTCGCACGCAAAGATCCAAGGAGGCACAGACAGCCGCAAGGACTGACCAACTGGGTCATAGTGCCTGATATGTACTGTAGTCAGCATTAATTACAAGTCAGAGGCCAAGCCCAAACATACATATATTAGTAATGTTAAGAGAGCTAGAGAGACAGAAGGAAAGAGTTTTTGTAGTTATTGAAGAACAATACAAAATGCTACCGTTCCCGAGGGTTTCTTATACTAGTCATTCCTCATGTGTTGGTCATATAATTAAAACAGATTCTTTAGTTTTACATGCTCACAACCGTGGCTGTTTTTATCTATCAATGACACCATTGTGAGATTGCCATTCAAAGTAGACAAAAATTCACGTTCAAAACCGAATGACCTCTTTCACTTCAACTCATGCAGGCCTTCTCCACACTAATACATTTTCGTTTGAAAAATGCATCTTTTTCTCTCCATTTTGGCCTTCCATCCACAATGTCCTGAGAAAACTGATCTTTTTGAAAACGCTTTCACAAGTGGATAGGTATTTGAAAACAATGATGCATGTTTAGTCATGTGACGCATATTGAACCGATAGATATGTATGTTTATACCGCTGTTGTGCCTGTTATGTGCTATCCACTTTCACACTGTTGCTAAAGGTGTTACTTTGTACACTTCATATCACAGTCCTGCAAAGATGACAGACAATTTCACCTTTTGCTGGGAGTTTGTTTGACAGGCGATCTGACCAATCATAACGCCAAATCCACCATTTTGTCTGACAAAGCAGCCAGGAAAGTTTCTGTTCTTCTTCTGTTAATTCATGTTTATTTGGTGCTATAAATGAACTAGAGATGATCGGTTCACAAGCTGCTTGATCTGAGATCTGGTGTGAGAGCGCCATGGCTTGTCGGACGTAGCAACAGTAACTAAGGGGGGGGGGGATCTTTGTGAAGGGTCCTATGGCAAAACATGAGAGCAGTTGCTTTTTAGACCAAATATAGTAGAATGGTGACTGAGTGCGACCTGGATGCATCAGTGAATGGTGAGATATTTTGCTAAATAAAATGCTGCCAGAAGAATAGCATGGGAACTTTATGATGTATCATCCTAGTGAGCTTTTATAAGGGTTTTATGCATGTGCAGTAAGGTGAATTTTGCCATTTCCAGCATGTTTCAGTGTGGATGAGAAACTTTTGGAAAACGCCTTAAAACGCTAGTATAGACAGAGAGAGCTTTGAAACGAAAAAGCAGTTTTCAAATCTATCTGGATTAATGTAGACGTAGCATATATAAGAAAATATTAAATTGAGGTTGTTTTAAAAAAAAAAGATTATGTTCTGATATTATGTTTACAATGCAATTACATAATAGCTATATAATATAATTACACTTATTGAACATTCACTTGCCCATTCCCCAGTCTCTTGTAAATGTAAATACATAGTACATTTATTACCATAATAATGAATTAGAGTAGCACAATCTGGATAGTCTACTGTAATAACTAGACTGATATGGGCGACATTAAATTAGCCGCGCTAGGACCGCGCGGCCCAAGGAGAGGAATGTGCGCGCTGAGGCTGGAGCTGAATGTGAGTGTGACAGGATGGCAGAGGAAAAGCGCCAGAGTCCTGGAATTAGGATCTGCACCGTTATTCAACGTCAGATTTCGACTTACACCACACGGACCCCGGAGCGCACTGGAACCGCAGTCCGTCATGTTTGCTGATACGCGCCCGGAACTTTATGACAAATCAAATTGCATTTTTTCTGTGAAATACTCCAGGGAAAAGTATGGACAACAGCTGCTTTGAGGACTCGTAATTGCGCTGCGCTCAAAAGCACAAGAGTAACAACTTCACTTTCCCTCAGAAAGGCGACAGAGTGACATTTGTGCGCGCCGCTCGTTTGCGCTTGTCACATTCGTAAAGTGCTACAAAATTCTTCAGTTTCATTTATGACATGGAGGAAAGAAAGTGCATGATAGAATTTTGACATGATGGATATAATTTATTGCATCAGTGACAGGAGTGTCATTTTTTAAAAGAAGTGAGTGTTGCAGTCTACCGTGGTGATCTATCCATTTATACTTGGAAAGGAGTAACTTGTCTTTTTTACTGTCTGTCTAAGTTATCACTTAGAAAAGATTGTGCCCTGATGTCATGGGCTGACCTGGGACCGCACAGTTGATAGTGTGGGGGGACAATGTCGGGACCCTGCGTCCGCATCCCGTTTTGGTTTCGTGTGTTTCTCCTGCTGCTGCTTCACAGAGCCTCTGCGGGCTGTCCGGAGCTCCTCTCCAGCGGCTGCAGCTGCGCGGAGGACCGCGGTAAAGCTCACCCTGCGCCCGGAGCGCGGAGGAAAGTGAGCTGCGGTGGGAAGGAGCTGACTGAAACGCCCGAAGTCAGTCTGCTCCCCAACAGGACTGTTTCTCTGTGAGTATTTTGTTGATTTTCACTCTTTAGCAACACTTTATCAATGCTTTAGTCTACATATTTCATGAAAACATAATGTATTGCCTTAAGTACATTAATAAAGTGTACTCAAAATCAGCTTCTCAACATAATTATATATTAAGCTCATGGCTTGTGCAGTAAATTATACCCGAGTTTGTAGGAGGATGTGGAATTGTTTGAGAATACCATTAAGCTTAACCGAAATTCTCTGAAGCACAAGTTTCAAACAAACATTTGAAGATGCAGAACTTTAGCAAATGAGACTGCATGAATGTTTGATGGCACAATAATGTTGTCTTAAAGATACAGAAACAGGTATCATGGAACATGGCTTTGGTTAGACAATGTATGACATAAAATCAGTATTGTGACAGCAACAGTGGTCATGAAGATGTAAACTGGAAGACAAAGGTTGGATACTTTTTGGTGACTACTGTACAAGATCTTAATAGACAGCAGCTTTGAGCAGCTGTCAAAATGTAACTCTATAGGGAGTCCAGGGGAAACTGTATACATTTTTACATTTTTCTCCACAACTCACTTACTACTACAAATATGTACTATAAGGAAAATTTACAGTAATATTAATAGACTTACAATGAGAGAGACTAGATCATAATATCAGATTTTATTCAGGCGTTTAGGTTATGGTATTCATTCATTGGAGAAATGTGTAGCCTGTGTTAAAATAAATTAACATTTAAAATACATGATATTAACTAACTGTATCTCAAATAAGAGCACATCTCAAAATAATAAAATAACTTGTGTAATGCTTTGATTATTATAAATGTCAATAATAATAGTTGTTTGAAGCGCAATTGATTATTTTATGAAATAATGTTGCTTATTTGAAAGTTAACTAGTAATAACTAGTTTTTTTAAACAGTTGTCCAACCTCACATCCGTAATGAATGATTATATTGTAAATACTGTACCAAGTACAGAGATTCTGTCACTATGCGCTGCTACAATATTGGACCAACATTCAAGAGAGATTTCAGTTGAATTCAAAGGCATCAAAACTTCAGACATAAGAAGGAAAATATTGGACATTTAATTTGTCAAAATCTTTTTTTTTTTGGCTTGAGTGTTTTACAAAGTGAAACAATCAAACTCTACTGAGTGTGACACTACCAGCTCATTGCTTCACTACATATTTGCATTTTAAATGAGAGATGAGAATTATAAGCAGAGTGAAGCATTGAACTCAAAACTGATGTATTGTCAGAGCCCTGTCATTTTACACATGCCTTGCATCCGAAAGCAAAGGAAATGTGCTTCATGTATGCATCCCTCCCCTCCCCAAAGACCTGTCTTCCGACTTAGCCATGCTAAAGGAGAATACCACCACCCCCCCCCCCCCCGCCTCATATCTGTGCACTTTAATGGTTTTCCGTCTCCTTCCTTTCTGTAATATCCCAGTCTGTTCATAATGGACCATATTCATGTTGTCTGTAGAGGAAGGAAGTTAAACCCACTCCAAAGTGTGGCTGTAGCTAGTTATGACCTATTGTGATATTACCTGTTAGTCTGGATGGCTATTCTAGTATTTTAGAGTAGATCTGTGGGTGTTTAGGCGCCTGTATGAAATACTTGTCGGACAAAGTATGCACTTAATCCCAGTGTGAGACAAGGGAGATTATTTTAAAGCTATGTGTATTTGTTTTGGTGAGGAGAGTGCTATTTTTCGTCTGTTTCTTGACATGGACACCCGTGCAGCCGTCCAACGTCTTTGGTAGTATCCGCCCTTAAAATTGGTGCGGAAAAGCAGGAATTAAACACTTGCCGTTTCAGAACTCTGCCTTCCCATGATGCCCTTTTGCTCCCCTTCCCAGCAGGAGCAGAATTCGCCCTGCACATGGCTGTCGTAAAAACATAAACATTAAAAGCACTCGAAACGCTGCGAACAAGCCCAGGAGAGGAGTATGCAGCCAGAGGATTGGTCCCCTCGGAGGAGGAGGCCCAGGGTAGCAGGACTCCATTTAAAGAGGCTAGTGGTTCTGCTTAATAACTGCTCACATCTGCTCAACACATTGCCTCTGCGAAACCGGAGGAAATGGACTGAAAAAAAAAGAGATAGGAAGGGGGCAAAAGTAGGCTGGGTGGCAGACGACAGAGGCGGTTGGAGACAAGCTCTCATGAGCCTTTGCACCTCTTAACATCGTTTATTTGTTTTCCGAACATGTGGAAAGCGCACCGTGTGGCACTTTTATGAGGCTTTGTGTGTTAGAAGTAAAGTATTCATAGTCTCCTGCCCCCTGAAGGGAAAATGAGCAACGGTTAATGAAAATGCTGCACTCAGCACTAGTTTAGTTGGGTGTTTTTCAAGGTAGTTGATCCAACTGTTTCTCAAGATTGTCTTTTGTCTTTTTAGATGCAGAATGTTTGAAATTGTGTCGATGCTGTTTTCGCAGACATGCCTTGCGATTGATGCACTCTGAGATACATCATCTGTCTCTTCCTCGCTCATCTCTTTCAGCTGCTCTCTAATGTGTAAAATGTCTGTATAAAAATTATATTTCTCGTAGAGGTGAATGATACCAAAACCCCAGTAGCCATCTTGGCTCCCACCTGCTTGAATGGAACCAAAATCTTCAAAACTACTCGTCAACATTTGCCAAATTTGATCGTGGGTTAAATTGGAATGTCCTAAGCCATTAATCTATGTAGCTGATTTATTATAATTTTTTTAATGTTTGATGCACCAAATGCCTATTGGTATGCTTGGAATTTTGGAGAAAATAGGAAAAATTACACAAACAAGTAAAATATCTTCCAACACTGCACATTTGGGATCTCTTAAAGGGATAGTTCACCCAAAAATGAAAATTCTGTCATTATTTGCTCACCCTCATGTCGTTCCAAACCTGTAAGATGTTCATTCATCTTCGGAACACAAATGAAGATCTTTTTGATGAAATCTGAGAGCTTTCTGTCCCTCCGTTGACAGCTACGCAAATACCACTTTGACGCTACAAAAAGTTCATAAATAGATCGTAAAACTAATCCATATGCATTGAGTGGTTTAGTCCAAATTTTCTGAAGAGACACGATCACGTTATATGATGAACAGATTTAAATGATGCTTTTATTCACAAACCTCATTTGTTCAGGGGAAGCTCAAACGTGCT
Source organism: Rhinogobio ventralis (assembly GCA_039654625.1). Lineage (NCBI taxonomy): Eukaryota > Metazoa > Chordata > Actinopteri > Cypriniformes > Gobionidae > Rhinogobio > Rhinogobio ventralis. The sequence continues at coordinate 11,475,275 of CM077211.1, forward strand.
GCGTAACATGAGAATGAACCTCAATGGTTCTCACACGTCAAGTGAACATGCTTGAGCTTCCGTTTACTAGTAATGGGAAGTCCGGTTCTTTTCTGCGAACCGGTTCTTTCAGACAGTTTGTTTCAATGAACCAGTTCAAAAAAACGGTTCACCGGTTCTTTTACGTCCTCACGTAATGACGTCAATTCTATCATCCCGGCGGATGAAAATACATTCAAACACATTTATATAAAGTCATTTGTAATCATAACTTAGTATAATAATAATAATCATCGTCATCATCTTGGATAAGTTTTTTACATTTACGTTTTGCATAAGCACTCAATACAGCCACTGTTGTATAAACACGGATGTTTTACACAGATTTAATAAACTTACATTGACATAAACTTACACAACATAGACATAAACTTACACAAGCCCTCGGTCCACCCATGCTCATGTTATCAGCACAGCATCAGTTGTCCGAGAGAAACAGTTCAGCGCTAGATGACGCTATCACGCATGCTCAGTATCTCGTCAGATATCAGTATCGAACGTGTCTGAAAGAAACAGTTCTCGATTCTGTACTGGTGATTCGAGAACCGCTGCAACCCGTTCCTGACTCGAAACCGCTGTAGCAGTGTGTGTAAGTGTGCTGAGCTGAGAACTGCTTCAACCTGAATATACAGTCGACAAAACTACCAGGCATCCACCTCAGAAAGCAATATAACATGATCGTGCTTATTGCATTTCGCCTGCGTTCTCTGAGGAGTAATATTTTTTTATATGAATATTATTATATACAGTGGCTTCTCCGACTGATATTTAATCGCCAGTCTATCAGTGAGTGACGATTTTGTTCTCTTCAACTCAGTGGATGAAAACGCTTCTTTATTCGCAAATGTTTTATGCAATATTCCAATTTTGTGCACAAATTTTATTCGCAAATTTGGATGGAAACATCTCTAATGATCTGATGTGTCATTATGACAATGAATGTCTTTTGAATGAAATATGTTACAATAGATTGTGTAAATAAACATTTCTTGGGTTGTTCTTCAGTAATTTTTCTGCTTTAAAATGCCACTTGCATAGCATACTAGCTTAGTCTGTAACCTACACAAGTCTCTTAATCTTGTAATCACATCAGTGCTTACGCTGTTTCATCAGGCATTACAAACGCCACCTCCTTTGGTCCAAAACTTTTAAAAATAAAGCTTTCAAAAGGGGTTTTGATGCCATATAAAAGAACAGTTTCAGTGAACAACCCTTAAAAGAAAAATGTTCTGAAGAACCTTTTTCCACTATAAAGAACCTTTTGTGCAATGGAAAGATTCCATGGATGTTAAAGGTTCTTCATGAAACCAACAATGCCAATAAAGAACCTTTATATTTAAGAGTGAACAGGCTTGATTAATCGTGTGGACCGAATTGTTCATGACACTGCCAAATGAATCATTATGATTAATAGTCAAGTAGTCAGTATCTTCCCACTTATACACTCTCTGTCGGTGTGTCAGGCAGAGAAGGGGAATTATGTGTAGTGCGGTACATTTTTTGCTGGTTTTAGAAGTCTCACAGGAGAATATTCACTGATATCTGAGCACTGTATGTTACAGTTCACATGCATTTCAGTGTTGCAATCATTTTAGCTCTAACTGTAAATAAGTGATCGTATGAGTTGTATCTGACCAACTTTAAACAGACAGGCCTCAAGAGGTCAGAATGTGATTTCTGGGGTCAGTCATTTTGGTAAAGGTTATCTGTTGGACCAGCTGCCGGACTGCAACACAACATCTGGCATTCCTCAGCTGATTAGGTTAGATAAGCAGATGGCATCCCTTAATCTGATTGGTGGAGAGGGAAAATGTGAGGGAGTGACCTCAGTAATTACCCAAAATCGTATTCTCCTTCCTTATTGTTCATCCGTAGACCATAACCTGAATTAATTAGTGAATAGTGGCAGTAGAGATTGCACATTTAAATCCAAATCATGTTTCTTTTCCCAATATAGAGCATAGCAAATGTTGTCGATTAGGGGTTGCGAGCAGTATCGAGACTTTAAACTTGCGCCGCCCACCCAAGCCCCACATCTCAATGTGTCGGAGCACGTGTGCTAACTTCTCAGCCATGGCTCAGACTGCTTCTTCTGTTTCCTTACTCCCCACAATTCGCCTTTGCCCTTCTTTCAAATATATTCAAAACTGTAAATCACCCAAAGCACTCTGTTTGGAGCAGGAGAGATGCGGTTTGTTCAGCGAGAGCCTTTCATTGGCTGCTTCTTGTTGTTTGTCAAGCAGCTCGGCAGAGGATTTGTGGCTACACCTCCATATTAGAGTTTAACTGCTTTGACCTCTGTGGGTAACTGATCGCTTTTTGTGCGTGCGTGTGTGCGTGCTGTTTGATGCCGTTCCACACGTCAGCCTTCTCCAGGTTTCCATTACATCCCAAATTACTCATAAATCCTCTCCGCATTAGTGTATACCGTTGGCATATACAAGTCATTTGGTGCTACTTTGTGGTATAAAGCCCAATATATTTACCATAAACGGCCATTTTTCCACTTTCTCCCCCTCTCCGCAAAAACGCGCCCTCTCTTTCCTCTTGCTCCACCCCTCTATCATGAGTTCATCCATACACAGTGAGTTTGAACCTAAATATTTAGCTGTCCTGGTAGGAAACTGCCATGCCTAAACTCTTTCCAGATGTGGGGGAGAGCAGTGCGCTGTTTAGAGCTAATTATGTGCGGCTGCACAGTGACTGAGTTGATAGAGGGGGAGGGAGACCAAGAGAGAGAAAGAAGGGAGAGAGAGGAGGTAAAGAAGTGGAAAGTGTGAAATAGAGGTAGAGATCAAGGAAAGGACAGAAGATGAGAGAAGGACATGATGTGGAGGGGGTGAAGGAGAGTAATTTTAGTTGAATGTTTGTTTATCTGTTGAGTGAGAATGAGATGGGAAAGAGTGAGAGAGTGTAATGAGAGTCGAGTCTGGGTTTTGCTTCATGAGAGTGTTTATGAGTATATGTATATACAGTGTATATATATATATATATATATATATGTGTGTGTGTGTGTGTGTGTGTGTGTGAGTGTTCTTAATTCTAACGTCCTTAGACATCATGACCACACTCCTTTCACTATAAGTCTGATGCATATTGCACACTAAAATGGAAAGTCTAAATCTGATTGACTGACTTCTGCCGGATTTCAGGACTCTAGTGTGTCGATGTCTTTAACGGTCCACCAGGAAAAAATGAACACTTCACATTGTGTTCACTTGAGTGTTTAGTTGCTCATGTAAAGCACTCATTGTTTCCTTCACAAACATTTTAAAATCCAACATTTAGTTGCTCATGTTAAACAGGTTGGAAACGTTAAAAAACACACTAAAGGCACTTAGTTGAATGTGAAAGAGATATTGTTGCATGTTTACCATGTGCATCAATGAGCCTTGGCCGCCATGACCCTATATATAGTCAAACCAAAAATTATTCAGACACCAGTTATAATTTTTTACTAGTGGGTGCAGGACACTATAGTTCATTTATGTAAGTGAGGATAGCAAAATAAAGTAACTGTGACACATTATACCCAAAAATTCTTCATACAGTGGACTACCAGTAAAAATTATTAAAAAAAAATGTTGGGCCAAAATTATTCAGACACTTTGACCTGACCATGTTTTGCTTAAGTGTTTTTTTCTTTAATTACTAATGCGACCTTTTACACCACAGACTGAACAAAATGAACCATTGCTTGGTAATTGGTTGACCTAAATTGGTATTATCTAATTGTGTACTTAAATTTAACAGCTGACAGCTGATTGGTTGATTGTAATCCATTACATACCTTTTTATCAAAGTTATCTGACATTATCAAGATAAATTTGTTCTGACACAGTTGAACTCTGAGTTCTTGTCATATTTTATTACCATTTTCTAAATTATAGCGAATAAACTGTGATCTACATCTATAATCTCATATCAGGTGATAGATCAGGTGATTTTTCAGTACATCGTTGAAAAAATTATATATGCAAGAAAGTACAGATGGTGACATCGCAGCCATTCAGTATAGTATTTGAATTGGACCAGAATTACTTGTGGGCACTAAAATGTGGAGAGACATGCTCCAAACACACATGATTGTTGAGTGCACACCAGTGAAATAGTCAGTGCTTTGTCTTGAATGAATGACATATAGTTGCATGTAGATGTGTTAAAATAACTTCAATTGATTAAACACTAACAAATTAAAAACGCACAGCCTTATAAAACCACAATAGACTTTGCTATTGCTAATCGTGGTAGGATAGGGCATCCACAAAAAATGCACTAGAGCACATTTAATTGGACAAAATTGAGTACATGCCCATGTGAGTCATGAATATTTTTGGACTGTAAATTTTAAATGTTTATCTACTTAAAGATACAATATGTAAGATTTTTTCATTAAAGGATTAGTTTACTTTAAAAATTAAAATTACTCCATGATTTACTCCCCCTCAAGCCATCCTAGGTGCATATGACTTTCTTCTTTCAGACGAATACAATCAGAGTTACATTAATAAAAATCCTGGCTCTTCCACGCTTTATAATGGCAGTGAACAGGGCTCATGAGTTTGAAGTGCAGATTGTGTTCATCAGAAAGAAGAAAGTCATGTACACTTAGGATGTCTTGAGGGTGAGTAAATCATGGGGTAATTTTCATTTTAAAGTAAACTAATCCTTTAAAATATCCAAAAACCATAGCACAGTGTTATATATTTTATTGACTTGTGTACTTACATTATCCCAAATGTTTCCAACAATGCTTAAATCCAGAGAAATTTGCAATTAGTGTAACATTCCCTCCTCATTGCATCACCTGTCAATGACGTCATATCTGCTTTTCCCCTTAATTTCGTTTTTTTCTTCCGTAGAAATCATGGAAACACCAAAGACGCTTTAATATATTATGCATTTTATTAGATGGGTGAGTAACTGTTTGTATGCCTTTATCGACAAAAAACTAATTGTTATATAGCTCAGCACGGTTAGTCTAATTGTTTGATTATTGATTTGATTTACCGCGACTAACATGTTTGTACCATGCCTCAGAGACAATGCTATTTTGACAAGTGGCTAACATAGCATAATCAGAAAGAGCTTTATCTGTAACAGTAACACAGCATTTTCTCTACCATACAATATATTTTTTAATTATCTGCATGACATTTAGCAACTCAAGTCATCCAGCTTTTATTATTATATTCTAATATTGATCTAGCTTACTGTAGTGTGTAATAGGTGTCTCATACCAGCCACTGAGCGAACGCACAGAGTAAGGTTATAACAACTTTCAATGCGCTCAAACATATTTTAATATGATTGTTTTGATTAAGTAAAACAGCTTTGCGTTACCCCACAATTTAAATTCATCAAATAAAGTGACCTGTATTCAGCACTTGTGGCTATTTCATTAGAATGAAATAAAATAATGTGAATTTAAGTGATCTAACTTTAATCGTAAAATAAACAAACAACAAAGCAAAAGTAGCGACTGCGGCATATAAGCATAAAAAAACAGCAACGCAAAATGTCTCATGATGACCTGGTCCTCTCTCGTCCTTCACTTGCGCCATTCCTTTATATCTTTCTGAAGCTCTTCCATGGGACTCGAGACCAGTGCAACACGCAGGTGTCTCTCATTAGCAATCGCTCCACTGGCCTCATTCCGCTCCTACAGCTCTCGGCCCCGCCCTGCTTCATATCATAGTAACGTTAATAAAACTTTAATAAATTAGCTCACCCATTAGCATGATTTCTGAGTCCCGTTGAATTGCTTTTCATTGGCTGTGGAGGTGAAGACGACGACTCACACGACCTCTAATGGCAAAACTTACATACTGTGCCTAAGGATCATTTTGTCTTTTTCTAGTAGTACACTAGCATATAGAAGACCTTAATGCTAATGCTTTCGATTGCTTTTAAATTTTTCAGTCTTTATAAAAATATAATGTAATAAATGTTTATTCCACAGACCAGTGTTAATTCAACGATAAAGGACATCTTTTTTCAGTAACAATGGGCGTAAGTGTTATTGACACAGTGGTATTTTGCTGACGGTTCGGTCTGCTCATTTCTTTAAATTTAGCTGATGCTAATCTCCCCCACACGGCCAAAGAGCACACACTGTGTTGATCTCCATCTTTAACTGTAAAACTGTGATAATGTTTTGACAGTTACGCACCATATAGAGATTTCTTGACTCAGTGTTGATCCACTGACTCAACAGTCATAAAATCAATGTTTGTTCAACGTTGTATCAGCATTATCTTGCTCCAGATTTGAGCACTAGCGTGCTTGTGTGTTTTCAATGGCTGTAAGAATGTGGGTGTGAGCTGAACTGGCTGTTGTATATGTGTGTGTGAGTGTTTATAAAGCTGTTTTGAGATACCAGCGATTCCAACTTCATTGGTGACCTTGTTCCGAAGCCCCCCTCAGACAGCTGCAGCGAGTTTGTGTGCATCTGTCCGTCTGTGTCCAACTATGTCTATTTTTCCAGAACTGACATGATGAACTTTGGAAAACTGGAACTTTATTGTGTTGTGCAATCATAACTCAGCATCTGTATGGATATATGCGCGCGGTTCTCCTTGAGGTCAGAGTGTGACGAGAGGGGAGTGTGTTTTGAGAAACCTTCCTGACAGACATCCGGGGAATTGTGTGGAGGGGCGTCCTCGGAACGCCGGCATTCCAGGAGGGTTTATTTTTGTGGGAAAAAGGCGACAAGAGTAGAGGAGGGGAAGGGAGGGGAAAACTGCACGTGTTCTGAGAAGGGGCGGCGGTCCGCAATAAATCAAAAAAGCAAACAAAGACCCAGACACTGGATACCGTGAGCCTAACCCATCACACCTGCCCCTGCCACACACGATTTGACCTCTGACCTCCATCCCGAACGTCTATGTGACAGTCAGCGCTCTATCTGAGGAAAAACTTTCTCTGTGGAATCATTAAGCAGTTATGTGTGCTGTGTTTATTTGTGTGACCGCTTCGGATGGGAATTTGCGGATGAAAAATCCCCCAGCAGTGTCTTGTTCGGCTGAGAAGGGGAGAGAGAGAGATGCTCCTCCTGGCGCACAGCAGGAATCTCTGTTTGGATAGTTTTTCCTTTCACTCTACTTGTCTTAACTGACTCCAAGAATTGTTGAACGAACTCTCTTTCTGTATCTCCCTCTTCCTCCTTCCCTGTCCACAGACTCTCATTCTGATCTCATGTCTTTCTTTAGTCCTCTGTGTACAGTATATCTCTGTCTTCAGCTGTCCCCCTCTCCTTCACCATAGGTGGCTTGTATCTCACAGATGTGTCTTATTATACTAGTCATCTCAGTGACTCAAATCTTTTGAGTCCATTCATCAAAGAGATTTGTTCAGATTCAGAGTTTGGCAATGTCCTTTTTTGCAGGTTACATGGAAAGTGGAGAAAGTGTAAGTACAGTCAAACCAAAATTTATTCAGACACCTTCAACATTTTCTCACAGTATCACAGTTTATTCGCTTTAGTTGAGAAAATGGTAATAAAATATGACAAGAACTCGGAGTTAAACTGTGTCAGAACAAATTCATCTTGATAATTTCAGATAACTTTGATAGAAAGGTATGTAATGGATTACAATCAACCAATCAGCTCTTAGCTGTTAAAGGGGTCATGAACTGGCTTTTAAAAAAAAAAATTATACTGTTGTCTGAGGTCAACTTATGACGTTCGCATGGTTTTTACATTCAAAAACATCATAATTAATAATAGGCTATTTTCTACCCTGGTTTTGAGGCTCTCTCAAGAAACGCTCGGTTTTAATGGGCGTGCTGCACTGAAGACTTGGAAGTAAACGCCCACGGCTAGGATTGGATAAGATTTGCATATTTAATGAGCTTCAGCTACCCTGTCAGTACATGTGGGAATTGTTTTGAAAGCGTGTGGGGAAACGGCAACCGGAATGATTCGCTCACATGGCTCGCAAAACGTCTTTATCAAACAAACACAATGATTTATCTCTCATCCACCCGCGATTGATTGGAATGTTATTTTTTTATTACTTGGCCCACCCGATTGGTGAATATAACCGTGAATCGTGCATCACTAACACACACACACACGCACGCGCGCACCCTTCAAATATCAAGTCAAAAGATTGAACAACGCACATCAAGAAAGGAATGTTATTTCACTATTTAAGTTTTGGTAGCCTGTCTGGAAAACATATAGCCCCGATCTGTAACAATGCAATACTATCACATATAAAAAACATGTTTTACTCACATAAGTGTGTTGCACCATTCCTGTCAGATCCAATATAGAAGGCACAGCATTGTGTTTTAATCTCATTCTGTCTGCAAATCCAGTCTCGACCTGTATCCTGTTTACAAACGATTCCGCGGTGAAATGAGGCGAACAAACGGGTAATGTCTTCCCCAAGTGAGCTGGAACTTCATTAAAAATAAAGTTCAACCACTCATTTCTAATATTAGAATCCAAAGGAAGCTTATGCAGCGACTGTGTTCTTCCACAACCAGGCACAGCGCAATATATTGCTGTCTTCGGCATGTTTACAGCTCTGTAGCATGATCAGTCGGTGGGCGGGGCTACAGAAGCAGGTGTACATATTTATCTGTAAAGGTGGCGTTTCCCCCTTCTATTACGTCATAGATCAGTATATATTTGAGAGCTCGCGTTTTCTGGGCCTGGTGTCTATAAAAGCTTTTCTTTGACTAACAAGGAAGTTTTCAGCTCTGAAACTTACAGGATATTCTCATATTACCATGACCTTTCATATATCAAAGGCTCAAGGGAAAGTTGATTTCTCAATTCATCACCCCTTTAAATTTAAATACACAATTAGATAATACCAATTTAGGTCAACCAATTACCAAGCAATGCTTCATTTTGTTCAGTCTGTGGTGTAAAAGGTCGCATTAGCAATTAAAGAAAAAACACTTAAGCAAAACATGGTCAGGTCCAAGTGTCTGAATAATTTTGGTCCGAAATTTGTATAAATTTTACTGGTAGTCCACTGTATGAAGAATTTTTGGTTATAATATGTCACAGTTTACTTTATTTTGCTATCCTCACTTACATAAATGAACTATAGCATCCTGCACCCACTAGTAAAAAATTATATCTGTTTTATGAATAATTTTTTGTTTGTCTATACATATATATATATATACAGTATATACAGTAAAACCAAAAATTATTCAGAAAACAGATATCATTTTTTAGTTATAGCATCCTGCACCTACTAGTAAAAAATTATATCTGTTTTCTGAATAATTTTTGGTTTGACTGTATATATATATATATATATATACATACATACATACAGACATACATACAGTGGTGGCCAAAATTATTAGAACACCTGACAGTTCTGAAAATATTGACCTTTTTTCCTCCAAAACATGATTTCCTTTCATAATGTTCATGAAACATGCAGATGGGACTTTGAGGGGGCCAGTCCATCATTTTCAATGTTCCAGCAGATAGTCGCAGGTAGTTCCGGCAATAGTTAGAAGAATGTTTCTGGTCATTGGAAAATAAATCCAGGCCCAATAAGACGACCCCTAGATGCCAAGTGTTCTAATAATTTTGACCAACACTGTATACTTTACTAATTTATATTTACTATTTACTACATGGCTCTGTGGAATACTTGATTCTGGTCAATCGCACCATACAGCGGTATGTTATCCCCCCCATAACATCCGATAAAAACTGTTAACACAGGCTTATCCGGGTAACTGTCACTGAAGTCTGTGATTTGCGCTTGCTGAACAGTTTTTCCTCATGTAAGTTTTGCGTTTGGTGAGATAATAAAATATTAAAATTACTGTAATGGATAAGATAACAAACACATTTGATCTTTAAACAGTTTCATCTCAAATCAATATCTCTTATCCCCATAATTATTTATGTGGTGAATTATGGTGTAATAAGTGGTATGACTATACCATATCCCTTAAATGTCTGTCTAGTTTGAATTTGCTGTTTGCTAGCAACTGCTCTCTCCATGGAAGCTTTGCATTTAAAGAGCTAATAAAATATTTAGCCTCAGATCAATATTGCATGTCTAATTATTTACTTATGTGGCAAGTAATAAGCGGGATAATGTACATCCGAATGTACTAACCAGCATTTATGGTAAACTAAAATATGCTTTAATGTAATTTTTATTGAAACTTGCATGTCATATATTTAAAGTGCCCCTATTATGCTATTTTAAAGGCTCCTAATTTTGTTTAATTTTCTCATAATATACATTGCACATTTTCATTTTCATTTCACATTTTTCAATGATTCTCAATTGACTCGTTGGATGAATCAGTCTCTCTAAATCCCTCCTTTCCACGAGCCTGCTCTGCTCTGATTGGCCAGATGGCCCAGTGTGTTGTTCTACCCGCGTACAGCGCGTGTTTCGGAAGCTAAACATCCATTACCATAATTAAACTTCTGCTCCAGAGGCTTCCTAAAGCTCAGCGATTGTACACACTGTAAAGACATTAACGATGGCGTCGATTTTAACATATCAATCCAAGTGCGAGTCTGATGATGAAACATTGAAAGAACCAATTATACTAGTTCATCCTAAATCTTCATCGCAAGGACAACTTGAGCAGGACGTTTCTCAGTGATACGCTACTCATTTGAAGTACATTACGAGATGTTGCAACTGTAATTCCTCACCATCAGCATTAACAAGTGTATGTCCATCAACAAACCAATGTGTATATTTCTAATTTATTAGAAATGTGCACATGTGGGAACCATATCAATAACAGCACATACGTTAGCCCAGCACTAACGTAAATGACTGATGTAACATAAAAGTTTGTAAAACAAATCTTGCTCCATCCTTTATCTTTACTCAAAGTAGTAAGAACGACAGACACTCTGCATTAATAGACAGAGTTTTAGGTAACAGTGGCCCACAGCTGCTTAGCAGAAGTATTTCAGTAAGACATTAACAACGTGAGTTAGCCGGAAACTTACACAATATAAAACACAAAACGATGTATTTTGAACACCCGGTAAAAAAATATATACACATCAATAGTTATTCATACTTAGAGGTTGTGATTCTGAGGAGCAAGCTGGTCCAAATAAACTGGGTACTGATTGACTGATCTTTCAAGAGCAAGCGTTTTGCAAATCCCATGTTGAACGTTGGATTTGAGAAGCAGTCGTCAGTAAAATGATATTTGAGGGCTGGTCAAGTTGTTCGCGGGTGGACAACGTACAACATAGGCAGGCATTATGCAAATGTAGTGACACAGAACCATAACGCAGTGGGATTCGAAATACAAACGACTCATATAGGCAGCTCAGAGTCAATTCTTTCTTTTGGGAGACAATAACTTGTCTCCAAAGAAAAATAAAAATAATTTATTGTGCACTTTCGACTTTACAACTTTGCAGAATGTTTACTTTCACAAACAGCTATATTACTGCATGAAAGGGAATATTTGAAAAAACATAATAAGGGCACTTTAAGTAGATTTTAAGCAACACTAGAATACCGTTCCAAAACCTTACAAAAACCTCAAAAGCTTACAATGACTTCAGTTATTACTAGGGAGTTATCATGCTTTTCACTTTAAAATACTGATCCAAATAATTAGTAATTCCTTCTGAAGGATTTGGTAATACTTAAGTCATTACTAGTGGGTTACCATGACCTTAACACTAGAATTAATTATACATTATGCATTTCTAGCATTAATTATGAACCTGTATAGTAGTTCTTAATAGTCTTCTGGAAGGTATGAAAAAAAAAAAAACAGTAGTTACTGATTAACTATAATGAACTACCCATTTAACTGAGCGCTATTACTTACTAATTCATTAATAAGAGTTTACTCATTTGTTCCTGTGTAGTTATTCATGACAGAACAGTATTCTAAAGTGTTACCTAGATTTGTAATTACAGATCTGTTATGAAGTTGCAGTTTAGTACATTTAAAATATATTAATAATTCAAACGTAATACTTAATATAAGTGCTTATATGTGCTTTAAAATTGGTCAACATATCAAAATAAGTGTACTTCTTTACATCATGACCAAAGATTATTAAAACATAATAACTAAAATTTTTGTTATTTTAATTGGACATGATTACAAAGTGCACTTTTTAAAAGTGTTAAGAAACATAATGAAAATGTACTCTCTTTAAGTACAATTAAGTTTCTGTTTATTGAATTAATATTATATTATAAAAGTTAGCATTAAACGGAAGTTGTGATGGTCTTTTCTTCCCTATTGTGAAGTGTATCGGAGTGAAACGGCTTATCGAACAAGAAAAAATGTAGGGTGGGACTACTGCTGGTGTTTGCTACTGCTGATGATCTCATGTGAGTGACAGGTTGCTGAATTTTAAAAAATGATGTGCACCGATAAATCATATAATAAATACTGCAATATTCTATTTTATTCCAACATTAAATCCTTTGTACTCGTTGTTATTAAAGGAATATTCTGGATTATTAACACATGTCCTACCTAGGCAAACCATTTGTCTGTCCACACTGAATGTTACAGTACTGTGTGACATCACAATTAGAAGATATTTAATTTTTGATGTACAGCTTAACTTTGGACTAATGAGACTTCATTGTGATCGGAGCAGAAACAGAAAACAAGTGTCATCAAAATGTCCTGACGCTCTTTTTGGCTGTCGGTAGGTGCCGTTGATAGAGTTTACGTTGTATTTAACCTAAAATATTTCTTCAGTACACACTTTTTTTCTCTTACATTGCTTGTTCACTCTAAATAAAAAAAAAAACAACGCACAACAGAGCAACAATTGTTTATTGTCCTCCACTTGACCAGTGGCCTGTGCATAATCACAAGCAAAAGTCCAGGTCCTTCATGTTTACAATGAGCTCGTCCAGCATCCAAACCAACCTCATCTTGTTATCTGGGTCAAACCATAAACACAAACTAACACACAAACTCCACACAGACCAGTTCCCAAGAGAACAGCGTTTTTTCTTCTGCAGTGTGACTGTGATGGTGGCCTTGCGTGGTTAACATTGTTAAGAAATGATTGTACATTCCAAAGACAGCAATTAACATTCACTATACTACTGTAGTAGCATTTCAGAAAGTGTGTTGTTCAGCAGATCCATGCACGTTGCTCTGTTTACAAAAGCACGCTGTCTTTTTATGGTTACTTGTTGTGATATTTTCTATTCTGCGGTGGCTTGTATAGACTGTATTTATGCACATATGTATTTTTTGTTAAAGTGAGTGTGTGTCTGTGTGTACGAGAAGGGCGTTCATGGCCACAGTTCCCAAAAATAGTGCATCATCTTCTTCTCCATAATTAGAGAGCGTTTATAAAACCCAGATTTTAATTTTAGGCTATGGAAAAGCCCAACATATGCACACAAACAGACACACACATACATGCACCCACTTGCTCTCTCTCTCTCTCTCTAACACACACACACACGTGTCCCAAACACAGTCTGTAATTTTGAAGTAAGCTGCAGCTTGTGGACTGCTGGGTTTTCTGGCCTTCAAGGTCACTTTTTATCACATACTCACTCGCACAAACAGATATTTAATGTCTTAGTTCTGTCTACGATTCCCATGTGGATTGAAAGTGAAGATCGTTCTCTTTGTTTTACAGTATGCTTATTATTCATTTAACAATATATTTTATGGATATTCATTTAAAAATAGTTTATTATGCTAAATACAGTAATATGGAGGCTACTTCGAAATTTTTGTCTGTGGGGAACCACGAAAAACACATATATACAGTCGTGATCAAAAGTTTACACACACTTTGCAGAATCTGCAAAATGTTAATTATTTTATATTAACAAAATAAGAGGGATCGTACGAAATGTATGTTATTAAATGACCTCGTTCAAAAGATTATGAACCCTTGATTCTTAAAGGGATAGTTCACTTAAAAATGAAAATTACCTCATGATTTACTCACCCTCAAGTCATCCTAGGTGTATATGACACTTTCAGACGAATACAATCAGAGTTATATTAAAAAAAATGTCCTGGCTCTTCCAAGCATTATAATGGCAGTAAATGGCTGTTTCTGTTTTGAAATCCATAAAAGTGTATGTATCCATCATAAAAGTGCTCCATAAATGGTTAATAAAGGCCTTCTGAAGCAAAGTGATGCGTTTGTGTAAGAAAAATATCCATATTTAAAACTTTACAAACTGTAATCTCTAACTTCCGCTAACTGTCGTACTCGCGTTCACGAGAGACTGGCGTTCCAGCGTATGACGTAGGACGCTCCGGTGAGAATATGCTAGTTCTCGTGAGAACCAAGTTTTGTTTTTCTCTATCCTCTGCGCTTCTGCATTCGTCACCGGAAATTATGCTACGCCTGCGTCCTACGTCATACACTGGAACGCCAGTCTCTCGTGAACGCGTGTACGACAGTTAGTGGAGACAAGGTAGAGATTACAGTCTGTAAAGTTTTCCTACACAAACACATCGCTTCGCTTCAGAAGGTCTTTATTAACCCCCCGGAGCCGTGTGGAGCAGTTATATAATGGATAGATGCACTTTTATGGACTTCAAAACAGAAACGGCCATTCACTGCCATTATAATGCTTGAAAGAGCCAGGGCATTTTTTTATATAACTCTGATTGTATTCGTCTGAAAGAAGAATGTCATATACACCAAGGATGACTTGAGGGTGAGTAAATCATGGGCTAATTTTCATTTTTGGGTGAACTATCCCTTTAATGCTGTGTGTCGTTACCTGGATGATCCACGGTGTTTTTTGTTTTTGTTTTGTGATGGTTGTTCATGAGTCCACTGTTTGTCCTGAGCAGTTAAACTGCCCAACGTTCTTCAGAAAAATCCTCCAGGTCCTGCAAATTCTTCAGTTTTCCAGCATCTTTTGCACATTTAAACCCTCTCCAGCAGTGACTGTATGATTTTGAGATCCATCTTTTCACACTGATGAGAATTGAGGGACTCAAACACAAACACGCAGGGGGGTGATAACTTTTTGAATTTGAAGATCAGGGTAAATTGCATTTAATTTGTCTTCTGGGAAACAAGTAAGTATCTTCTATAGATTCTGAAGTGCAGTGCTAAATAAAAAATGATGATCTTTAAACAAAAATGTCATCCTGTTCAAAAGTTTTCACCTATAACCACTAGTTACAGCAGAAAATAAGCACAAATGAACATCAGAAGGTATGTAAGATACAGTAAAACTTACCGAAATACGTATCACGTCACATGTAATCACTTTATCAGAGTTTTAACTGCCGAAATAAAATAAAACAGCTTGTAAACAACGTCACGTTACATTTATCTCAGAAATGCAATTCAAAATTCGTTAGTCAGCTAGAAAATTTAACTCTAGAGAGGAGCATTTTGCTAAATACAGTAGGCCTATATGTACTATGTTGCATATTCATTGTATTTTTACTTTACGTGTTCTTCAATATTTAATGTATTTTTGAATAAATCTGTCATGTTTATATGATAGCCAGCATTTAACTCTTATCCTGCCAGCGGGTTTTTTTTAAGTTGTCAGCCACCGCCAGCGTTTTTGATCATTTTCACAAAATTTTCACAAAATTAATATCTGAATCTGCAATATATCAAAAGAAAGAACAGACTCTATGCTTTTAAACAAACAAACAAAAAAAAACGTAATGCATTCCTTTTTTATCAACACGTGGCTAAGTTAAAAAAAAGCAAAATTTTGAGCAAAAAAATTTGAAAATCAAGACTACATCCAGATCAGATTCAGAAGGATGCTCAAAACATAGATGGAGTAGATGGAGTCCATCAACACCCCTAATGCTTGCACAATCCTAGGGTCGACATTTAGGATTTAGGATTAACATTAGGATTTATATGATTTATGTGCTGTTTAATGTTGATGATCACGTTACTTTACATATGAATATGATATGAGATCGCTTGTTTCTGCATCTTCTTAGCATGTGTTTTGATCAGGAGATTCAGTACTCATGCAGAAGATGTGTAATAGCGACACCTACCTTATAACAATGAAAACACGGAAAGCCAGGAAATTCCGTCAATGGCGGGGAAAGAGTTAAATGTTTATATAAAAAAAAAATTGGAGAAACATAATTAAGTGATTAAAAATGTATTATTAAAATGTTAGTTATGTAAGTAGCTAACAAATCAGTTCATTAAAGTTTAACCTTTAATATTACAGTAATATACAGTAGCAATATACTATACTGGGGTTCCCTGTATAGTTTACAGCTTTAGTTTTTTCCTTGAGGAAATTTGCCATATACTGTACCTGATAGGTGGCATAGCAAGGAGGTGTCTGGTTCGAGTCCTGGCTGGGCCAGGAAGCCTTTCTGTGTGGAGTTTGCATGTTTTCCCTATGTCTTTGTGGGTGCTCCCCCTCAATCCCAAAAACATGCAGTATATATAGTGCATTGGAGATGCTAAATTGTCTGTAGGTGTGAATGCGTGTGTGTGTGTGAGTCCCAAGCCATGTAATGGGGAGGGTTAGGAAAACACCTGTTGTCCTACCCCGGAAAAACCATCCTCAAATTCATGGACAGTCTCTTGCATATGGCAAGAGACGGCCCATAGAATCACCAATCGTCTGATAAAACTGAAATGGTTAATGAATGAATGATGTACCTGATAAGCCCCAATTAATTGATACCGAATCGAATCGCAAGCTTGTGAATAGAATTGAATCATGAAATGTGTCAGTGGCCAGCCATCCCTAATATATACATGTACAATAAATAATATATAACAATAAATATATAAACACATAACTTGTAACAAAGCACAAAACACTTTCACACTACAGAATACAAATGTACATAGATTTTATGATTTAGTGTTAATTTCTACTGTTGTAAAGTTGTGGGACACCCTCCGTCACTCCAACCAATAAATCCGTCCCTCCAATCTGAGGGAGGGCTTTTATATTTAAGATATTTTTTTTTATGTTATATGATTTATATTCTACAGCATCTGATGTGATGTCTGCATAGAGATCAGGACAGTAACATGCTTTCTGTGTCCATATCTGAGAAGAACTTCTAATCGTCTTATGATTCTGGATAACTCAATCAGCAAACAGTTGCTGTACAATTACATGCATCCATTAACCGCTGACAGACTTAGAGATGGATAGGGTGGATTTGGCAAAATCTTTGTCTATTTCTCTCTCTCTTCCTGCAGGCTGGCTGCACAAAGACATGCATTCACATCTCAAGATGCATTTAAGCACTAAGTGCTCATTGTGCTCAAGGCTTTCGGACAAACCGTGCGTGTGTGACGGTTATTATCATACTAAAACTAAGATGAAAACCTATTTATTTGTGTGTAATTACTGGGTTCAGCAATTTGTGTGGATGACACTCATAGCGAGAATACGGATGCAAAAGACAGAGGTAGATTTGTAATCTTTACTCACCTCTCTCACTCTAAAACAGTTTTTTTTTTGTGTCAAAGTTGCAGATTCTGATAATTAGACTTGAGAATCATCAAGTAGCTGATGAGATTATAAGTGGTTTCAGTTGTCTCTATTGAAGCCTGAAGCTTCAAAATTAAAAAAATAATAATTTGAGATATTTATAACTCTGGCAATATTATGTTGATTCCTTAGTGGATTGTAATGACGTTATCTCCCACTTTGGTTTTGGTGGTTTGTTGTGTACTGCTGACACAAATTGAGATGCTTTTGCTGCAAAATCCCGGCCGGGTAATGAATGATACATATGTATAGTTTCTTAAGATTACATTTAAATTACAAATGGTAATAGCTCATAATAGATGTCAACAACAAAAATCACAGGGTCAACTTTAGCTATAATAAAAGTACAACTGAAACTAAACTTCAATTAAAAGTACACTAAAAATAGTATTAAAATAAAACAATGAATTTGAAAATGTAAAACTACACTTTTACACTGCACATTTTTTTTGTAATTTTTTACAGAAAATACTGTAAAAATGCTACTGTAAAAATTGGTTAACTCTTATCTTACGATATGCGGTAAAAAAAAATGTAAATGGTTAAACAGCACATTTCTTTCTTCTTCTTTTTGTTATCAGTAATGTACATTATTAGTGTTTTGTGTTACATTTTATGTTATTTAATTAATGTTTATTGCATTATTTTAGTGTCATGTGTGCTATTGTGGTGGTTATCGGTACATTTTAAGGTAAAAAGACAGATTTTGGTCGTTAAAGTAAGTATACACTCACCTAAAGGAACACCTGTTCAATTTCTCATTAATGCAATTATCTAATCAACCAATCACATGGCAGTTGCTTCAATGCATTTAGGGGTGTGGTCCTGGTCAAGACAATCTCCTGAACTCCAAACTGAATGTCAGAATGGGAAAGAAAGGTGATTTAAGCAATTTTGAGCGTGGCATGGTTGTTGGTGCCAGACGGGCCGGTCTGAGTATTTCACAATCTGCTCAGTTACTGGGATTTTCACGCACAACCATTTCTAGAGTTTACAAAGAATGGTGTGAAAAGGGAAAAACATCCAGTATACGGCAGTCCTGTGGGCGAAAATGCCTTGTTGATGCTAGAGGTCAGAGGAGAATGGGCCGACTGATTCAAGCTGATAGAAGAGCAACTTGGACTGAAATAACCACTCGTTACAACCGAGGTATGCAGCAAAGCATTTGTGAAGCCACAACACGCACAACCTTGAGGCGGATGGGCTACAACAGCAGAAGACCCCACCGGGTACCACTCATCTCCACTACAAATAGGTAAAAGAGGCCCTTTATGACCACCATGTACCCATCCTCTGATGGCTACTTCCAGCAGGATAATGCACCATGTCACAAAGCTCCAATCATTTCAAATTGGTTTCTTGAACATGACAATGAGTTCACTGTACTAAAATGGCCTCCACAGTCACCAGATCTCAACCCAATAGAGCATCTTTGGGATGTGATGGAACGGGAGCTTCGTGCCCTGGATGTGCATCCCACAAATCTCCATCAACTGCAAGATGCTATCCTATCAATATGGGCCAACATTTCTAAAGAATGCTTTCAGCACCTTGTTGAATCAATGCCACGTAGAATTAAGGCAGTTCTGAAGGCGAAAGGGGGTCAAACACAGTATTAGTATGGTGTTCCTAATAATCCTTTAGGTGAGTGTATATTAACATTATATCACTTAATGAAATATAAGTTGAAAAATATACAGACATCCTACAAAACTGTAAACATTGTCACAGTATTTTTAACGGCAAATTTCTGGCAACCACAGCTGCCTTTTTTTATTTTACTGTAAATTTAATGGGATTTTTTTTTTACAGTGTGGGATTTACTTTTAAACCATTTTGACTCAGACACTGCTAGTAAATTTCACAAATAATTATGAAGACATGACAAGTAACACTGAATTAAATATGTAATTTTAAAGTAGAAAGTTGAAAATGTAGCATATTTTCTTGTTAAACGCTCCAATAATCTTTGTTTTATTTACAACTTACAACTGTCTATTCAGTAACTTTGGTGTGTTAGTATAAAAGTGCAGTTTTGTTGTGTATCAGAGTTGTGCTTTTAGTGGATGTTGTTGGATACTTTATTTCCCAATGCCGTTATTATCATAAATTGTACACTGACTTAAGTTACACACTCTTACGTACACATAGACACATACATTTGACCTTGCTTGTTAAGGACAGATACAGAGCTCTCAGACACGCATCGCTACTTTTCTTGAGTGGCTTCTTGCTGCAAAGTGCTTTTCCAGACAGCCACCCTCCAGCAGCACTCAAGCCCCAACACGGGTGAGGGGATCCTGGCTGGATGCTGGAGCGGGATGGGGGTAGGCTGGAGCTTCGGAGGCAGTGAACTGTCAGGCAGCAGCCGTGGTACTTGAAGAACTCTAGAGAGAATAGCTGCCCTTTAACAAAGAGCAGAGCGCCCAGCTTCTGTTCACACACAGACTCATGCTGACACACACACTACTGGACTTTACAAACATGCAAAAATGAGGCGAGTAAAAGACATGTGCGTGAATAAGCAGACACAAACGCACCAAAAACACATTCATCTAAATAAATGTATACACACAAAAAGGCATGTATGCTGACACACTGACAAAAGCGAACACACACGCACACGTACGCACACACACACACACACTCTCTCTCTCTCTCTTGGCTGCTCCTGCTGTTAAGGCTTTGTAATTGGGCTCTTAGGCTTCATTAGTGGCAAAGCTGAAGGAACCTCTCTCTCTCTCTCTCTCTCTCTCTCTCTCTCTCATATATGGATTTTGCCTGTCCTGGCTGGTATCCCTGCTTTCTCTTTTCTTAACTCATGTTTTAGGAAGCTGTCTAAATTCTCTGATTCAGAGAAGTGATGATAAATCCATAATTTGTATTGCTCTTTTATACCTTAGGATACTTAATGAAGTTATTGATTATGTTTCATTTCAGTATCCACACTCGTGAATTACTTTAATGTGAAGTGTGTCATTTTTGCTTCACTAGTGTGACCAAGTGGATATATTTTTTATATTACTAGGATATTGGCTCTTTATTAGTACTTATAAAGCACATATTAATGCCTTATTCTGCATGACCATATTCTACATCCCTTAATACTACCTAATACCCGAACTTAACAACTACCTTAACTATTAATAGGCACTAATTAGGAGTTTATTGAGGCAAAAGTCGAAGATAATAGTTAGTTAATAGTGAGAATTGGACCCTAAACTAAAGTGTGACCAAATATTTTCCTAGCAATATTTATGAACTATGGAAGCTTGTTTCCGCCACAGAATATAAATATATTTTTCTCACAATCGCAATTCTGACTTTATAACATGCAATTGCTGGATATAAAGTCAGAATTGTGAGATATAAACTCGAGAGATCAACTTCTGAGAAAGTCTTTTTTACCCTCAGAATTGGACTTTATAACTCGCAATTGCAAGTTTATATCTCACAATTCTGAGAAAGTAAGTCAGAATAAAGTCGAATTGCGTGATAAAAGGCAGAATTGCGAGTTATAAAGTCCAATTCTGAGGGTAAAAAAGACTCACAATTTTTATATATCTCACAATTCTGACTTTATAACTCGCAATTCTGAGAAAAAAGTGAGAATTGCGAGATGTTAACTCAAACAATTGTGAGATAAAAAGTGGCAATTATCTTTTAAAATGTTTTATTCTGTGGCGGAAACAAGCTTCCATAATGAACAGATCATTCTTTTAAGTTTGGGTATTTTCAACTAATCAGTTAAACCTGGTTTACAAAAACAGTCTGAACGATTTGTTCACAATCAGTGTCATTATTGTTAACTAAACCTATTACAAACATTTTTGTTAATTTAAATAAAGTCGAAATAAATGAAAATATAAATATTAGAAATCAGTTTAAAGCATTTTACTAATAAAAATAAATAAAAATATCAACAGCACATAGCTAATTACTAAAATTCTAATAAAAGCTGAAAATATAAAAATAATAGCTAATTCAAAAATACTAATACAAATCTATAATGTTGTATAAATAACAGTGTCATGAATTGAACATTTTTTGAGTCAACAACTCACTGACTCATCAAACAGAGAACAGTCTCTTTCAGGCATGCTTTGTTTGTAATAAACTTGGTTAACAACAACTTACCAACTCAATGAACCAGAACCATCACTATTAGACATATTAGATTCATTATGAACTTAAAACCAGTTCTATGAATGGATGCGTTTGAAGTGAAAGAAGTTACTTTAATACCGAAATAGCCAATAGATTATGAGAAAGTCAAGTAACAATACAAAAACAGCATCTTTTATGTGTCTAAAAAATTCTTGCTGGTTTTAAAGGGGCCGCATTCTTCACTTTTTTGTAACCTTTTGTAACATAGTCAGCATGTAGTTTTTCATCACTTTTTCCCATACTTTCTCAGCCTGTTTTTTGGTACTGTATACCTTTAAGACTTTCTCATGAGGAGGTTGCAAAGATTATAAAACTGATAGTTCTGCACTAAAATCGGATTGGATGAGCCACATTTGAAGTCATTATAAAAGAGCCTTTATACATAAAAAGACATAAAAAGATTCTGATGCTTTTGATAGTTCTGAGTTCTAACAGTAACACTGAGATGTTGATTACAAGGTTCATATATGATGTCCACGATCCCTGACAGTTTCTTAATAAGCCGGTTGTGATCTGAGAGCATTACAGCAGGAGGACGTGGGGGAGACAGAAGGTCCTTTGAGGTTAAGGGTATTTCAACATGCCACATTTGCTAGACAGAGTACTTTCTTTTTCTGATAACCTCCACTTCAGTGTGAGTCCCGTGATAGGACACACACTCACACACACATTGTGTAGTGCAGAGACTAGTGGCCCCACTTGAGCTTAGAAACCCACAGTCAGACAACAGAGACACGGGTTCCCTATCATCCCCCTCAACTCTCTCTATATGCACTCATCATGCACCGCTTCATCACTCCTCACCTCCTTATCCCTCCTCTTCCATTCCTTCTGATATGGCATAATGTCTTATAATTCAAACATGTATACAGCATGGTTTGGAAATCACTGTTAGCTGTCATGATTGTCATCAGAAGCATTTTAAAGACGAAAGGAAGGCAGGCAAGAAAAAAATAA
This sequence comes from Rhinogobio ventralis, assembly GCA_039654625.1. Taxonomy (NCBI): domain Eukaryota; kingdom Metazoa; phylum Chordata; class Actinopteri; order Cypriniformes; family Gobionidae; genus Rhinogobio; species Rhinogobio ventralis. The sequence continues at coordinate 11,497,894 of CM077211.1, forward strand.
TCAACAGTACAAGTAACACAAGACGAATATGACAAAGTAGTGCGTACGACCAACAGCAACTACCGCTGATAAAGTTTCAGATGGATGCAGTGTGTCCTTTTAGCCCATTGTGTTCTCATTAAGAACCTAGGCCCTGTTTACACCTGGTATCAAGATGTGTTTTCGTCAATCTGATCACAAGTGGACGACACTAAATACAGGTGTAAACGGGATCTAACTTTTTTTTAGCTTGTCCACTTCCGACCACTTCCAGAGGTAGTCGAAAACGCATTCAACTGGATTGCTTTCATAGGGTAAACGCTTATGTGGTCAAATGTGTTCAAACAGCCACAAAAGACCGCCTACTGTCCACCTACTGACCTAATGCGTAAACATTATGGGAAGCACGCTAGCCAGGCGGGATTTAAACTTTGTCGGCTGGAGACCCAAGTTTGGTTTGAAGACGAAAAAACGTCCCAAGCACAATGTTCTCTCACCATTCCCGATTTCTAACACACACTCACAACGTTCGGTGTGGTTTTGCGGCTATCTGAGCAGAAACGAAAGCTGCTGCTTTCTATGTGTTTTTCCGTTGTCTCCGGGCGTGTTCATGTGTAAATTGTGCGAGTTTATTTCCGAGTAGTGATGCGATGACTACCAATTGGTGATTGGCTGTTTTATTTAGAGTGCGGGACTTATTCTGCCCTATTGCATGTTGCACATTCTCCCATTCATAGTAATGTGAGTAAACAGTCTTGGTATATACGATATTTGGTTACACACCTTTAAGGACATAGTTTGCGCAATAATTGATGTATTAGTGATTTATACTGGCGATTTAGACTAGTGATTTATACTGTACAGTATGTAAATGTCTTTTCACAAGTATGGACAAAAAACTCGGTAACACTTTATTTTACAGTGCTTGTTACAAATGTTACATGTAGTTACTATAGTAATAACTATAAATTATGCATAACTATATGCAACTAACCCTAAACCAAACTTAATCCAAACCCTAGCCCTAGTAAGTACATGATGTTAATTTATATTATACTCAGTACTTAAATGTATAATTACACTGTAACAAGGACAACTTAAAATAAAGTGTAAACAAAAAATCCAACATTTGTGTCAAATTAAACATGGCGTCTCCTCTAAGGTCAATAGGCAGCAGTTAGAAATGTGCTGTAGGCGTCTTGGGCAAAGTGGAGGTCTTTAATGGGAGCTTGTTGGCTAAACTTCGCGCAGTATTATTAAATTTAAATCCCACTGTGTGACTCCCATCCAGTCTGCGGTTTTTCTGTTTGGCTCCAGAAGGAGAGAAAATGAAGTCATATTATGAGACGGTCTCTGAATGACGCTGAAATACCGTCAGACAACTCCTGTACAGAAAGACCTCAGTTGAATGCACGCGTAAACTAATAAAGGGATGACGAATGTTGGGTTTGCTGCTAATGTCCTTAATGTTGTCTGTTGGGGAAAAATCTTGATGAAAGATTCTGGGTCCTTTGTAAAAATAAAAGGCGCTGAAATGTATTTAATGTTCAATTGTAATGCATTTCAAATATTTAAAAGTGTATTTTTTATAAAACTATACTTTCAGATAATAAAATATTAGGCCACTCAAGTGTACTTGTTTCTGAACACACTTAAGTGCACTTTTAAAAAGTGCAATTTGTAATAATTTTTTAAAATTTTTCTTTATTTCTTGTTTTAAAGTATTTTATAAATTATGTTTTAATAATCTTATGTTGTGCATTAAAGAAATACACATTTTGATGTTTTGTCTAACATACTAACACACATGAAAAGACTTTATTATAATTTGAACTGTAATGTGTTATTCAAAATACATTTTAAGTTAATATATTTTAAATGTACTAAATGACAACTTCATCATTACAAATGTGTAATTACAAATATATATATAATAGATGACATACACGTTTCAAAATAATTAAATGGCATTAAAGTATACCTGGTTTATGCTTAATTTATAAACTATAAACTAGTTTACCATAAATGCTTTACAGTAGTACACTTTAACCATATTTTAAAGACAATAGAAGTAATTATGAAATTACATATAAAGATGTAATTAAGTCACACCTTGAGTCAACATATTGTCACAGTGTGTTTGGGGTTTTGTTCATGTTTCACGTTAGTTTTTGTTCACTGCCATGTTCACGTTTCATATTCTAGTTTGCTTTGTTCACTGTCTTGCTTCCTGGTCTTGTCATGTGATTCCATGTGTTTGTGTCATGTCATTGGTTCATTGTCTCGTCAGTGTTCACAGGTGTCCCTCGTTCAGTCATTAGTCCATATGTATTTAAACCCTCATGTTTGCCATGGTCCTTGTCTTGTATTGAATGTTGTAACCCGCTGTGTCGGTGAGTGTTTGTCAAGTCTGTTCATAGTCAAGTCTGTATCAAGTCAAGTCTGTTCATCGTCAAGTCGTTGTTTATGTTTGCTCACGTTGGGATTCACTAGTAAAAGCTACACTTGGGTTTGCTACAACTTGCCTCCAGTGGACTGAACCATTACACATATAAAGATTACACAACTTACATGGGTCAAAAAATCACTCAGAAGTTCAACTAATTGCATTTATTATTAATTATTACATTAATATTACAATTGCAAATAACATTCAATGAAGTGTCCGAAAACATGACAGCACTTAAAGGCAAAATATGTAAGATTTTTGGATTAAAATATCCAAAAACCACTAGAACAATGTTATATATTTTGTTGACTTGTGTGCTTACATTATCTCAAGAATGTTTCCAAGAATGTTTAAATCTAGAGAAATGAGCAATTTTAACCAGGACACGGGCCGTGCCCGTGCGTCGCCTATCAATGACATCATACCCGCGTTACCCTCGATTTCTGGTTTTATTTTGTAGAAACAATGTAAACACCAAGACACTTTTATATATTATGTGTTTTATTAGACAGGTGAGGTAATATTTGTTCTATAGCTCAGCACAGTTAGTCTTATTGTTTAAATCTCGTTTTCTTGATTTAGTTTTACCATGCCTAATATTGATCTAGCTTACTGCAGTGTGCAACAAGTGTCTCATAGTAGCCGCAGAGCAAGTGCACAGAGAACATAACTTTCAACATACTCAAATGTATCAAATATGATAAAACAGCTCTGTGTTACCCCAAATATGCATGACCAGAAGAAGCTGAAGCGGTCGTCTGCGGCATAATAAAAGCTCCGCGAAATCAAGGCATCATCAAGCTACGCCTTTGTTTTGAATAAGAGACCTCTAGTGGCGAAAAATTACATATTGTGGCTTTAAGTATATTCTTTTTAAAATAAATTATTTCTGTAATAATACTCTTTTTAAAAGTATGTTAAAGTGTACTACTTTTTCTCAAGAGGTAACATTGTGGCAATTGACCTGTGTGTGTGTGTTTGTTTTGTAGGACAAAATTGTGTTATAGGACGTCTGACATTTTTCAGGATGTCCTAGAATAAGTTGTTCTAAAGTTTCAAGGTCTCCTAAGCATGAGTGGCAGAACTTAAAGGGACAGTTCACCCAAAAATGAAAATTAGCCCATGATTTACTCACCCTCAAGCCATCCTAGGTGTATATGACATTCTTCTTTCAGACGAATGAAATCGGAGTTATATTTAAAAAATGTCCTGGCTCTTCCAAGCATTATAATGGCAGTGAATTGTTGCTTCGTTTTTGAAGTCCATAAAAGTGCATCTATCCATCATATAACTGATCCACACGGCTCCAGGGGGGTTAATAAAGGCCTTCTGAAGCGAAACGATGCTTTGTGTAAAAAAATATCCATATTTAAAACTTTATAAAGTAAATTATCTAGCTTCCACCAGATCACCTTCAACTTACGGAAAAAGTGTAGTGCCTCTCGCAGTTCAAAATGCTTACGCTACGTCTGACGACATTTCACACCAGTTACGATATTTTACTTTATAAAGTTTTAAATATGGATATCTTTCTTACACAAATGCATCGCTTCGCTTCAGAAGGCCTTTATTAACCCCCCGGAGCCGTGTGGAGCAGTTATATGATGAATAAATGCACTTTTATGGACTTTAAAAACGAAGCAACAATTCACTTCCATTATAAAGCTGGGAAGAGCCAAGAAATTTTTAATATAACTCCGATTTTATTCGTCTGAAAGAAGAATGTCATATACACCTAGGATAACTTGAGGGTGAGTAAATCATGGGCTAACTTTCATTTTTGGGTGAACTAACCCTTTAAGGCCATTTAGCTATCTGAGGGACAAACTGACATTGACTGTTGTTTCGTCTCAGAGGCCTTGCGGTTTGAGGAGACAAATTGAGCCAAACCACTCCAGCGAGTGGCAAAGAACACGGAGGAACTAAGAACCGCTGGTGTCACAGAGGAAACACTCAGCACATTGTGCTGCCACACCTCAGCAGGACAGTGTAATCTTGAGTTATTTATATATTTCAGCCGTTTTGTGATACGATGTATTTGAGCATGTCTTTCAAATCCCACGGTTTTGACATGGCTCACATGGCCTCTCCTAATGTATGAAGGGACGCATGAAGACGCTTTTGTCCCTGATGTAATTACTATAATAATTAAAGCACGCTGAGTGGTATCAGAGCTCAGATGACTGATGGTGTATGTCTTATATGTCACTGCTGATTTTGTTTTTAAGCTTGACGATTCAATTAAGAAGCTTTAGACTTTAGGTCTGGTTTATGTAGCTTAGCTGTTTTACTGAGGTCTGCTGTTCGAAGGACAGAGCCGCTACTGGTAAGGACCAATTAATGTTTGTCTGTTTTTTGTCACATTTCTTTCCCCCGGTTCACTTACGTTAATGATCTTTATGCATTCGTTTATAGGTTTATTTTTATTTTCAAAAGTAGCAACATAGTCAACTTACTCTTTTTACTGGCTCCTACTTAACATATTGCTGTTCAATCACAACAACTTTTGATGCAGCTCTACACAAAAATGATCATTCTGTCATAATTTACTCACCTTCATGTTGAACTAAACCTGGATGGCTTTTTTTTCTTCCAATGACCACAAAATTGTTATTTTGTTGTTATTTTCCCATAAGGGAGTGAGATCTGTGGCCACCAAGATCCAAAATGGACGATAAAAATCAAAAAAAATATTGGACCCCATTGACTTTCATTTTATGGGGAAAAAGGGGAGAATATATATATATATATATATATATATATATATATAGTGGAGGAAATGCTACAGAAAAGTCATACAAAAGTTATATGAAAACTGATGAATCACACACAAAATGGGGCATTTATGCTGCTTTGTGTCCTCAGATTCAGAAATTATTCATTTATATTTCAAAAATCTTCATGCCAATAATGGAATCCATTGAATTACTTGTTACTGGTGACATTAAAAATACTTAATCAGACATTAAACATATAAATTATTTTTTGTAAAATGTTAAAGGAAACAAAGAAAGTGCACTAGGTAACAATAACAAAAGAACTAGGTATATAAATAAAATGAGGATAATATGAAATAGGTGTACTGTATATAAGTACCATTGATTATGAAGTCACTGCCAGTCTTGCAGTCACAACATTGAAGTGGGAAAAAATCAGAGCTTTATAAAATTCTGTGTTCCCAGCTTGTAATTACGTTATTTCAACATGACATGAATGCAGCATTAAACTAAATCATGTCCATTTTTATTTCAAGTAGCAAGACAAATGTCTCGCTCTCTTAATATATAATTCTCATCCTCTAACTGGATTCCTGTCCTGTTTCCCTCTTTTCCTTGCTTTTATCTTTCTCTTGTCATATCATTCTTATCTCTTCCCCTCATTCTGTTGTCCACCTGCTCTTGCTCTCTACCCTGTCCATCACGCAGCAGAGCAGGAAGCGCTCTGGGGTTGACCTCTGACCTCAGTCAGCCAAGCTCTGTATAAACAGCTCATTTTCTCCACTTCCTGTTTAGCTGAACGGGAGCACCGCCTGTTTTAGTTTGTTTACAGAGCGGACCTCTTCAAGTTCTTGTGTGCGTGTGTGTACGCAGCATGTTTTTTGGTGTGTGTATTTTCGTATGTGGGTGTCAGTGTGTGCTGATCCCTGCCTGCTGTTCTATTGAGAACAATGCGGTTTGTTTCCTTATATAAGATCCTATGGAAGTCTGTTTCCGCCTCAAAGTAAAAAAAAACATTTCTCACATTTCTAATTATTTCTCACAATTATAGCATTTTTTTCCTCATGACATTATATCTCTCAACTGCAACATTATAGCTTACAATATGTATGAAATATGTAGTAATTGCGTTTTGTCTTTGCACAGTATAGTGAGTATACATTACACACCTGGCAGACGTTTTTTTTTCTAAAGTGGCTTATTTGCAGGTAGGCTTATACTTTTTTCTATGTTCATGCATTCATTCCCTGCTTTATCATGACTTTATCTTACAATTGTGACATTGTAACTCACAGTATGACTTTATATTTCACAATTACAAATGCATAGCTCAAAATTGCGGCTTTATAACTCACAATATTGCCAAATTTCCACGGCAAAGGTGGCACAGAAGCGTTTCTGAAGTGGCATTTAAGTGTCTTTACACAGACACATTTAATGCTGCTTAGAAGGCTGAAACAACTAATCGATAAAATCGATTATTATCAATAATTAAAATAATCATCTACGAATTTGATTATCGATTAGTTGTGTCTACGCGTATGGAAAATAGTGGAGGACACAGAGTGAGCTGCTGCGGCAAAGGTACATGAGTCACGGTGTCCGAAACATGAAAATGCTTTATATTTATAAGCTTTTCAAACAAAAGCATAAGCATTTACCGCGTCTTGCCCTCTCGTGCTTTGACAGATGTGTGTGCTGTTTAATGCCTCACGTGTTTTCGTCAGCGCATAACTTACATTTTAAGGGTATATCCTTATCTGTAAAGATAAGGATCCTGCGAGTATTTCCATTTAGCATATTCTGACAACAAGCGTCTTGTTATTTACTTGTAACGTCACGTACTGTACTTCAGTGAACGAGCGCCAGTGGGCGAATGTTGACCTTCAAACATACGGAGCGCAGTAGAAGAGAGCACAAAAATTCTGACTAAAATACACATTATGCTAAAATATTTTTTGTTTGAAATTAAGTGTAGGTTTAACAATATACATACATCACAAGTTATTATATTTATGAGAGCAGTAACAGTAAAGGCACAGTTGGTATAGTCCATTAATATAATATAATTACCATGTTCAGACGATGAATGTGTGTGATCTTCATACCTTGTAGAAATTAACATTTTGTGCTATTGTTGTTGTTTATTATCATTTTTAATTTAGTCGTTTTAATTTCTGCTTTAAAACAGTAAGCAATCAGTTGTTTTTAGATTTAGAATGTAATGTTTTAATCCTCTTTTTGCTTGTACAGCACAGCGTAGCTACCCTACATAGATACATTCACTATATTTGTTTTCATATGCTTTATATTACACATTGTTTAGAGGACAGCATTGGGCAGGATGTGGACTAAAAATGTTTAAAATAACGAATTAAAAAGAATTTTTAATTTAAACTTTTTAAAAAAAATTATTGTCATCGATTTTTCATTCCATTAATCGATCAATTGAAAAATAATCGACAGATTAATTACCAAAATAATCGTTAGTTTCAGCCCTATATGCTTTGATTCTACAGTAGGGCCTGAGGTAGGTCAGAGCAGGCATAATTAGGTCTGGCTTTTATGCGGCATTGCATCTTTACACTGAATTTAAGCAAGCACAGAGCAGCCTTAACTTATTGTAAAGATGCCTTATGACTTCATATTTTACAAGTGTGAATTTATAGCTCAAGTTTGTGACTATATCTCAATTGCGGCTTTATAATTCAACTTCATATCTCACAATTGTGATTTTAAGGCCTGGTTTCACAGACAGGGCTTAAATTAAGCCAGGATTTGGCCTTAGTTCATTTAGGACATTTAAGTAGCTTGTATAAACGTGCCTTAAAAAACATTACTGGTGTGCATCTTGAGACAAATATTTTAAGATTGGTCGGTGTAAGTTGCTTTCATTTAAAGGAACATGCCGACTTTTTGGGACTTTAGCTTATTCACCGTATCCCCCAGAGTTAGTCCATACATACCATTTTTATCTCTGTCACCGCTAACCTAGCTTAGCACAAAGACTGTTGGAAGTCAACAGTTCCATCTAGCCTACTGCTCAATAAATGACAAAATAACGCCAACATTTTCCTATTTACATGTTGTGATGTGTATAGTTACATCGTGTACTAAGACCGACGAAAAATTAAAAGTTGCGATTTTCTAGACCGATATGGCTAGGGACTATACTCTCATTCCTGCGTAATAATCAAGGAACTTTGCTGCCATACCATGGGTGCAACAGGCGCAATGATGTTATGCAGTGCCACACTCACGCAAGCCACTTACAGCAACCCAAGACCTTATGTGACACATAACCTCCACACGCTCACTTTCTAAACGGTTTCTGACTGAAGAAATACTCATTACTATCTATAGCTCTATAGTCTCTGGGTCCAATTAACCGTTTGTGTTTTTGCCAGTGATATCTCTCAGTCTCTCTGTATTAAATTATGCAGTAGATCTGTCTGGTTTTCAGCTTTTATCTTGTGTCTGGCTTGAGTTAGCTGACGGTTTGTGTGCCCAACCAGAGCATCAGGCGGGGTAGATCAGGGTCAAAGAGCTATTTGAAGATCTGTTGGGCTGGCCTTGTCCCAGTACTATGTGTCCTGATCCTCCCTACATCCTGCAACAGTAGGATGACTGCAGTCGGTTAGTGGTTTGGAGTAGTCACCCTTAGTAATGACCTGACAAAGGCAAGATGTCATTTTCATTCATTTTGAGCCAAAACACAGAGACTCACTTTTAGGGCACTTGTGTTAGTTCTGAAATGTCCTCTTTAATTTTCTTTAATTAGATGGCAGGATGTAGTTTAGCTGTGTGTTTGTCCACACATGTGCGCATATGCGGGAAGTCATTAGCGTGGTTGCTAGCGTTAACATTAATCATATAAAAAGCTGTCAAAATCTGTTGATAGGTTTTGGATAATAGCGCAATGTTGTGTAGTAAATAGTGCTTTTTGTGAACAAAGCACAATCTGGACTGCCCTACAAAGGGGACAAATGTAATAACTACTCCAACAGCGAAATGGCAGAGATCAAAAACTTGAGATCAGTTTTATCTGAGCATAGTTGAGCCAAATTGTATGTCACAGAAATGTTGATTTTAGACTTAAAGGGTTACTTTACCCTGAAATGAAAATAAAGTCATATTTTACTCACCCTGTTGTTGTTCCAATGCCCTATGTCCTTCTATCTTTTTCGGACCTTAAAAGGAGAAATTTTTAAAAACGTCCTGCACGCGCTCCTCCATATAATGGCAGTGAATGGCTACCAGGCTAAAACTTTACAAAAAGGATACAAAAGTATCACGTAATGATACAGTGAGACGCACGCCATATATGGAAAGTGTTCAGGAGGCATACTATACGGTTTTGGGAGAAACAAACCTTATTATTCAGTCAAAATACTGAGCTCGGCTGTTACTCTGTGCGTGTTCCTGTGAGTGCGTGTTAGCCGCTCACGCTTACTATAACTCACATTGTTGTCATGGCACCCAGGGTAAGCACACACACGCACCATTTTGAAAAATCAGGCTCGACAGAAACAAACGCGACTCTTTTATAAGGTAAATAATAAGAAATAATACTAATAATAAGGTAAACCTAAAAGTGAATGTTGTGTACTGGTTGCCATGACAACATTGCGAGTAAACGTGAGCGGCTGCTGACAGCTGACACGTACTCACAGGAACACGCACAGAGTAACGGCCGAGCTCAGTATTTTGACTGAATAATATTTCTCGCAAAACCTTATAGTATGCCTCCTAAACACTTTCCATATATGGCGCGTGTCTCACTGTATCATTACTTTTGATACTTTTGATACTTCTGTATCCTTTTTGTAGAGTTTTAGCCTGGTCGCCATTCACTGCCATTATATGGAGGAGCGTGTTTAGGACGTTTTTTTTTTTTATTTCTCTTTTTGAGGTCCGAAAAAGATAGAAGGACGTAGGGCACTGGAACAACAACAAGGTGAGTAAAATATGACTTTATTTTCATTTCAGGGTGAACTATCCCTTTAAAGGATTAGTTAACTTTAAAATGCAAATGTAACACCTATCGCAGTTACGTCCGACGCCAGTTAAGCTTTTTTCGTAAGTTGAATACGGAAGGCAGTCTGATGGAAGCTAGATATTTTAAGTCAAGTCAAGTCACCTTCATTTATATAATGCTTTTTACAACACAGATTGCTTCAAAGCAGATTTACAGCAATTATAGGAAATTAATTTTGTTTTAGAAGAAAAGCTAAAGTAAGTTTTTGATTGATTAATTTCTGTTGTAAAAACGGATTAGTTATTTAATTTGATGCCACTTAAACAGAACCATCCTCAACTAAAACAGAAAACCCCCAATGTGTTCCGGACCCCATCCGCACGGCAACAGCACTTGGCGGCCCGAGAGCGCAAACCAGGTTTGAAATAGTTTTGAAACCACACCATCCCCGCGCAAACTCCAAAATAGACGAATCCGTGAAAACGGCGACAGCATGTACACAAGCATTACGTGTTCAGCCTATAGGCAAGCACGTTTGAATACGTATGTGTGCATATGTGTTTTTATCTGTACAGAGGGGAAGGGAAGGAGGCCTTCACAAGGGAGAGTCTAGTCACACGGTCTCTGCCGACACTTCAGGGCTAGGTTGTGGTCATGTCTAGGCGCAGGTCCACCATCTGATCTGGATCCGGCAGACTACAGTAAACCTCGGGATAAACAGAGAGACTAACATTAGCGTAGATACCATTCTTTTTATGATGTAAAGATTGGAATCAAAGAGCACACCCAGGTTCCTAACTGACGACGAGGACTTGACAGAGCAGCCATCAAGTGTTAAACAGTATTCTAGGTTACTACGTGCAGAGGTTTTTTGTCCAATAATTAAAAATTCAGTTTTTTCAGAATTAAGTTGTAGGAAATTACTAGCCATCCAATTTTTTATATCAGCTATGTAATCTGTCAATCTTGTGAATTGGTCAATTTCGTCAGGGCGCGAAGAAATATAGAGCTGAGTATCGTCAGCATAACAATGAAAACTAACGCCATGCTTCCTAATGAGATCTCCCAAGGGTAGCATGTACAGGGTGAAAAGCAACGGTCCTAGCACTGAGCCTTGCAGTACTCCATACTGAACTTGTGATCGGTGTGAGATCTCTTCATTTACTGCTACAAACTGATAGCGGTCAGATAAGTATGATTTAAACCATGCCAATGCAATTCCACTAATGCCAACATAATTTTGAGTCTATTCAGAAGAATGTTGTGGCCGATAGTATCGAATGCAGCGCTAAGATCGAGTAACACTAATAGCGAGATACAACCACGATTGGATGACAAGAGCAAATCATTTGTAACTCTAATGAGAGCAGTCTCAGTACTATGATACGGTCTAAATCCTGACTGGAAATCCTCACAGATATAATTTCTTTCTAAAAAGGAACATAGTTGTAAAGACAAAAAATTGGATCAATGACCTCTGGCATCTCTTTCAGTAGCTTTGTCGGTATAGGGTCGAGCATACATGTTGTTTTTTTAGATGATTTAATGAGTTTAGCCAATTCTTCCTTTAGCCAATTGGTGCCGTGACCCGGATGGGAGTGAGATTTAGAGGGGTGAGTGTAACGGAGGCCAGCTAGTAAGGGCTGTGCGAGTAAACCTCACTCTCCTGGCCTCAAGAGGCGCACTAGCGACTAATGCTAGAGGATGCAGTCTTTAGCGTCTTTGTTAGTGTGCCCGTCTCCTATGCCAGAAACATCAGTTTGAATCGCGCTCGGAGCAAGTAGAAACAGAGGGGTTACACTAATGCCATGCTATACTAGATTTTACATAAAAGGTGTCTTTGCACAAAATAAGTGGCTGCCTTAAATGTTGTTTTGATTAAATCTGCTCATTAACTTTTGTGACAAGGCAGGAAATAAGATGAACCAGCTGCTGGTTTGCAAATGGAAGCAGACACACACTCACATACTGCAAACACATTCTTAAGTCCTGATTGGTAACACACTTCCTGACGATAAGAGAATATAGAGCCAGTTACACTCTATTAGGCTGTGACACATTGAGGACAGACGAAAGAGTCACAAACGCACACTTTAGAAAGTTCCAGTAATTATATGCAATTATACAATGGATAATTACAACTCTAAAATCTAATTGGATAAAGCCAGGTGTACACTATGCATGTTTAAAAGTCCTTTTGTTGCATTTCAGATTATATGATATGACCCCATGACATCTTGGGTAAAAGTCAAAGCAGACTGTACAACATCAACTGTCTTTTAGGCTGTAAGATAGGCCCTGCATCTGTGATGGACATGATGTTGAAAGTGTCTTTTACAACATTAATCAGGTCACTGAAGTGTCTGAAGTCCACATTCCGCACTTTATAACGTGTGTGTTAGCAAATCACCTTTCACAAAGGTGATTTGCATACATTCACCAAATATAACGTGTAGTACTTACATGTTCTGAATATGAAGTTGGACAAAAATTTGATGTTGTTGCTGTAGTAAGCCTGAGCTGGCAAGGCTCCACCCACTTCTGAAAAGGGGGCGGGGAGCAGCAGCTCATTAGCATTTAAAGAGACACGAAAACAGCGTGTTTTTGCTCCCACTCAAATAGGGGCTTTTAAAACATCCTATACTAAATAATATGTGGGGTATTTTGAGCTGAAACTTCACAGACACGTTCTGGGGACACCTGAGACTTATATTACATCTTGTAAAAAAACCCTTTAAAGAAATGCAAATAACGGCAGGTATCCAATGGTCCACAAATATTGGGAAATGACAGATAGTAAGGATTTACTATTTGAGTATCATTTTTTTATTATTATTATTATTATATTCATTTTCTGAACATGTGACCAACACTTTCTTGAGGGGACAACAAAGGAATTAGTTAAAAAATTATTCTGGGGATTCCTGTGAAAGCTGACTGGTTGTAATTCTTTTCATTTTTCTCTCCTCAGAAGAGCAGTCCTGAAGTATGGGTCACTGTAACATTGTTTTTATTATTATAAATGTATTATTATAAATATTACATTACACTTTCAAAGTGAAATGTCCAATAAGTGGCACTAAAAGCTTGTTCAGTTTTGTCGAGTAGTTTGTATCTCGCAATTCTGACTTTATAACTCGCAATTGCGAGTTTATATCGCACAATTCTAAGGAAAAATTCTGAGAGGTAAACGCAATTGCGAGAAATTTCATTTAGAAACTGCAGTGAATTTTTTTTAATTTAGCAAAAATTAAGGTAGAGGCACGTTTTTCCAATGAGCCTGTGTTGGTATGTTGCCTATTTTAAAATGGCTTAGAACAAGTGTTTATATTATTTTGCAACAATAAAAAGTTGGGCTAAAACACCTCAGGGACAACAAAATGGACTACAGGTAAGTTGATCTATATTGATGTAACGTGAAATAAAAATTAAATGATTAAATAAATTAAATGAATGACGCATTAAATGATTCACACCATCAATTTTTTGTTATAGATCTTATTGTGAACAAGTCATTCGTTCATATGTTTCAGTTTCTAAAGATATTTTGACCTCTTAATGTTTAATCAAAATGTCGAAAACGAAAACTCACTCCTGCTGATCTGTCACAACTTCCGTTTCAGCGCAACTTAAATGCGCATTCCTAGTCCATCAGTCTATGCTGCTCCAAAGAAAATAAATGTTAGTCTTCGCAATCTTTGATCAAAACATAAAAGCCTGCTTTTCTGTGAAATTATTTTCCTTTTCCGCTGACGTCTCTTTGGCCTTTTTTTTTCATGTAGGCTCGAAAAAAAATTATGGCCCAGTTATTAGACCTTAGTTCAATTAGGACATGTAAGTAGCTTTTATAAACATGCCTTAGAAAAAAAAAAAAACTGATGTGCATTTTGAAACAAAACAATGGCACTATTTTAAGATATATCAGTGCAAGTTGCTTTCAGTTAAAACAGCTCAAACATGCATTTTAGTCTGGGACAAGCTTAAGCTTTGTCTGTGAAACCGGGGGTATATTTAATATTTATATTGCTGTTATTTGAATCCCAGTTTTGCAAAGTCTTCTTTGACTTTTGGACCCAACTTGATGTCTAAATTTTAACCTAAAATCTTGATGTTGAAAAAGTGAATTTGCATGTTATTTGTCAACTGAACATTTATTGAACATGTTTTTATCATGTTGCAGTGGCTGCTATTTTATAAAAATGTGTCATGCCTAAAAAGATCCCTAAACTGTGGGAAAATAACTGTACTGTATGGCCTCTTTGATGTGTTGCTTCCGTAAATGATTTAAGGACAGACAGAAATAGATCTGACATATAACACAACGGCAGGATCAGTTTACTTGCATTTGTGTGTTTTTGTTAGTCCATATCAGCCACAAACCTAATCCAAACCTGTTTTACTCTTGAGTGTTACCCATACCACCATCCAAATGTCTCTCTCTCCTCCTCTTCTCTTTCCTCTCTTCCTTCTGATAAGACTCTCTCTGGTCTCAGGCCCATTAGCCAATGGCGAAAGGGATAATTGTCATGGAAAAGAGCCGGGCGCGCGTTTGATGTGGACCTCGACTTCCTTTTGATGTAAAAATGTATTCACTGTGATTATCAAGATTATGGCTTCCTCCCCCTCCTCTTCCTCATTCCCTCGCCCTTTCCATCCCTCCATTAAGCTGTAAAGATTAATTGGAAACAGCCTGGTCTGATGGCTGAAGTTGATGCCGTTGTCTTCATGGCTGTCGGGTCACTTAACTCGTGTTTGGGCAGCATATTATCTATTATAATATTAGTGTTTCTTCAACTATGGGCACTTTTTTTCTCTGTGCACCTATGACATAAACTCTCTTAACTCTTTCCCCGCCATTGATGTAAATTTCCGTAATTTATAAGACAGCGCTTCCCAGCCATTGACGGGAATGTCTGTGTTTCCACTGTTACACGGTAGGGGGCGCTATGACACATTTTCTGAAAGAGTACTGAATCTCCTGATCAAATTCGGACACAGTGTGCCAGAAGGGTTGCCACTTTTGCAGTTTGTGCTTGCTGTTTAACTCTTTTACCGCCACTGATGGAAATTTTCGTCATTTATGAGACAAATTTCCAGCTTTCCTTGTTTTCACTGTTATAAGGTAGGGGGCGCTATTACACGTCTTCTGCATGAGTACTGAATCTTCTGATCAAAACACAGGTGAAAAAGAAACAAGTGATATCATATGTAAGCAGATGCATATGTAAAATAACGTGATCATCAACATTAAACAGCATATAAATCCAAACTGACTAATGTTACTGAATGAAAGCTATAGGACTGTGAAGCTTTGAGGTGTTGATGGACTCCACTCCATCTATGTTTTGATCATTGTTCTGAATCCCATCTGGATGTAGTCTTTAACAAACAGCTTTCTGCTCAAAATTTTATGAAACATACCTATATTCAAGTGTTGATATATATTGCATGTTCAGATATTCATTACCAAAATATTCTGGGGGGGCCATGAAAATGTTGTGAAAATTATCAAAAATGCCGGCGGTGGCTGGAAACTTTTAAAAAAATGCTGACGGGGAAAGAGTTAAAACACAATCTGACTACCATTTAAAGGTTTGGGGTCAGTACGATTTTTTGTTAAACAAATTAGTACTTTTATTCAGCATGGGCACATGGATTAAATTGATCAAAAGTAACAGTAAAGACATTTATAATGTTACAAAATATATTTATTTCAAATAAATGCTGTTCTTTTGAACTTTCTATTTATCAAAGAATCCTGAAAAAATGGGTTATGATTGGGAAAATGTATGTATCTACATAGTCTCAGCCTCAGACGTTACGCCCACGGACCACTGGCTGAACAGCTGATGCTTATGGCACACTTAACTAGAAACACTTCAGGAGTTTCGAAGTCGTCATCTGAATTCTACAGGATGTCCATGAGACGTGTGTGTTGTGTTCTTTAACGGTCCACCTGGAAATAAATGCTGTGACGCCAAACTTCGTGGAAGAAGAGCGCCGTCGTGTTTACAACTGTGACAATGAGCGCTTACCAGGTTCAACTAAACGCTGGATTTTCAAAAGTATGTGAAGTTTGTGGCTCCATTGTTGAAGTAAACTTGAACAACGTTCTTGAATGAATAATTTATAGAAGCACGCCAGTCTGTTATTGCAGGGACATCGACTTAAAATTTTCACGGCCCTAAACATGATGCGGAACAAAATGAACTGTGATTGGTTGCGTTACATGTCAGTCAAACGTCCTCTTGGGCGGTCCTTGACCAATCAAAATTGTGATAGAGTCTGGGTTAAGCGAGGTCTGGTTACGCGAGACTAGTATCTACATAACTAATGTAGTCTGGGTATTTTCTTTTTCCTTGTTCATGACTTTTGTTTTTGACTTTATATAATTTGTAATTGGCACTTTATATCACGCAGTTCTGACTTTATAACTCGCAATTGCGCATTTATATCATAGACTGTAAAAAAAAATATGGACGTAGTGTCCGTGACGTCACCCATAGGATTCTGAAGAGCAGTTTTGAAGCGTAAAGTAGGGATGAACTGGCCGTTGCCATCTTGGCGCATCACTCCCGGATAACAGAAAATGGACAAAGATGCGGCACGTGGGCGGAGCTGAGGTGACGCGATGACCAACAGACAGCAGATAAATGGTCACGCCCTTAATTATGCAGAACTTTAAGGCTTTATATAATGTAAACGAATGAGTTATAAAAAAATTCACCCCCCTCACAGTTGTCATGAAGGGCAAAATGAGTAATATAGACCAAAACCACAATTTTTACCAGGCTGTAAACATGTTTTTTTCTGCTGTAAAATTGGGCATTTTAATATGGGGCTCAATGAGATTCTGTCACTTCCGTATTTGCTTCAAGAGAAACTGCGGGAGGTTGCCGCTTGGTTTATGCGCCACTTTATATCATTCAATTCTGAAAAAAAGTTGCAATTACCTTATTAATTTTTATTTCTGTGGCAGAAACAAGCTCCCATACAATATAGAATTTAAAATGAGAAAAAGTAAAAAACATAAACATAATTCTACACCCAACATTAATACTAATTCAAATATGCAGTATCAACAAAATTTAAATAGATCTACATTACAAAAATATATACCATAACATCTAAGCATTAAAGGGGTCATGAACTGCATTTTTTAAATTGTATAATGTTCTCTGTGGTCCACTTATAATATTATCAAGATTTCTACATCCTAATTTAGAAGTAATAGGCTATTTTCTATCCTGTTTTTGACCCTCTCTTTCAAACACTCAGCTTTGATAGGCGTGAAACAATCAAGACTTGGAAGTAAACAACCACTGCTATGATTGGGTAACGGTTTTGCATATTAAAATAATTTTCAACATCCCAGCCGTTGCACGTCAAGTTGAAAAAAATCTTTTTACATAGTTGAACATCATGAAACATTGATGCATATTACATAATTGACAAAGGATGACTTACTGTGTTTCATGTAAATGGAATTTGACCCCTTCCCCAGCTTCACTGTATGGTAAATTTACAGTATATGCTATTTGTGCAGCAGCAGTAGGTCTTACATGCTCACAGCAGCGTGTTTGTGTATGTATTGGCAGTAGCTAGTCTCTTTACTTCTACAATCTTTCTTTGGTGTATATACCAGTATCTAAAGCTGAAGTCATGGGGTTTAAAGGCAGCAAATTAAGAATATGTGTGAGAGTTGGCAAGTGTATTTATCTGAGGTGCCTAGCCATATAAGCACGTTTGTGTCAGGGTGTTTACTGTTATATGCGTGTTTGTGTTGGACATGCGCTTGTGTGTTTTGGTTCAGCGTGCGTGTTGGCAAGTGTGTGTATGACAGTGTGTGAGTGAGGCCTGTTTTCATTGGATGCATGGATGGATTTTATTTTACATCTCTGTCTGTGAATGTGTGATTAGTGACAGTCATCACAATGACTCATTTTATCTCTGCTTTTGCATTTCTTCACAGAAATCTGAGCAACAATCGTATCCGTGTCCTGACAAATGGCTCTTTCACCGGCTTGTACTCCCTCGAGAAGCTGTAAGTAAATCTCTTTCTCGCCATCATCTTCATCACCATTGCAAGGCTTAGTGGTGTCTTTCATGTGTGCATTTCTAGGGATGGGCATTTCGAGTCATTTCAGAGTACTAAAACATTCAAATGAGTAACCAATTACTCAACAAATAATATGTAACATCACCAATAACATTCGAAATAATGTAACAACATATAAAAACACAGAAGTTTGGATTTGGTCTTTTTTTTTTTTTATTATAAATATATATATATTTTTTAAATGCAGTGGAATGCAAAAACATACATTCTGTGTGAACAGAATTCTAAGTGTCTGGGTTTGTTTCCTCTCTGCTTAAAGGGTTAGTTCACCCAAAAATGAAAATTACCCCATGAATTACTCACCCTCAAGCCATCCTAGGTGTATATGACATTCTTCTTTCAGACGAATACAATCAGAGTTATATTAAAAAATGTCCTGGCTCTCCCAAGCATTATAATGGCAGTGAATGGCAGCCCAAAATTTGAAGCCCAAAAAACTGGTGTCCATCCATTATAAAAGTAATCCATATGGCTCTGGGGGATTAATAAAGGCCTTCTAAAGCGAATTGATGGGTTTGTGTTAGAAAAATATCCATATTTAAAACTTTATAAAGTAAAATATCTAGCTTCCGGCGGACCGCCTTCTGTATTCAACTTGTGCAGAAAGTGTAACGCCTCTCGCAGTTCAAACGCTTACGCTACGTCCGACGTCATACAGCGCGCCAGTTACGTTTTTTCCGAATACGGAAGGCAGTCTGCCGGAAGCTAGATATTTTACTTTATAACGTGTTAAATATGAATATTTTTCTTACACAAACCCATCGGTTCGCTTCAGAAGGCCTTTATTAACCCCCTGGAGCCGTGTGGAGTACTTTTATAATGGATGGATGCACTTTTTTGGGCTTCAAATTTTGGGGATATAAAGATTGTTCACCCAGAAATTTTGTCATTACTTACCCAAAAGAAGATATTTTAAAGAATGTTGGTAACCAGACAGTTGACGGCACCCATTGATTTCCATAGTAGGAAAAAAAGTCAATGGCTACCGTCAACTGTCTGGTTACCGACATTCTTTTATGTTCAACAGAAGAAAGAAACTCGCACAGGTTTGGAACAAAATGAAGGCAAGTAAATGATGACAAAATTTTCATTTTTGGGTGAACTTTCCCTTTAAATACAATAAAGAACAAGTCCAAATTATTGTGATAACAACATTTTACTTTAATTTGAACCAGAATGTTCCTGAATATTGAAGTTAACGCTGCCAGAGAGCTGTTTGCTGCTATCTGTGAGTGTGATGCTACAGTAGGGAGGATGAGCCGGTACGCGTGATTATCACAGAAGTCTAGAGGAAAGAGTCTCATTACACCCCCATATATCACTCTGTGAAAAACTGCTCAGTCTGGAGAGATAATAGAGGAGGAGGAGAGGAGGCTGCCAGGGATTGGAGGAAGATATATGTTCTGTTGCTGACTGACCTGCAGAATTTGTGTGTGATACTGACAGCTAGGCTATATTATTTTCTAATAAAATGGGTTTTATGGGCCGCTTCACACAGAATGCGTTTTTACTGTTAAAAACACGAGGTCTGTGGAATGATAAAAAAGCTCAAGGTCTAGAGACAGGTGTTTTAGATGGTGCATTTTTTAACTTGAGCACCCCGTTTTTAGAATGCCGTGTCAAGCGCGAGACTCTGCAAAAGACGCGAGTTGTGACATTGAAAAACAATGGAAACGGCGCAGTGGAATGAAAAAATGCATTCTGTGTGAAGCCTGAATATATAAAAATGGTGACATGGCTAAATGGCAAAAAACATAATACCGTATTATTATTTTTAGTAGACTAAAACATGTTTTATAATTCTAAATATATATTTTTTTATTGTGAGAGTGTGCGTGTATGAGGTCATTAGTGTGTGCACGTGCGTGTACTCGTGTTCATGTGTGCATGTGTGCAGTGATTAGCCATGTGTGTGTAAGACAGGGCTGCTCTCTGTATGTAGGTGTTTTGTTTGGGGTAAAAGGATCTGATTTGCTTGTTTTTGCAAGTGCAGACAAGACCCTCGGGGAGCTGCGGGGGGCAAAGGTCAGAGAAACTGGAGCCGTGACCGCAAACAGGCACTCGTACCTGGAATTGTAGTTAAATAATGGGGGATGGGGGTAGGGGTGTTTTAACTACAGATGTTAACCCTCTATTAGTAACACATCATTTCCTTTCACTTTATTGGAAATCTTTAACAAAATCAATTGTATTCTGCTGTTTTTGAGCCACATTTTTCACAATTTTCTCTTTCCTTGTTTCTCATGCTGATGTGCTTTATATAATTCAGTTTCATTATAGCTCTAATACATCAGGTTTTTTCTGCATCATTGGTCAGTCATTAGATGTAGATTTTTAGATTATTGATTAACATTGTCTAATGCTGGGTTCAGACTACGATAGTCAGTGTCAGTGACAAGAAACATGTCAAACTACATGTTGCTTCCTGACCAATCATCGCTTGCTGTCTTTAACGACATGATGTCATTGAGAAGGTGGAACTAGCGACATAAACAAACAATGGCTACTAAGGCGACTTGTTTTTTGTACTGGCTTGTCGTCAGAAAAGCCCCCCCCAAAAAAGAATCCCACCTAGCAGCACCAATACCATTGTCATAATGTCATGTTGGAAAGCTGTGTACGGAAGAGCTTCTATGCTGCTATTGGTCAACGTCACAGATGTGACAGAGCCTGTCGCGGAGGACTAGTCTTTCTGTCAGAACTTTGTGAAGCGCCCAGAAATGGCGTCTGTTCCATCCACTGTGACACGCTATACGAGATAAAACTATTGATTCTTGCGTCCCGATGCCTGTTGTCTTTTATGAGTCACCGTGACATCCTAATGCCGAGTTCACACCGCACGATTTTAGGCACGATTTTAGGCGCGATTTTCACTCACCGACAGGTTTTGTGAAATCGCAGACAAATGCCCGAAATCATAGGCAAATCGGTGCTCGTTCACAGAGTGTGAATTGTCAAAGACACAATCTGAGAGAATTGTAGATGAGTCGCAGACGGCCGTGATTTGGTATGCTAAATATCTGGACCTGTTGACGATTCTAAATCCTGCTGTGTGAAATGTGTTCCGACTGAAAATTACATCGCTGATGACCTACAGCCAATGAGAGAGCAAGATACAGGGCAGCAGGAAGTTCGGGGAGGAGTTATAGACCAGAATATCAGTATTTTAATAGATATATTTACAATTATATCAAACAGAAACAAAGCACAAACATTTTCTTGACCAGCCGCAACAGCAGCACATTGCAAAAATATTTATTTACCTCCAACTCTCTTTGCAGAACACACAATCCTTGCTCCTTGCGTCTCCCCAACCATTTCCTCCTCCATAATCCTTTTTGCTGCAAATCAGCGCATAGACGCAAGCTTCTTGCGGGCTATTATTTTTAATAACAATTCCATTCTCGCATGAGAACTCCGGTCTCAAGCACGCATGATCTTGTGTTATTTCCTCATCACTTCTCGCATGCTTTTGGTTGTGAAAAGAACAGTGATCCGATGACTTTAAAAAATCGTGCAGTTTGAACTCGGCATAAGTCAAACGGACTATGCCAAAATTGGGCTGATATTGTGTAGTCCGAACCGGGCATAACAGTTCTTTTGAGGATTAAGATTAGTAAAATCAATAACCTTATGGAATTTCTGTACCATGACAGCAATTTCCTCATTTCAATTTTTACATGTAACATATGTTACAAGGACACTGTAAAATAAAGTGTTACCCAAACTAGCATACTATAGAGTTAAAAGTGTGCAAGGAACTGACATACACATACCATGTACTTATAATATTTGTACCCGCAAAACTGGAAACACATTCCTTATGCAGTTGGTCTGTAGTAAAAAATGGTATGGCATATGGTACGTTAAGAAAACCATGTAGCTTTACAGCTCTTTGGGTCTCCTTTTTAGGAAGCCCAATATATCCGTGGCTACTACAATTCTAATGCTGCATTCCATTCAAAGTCTGATGTGGTATATATTTCCTTAGTAGATATCAACGACTTCCCTTTGTGAAGACATTCCCTTGCCAGACATTCTTAGGATGTTGTATAAAGAAACAAATTGCAATGCGATCATTTGCTTTGCAGGTGCTTGATCGTCAACAAAGATCTCCTAGCAACCAAACTGCAGAGTATAAATGATGGTATGCAGTACTAGCATTTGTTTTGCAGATGTATGATTATGAACAGAATAGTTCGTTTACTGGGTTTTACACACCTGTCTCAGCAAACAGGTATTATCATCATGTAGGCTAACGCAAGAGCTTTGACTGGTCTATACGTCATCCCATGTTTGTGTGACATTATACATCCACATTTCTGAATGAGAAAACTGAACTGGTTTCAAATATGATTTCAATTTTCCAGGTAGGAGATTCTAAGTTAATTAGAACACAGCATGATATATCATGTCATACAATCCCTTGTGAAAAAGAAGAGTGTTTAATATAAATTAATTTGCACTTGTAGTGTTCTTAAAATCTTAAAAGTATGTGCAGATAATATCAATGAAATAAAAGGCCACTTAAGTATACTTAAAGAGAGTACACTTTCATGACTGTTTCTTAACTCACTTAAGTACACTTTCTAAAAATGTCAAATTAAAACTTTTACTTTAAAGTACATTATTTTACAAAGAAGTTGTCACAATCACCAGTGAGAGTGCCCCGTGGTTACCACCAGAGGGCACTCCACCCCGGACTGTCACTCCATCAAAGACTACATTACCCATAACCCTTTGCCCGGACTCATCATCACTCATTGTTTACACCTGTGTCTCATTTACCTTATTACCTCTGCCTATATCTAGCCTGTTCACCCTGTCATTCTTTGCTAAGTCTTGTTTAGTGTAACAACTGCAATTCTGAGCGCTCTTCCTGGTTTCTTGTGTCTTGTGTCTTGTCTCTTGGTCTTGGATTATTTGCCTGTTTCGTGGATTACCCTTTTGCCTGTCTCTCCTGCCTTGTTTGCCTGTTTGGACTGCTTTTGTTATGGACTCAATAATCTGCTCAAAGAGCATGTGATCTGTAATGGTCCTCGAGGGTCACTCACTGAGTTTTTGGACTTTACATTATTCTATGTTGGTTCACCCTTTACTGTGGGGGAGGTTCAGGAGGAAGCTACCCCTAAACCTTTTTGGGAGCCTGTGTCTTTGGACAAAATGGCTGCCAAACCGGTGTCTTCGGACAAGATGGCCGCCGAGCCGGTGTCTTTGGACAAGATGGCCGCCGAGCCTGTGTTGAGTCCAGAGCCTCGTCCCGTCATGGCTGCCAGTCCAGAGTCTCGTCCCAGCATGTCCGCCTTCCAGAGCCCAGTGACGTCCCCTGTCTCCTTCCAGAGCCCAGTGACGTCCCCTGTCTCCTTCCAGACCCAAATGACGTTCCCTGTCTCCATCCAGAGCCCAGAAATGGCTCCAGCCACTGACCAGACCACCACCTCCTGACTCCGCCTCCTGTCACGAGTCCAGAGAGGGCTCCGCCTCCTGTCACGAGTCCAGAGAGGGCTCCGCCTCCTGTCACGAGTCCAGAGAGGGCTCCGCCTCCTGTCACGAGTCCAGAGAGGGCTCCGCCTCCTGTCACGAGTCCAGAGAGGGCTCCGCCTCCTGTCACGAGTCCAGAGAGGGCTCCGCCTCCTGTCACGAGTCCAGAGAGGGCTCCGCCTCCTGTCACGAGTCCAGAGAGGGCTCCGCCTCCTGTCACGAGTCCAGAGAGGGCTCCGCTCCCTGAACTGTGTGAGCCGCCCCCCGGTTCCGCCTCCGCTCCACCTCCCTCCTGGACAGTTTAGGAGCATCTGGAAGCCGCTCCTAACAGAAGTACACTTATTTTGATGTGTTGACTAACATACTGTTCATACACATGTTTGGATTGATCAGCCGATTGCATTTAATACAAATGTAATCAAATTAATTTTCATTTAATTGCAATTAAGTGTCTAAAAACAATACATTCAGTCCTGCACCTATATTTTCCTAAATGTATATTCTTTTTGTAGTACGTCTTTTAAAAAGTATGCTAAAGTGTACTTTTTCACAAGGTAAAGGTTAAAACACGGATAAATCAGTTTAGTTTTCTCATGAAAACATGATTACAGTTGATTGTATACTTTGTAACTTTTTCCAGCCTGCCCTGGGCCTCAACCTCCTGTGGAGTGACAGGTCTCCGTGATCTGTACTCATCCCATTGTTACACAGTTTATTCTTGTTTTAATACAATGGCTTGGTGTGTGCACATATCTCTGTTCATTGTTTCCAGCTTGTATGAGTGTAGCGTAACATGCTGCCGGGAGCTTCTCTTATCTGTGGAGCAGTCATCCTAGGACAGGATGATCTTACTGCTCTCTCTACTACCAAAAAACTGCTGCCTTCATCATATTCATGTTTAGGAGTGTTGTTATATTAATATCAATAACAGATCTGACTACTGATACATTCACTGCAACTTTCCACTTTTTCCTCGCTCTCTCAATTCAAAGGGTGTGTTTATCAGCAAAGCTGTATTTCACTGAAGTGATGTCAAAGCATTCTTTATCATGACACATATGTTATCAATATGACAGCACTTTGTCTTTTTGTCTGGCTGTGTTTTCCTCATCCCATGTGTTGTGTGCTGTACATCCTATTATGGAAGTTTCTCTCAAACTCTTCTGGCATCGCTTCAAGGCTCTAAATATTTTCTAAACAGCCATCTCTACCTCTCTGTCTTTTTCTTTCTCTCTGTATACTCTCTCTCTATATATATATATATATATGCTCTTAAGATGTGTATTCCTGTAAAATCACACATAACAGAGTGAAACATTGGGAAAGAATCCTCCAGATTGTTTAATTCAATTCAGAAGTGTCAAACCCATTTTACGTCACAGGCCAGATTTTATTTGTTAAACCTTGGTGTACTCATGGACAGCATTTGCACAATACGTGCTCCTCTGGAGCTTATAAAGTCCTAAATCATCTGTTTTAATAACTTGTATTGGGGTAAAACAACATGCAGTCTGCAAGCAATCACACCATTACTGCATAGCACAAGCTGATTGGCTTCTGGTGATGCTGCAGCCAATGAGATTGCTTGCTCAACATTTAAATAGTCTGGTTCAGTGTTCACTGTAAGCTAGTCTTGCAGCACGCTATCAAAGTTCCTCTGAATCCCTCCACCTCCCCCAGCTCCACCTGCTTAGATCTGCTAAGGATATATGTATGTATATTTATGCAGCAGCAACATATCTTACAGAGCAGTGTGTCTGTGTATCTATTAGCAGTAGCGAGACATACATAAATACACATTGACTAAGGACAAGACGAGGGACACCTGTGAACACTGATTACCCAATAAACCAATGATATGACAACAGACATGAGGGCATGGGAATCACATGACAAAAACCAGGAAGTGCATGGCAAACTAGAAACAGACAGTGAACATGGCAAACTTAGAAACAGACAGGGAACATGGCAAACTCAAAACATGAACATGAAACATGAAACCAAAACACCCTCTATGGGCGGCCCCAGACGCCCAAACAAAACCACAACACCCACAAAAGTCTAGGGGGGTGGTCATGGGGGAGGGACGGCGGACACAGACCCTGGCATGGCTTGGACGGGCCTGGGAGCGTGGGCGGACCTGGACCATGAGGCGTGGGCGGAACTGGACCATGAGGCGTGGGCGTGGGTGGACCTGGAACATGAGGCGTGGGCATGGGTGGACCTGGACCATGAGGTGTGGGCATGGGCGGACCTGGACCATGAGGCGTGGGCGGGGGCGTGGGCGTGGGCGTGGGCGTGGGCGTACCTGGACTGTGAAGCGTGGGCGGACCTGGGCCGTGAAGCGTGGGTGGACCTGGACCGTGAGGCGTGGGCGGACCTGGACCGTGAAGCGTGGCCTTCCAGGCCTTCATAGGGTATTCACTGCCCCCCCCCCCCCCCAAATTCTTTTGGGCAGGACTATGGGGTCATGGCCAGGAGTCCTTTCTGGACGCTGGTCTGGGGCTGGAGCCCCCTCAGGACGCAGGTCTGGGGATGGAGCCCCCTCAGGACGCTGGTCTGGGGCTGGAGCCACCTCAGGATGCTGGTCTGGGGCTGGAGCCACCTCAGGACGCTGGTCTGGGGCATGACCCTGGGCGTGGACAGGAGATATGGCCTGGCTCTGGACGTGGACATGAGACAGGGCTTGGCTCTGGACGTGCACAGTAGACATGGCTTGGCTCTGGACGTGGACAGGAGACATGGCTTGGCTCTGGAAGTGGACAGGGAACGTGGCTTGGCTCTGGACGTGGACCGGACTCTCTGGGGTGGAAGGTACTGTGGGATGGCGGGGCTCCTCCTCCGCCAATCCCACAGTAAAAGATGAGCCACTCAAACGAAGGGCATGGTCGATGTACTGGGCCAGGGTCCACACCACAGTGCTCTCAGGCATCAAATACCTTAAAAAGTCATTGAGACCATTAAGGAACATGCCCTTGAGGGCAGCATCATTAAAGTCCACCTGGCAGCACAGTCCACAGAAGTCCTGAACATAATGCTCAATGGCATGATTGCCTTGACGAAGGCGAAGCAGAGAAACTGCTGGGTCCATTGTTAGAGGGTCTGATATTCTGTAACGTTAGTCCACTGGAGGCGAGTTTTCTGAACCCAAGTGCAGTCTTTATTAAACTCAAAGACTCAAAACATAAATCAAAAATGCAAAACATACTACAAAGACTTAGCTTGGCAAGACTTGACTTGACTTGACTTGACTTGACTAGAAACATAGACAGTGAACATGGCAAACTTAGAAACATGAACATGAAACATAACCAAAACACCCTGTGACAATAAATCACAATAAGGGGGGGCTTACCGATAGGTCAATTGGATTTTGAAGGCAACTTCCAATTTTCCAAATAATGAAAGTGTTTGTATCTTTAATAATTAAGTTGCACATTTGTTGTTAGTAAAAATATGTGCTACGCAAACATTATTATCATTTTCTATACAGTGAAAATGCATAGTTATGCATAACTGTTATTTTTTAAAATGTAATTTATTACTGTGATGGCAATGCTGAATTTTCAGCATTATTTGAATATGTGGATTTGGTGCTCAGGAAACACTTATTATTATCATTGTTAAAAACAGCTGTGCTATTTTTATATTTTTTTCAGGATTGTTTAAATAGAAAGTTTAAAAGAACAGCATTTATATGAAATAGAAAGCTTTTGTAGCCTTATGTTTTTGATCCATTGAATGCATTCTTGCTGATTTTTTATTTTTATGTATTTTTATGTTGTTGTCACTGTGCCATGAGTGAATTATTTATTATATTACGTCTGTCACTTTAACTTACCTAAGAGAATATATATCAGCTCTTTTAAAATGCAGAAATTTGATATAAGATATAAAACATAGATAGAATACATAGATTGTTATATAAACAAACAAACACAATGCAAAGTTCCTCCCCAGTTTAACCATGACCATTACGTAAACTGCAAAAACAGGTCATGCGGAACATGTCACAGTTATGACATACTAGCACAAGACCAACCATGTTTATACATCAGTGCTGCAGCTAATACGTGGACTTGAGGAAAAATTTGAAATATAATGACAGATTATTGTTGTTGAATCTCCTTTATCATAATGTGCCTACTTGACCTTCAATCACGCATTTCTCAGGTGAGATAGGATTAGCATGTTCTCTTTGAAGTTATCATATTCTTAGATATTATTAAATTAATTTTCTTCAGTATATGCCTCTATAAGGACCACAGTGTGGTAGTATTACAGTAGTGCCAGAGGGCAGAAGGAGAGGCCGGTGTTGGTTCTCTGGTAGCTCCTCACACAGTCCTCCCTTTCATTAAAGCAGACCTCCTCAAAGAAAAGAAGTCCTTCATAGCTCGCCAAACCACCCAATGAGAGCGATGTTTAGCCATGTTTGTTTTATACCCTTATAGAACACAGCGGGCTGCTGTAGGATGTCGTGAAGGCCACATGTTAGCGTGCGCGTGTGTAAGTGTGTCTTTGTGTTGCCTTGGCTTTCATTCACATACTCACAAGCACGTTATATGAAAAGAGCAATTTTCACCTGAACCTAGCCAAACCCACGTTTTTTCCCTTGATCTACTAAATTAAATTTTCCACCCAGTGCCGCCCCTTAAAACGGCACACAGCCACATATATACGTACACACACACATCCTGTAATGAGGCTGGCCCCTGCTAACGAGCGGCGACTCTAACGAGTGTGTGAAAAGATCACAGCGGTCTGTCCAGCACTGATTTGAGCAGAGCTAATGAGAATAATGAGAGAGAGAGAATGAAGATTTACAGGCTGATAGAGTGAACAGGATGGCAAAAAGTAGAAGCAAAATGTGGTTTCATATAGAGAATGAGAGAAAGACAAAGAGATAGACTTTGACCCTGTCACAACATGAAAGGCTAGATGGATGGATATATATATATATATATATATATATATATATATATATATATATATATATATATATGATAAATGGATGAAAGGATGGATGGATATAATAAATGGATGGAAAATGTCAGTAGCTCCGGATCCAAAAATCTTTGTTTTGTAGCCTGATTTATACAGAATATGGAAATATATAGGAGCAAAATGTTCATGTGCACCATTGCAACACACTACTAAAATATAGAAATCATCCGAAAATTATCATACAGGATGATTTGCGGTAGAGGCTATGCAATCTCGACTTGCTACGGGGACCAGGCGTCCAGTCCTCGGCGTTATCTAATGCCGTTGCCCGGGGAAGGGGATATGGAAAGCTGTGCGCAAGAAGACGGAATCGTGGCAAGCAGGCAGGAGCCTGAGCTAGGCTAAAAACAAACCCTAGCCGGTTGGCTCTCCCGTCCATCCAGCTGGCAGATGTTCTTACTGACATCTTCAACATCTCTCTGAGTAGTGTCATTGTTAAAACCTGCTTCAAGTCCACCACTATTATCCCCATGCCAAAGAAGTCTTCCGTCCCGTGGCACTCACACCTATCGTCAAGAAGTGCTTAGAGCGGCTTATCACGAGGCATTTCAAGACCCTGCTGCCCCCCTCACTGGACCCGCTGCGGTTTGCATATCGTCCAAACTGCTCCACTCATAAGGACACCTACACCTACATTTGAATGCCGTTCATAGACAACTCAGCATTCAACAACAACAACAACAGTTATTTATAAAGCACATTTAAACACAATATCGATTGATCCAAAGTGCTGTACAAAGTACAAAGCAGATCTACACAAAAATAATTACAGGTTTCCAAATGCTAAAGAATAAAAATACGATCTAAAAATCAACTCTAAATTTAATGGGAAGCCAGTGAAGAGATGCTAAAATAGGGGAGATGTGGTCCCTCTTTTTAGACGCAGTCAGAAGTCTTGCAGCCACATTTTGAACAACTTGCAATCGTGATAATAAAGACTGAGGGAGACCAGAAAAAAGAGAGTTTTCTATAATCTAATCATGTTACAAGAGCATGAATCACAACTTCTAAATCTTTGCTTGAAAGGAGATGATGCTTGCAATAGATCTTAAATGGAAAAAGCTTCCTCTAATAACAGCACTAATTTGTTTATCAAAAAATAGTGAAGAGTCAAAGATCACTCCAAGATTTTTCATTTGTTGAAAGAGGACCTAACTGGGCTTCCAGAGCAGGATAGGAATTTGCAGGACAACCTAGAATTAAAACCTGTTTTATCCTCATTTAGCTGCAAAAAATTATTTGCCATCCACCTCTTGATATCATTTACACATTTCAGTTACACATTACGTACATTACACATTACACATTCAACATCATCATCCCTCAGCACCTGAACGGGAAGCTGAGACTGCTAGGCCTGAACACCTCCTTCTGCAACTGGATCTTGGACTTTTTTAATTGGGAGACCTCAGTCAGTCCGGATCGGGAACAGCACCCCCACACTGAGCACTGGGCCCCCCCCCAGGACTGTGCTCAGTCCCCTCCTGTTCACCCTGCTGACTCACAACTGTGCAGCAGTGCACAGCACTAACCACATCATTAAGTTCACCAATGTCAAGACCGTGGTGGTCAGCAAGAACGATGAGTCAGCATAGGAAGTGCAGATGCTAAACAAAGCACAAAGCAAAAGAGATGGTTGTTGACCACTCTCAACTGTACATCAACGACTCCCCCAGTGGAGATCATCAATAACACAAAAGTCCACCTGACGGAGAACTTCACCTTGTCCCTCAACACCAGCTCCATAACGAATAAAGCCCAGCAGCATATCTACTTTTTGAGAAAGATGAGGAAGGCCCAGCTCCCACCACCCTAGAGCATCCTGAGTAGCTGCATCACTATCTGGTTTTGAAATTACACCGTCTCGGAGTGAATACAGCAGAGAAGATCATCGGGGTCACCCTCCGTCATACACATTTAGACCACACGCTGCATCCGAAAAGCCACCAGCACTCTTCACCCTCCTGCCATCTGGAAAAAGGTACCAAAGCATTCGTGCCTTCACATCCAGACTGTGTAACAATTTCTTCCCACAAGCCATTCGACTCCTCAATACAAAAGGTTTGGACTAACACACACACCTATCTTTGTGGGGACTCTCAATAGAAGGTAATGTAATGGTTTTTATACTGTACAAACTGTATATACTATCCCCTTACACCAACCCTACCCCTAAACGTACCCATCACAGAAAACGTTCTGCATTTTTACATAAAAAAAAAAAAAAAAAAACTAATTTCTGTATGATTTATAAGCTTGTTTCCTCATGGGGACCTCAATTTAGGTCCCCACAGTGACACAAGTCCCCATGAGTCTGTGTGCATTTAGGTTGTCCCCACCGGGGTAGAAAAACATGTACACACACACACCCAGTGACCACCCACAGTGAAACTTTTGCACGAAAAACTTTGCTGAAAAACTACAATGTTTACATGTAGTGTATTTATTATTATATATACAATTTATTTGCACAAAAATACTTTACTGTACTTGTCGGCGCTGCACTGACACTGTGTTCGTAATATCTTGTGTTGTTTGCTCACACGCACTTTATGTAGTATCCGTAGTTAGTTTTGTATCTTGCGCCATTTCATGTTTATTTATGACAATAAAAAAGCCACTTGACTTGACATGAAGAATAGATAGATAGACAGACAGATAACCTTAATAGATGTAACCTTAATGAGAATAGATTTCTTTCAAGCAGTACTTGCCATCCAAAGTTAAGAAAACATACTAGTTTATTGAGAGTGTCTGAACAGGATCAAAATGAAAATAGTGTCCCAACTCCCAACCCTCTCAATTTAACGTGGGTTCATTATGCTGTGTTTGGAATTAAGACTAACATTGTTTCCAATGTAGGTAAGGATATGACATTATCCAGAGTAGGAGAGCAGTGTGTGTGTGTGTGTGTGTGCTGGTCACTGCTAAACTCACGGCCCTCTCATAAAATATGAAGTGTAATGGTAGTGGCAGTGAATTTAACCATCTTTTTCCCTAATAAACAAAGCTAGAGAAAGACAGATGTGGATTCAATCAGCTTCTTATGTGATTAAAAGTCCAACAATCCTGCATTGATTGATTTTACTCCTATAATCTAACATCCCTTGTGAAAAAGAAGTGTGCTTAATTGTACTGAATGTGCACTTGTGGTGTACTTCAAATCTTAAAAGTATTTAAAGGGGTCATGAACTGCGTTATTTTATTGTTTTATGATGTTTCCTGGGGTGCACTTATAATGTTAGAATGCTTTTTACATCAAAATTTTTCATAATTTATAAATAAAAGGCATTTTTCCTACCCTGATTTTAGCCTTCTGCTCTGAACGCTCTGTTTTAAGGGACGTGTCTGCTGTGAGACTCCAGTGTAAACACCCACTGCTGTGATTGGCTAACGTCTTTGCATTTGAAATAGTATTACTCCCTCTTTAAGCGTTTTTACAATTACAGCTCTCATGGTTAACTAATCGTGAAAAGTGTTGCATTACATTTAGATCTATGGCATTATATTTAGATCTATGGCATTATATTTAGATCTATGGCATTATATTAAGATTGTGGCATGAAAGGTTGCAGTGATGATCATTGTAGCCGATCACACACATCTGAGTGCATGAAAGCAGCGATCTCGTCATTGCAAATCAGTTTCTGTACACTAACGAATGCTTTCATCTTCACTAACAGTGCAAGCGTGATATAGTTAAGAGATTCATTGAATAAAACGGGAGTCACTGATAAACTCTCTGTTTGATTGACAGCTGCAGCGCGTGCTGCTCCAACGATTGCAAAGGGAGCTTTCTTTGATCGCTTTCTTTATAGAATTTAATCTGTTAAATAACAGGTTATTTTCATCCTACTAGAAGAAACAACGCAAGTTGATGTTTAGTCACTGGTCTGATTTACTGACACACAGTCAAAGAACATCTGACTACATGAATCATCACTTTCATTTCAGATCAGGCATTAGAATGAACACAGTTACTTACATGTTGCATTACTGTTGAACCCAGGCACTGCACAATATTTTGTAATCCTCATCGGCATGTTTATTGCTTTGTAGCTCGATGGTTTAACACTAGGCCTATGTTACATGCGCAAATCGGTGGGCGGGGCTAAACAGGCAGTGATGAAGTAGGCGTTGATATTCTTCTGCTGAGGCGGTGCTTGCCTCCCTTTGACGTCATAGATCCCCACTTTGAAAAACCTGTCGTTTGCTGGGCCTGGTGTCTATAAAAGCTTTTCTTTGACTAACAAGGAAGTTTTCAGCTCTGAAACTTACAGGATATTCTTATATTAACATGACCTTTTATATATCAAAAGCTCAAGGGAAAGTTGATTTCTCAATTCATCACTCCTTTAAAAAAAACTGTACTTGTAAATAATATAATATTAATGAAATAAATGACCAATTAAGTGCACTGTTATGACTGTTTCTTCTTAACTTTTAAAAGTGCACTTTGTAATATTGTTAAATTAAAAGTTTTTCATTAGTAATATATTTTATATAATTGTTTTTATAATCATGCTTTAAAGTGTACATTTTAATGTGTAAACTAACCTTTTAAAGCACATTTAAAGTATTTGATTATCATTTTAACTGTAGTGTTTTATTTGATATTACGCGTAAAGTTAATATATTTTACTAAAATGTACTAAATCGCAACATCATTATTACAAATGTGCAATTACAAATATATTTAACTAAATGACATACAAATTACATTCAATTTTATTTTAGTTTACCATTAATGTTTGCCAGTACATTCAGCAGTACACTAAAGACAATAATAACAAAAAAAAAAACAATAATCTTAACTTCAACTAATTGCATTTAATATAAATTAAACACTTAATTTAAACACTTAATTGCATGTTAATTGCAATTGAATTAAAATGTATTATGGTTTATATTTATATAAACCATAATACATTTGAACTCAATCGCAATTAACATGCAATTAAGTGTCTCAAAACTTTACATTCAGTTCACACTTAAGTATATTATTTTAAGTATATCATATTTGTTTTAAGTACTCTATTTATAAAAGTATGCTAAAGTTTACTTCTTTTTTACAAGGGTATTTTTGAGTTAAAAAGGTACTCACTGAGAAAAGAAGTACTGTAGGGCAGACTTGATTTTATCTATAAGGAATTGATTGAATTGTAAAAAGAAGAATGTTTCTTAAAACTGAAAAAAAACAAAAACATTTTAGTTGTAATATCATATTTGAAATTTGACAAGTTTCACTAGACTTGATTTGACTGGACTAGTGTTTACTCAAAACTCTTCAAAACTCCTCCACAGCACAACAACAGTCCAAGTTCATTTCTAGTTCTTGTTGAGATGTTGAGCCAATGAACACGCCTAACAGCAGGGACCGAATATTCAGTTGCTAGAGTTATCTCAGGCTTCATATCCAGTAGCGACATGGTGAAGAAAGTGTTAAAAGTGCGGGACAGAGCAGGAACAGAGGAGTGTGTGAGGAAGAAGAAGGGGGGGGGGGGGGGGGGGGGGGGGGCAGACCGCTGGGGTTGATAGACTCCAGATGTGACTATTAGATAAACTCAAGGCAAGGGGTGTGTTTGTGAGTGTGTATATGTGTGCTAGTGTGGGTGTGTTTATGTTGCTAGTGGGACCCGATAGCGTCTGGGCTTTTCACGAAAAGGAAAACCAGGATGGAGTGAGAAATAGGTGAAAAAGCAGACGAGAGTCGTTTTGGGCATTTTCACCGTGTCTGAGAAATGCACAGCTGAGCTGAATTAACAACTTGAGTTTTTTTGTATTTGCTCTCAGTTGCCTTCTTTCACGTCTACAAGAAATCCTTTTCATTTTGCCCTCCTAAAACCCAGACTGACTCGATCTCAAAGTCCACCCACATGCAGCAGTGTTCACACATAGCCGGTCATTGTCCGCCGTCCATTCACTCATATTGTGCTCTGTGCTGTCAGACAGCTGTTTCTTTGTACTCACACTGGCCTAATGACAGTGCTTCAGTGCTGTAACCTTAAAGTATTGTGTGCCGGCCCAACACGCAGAACTTTCGCTTGATAATTGTATCTTTTCCAACATATTAATGGTTGGGCTTATGGAAATTGCAGCAAAATTTCTATAATAAAGTTCTGCAGTCTTCCAGTCAGGTTCCGGAAGTAAAAGTCCCATTTATTTTCTCCATAGGGGATTTTAAATTATAAAGCTTCAAAGATAGACCTACTGTGAGCTACGAGATTGTTAATTAATGGTATATGTTTATTTAATAATTGTGCTTAACAGCAAAATTCCAGGTCAAAATCTGAATTACCAATAATTCTGCAAAGAAATCTCTACCAATCAGAGGTGAGCAAATTGTGCAGAAATAGAACTCATTCAGTGCTCGCTTACTCCCATGAAGCACTGCAAATTGTGTAATAGTGTCAGTCTCCCCACTCTCTTAAAATACTTATGTTTTTGCATATATAAGCATGTTTTGAAATTATCTTAAAATATGTTGTTTCTATGTATACTCTTGTGAAAAAAAGTTGCGTAATTGTATTGAATGTGCACTTGTAGGCCTATAGTTCAAATATTATTTTAAAGGCACAGTAAGCGATTTCTGAGAAACGCTGTTGAAAGTGGGAGCGCCACAACACTTTTAGCCAATCAGCAGTAGGGGGCGTGTCCACTCATGAAGGGGGAGGAGAGAGAGTGAGCAAGAGGGAGATTTGAAGAAAGACTGTAGAAAGAGAGATGGCTGAGTGACACTACAAAAAAAGAAAAGGTCAGAGGAATATCACTGGAAAATGATCGGGCAAAAGCTTTAGGACCCGCGTTAATGTTAGAAAAGCTTTCCAGCGCTGGAGACACCTAAAAGGGAAAGGCCTGAAAACGAACGCCGAGGTTGCGTTGTTTCTGTTCCTACGTGAGTAACATTGGTTTTGCTATGTTTCACAGAACCAAGATATGTTGTTGTTGTAATGTTAGCTATAGTAAGAGGACAGTTTTGAGTGTAATTGTTTGTCTAGAGCTGGTGTGATGCTGGCAACTAACAACAAACTATTGCGCAAACTCAAACTCTTGTGTTCTGTATGTACATTTTTTATTCTTTCTTGTCGTTTGTTTGCTTTATTTTTCGTGAAGCATTATTTTGCTTCGCTACAGCTATAATAGTGACATCCACTCTAGCACTGCGCATTTGTGCATTTTGGGGGCGGAGCAATGAAGGGAGGAGTGTGTTTGTTTGGGTTGATTTCAAATATCAACAGTGTTTCTCAGAAATCGCTTACTGCGCCTTTAAAAAAACTACTTGTAGATATAATATTACTGAAATAAAAGACCACTTAAGTGTAGAGAGTACAATTACACACATTTCTTAACACACTGAAGCACACTACTTTTTTATTTAAACGAACTCACATTAAAGTATCATCGCATTTATATGTTTTTAAAATGTTTAATTGCTTTAAAACGTTTATTTAATAAATTTTTTGACATGACTGGAAGTGATAAATTCTGAGTGGGTGAGTTGTTTATTTTGTAATTAGTTTACCAGTTTGTGATGATTCATAGGCAACCGTTGACTGGACCAAAAAAATATGACTTTGCCTCATTTCATGTTCCTTTTCAACTGTATCTGGCCATTCTTTGCCTTATTTTGTAATAATGATTTTGTTTGTTTTATCTTTTCACTATCACTTATTTTCTCTTATTTTTATTTTGCTTGTTGTATTCCTCATTTGTAAGATGCTTTGGATAAAAGCATCTGCTAAATGAGTAAATGTAAATATACATATGCTGTTCTGGTCAGTCTGTGCCTAATAGAGGAAACACACATTCTCAGATTGTTTGATAATGATATGAAGTAAAACTGGGTTTTGGCATTAGTTCTCTTCTACATTTGAGTCTCTTCAAATGATTTGACAGCAAACCTCCCTCCAGATGATGCAGAGTCCAACTGAAGCAATATTCTAAAAGCATAAATGTAAATTTTTTTAATACATGTGCCTAATTTATTTCTGGTAGTGTATGTGCTCCAAGCACAGGGCTGAGCAATTTTCCACAATTCCGGTCCCAATGTTTATCTTGGCATAGTACCTTCCTTCTGCCATTGAACAAATATATAATCAACATTAACCACAGAAATGCAACTCTTCAAACGTGCAGTGAAAATCCTGGTCAGGAAACGGTCTGGACTTCACATTACTTACATTGTGTATTTTATTCAAGCTCTTGAAATATGCTAAATATTTCAGTCTAAAGGGCCAGTCCTGAACTATGGATATATATATAGTATACTGGTTCATTTATCTGGTTATTAAAATGATGACAGACTTTTCACACATATGTTCTCAGATTACGATGATAGATTCTTTTGTGTGGGTTTGGGTGATAATTTGCAATAATTTTAGCACAAACGCAACAGAGAGTGAAATACTATTGCCTTTGACTCAGGATGGACTGGATAGAGGAAAACTATTCCAATAATCTGAGGAAGGAGAGGAAAAGCAGGAAATGAGTTGGAAAAATAAGAAGCAGGCAGATCCAGATTTCCTGTTTGGGTAGGAGTGGGTCGATGTAAATTTCAAGGCAGCGTTATAAGGACCCCATTGTGTGGCCCATTACACGGGGTCAGTTCTGTCCCCCCCCACTCAGGACTCCAGCGATACGGGAAAAAACTGTGTTTAAAAAAATAGATAGAGAAAGGAAACCGTAAAAATAAACGAGAAACAACCTCTGTGCAGGGACAGGAAAAGATATGCAGCACCAAAATGGCTTCCGCTATTTGCACCTACATCTACAAAGCAACACACCTCACCATATTCCTCCCTATATTAATGTGCCAAATGTAGTTGTGAAAAATGGCATAAAAGTCATTGTGTCACTTACAATGTCATATTCAAACTGGTCTCTGCATGCTCTCAACTTGTACCTGTCCCAAAAAAATGTGGAGACGTATCATTATCATTCTTTTGTTTTCAATATTATTAATTTGGTGGCTTAATATGAGGGAATATTTGACAATATATTTAATTTATTATTGTTTTTTTTTTTTTTATAGCAATTTGACTTAAGCCATGTTGCAGTTTCTTTTTAAATTTATGGTTTTACTTTTACTCCCCAATGACATTAAATCAAAAAAATTTTTTTTCAAAAATCTTGAGCACATAGAGCAAAAAAAGCAGTCTGGTTCCAAAATTAAAAATCCCATTAATTTTCCTTAAAGGGATAGTTCAGCCCAAAAAAATTATTCTGTCATCATTACTCAAGTTGTTCCAAACCTGTATGTACCTTGATGGTCCCCATTGACTTCCATATATGGGAAAAAATACTATGTAAGTCAATGGGGCCAATCAGCTCTTTGGTTACCGACATTCTTTAAAATATCTTCTTTTGTGTTTAACTCATACAGGTTTGGAACAACTTAACGGTGAGTAAATGATGACAGAATTTTCATTTTTGGGTGAATCCCAAATCCTATCCCTTTAAGTGAAAAAACAACAGTTTATAAACAGAACTTGAGCTCTGAGGGATAATCTTCTAGAGAAGCCACAAATTAGAGTGATTTTAACTTTAAATAAATCATTAAATAATAATCATAAAATAAATAAACTTCCAGTAATCAGGCAATTTAATGTCACCATGAAAATGTAACCAGCTACTTACATTTTTGTATAATGTGTATCTGAATATTTTGAAATAAACTTTTTTTTAATGCTCACAATCAGTGAATTTAAATTAGTAGTATTATAGCCTATGGTACCATTGTTTTTACAATTTGATTATGTAATTTGCAATGCTTAATAGTACAGTATGAGTACTTCATTCCTTCATAAAAGAGCTTATACACTCACCTAAAGGATTATTAGGAACACCTGTTCAATTTCTCATTAATGCAATTATCTAATCAACCAATCACATGGCAGTTGCTTCAATGCATTTAGGGGTGTGGTCCTGGTCAAGACAATCTCCTGAACTCCAAACTGAATGTCAGAATGGGAAAGAAAGGTGATTTAAGCAATTTTGAGCGTGGCATGGTTGTTGGTGCCAGACGGGCCGGTCTGAGTATTTCACAATCTGCTCAGTTACTGGGATTTTCACGCACAACCATTTCTAGAGTTTACAAAGAATGGTGTGAAAAGGGAAAAACATCCAGTATGCGGCAGTCCTGTGGGCGAAAATGCCTTGTTGATGCTAGAGGTCAGAGGAGAATGGGCCGACTGATTCAAGCTGATAGCAGAGCACTTTTGACTGAAATAACCACTCGTTACAACCGAGGTATGCAGCAAAGCATTTGTGAAGCCACAACACGCACAACCTTGAGGCGGATGGGCTACAACAGCAGAAGACCCCACCGGGTACCACTCATCTCCACTACAAATAGGAAAAAGAGGCTACAATTCGCACGAGCTCACCAAAATTGGACAGTTGAAGACTGGAAAAATGTTGCCTGGTCTGATGAGTCTCGATTTCTGTTGAGACATTCAGATGGTAGAGTCAGAATTTGGCGTAAACAGAATGAGAACATGGATCAATCATGCCTTGTTACCACTGTGCAGGCTGGTGGTGGTGGTGTAATGGTGTGGGGGATGTTTTCTTGGCACACTTTAGGCCCCTCAGTGCCAATTGGGCATCGTTTAAATGCCACGGCCTACCTGAGCATTGTTTCTGACCATGTCCATCCCTTTATGACCACCATGTACCCATCCTCTGATGGCTACTTCCAGCAGGATAATGCACCATGTCACAAAGCTCGAATCATTTCAAATTGGTTTCTTGAACATGACAATGAGTTCACTGTACTAAAATGGCCCCCACAGTCACCAGATCTCAACCCAATAGAGCATCTTTGGGATGTGGTGGAACGGGAGCTTCGTGCCCTGGATGTGCATCCCACAAATCTCCATCAACTGCAAGATGCTATCCTATCAATATGGGCCAACATTTCTAAAGAATGCTTTCAGCACCTTGTTGAATCAATGCCACGTAGAATTAAGGCAGTTCTGAAGGCGAAAGGGGGTCAAACACAGTATTAGTATGGTGTTCCTAATAATCCTTTAGGTGAGTGTACAATCTTAGTTTTTTTTTATGATTTTCATATACTTTTTTGTTTCAAATCAAAAGTTTTTTTTTTTTTAATATATATTATGATTAGTTTCTGAGCTGACTGGTTTAGTTTATTGAACTTTTTTGAAGAATGTTTTGAAGTCCCAGCACCAAGGCTGCTAAAAGAGAGCTATCCAATCTCTATTTTATGAGCTGATGATTTCATATGAATTTGTACAGTGTGATTTGTATGGAAATGTATGATTTTTAGAAAAAAGTAAGAATAAAGGCCCACCCCTATCCCTAACCATCAGTGGGGCG
The DNA here is from genome assembly GCA_039654625.1 of Rhinogobio ventralis. NCBI lineage: Eukaryota > Metazoa > Chordata > Actinopteri > Cypriniformes > Gobionidae > Rhinogobio > Rhinogobio ventralis. The sequence continues at coordinate 11,537,958 of CM077211.1, forward strand.
TATGATTGTATGAATGTTAGATCATGCAAATTCATATTAATTCTTCAATCCATGAATGGATTCAGTACGAATTCATGTGAAGCCTCCAATTCACCAAAATGTTAAATAGTTATGAACTGCCATGAATGTGTGTTGGCATGTCACACTACAGCTGCATATTAAACATCAAACATCTTCTGATGGGCTGTGATTTTGGTGCTTTGTTCAGAATTTAACGTTCAGTGAGGGCAGAACAATACATGACAGGAGATTTGACACAGCTGGTAGGACAATGTCCCATATAAAACCCTGGCCTAGATTTATCGAAATCTCCATGATGAGTTCAAATACTACAAAATGCAGTTTTTGGTCAATCATTGCAATGTGTCATAGCTTTCTCGTCTAAACATCTGCATGTTTGAATACCTATCGTCATGTTCTTACATAAGGTCTTATTAAACCATGTGCTAGGGGAAATTATTCAGCAGACTTTGGCTCGGATTGAAAGTGATTTAAAGACACGGATCAAACATTTTTCTTTATAAATCCTTTGTGAAGTTCAAGAAGGTTCATGGATCCCAATTGTGTGTAACTCCTCAAGAGTTTTAAAGACTATGAAATCGCTTGATGAGTGCTGATTTCTCTCTTGTGTTGACACGTTTCCTATTAAAACAGGAAGCTGGGCTGGGACACATTAATCAAAATGTGCTTTTTTTGTACTAAGCCAATAACCTTTAGTTTACATCAAAGCTATCAACATGTTTTGCTATTTGCTGTCAAAATGTAGACTTTAGCATACTTTTAAAAAGAGTACTTATTATGGAAATAATAAACTTTAAAATAATGTACTTATGAATTGAATGTTATGTTTTCAGACACTTGAAATTAATTGTTATAAGTAGGGGTGTCACGATTTAAAACATATTACGATCCTGAACTCACAATACCATATTATTGCGATACTCCAAGACATATGGTAAAAGGTTAACAAAAAATGTAATGTTGATTAAAATGCAATATGTGGTATTACATTGGGGGTGGAAATGAATAGGCTTGGACTTGCTGCTGGTAAACCAAAGCACAGGACAATGGTGACACCAGAATAAAAATATTCATGATTCTGAAGCTGAAAATACTGAATTATTTTAGACGAATATGCTTGCACTCTGTCACTGACTAGATATATTTAAAATAATGTAGGCCAATTTTTACTGGTAACATAAAACATTTGGCATTATCAGGACTAAGGATGGAACGGTATGAAAATTTCATATCACGATTATAGTGACCCAAATTATCACGATTATCAATATTATGACGGTTTTGTTCAAATGAGATGAAAGTGTTCAAAAAGAACAGATGCACACACTGAAAACATTTCAACAAATTTTATATTTGAAAATAAACAACAAATAAAACAAGCAGCTCTATGAACTTTAATCAAGATTCTATTCTGTGGCATTTCCTTCCTTATAATCCGTCGTCAATAGCAACGCATTTAAACAGTACATATCCATGTAAAGAAAATCTGTGTAATAAGTGTACAATGAATATACATTATTATCCCTTAAATGTCACCCTATTCTTGTCTGAACTTGTTCGTTCGTTCGCTCAAAGCCACTTGCTGCAAACTCTTCATGGAAGCTTCACGTTATTATTTCCCAGACGTAGTTTTAGTATTGAGGTCATTTGCCTTGCGTTCGCAGATATGAAGTGTTTCCCCCTATTGCAGCGACTTTCTTTTTGCATGTTCTGCAGACAGGGTGACCATACTCAATTAAGTTTCCCTCCGGACTTTTGTAAAAGCCAAAATATGACCACACCTCAGATTTGGTCCTTTTAAAAGACAGAAATCTCCCAGCTCTGTCACTGCCTTCTACCATTTCTTCTCATTCAAAAAACAACGTTGCGCGCTGCGCCTGCACCAGACTGACTCTGGCTGGACAGGATTTACCTTGAGTTTTCAAAATTGTGATAATCAAACACGGTTTTAATGATAATTAAAATTAATAATTAATTAATAATTTTAAACAATATTACTAACCACCAGTACATTTTATCGTGGTTTATCGTGAAACCGGTAATTGTTCCATCCCTAATCAGGACCCACAAATATTCCCCCATTGCAATATTATACATTATAGTCAACTTTATATATAGTAGTTTGATGTTGTACTGACAGTAAACCTTTGTATATTTGAATTTTTGGGTGAACTATATCACTATCCACGACATATTGTTGCATTTTTGTATTGCATATATATATTGTGACATGATATATTGTTACACCCCTAGTTATAAGCCATGAGCCAAGCCAACCAGCTACGAGGTGAATCATAACATACAAACATTGATTTGAAGCAAAAAAAAACACAAAGGTACAAGACTGTGTACTTAACGGCTTTAGTGATGGAAAGAACTACAGTCCCATAAAGCATTGCAAACTGTATAATTGAGCCAAAAACGATGGAGAAATATAAAACTACTCATTTAAAAATGTTGATTTATATATAAACAATATATTTTAAGTTTATTGCAAAACAAATGCATATATATTAAAATATTTAATTATTTTGAGAGCGTAAAGGGACCGACTCTATTACGTCATTTGCGGTGTTTCATGGGAGTGGGCGGAGTCAAAGAGATCATTTGGTACTCTCTGATTGGTGGAATTTTCTGTACAGCATCATGGGTAATGTCGTTTTTTCACCAGGAATTCCGCTGTTGAACACGATTATTTTAATACTAAGTTGAAATAATGCAGGCTAATGGCTGCAATAGAAGCAAATATTATGGATTAACAACCATGTAGCTCAAAGTAGTTCTGTCTTTAAAGGGTTATAAGTTAACGGTAAAAATCTATTTCCCTATGGAGAAAATGAATGGAGTTTTTACTTCTGGAACCCAACTGTTGCACTCTTGACCTTAATTTTAAAATGTAATTTCAAAATTGCTCCCATTGGTTTTGAAATATGGTTAAAGTGTACTGGCGAATGATTTTATGGTAAATATTGTAATGTCACTTCTATTGAAACTTGTATGTCATGCCTTTAAATATGTTTGTAAATTTGTATTTACACATTTGTAATGCTGGAGTTATACAATTTAGAACATTTCAAATATATTCACTTTAAATGTAACATCGAATAACACACTATAATCAAGCTCTTTGCTTGTACATTTGTATGTTAGTCAACATATCAAAATAAATGTACTTCTGAGTCATCAATATTCTTATCTAGACAAGAAAGACTACATTTTAAATATGTAAATGTGCTAAAAGATTATTTTGTCAACGCACATGGATTAAAAGCCACAGAACTGATTTCACAAGGCTTTTAATCACTCCGGCCGTGCTGACATTGTGGTTGTGCAGTGTGTGTGTGTCCTCCAGACTTTAGGAAGAGAACTCTCCCTGTTCCACATTCCCCATCTTAGCGATAAGAGAGTGTCTGTGAGCCGTTGTGTTGATCTTCACACACAGAGAGCACACTTTGCTCTGACCTTTACTCTAGCGGTGTGTGTGTGAGGAAACAGTGGGTAGAGTCTCCCTTTTCATCACAGTGCTAATGAGGGTTAGGACACGCTAGCCAGGAAACTGCTATTGTTCCCTATCCAAGAGCACTGCTACTGGCACACACACGCATTTGTGAGCAGGTTCATTCAGCAATTCACATTCATAGACTGAAATACTCTACAATATATCCAATTTACCCCGGCATCGCACTCTCCGTAGTCATAGGAATTCAAACACGTGTACCTAATAGTGCATAACTTTCTCCTGTGGTCACTTTCTCACCTTCTACCCCTCCGCTTCTCTCTGCATATTAACTCTGATAACTATTAATGTGTCAATCATGCAGCACTCACTGCATACAGATGTGACAGACTAGCACTTTACTGCATTCTGTCATGCCGGTGTAAATGTCTTGGTTCCCTGCAATAATATACAGCATATCTGTTATCAAGCTGTGTAATGTTCATGTTTATATTCAGCACTTGATATCATGCTGCAGCATTGTTTGCTATAGAAGGGCTGCACGATACTGGAAATAAACTGACATGTTGTTTTTCTGCGATATATATTGCGATATGAAAACTATTTCACCAGATTATTTGAATAGCTCTATTTGGAAATAATGAATCATTCTAGAATGATTGGGGTGATTTTGTAGGGGAGTGAATGTGCACATAAAATAACAACAAGCATAGATAAATACAATAGAACAAAGATACAAATAAAAATTCAGGTAAGTCTAACAGTATTCAGGTAGGCTATAGCAGTGTTATTTTACATTTGATCATTCAATTTATGTATACAGAAATTCAGACTGCATACTCCATAGCAGCTTCGTTTTGCATTCTGCGTCCGCGTCATTTGTTTCGGGATGTGAAAATGTAACAACGATGTCCCTACAATACCAGACCGGTGTGTAAAACTCTTGGAGGTATTTTAAAGACTCTATGCCACGAACTAAATCCAGCGTTTAGTTGATCCTAATAAGCGCTCATTGTCATAGTTGTAAACACGATGGCATTCTTCCATGAGGGGGTTTGGCGTCACAGCATTTGTTTCCAGGTGGACCGTTAAAGAACATGACACACATCTCCCGGACATCCTGTAGAATTCAACCAATCAGATGACGACTTCGAAAATCCCGAAGTGTTTCCAGTTAAGTGTGCCATATGCATCAGACGTTCAGCCAACAGTCCGTGGGTGTGAAGTCTGAGGCAACAGCAGGAATATTAAGCTGTTGTCACATTTTACGACCGAATGCACAAATCCAATATACTGATATACATCCGTAATGAGCTGTGTTTACAAGGATACTCGCAGAGATGGGCATTTTGACATAATTTTGCGTGTGTATGCAAGCACAAATAGATGCGGAAGAGAACGGAAATCGATGTTTGCGGGCTGCCTGTGTGCTACTCTGTGTGTGCGCGTCTTCTTTTGCAAAGACACACTCAAATAGTTTAAAATCGCTATAACTATAACTGACAGGACCTAAAACACGTGCAAGTGATAAATGTCACTCTATGATTAAACATTGCATTAATAGGAGAATCACGTGCTTTTTGAACCGTGGTGCCTGTTCCGTACAGATCATACTGTTGGGGTAACAGTTTAGGACCCAGGACCAGTAGTGAAAAATGAAGACCAAGAGTCAGGAGTGCAATTAATTAAAGAGAAATTTACTGAAGAACCGTTTGCAGTTTCATCAGCAGAAGCCAGCTTCAAGTCTCACAAGGAGTCCGTAGGCCACGCACCCTCTACCCATCCCTCGTACATAGAATTGTCCCAACAGTTATACTGTTTTCAAGGTCTATCCACGTCATTACTGCAAGTTGATTGATTCTGATTGGCTCAGAGAAAATGAACAGTCATGGTAAATTTCCACACATTGTCAGTTAATCAGATGCACGTATCCATAGATCAATTGTTGACGTCTTCACCCCGGAATTAGGCACGTAGTGACCTTCCAGGCCTGGAGCAGGCTACAGCTTGCCTAGAACAACAAGTCCACCCATCTCTTAGGATGCCCATAATCCACCTCCAATACTGATGTGTGTAACACAGAATATTATGCACATACACAGATATACAGTCTCTCCAAGGTTGGAGTTGGTTGAGCTCTGGTCCTAACCAGAAAGTTTCCCAAAACATACTGATAACATGCGCTTTCTCTCAGTGAGAGGTACAGACAGTAGTACAGGCAATATCCATCTTGATTCTTTAGTGTTTCAGTAAAAGGAAATAATATAAAATGAATAAAATATAATAAAAATGAAAGTCCATATCCATAAAAAAATCCATATTTCATCTCTGGAAGCCAGGCTAAGTGAACAAACATTGTTACTGCACTCCTGTCAGGTTAGGGGTGTGTGATACCTCCAAAATCCAAACACAAACTGAAATCAAGTGTTTAGCGACACATCACACATTCCTAGGACAGACCCCCAGTCACCACTCAGAGACCAAATACAAACTTTAGAAAACATAAAGAAACAATCATTGGTCCTATTGATTTAGTAATATCATAACTGGAAAGAATCATTAGAAATCATCATAATAATATAGGAAGATAAATATTGATTAGGCTTTGATTATGAATTTAATTCAGATATATATATATATATATATATATATATATATATATATATATATATATATATATATATATATATAGTGGATTTCAGAATCCAACCTTTCAATACAATCCCTATACTTGACATCGCACATCCTGCGATGTGACTGTCGTGCATGCGGACATTGCGATATCGATGCTAAAACGATATATAGTACAGCCCTACTTTCAGCACTGATAGAGCTTTATGCTTGAAATACTATACATTAGGATGGAGGATTACTGCTTTATTATTGCTTGTTCAATGTTAGGAAATATTAGCCACATAATTCAGTTTCACAAAAAGGCTACAACATATCAACATATTATATAATACATATACAAATATTTTATCTGACAGAGGTGGCCTGAAACACAACTTTCAAAGCTTGTATTGGAAATGAATTTAGAGTTTGACTCATGAAGGTGCAAGGTGTAAGATTCACTTGGTGTCCATTAAATAGGGCATCTCCAATTTCTCCTGCTCCTGAATTCCTCTGAAGTTTGTCTGTTTTCTCTGCTTGGGGATCTGCCTTGATTTTGAGCCCCAGGACCAGGTGTGGTTTGAGGTATGGTTTAAAAAAAATGCAGGAATTTTCTCTCTATCTCAAACAGAGGCAGGACAAAGAAAATGTTAAAGGCATGGCAAGGGTCATGTGGTTAATGGCATATTAAAAGTGTTTGATATTTTATTTCATGTTATTTTATGCTGATATGACCAGGTTATTTTTTGTACTTCAGTGATGGTCGGCATATACAAACATGTAACTTCCTTTTCTTTCAAAGCACATGTATATAGGATGGATTCTGATTGGCTGTCGATGTTTGAATTGTTCACCATCTGGAATAAATCGTTCTGAAAGTGATTCCAATGATATCTTTTCTTTCATCGTATCAATTAAGTAGAAGAATTAAAGGCAAAAATAGCATTTATTTCTTAATAAAGAAAAAATGGGTTGCTATAACTAACACTGGAGGGTATAATCCATGGGAAATCTATTCAAATACAACATGTAATTGGATCTGCTCAGAAGTCTCTGTGTTTGTCTCTTCCTCAGGGATCTCAGGAATAACTTAATCAGCACAATCATGCCTGGAGCCTTTCTGGGTCTCACAGCTCTTCGAAAACTGTAAGTGCATTGAAAGTCATGATCCATTTTATAACAAGACATCAGTTACACACTTTTACCAATAATTATTGCAATAACTTTCACTAACAAAACTGCTTAAGCTCCCCCTACCCCCAAACTGGAATATAATAGAAAAAAATGAAATTATTCTTTTAAATATGAAACTATATCCACCAGTAGATGGCGGCAAATGAGTGAGTCACTGAATCATTTATGTAACCAATTCATTTGAAGCAGCTGATTCATTCAGTAAAGAAACACTGCTGTGTGTTGCTCGGAAATGCACAACAGTTCTGCTATGGGTTTTTCTGGAACTATTTTTGCTGCTAAAATAGAGAAACAAAATTGTGTATAAAATGTAAGTCACAAGTTCTTGTTTATGTAACGTTTGTATTATATTAATAATGCTCATATTTGTAAAAACAGCTCTTTTGCTCTTGTGATATTGCTTAATTATATCATATGTTATAATATAAAAAAAAACAAGATCTCATAAAAGCACTTTTTTTGCATTCATATCTTTAATTTTGCAGGCATTTGTATTAATTTTGGTGACATTTTTGACACAATCCCTCGTTTTTTGATAACAAAAGAAATCTAATTTGAAGTTATTGATTGCATTTGAAGCAGGAAGTTTTACATCCAATCACATTAATAATGTTAGCAGATAAATCCGACAATGCACTGGCAATTTAGTGATATATAATTGTGGTCTTGTCCAGTCTTGAGATGAAATAGGTAGTCTGAGACCGAGACAAGACAGAGTACAAATGTCGGCGAGACTGAGACAAGCTAAAGTTTCAAAGTTGCATCATTGCTCAATGTATAATGATCGCTGGATAATGAAGTGTTTTTAGTTTTCTGAAGCACAGATCTGTGCCTGCTAGAATTGGAACACAAAATAACAATGCATCTCATTTTCTGTAATCTGTACAGTGACCTATCCAGTAACCGAATTGGCTGCCTGACTTCAGAAATGTTCCAGGGACTTACCAACCTCACTAAATTGTAAGTCATTATTTCTGAAACAAATATTTATTGGAAGACTAGAACACACAAAACGCTCTTTGCAGGATAACCTATGTTTGACCTAGTTTTTTAAATGATATTATGCACCACATCTACTGCAAATAATGCATTTTTTATAATGTTATTATGTCATATTTAGATAATGAATGAAATGTTATTTGTGTTCTTATATTATAGAAACATCTCTGGAAACATCTTTTCCTCTCTGGACCCAAATGTGTTTATGGAGTTACACTCTCTAAAGCTGGTGTGAGTTCAAGTGAATGCTTCTGTGGTGCATATGCTCATGTTATTAAGCGTATGATTAATTATCTATTTTTTAAATTGAGGCATTCCTGTGATATCCACTGTCAGTGTGATCAGTGATGTTGATCTTTTTTAAAATGCTTTTTCGAACATTGTCTTTCCTAGAGAGTGTAATATAGCTGTTTGTGAATGTAAAAGGTCTGCAAAGGTCTGCCACGTACACACTGCAGTTAAATTCGGTTGTCAGTTCACCTTTTAGTGCTTAATCCAGTTCTGTACACACACAGTTCAGTACTTTACAGGAGTTACAACCAAATTAACTCCTGAAAATCTAGGTAGTGACTGCATTTACAAAAATTCTACGCAGTGTGTATGGAACTGAACTTAAAGGGATAGTTCACCCAAAAATGAAAATTAGATGTTTATCTGCTTACCCCCAGGGCATCCAAGATGTAGGTGACTTTGTTTCTTCAGTAGAACACAAATTAAGATTTTTAACTCCAACCGTTGCAGTGTGCCAGTCATGTAATGCATGTGAATGGGGTCAAATTCTATGAGAGTAAAAAAAACATGCACAGACAACTTCAAATTAAACCTTGCGGCTTGTGACGACACGTTGATGTCATATAATTTTTTACCTCAAATACAACACTATGTCTAACAGCCTTGAACGCGCATCACTTTCGATAAGTGAGGTCAATATACACGATCTGGCGTCGTTTACGTGTACAGACATCAGAGTTTACGCCAGATCGTGTACACTCACCTAAAGGATTATTAGGAACACCATACTAATACTGTGTTTGACCCCCTTTCGCCTTCAGAACTGCCTTAATTCTACGTGGCATTGATTCAACAAGGTGCTGAAAGCATTCTTTAGAAATGTTGGCCCATATTGATAGGATAGCATCTTGCAGTTGATGGAGATTTGTGGGATGCACATCCAGGGCACGAAGCTCCCGTTCCACCACATCCCAAAGATGCTCTATTGGGTTGAGATCTGGTGACTGTGGGGGCCATTTTAGTACAGTGAACTCATTGTCATGTTCCAGAAACCAATTTGAAATGATTCGAGCTTTGTGACATGGTGCATTATCCTGCTGGAAGTAGCCATCAGAGGATGGGTACATGGTGGTCATAAAGGGATGGACATGGTCAGAAACAATGCTCAGGTAGGCCGTGGCATTTAAACGATGCTTAATTGGCACTAAGGGGCCTAAAGTGTGCCAAGAAAACATCCCCCACACCATTACACCACCACCACCAGCCTGCACAGTGGTAACAAGGCATGATGGATCCATGTTCTCATTCTGTTTACGCCAAATTCTGACTCTACCATCTGAATGTCTCAACAGAAATCGAGACTCATCAGACCAGGCAACATTTTTCCAGTCTTCAACTGTCCAATTTTGGTGAGCTCGTGCAAATTGTAGCCTCTTTTTCCTATTTGTAGTGGAGATGAGTGGTACCCGGTGGGGTGTTCTGCTGTTGTAGCCCATCCGCCTCAAGGTTGTGCGTGTTGTGGCTTCACAAATGCTTTGCTGCATACCTCGGTTGTATCGAGTGGTTATTTCAGTCAAAGTTGCTCTTCTATCAGCTTGAATCAGTCGGCCCATTCTCCTCTGACCTCTAGCATCAACAAGGCATTTTCGCCCACAGGACTGCCGCATACTGGATGCTTTTCCCTTTTCACACCATTCTATGTAAACTCTAGAAATGGTTGTGCGTGAAAATCCCAGTAACTGAGCAGATTGTGAAATACTCAGACCGGCCCGTCTGGCACCAACAACCATGCCACGCTCAAAATTGCTTAAATCACCTTTCTTTCCCATTCTGACATTCAGTTTGGAGTTCAGGAGATTGTCTTGACCAGGACCACACCCCTAAATGCATTGAAGCAACTGCCATGTGATTGGTTGATTAGATAATTGCATTAATGAGAAATTGAACAGGTGTTCCTAATAATCCTTTAGGTGAGTGTATATTGACCTCCCTTACCGGAAGTGATGCGCGTTCAAGGCTGTTGGACATAGTGTTGTATTTGAGGTAAAAAATGATATAAATACTGTTCGGTTTCTCGCACAAAACGATCGTTTCGTGTTTTAAGACATCAATGTGTCTTCACGAGCCGCAGGGTTTAATTTGAAGTTGTCTGTGCATGTTTTTTTACTCTCATAGAATTTGACCCCATTCACATGCATTATATGACTGGCACACTGCAACGGTTGGAGTCTTCATTTGTGTTCTACTGAAGAAACAAATACACCTATATCTTGGATGCCCTGGGGGTAAGCAGATAAACGTCAAATTTTCATTTTTGGGTGAACTATCTCTTTAACAACTAGTTGTTAATGATGTATTTAAATGTGTATCAGAGATTTGTCTTTCTTCTGTGTGTGTGCAGTGCAAGAAAACCACATTGAAAATGGTACAAGCTTTGACTCATTTGTGTTGCCAGATCTTGCTAGAAATAACAGCGAACAAGAATAAGCCAAATAAACAGATAAATCCAAATGCGTATATTGAAAACAAAACCAAAATATTGCGACCCCCACCTTCCCACTTTAATACCCCTACAGACTTGATTCCAAACCAAAACAACCAACCCAAAAACGCTTATAATAAGTGGACATGGCAACACTTAAAAAGTGCGCTCTGCAAAGCAGCCTTACAAACAGAAACAAAACATGATGTCTCTGTAAACGGTGGTTTAGTTAAAATTGCAGAACATAAGTCCATGGTCGCCGTAATATTACTTATTTCAAAAATAGCAGATACCAAACACGTGAGATGATATAACTTTTCTATATATGGTTACCACTGTGTCAATCATTGCAGTTTCAGGAGTGAGTCGCATTCCGTAAACACACACAAATGATCATTTAGGGGATTCACTCCCATGATTAAGTGGTTACGTGTGTACGTGGCTAAAGTGCACAACAAATAAAGATATTTTCTCCTAAAAGAAAAAATCGTTTCTGAACTGCTGAAACGAGTCATCAGCCATTCCAGTCTCACTTCCTGTCACATACCTACGTAACAATGTAACAAATTTGCATAATGCCAGCCTATGCTATTGGTTGCCCACAAACAATGTCTACTTTGACCCGCCCTCAGACACTGTAGTTGTAGCTGAGGCCTGGAAGAGTTTGTTTTGTGTTGTTGACATGTCAAGAAGACGCTGTTTTCTGTGCTGTGAATCCAGTTTGCATGCATTTCAAAACGACAAGGCCTCACGCTGGAATTCATATGGAAAAAAACAACGGCATTGTTATTGTTCGTATCACTGTATGAACAAGAGCTGAGGAAGCCTCCGGAGCTGAAATTCAGATGTGGTAATGGCCGTTTAATTTCTGACACATGCTGTAAGCGTTAGACCAATCACAACAGACTGGGTCATCTGACCAATCAGAGCAGAGCAGACTCAAGAAAAGGAGTGGTTTAGAGAGACTGTTTTCAGACTTTTTAAAGAAAAGAGGTTATGTGCAATGTATATTGTGAGAAAAATTTTGTTTTTTGACCATGGATCCATGTAAACCTACTGTAGAAACCTCCTAAACAACATTAGGAACCTTTAAAATAGCATAAATTGGGTACTTTAATAATGTTATATTACACAAAGCTAAGAGTGTGCATATCTGTCTATAATCTACAACTATATTTCTGGAGTACCCCAAACAGTGCACATTTTGGATGTCTCATAATCTGACACAACCATTTCAGGTCTTGAAGTCCTTACGGGCTGATGAGTTGAATCAGGTGTGTTGGATTAGGAAAACTAATGCAAAATGTGCAGAGTTGGGAGTATTCCAGGACCAGGGTTGGGAACTTCTGCTCTAGGGAACCACAGCAGTTTATTAACAGTTTATGTTGCCTTTGGCTTGATAGTTGGGGACACTCAATATTCAGGAATATTATTGATTTGACTGCACTGACACTGTTGGATGAGAACAAAACTTGAACTGAATTGAGCTGGATGATGACACCACTGTTTTCTGCAGAGCTGCTTTATAGCTTATTCAACCTTTTTTTTCATAATTGATGAATTTTGCAACATCAACACTGTTATTGAACTGAATTGAATATAAGTGAATAACTTGTGCCTTCTGTGGAGTTGCTGTATAGCTGAATTGAACTCATTTCATATTTGATGAACTTTACAGTTATTAAACTGAACTGAAACAACACTGAACTGACTTCAGCTGAAATATGAATAACACTATTATTAACATTTTTTAGAATTGAAATTTGCTTGCATCATTGATCATTTATTTCCTGTTTATCACTGCAAAGCTTTGGAACAATCTGTTTAACATAAGTGCTATATAAATAAAGGTGACTTTACTGGACTATTAACAGTGGTGTTATCATAAAATCATGAAACTCGCCTTCATTCAATTCCTGTTAAGATTTAGGCGATACCAAATGTCTTTCATTACACAAATAAATGAATAATCTTCCGGAGAGGTGTCTAAGACTGAACAACCAGCTTTATCTAATTCTTTCCTCCAATTTTGTGCTCATTAGAAACTTTCATTCTGAGTTCCTGTCATGTGACTGCGGTCTGCGCTGGGTCCCAGGTTTTCTCCGCATCAGTTCCGCTCGGCTTGGGGATGAAACACTCTGTGCGTATCCCAGAAGGCTTCAGAACAAACCCTTACGTCTCCTTAGAGAGAGTGACCTCAGCTGTGGTGAGCAAAATGAATATCAATCTTATACAATATCATATTTAATTATGTAAATACAGTATGCGCGTCTGCATGGAATTTACAAATATATTTACTTTATAAATGATAAAATGTATACATATGCTCCATATATGTTTTAGTGTATATACAGGTGACTGGGGCTAGTTGTCCAAAATTTTACTTTCATTTTTTTCTTTTTTTCATTACATTATTATTATTATTATTTACATAATTTATTTTATTTTTATATTATTCTTTTTGTTTATTCTTTTTTATTTTGAATATTATGAAAAATTAATTATTGAATATTATGAATTAAATTAATAATTATTATTATTATTAAAAGGGTTTTATTGGATTTTTGACACAAAACTTATAATACTTAAATAGTATTTTATTTTCTAATTATTATTATTAATTACATTATTTATTTTACTATGATCTATTATGTATTTATTGTTTATTATTTTATTATTATTATTATTAATAATAATATTAATAATTATTAAAGAGTTTTTTGGACTTTTGAATCAAAGTCTTTTAGATTTGATATAGCCCTTGTGACAACTTCCCGAAAGAAAGAATATATGTTCTCCCCAGTCTTTGATCAGCATTAGTATTTGGTCTGAAAATTGCAATGTTGCTCAATCCATGTGTCTTAGCCAGCTAAGATCAAGAATATTTGTTTAAAAATTCCCTATTTCTCTGACTTTTGCCACTGGGGTATTATTATATTTCTTTGTGACTTTCTGTTAAACCTCATCTGATCTTTCTGTTAGGCATACGCTGCATTTTTTCGAGTCGTGGGCCTCAAACCAGGGCTCCTGTTACTGTTTTAATATCAGCTCATTTCGCCATCTCTTCCTCCGCTGCCCTTAAACATATTTATATTGGCCAGAAGCACATAGCTGTGACCGACTAGGAAAGATCCCTCTGTGGGTTTGCTGTTGTGAATACATATCCTCGGCCCTCGACAAGAGTCTGATTCACCCGGGCTGTTTCACAAGCAAAGCTGATTTTAAATGATTACATGGCAACAAAACACCCAAAGAACTTTCTTACACCTCCTGCTATTTGAGTATGAGAAAGAATATGTTTGTACTTGCTTCTGGTATTAACAGAAGAGATGTCCAACAGTGCAGTCTATTAGGATTAAAGATGAAAACTGAGAAATAATTTCTGATCCATAGAGAACTGAAGGCCTAATCTCCCTACACATAATATCCACAACAAAAAGGGGCAGAACCAGAATAGCAGGAGGCCATGTGAGAATGGCCATTTCACAGATTATTACATGGACATATATTGTCAGATTTTAACACAAATATTTCAAATACTGCACAACATATATACACTGCCGTTCAAAACTTTGGGGTTTAAAAATAATTTTCTTATACTCACCAAGGCTGCATTTATTTGATCAAAAAACAGTAATATTGTGAAATATTATAATTTAAAAGAACTGTTTTCTATTTGAATACAAAGTTCTGTCATGAAACTCTAGATGACGCAGGCTTAAAGGTTCTTAACTCAATCTGCTTGCAATCCACATTGTTCTCTATAGGGCACAGCTGATTGGTTCCTGCGGTATCCAATGAGTTTGCTGCTCAACTTTCAAATACTTGGTCAGCGTCTGCTGTAGCAGATTGCAGAGTGCTTTCAGTAACCCTCCACCTTCCCCAGCTCCGCCTGTATAGATCTGCTATGGATAATTCATGTATGCTTTGTACAGCAGTAGTACTTGTGCCGTCAAACTGTTGTATAAACTGTGTAACGGAGTTCATATGTTCAGGGAAGAAGGAGGCGGGAACCGGCGAACATTTAAAAGACTTTAATAAAAATAAACACAAAATCAAAGCGGCAGCCCCTCACGGACGACTGCCGCACACACACATAACAAAACGTAAACAAAACACAACGTAAATTCCAGGCCTGGTCCTCTCTCGTCTTGCACTGTCGTCGCTCCTCCTTTTATGCTCCCGTCACTCCTCCGTGAGACGAGACCGGTGTGGCGCGCAGCTGGCGCTCATTATCAATCGCCACCGGCCCGCTCTCACGGTCCCTCGCCTCTCTGCTTGCCACATACCCCCAACGCCCTTCGCAGGCTGGGGGGCACGGTCACCGATCACGGCGGCCGCGGTACCTGGGGGTAAGGACAGAGAGGCAAGAGAAACGGAGCCAGGAGCATGAGGAGCGACAAAACGAGAGAGGGGAGAGAGGAGAAACGAAAAGAGAAGAAAAAAAATGTTCTGGCCCGGTTCCCGGACACATTGCCGCTCGGTTCTCAGCCAGCCGAGAGGCTCTTCCTCGTGGTGCCATGCGATGGCACTGGACGCTTGGTGGATGGCTTGATCCTCCTCCGCCCCCTGGCAGCTGGTGGTGGCTCCTCCTACTGAGGGAGCTGGCAGCGAGTCCCGCGCTCCCTGCTCCTCCCCTAAATGGGGGACGGCAGCAGGCACCGGCGACTCCTCCGCTCCCTCTCGGACGGCAGCCACCCCACCTCGACCCAAGGGCACGGCAGCGAGCTCTCCGTCCCACCGGATCTTCACTCGCTCCAGCACCACCGCCTCGGGCAGCCCCTCGCGGTCTTCACTCATCCGCGCTGCCCAACCTCCTCAGCATCGCGATCCCCCTCAGCAGCGAGGGCTCTTCGACAGCATGTCCCTCCTTCCTCCCGGGCTTCAGCACCAATGTAACAGAGTTCATATGTTCAGGGAAGAAGGAGGCGGGAACCGGCGAACATTTAAAAGACTTTAATAAAAATAAACACAAAATCTAAGTAAAAGCGGCAGCCCCTCACGGACGACTGCCGCGCACACACATAACAAAACGTAAACAAAACACAACGTAAATTCCAGGCCTGGTCCTCTCTCGTCTTGCACTGTCGTCGCTCCTCCTTTTATGCTCCCGTCACTCCTCCGTGAGACGAGACCGGTGTGGCGCGCAGCTGGCGCTCATTATCAAACGCCACCGGCCCACTCTCACGGTCCTTTGCCTCGCTGCTTGCCACAAACTGCTATATACTGCGCAGCAGCTGCAGACAGTACTGCTTTGTACATCAGCAGCTTGTCTTACTTGCTCACAGAGGCTTGTTTTGTGTATGTATTGGCAGTAGCAAGTCCCGTACTTGCTCTGCAGAAGCAGCAATAGCAGATCTATTCCGCCAAGACCAAACATATTAACACTGTCATATCCATTATCATGCAAAACATTTAGAGAGTTGTCATGACAGAAATATATTTTTAAATGTATTTTATTCCTGTGATGGCAAAGCTGAATTTTCAGCAGCCATTCCATTACTCCAGTCTTCACTCTCACATGATTCACATCATTTTAATATGCTGATTTGATGCTTCAGGGTCCTTTGATGAATTTGAAAGTTTCAAAGAACTGCATTTCTTTGAAATAGAAATCTATTGTAACATT
Organism: Rhinogobio ventralis; assembly: GCA_039654625.1. NCBI lineage: Eukaryota > Metazoa > Chordata > Actinopteri > Cypriniformes > Gobionidae > Rhinogobio > Rhinogobio ventralis. The sequence continues at coordinate 11,554,584 of CM077211.1, forward strand.
ATGTCACTTTTGATAATTTTAATGCATCCTTGTTGAATAAAAGTGTTTTTATATAATAAACTATTGAAAGGCAGTGTATTAAAGGACTAAGGATCGGTTTAAGGACAAAAATTCCTCTATGAATCTCTATGAATCTTAATGTTTATCTTTGAATTCTTTCACCTGTTCAGAGGGTCCGTTGGAGCTGCACACGCTGTCTCTGTTACCCTCACTGCGGCAGGTCGTGTTTAAGGGGGACAGGCTGCCTTTCCATTGCACTGCTTCCCTGGTTGACAAAATCACTACCCTTCACTGGCAACACAACGATCAGCCTGTCACCAGTGACCCTATGAATGGAGTTCATTTGGAAGAGAGTGTACAACATGACTGCACCTTCATCACCAGGTAAAACATACAGAGATTATCCGGTTTGGTTATATAAGGTGTGTTTACACTTGGCGATTGCGATTGCTCTGTTAGTGCGGTTCATTTGAACAAGTGTGAACGCTGCAATCTGAACCAAACAAGCGGACCATCTTTTCAGAGGTCTCGGTCCACTTCCAAACGAACTCTGGTGCGGTTCGAATGAAATATGATACAAGCCAAAAATGGGACATGATGTCACAAGATGCTACCCTAAAAGATGCATACATGTTTTTTTTTCATCATAGTCGCGATGTTGGCCATCACACTTCAGTACAGGCATCAGAACTGCGTCTCCAGCAGATCTTCATTTTTGTGTTGTTGTGATTCCTGCCGCTGTTTTGAGTCATTTACACATTTTATAGGCTCTTCACGAGTTCTCAGCTGGTTAAAATACCATCATATGTAGGCTACGCACATACAACCAGCGTATTTAGCAAAGCACTCAGCATTTTTTTGGATGCTCAGTAAGTTCCGTCACAAAATATACGTACCAATCAGCTTGTGAAGATATTCCTATGCCTTTAGGTTCGGTATCTTTAGGTTCAGTGTTAAAACGCTAAATGGACCATGACAAAATGTTTTTTTGGTCTGGCCCAAACAAACCAAGAGAACCGAACTACAAGTGTGAACACACCCATATATTACCGGTCAAAAGTTTGGAATAATTAGATTTTTTTTAAAGAAGTCTCTTATGCTCACCAAGGCTACATTTATGTGATTAAAAATACAGTAAACATAGTAATATTGTAAAAAAAGAAGAGACTAGACTAAATGAAATGGGATGGACTAAGAGATTTAAAAGGTATATAAAGTGAACAGAATATGTTAACAAATGAAAATTGGACAATAAAACTGAATGCCATTGAACCAAAAAGGATAGAGGATTACATTACAGTTCATGGGTCTAAAAACTTACTCATTACACAGTACACTTTAGTAACAGCATATCATTATGTTGATTTTTTTAGTGAGCTGATCCTGTCAAATGTCCACGTTGAGGCGAGTGGTGAGTGGGAGTGTGTGGTGTCCACTGGCCGTGGGAACACCTCACGCAGTGTGGAGATAGTGGTGCTGGAGAACAGCGCCTCCTTCTGTCCGGAGCAGAGAGTAACCAACAACCGAGGAGAGTTCAGGTAAGGGAGGTGTCGTACTGCTTTACCTGTGGCTAAATAACACTTGTCTTATGGCAAAATGTCAACTGTCCCCTTTTTGGCTTCAGGTGGCCTAGAACTCTAGCTGGCATCACCTCCTACCAGTACTGTCTGCAACTGCGCTACCCCTCCTTAACTATAGGGGGCGGTGTGGAGCAGAAGAAGGCTTCACGTAACTGTGACCGCTCTGGACGCTGGGAGGAGGGAGACTACTCTCAGTGCCTCTACACTAATGACATCACACGGGTCCTACATACGTTCATACTGGTTAGTGCAGAGTTTTTTTTCCCCTCAAATATGGTATACATTACTAATATGTACAGTAAATCCATTAAAACTTTCCTTTGTGAAAAGAGTATACTTTAGCATACTTTTAAAATGAGTATTAATTATAGAAATAATATACTTTTACAGGAATGTAAACTATATTATTAGCAAATTGATGTATCATTATAAAGCAAACTGAGTGTAAAATTTTCAAAAATGTTTTAAAAATGCATTATAGTTTAAATTTATATTAAATGCATAAAATTATATTTTTGACCACTTAAGTAGGACGTAAGTACATACTTATAATTAATTTCATAATTATTTCTGTTGTTTTTGAAATATGGTTACAGTGTACTGCCGAAAGTACTGACAAGCATTTATGGTAAACTAAAATATACTTTAATGTCATTCCTATTGAAACATGAATGTATGTCATGAATTCCAATTTATTTGTAATTACTAGTGCTGTCAAATCATTAATCGTGATTAATCGAATCCAAAATAAAAGTTTGTGTTTACATAATATATGTGTGTGTACTGTGTATAATATTATATTATTATATATTATTATAATATTATATACAGTATAAATACACAGAAATATTTGCATGTATATACTGTGTGTATATATATATATAAATATAAATATTTGTAACAAATCTTTCTTAAATATATACATGCATGTGTGTGTATTTATATACATAATAATTATATACAGTACACACACATATATGATGTAAACACAAACTTTTATTTTGGATGCGATTAAACGCGATTAATCGATTTGACAGCACTAGTAATTACACATTTGTAACGATTAAATTGCAATTTATTACATTTATACTATATTAGTTTTAAATTTAATATCGAATAACACATTACAGTAACAATTATAATCAAGTACTTTACATGTGCATTAGTCAACACTTCAGAATAAGTGTACTTCTTTAAAGCATGACAAAAGATTATTAAAACATGATGGACTTTTATGTAAAAATTTTAATTTGGCACATAATGTGCTTTTTTAAGAAATGTACTGTAGCACACTTGTATTTAATTAATATTATTTTATCTGCAAGTAGTGTTTTAAAGAATATACTTATAAGATTTGAAGTACACTTACAAGTGCACATTAAATACAATGAAGCATACTTCCCAGTCGTGCTGTGAAACAAGAAAAGGAAGAAAAGCATTTATTTTCAGTTTAACTATCCTACATTCATCAATTAAACTCCATGAGTTTGTGTAAAACCTAATGAACATGAGCATGATTTAAAGGGTTAGTTCACCCAAAAATGAAAATTAGCCCATGATTTACTCACCCTCAAGCCATCCTATGTGTATATGACTTCTTTCAGGCGAATACAATCAGAGTTATATTAAAATATGTCCTGGCTCTTCCAAGCATTATAATGGCAGTGAATGGCAGCCTAAAATTTGAAGCCCACAAAAGTAATCCACACGGCTCCGGGGGGTTAATAAAGGCCTTCTGAAGCGAACTGATGGGTTTTTGTAAGAAAAATATTTAATTTTTAATTTTTCTGTATTCAACTTATGAAAAAAGCATAACTGGCACGACAATGACGTCCGACACTACGTCTACACTATGTAAGCATTTGAACTGCGCAAGGCATTACCCTTTCTTCGTAAGTTGAATACGGAAGGTGGTCCACCGGAAGCTAGAAGTTTTAAATATGGATATTTTTCTTACACAAACCCATCGGTTCGCTTCAGAAGGACTTTTTTAACCCCCTGGAGCCGTGTGGAGTACTTTTATAATGGATGGATACACTTTTTTGGGCTTCAAATTTTGGGCTGCCATTCACTGCCATTATAATGCTTGGAAGAGCCAGGACATTTTTTAATATAACTCTGGTTGTATTCGTCTGAAAGAAGAATGTCATATACAAGTAAATTATGGGTGAACTATCCCTTTAAGATGAATTTGCCCCCTGTAATAGACATAACCATTCAATGGTTATATGCTGTCAAACAATGCAATAATTTCTTTGTTAATTCGGTCCTTCTCACTCAGATGCCCATCAACGTCTCCAATGCTGTGACTCTGGCACACCAGGTGCGATCATACACTCTGGAGGCTGCCGGTTTCACTGACACGGTGGATGTTCTTTATGTGGCTCAGATGATGCACAAATTCATGGACTACATAACAGATCTGCGTGAGGTTAGTAGAAGATGGTATTCAGCAGTGTATATATTGCACCGTGTGTTTGTGTCCTTACATACACATGTACTCCTTCGTCCCAGCTTTCTGAGGTGTTGGTTGAAATGGGAAGTAACCTGATGCAGGTAGATGATCAAATCCTGGCTCGGGCCCAGAGAGAGGAAAGAGCCTGCAGTTCAATCGTCCACACTCTGGAGACTCTCGCCTGGCCTCAGCTGCACTCTCACGCACAGGACCTTTCCAAAGTACGTTTTTAATCATGTCAGCTTCATATTATTACTATTTCAACTAAGCTTTCTATTTATAAAAAAATATTGAAAAAGGAAAAAGAAAAAATATATTAAGCAGTACAACTGTTTTCAGCATTGATGATATTAAGAAAGGATTCTTGAGTACCAAAACATATTTCTACTTCCTTAGAATTCTCGTAACATTGTGATGGAGGCTCACATGATTCGCCCTGCTCATTTTACTGGCATGAGCTGCACGGTCTATCAGAGACGAGAGGGGGCAGGAGGGAGCCAGGTGTATGATGGGATTGAATTTTCCCTTGAACAGCAACTGCGATTTCGCTGCACCACAGGAACACATAACACTTCACTGAACGCTTTCCATCTCAAGGTTTGTCATGTTTTGAGTGCAACTATGCACTTGTGTGTAGACCTAGAATACATGCCTGTGGAATATACATACTGTATGCACTATTTGTGCTGACAGACTTATTACAGTATATATACCCTTGTGAAAAAGAAGTGTGCTTAATTGTATTGTAGTGTTTTTCAAATCTTATTGTAAGTATATTATAAAAAAACTGTACTTGCAGATAATATATTATTGAAATAAAAAGCCACTTAAGTGTACTTAAAGAGAGTACACTTTCATGACTATGTTACTTAACACACTTAAACGATTTTCTTTAAAGCACATTTTTTATCATTGTTTTTTTATTTTTTATAATCTTTAGTCATGAAGTACACTTATTTTGATGTGTTGACTAACATACTAAACCTATATAAAGTACTTGATTATATATTTAACTCTATTATACATGTAACTATATTACATTTAAATTAATATATTTTGAATGTACTCTGGGTTCGGGCCAAAATACCGAGCCCGGAGCCCTCCCCCGGATAGCACGCCAAATACGCATAATCTTTATTCTATTTTAATTTGATGTAAGTGTGAACTCGTGAATTATATATAAAATTCAACACACCAAAGTGGCTAGTAGGAGTGACTGCATTACACGCCACTGGCCATAATTGTTATAATTGTTGTCTATCATGTTGTTGCTACTGTTTTATACATTTAAAAACAAGTCATTTAACCATGTAAACCAACCGTAAAATGACTGAAACACATTGCCTCAAGTGGCTTTTTACTTTAATAAACACCTCTGCCTTGCCCTCACTTTGTATTTTTGTGTTTTTCTCTATCTAGAATGCAGTGGCTCTTGCTTCGGTGTCTCTTCCTGCGTCTCTTTTTCCGCCGAATGCTCCTCCTGACTGTAAGCTGCAGTTTGTGGCATTCCGCAATGGAAGATTCTTCCCATTTACCAGCAATTTTACCGGACCTTCGGACCTTGCCCGCAGACGTGGCGTCAACACTCCAGTTATCTATGTTGGCCTTGGTGGGTTGCCTTCACCTCAAACTTTCAAGGGATTCGAAACTTTAATAAAATAGTAGTTGGATGTATACTGATGTAGTACAGGCATTTTGGGAGAAGACTAACATAATTCATCCTTGAACTTAAAAATATACAATTCAATTTAGTAAATCCATGCATCTCATTTTCAGAAACAACTTTCCCTTCCTTTCAGATGGATGCAGCATGTGGAATCAGTCCGATCCCATTATTGTGTCACTACGACACACGTCACCTGGAAATTACCCTGTTGCTGCCCATTGGAGAGTGCAGGCACTGGAGCATCATGGGAGTTGGAGTCTAGATGGTTGTCAGCTGGCCAATAGCGATGCATCCACCTCTACACTGCGCTGCTCTGTGCTGAGCAATTACGCTGTACTACAGGTAACATTGTGACACCTTTATAAAATACTGATATTACTAGGCTGTATTTATATAACGCTGTACTTTGTGTTGTAATATCTTGGCAGTAAATTACCAACAAAAAAAAAGGCCTCAGGGGTGTTTCTAATACAACAGCTGAGGCTGGGAGTGATGACAAATTTCACATCATTCTCTTCTTCCTGCTGTAATTAATCTCTATATTTCCCCCCTCTTTTGGAAAGATGTGGATTTTTCTTTTCTTTTTTCTATTGCACCAAATGGGAATACAAAAATATATTTACTGTCATCTCCCATTCATTCCCCTTCAACTATGAAGACTTCTGCTTCTGAGTACCCTGGAAATGTGAAGAGGGCTATTTTATACTTCATATTTTAATATTTAATTCAGTAGTCTACTGAAAAGTATAAAAAAAAACTAATTGAAAAATGATTATATTACCCAATATTTGTGTGTGCCATATATTTTAATGTACATCACTACACTGTAGGAAAAAAAGTTGCATTCCTGAGTACAATCAATTTGGATGTTTAAGTCATTTCAACTTAAATTACATTAAATTACATTATATTACATTTTTTACAGTGTAACTTAGCAATGTGCTAACACAAAACTCTAAAACTAAATGAGTGATACATTGGAATGCTTTTTTATGCAGAGCATTCCAAATCATTCAAGTATGAAGTTTGATGACACTTATGATGTTGCCTAGAAATGTAGGAAGTAGACAGCAAGACAGCTCACTAGGTTTTGGAACAGAGCCACCAATACAATGAAATGAAAAATCTGAAATATGTCAATTTTATTATTACTCGGTTGTGTAAATGGTAACCAAGTGCATGCAAAGTATGTCAGCTTATTGATTAATCTATTGATTAATCATATTGAGCTAATTGATCCTGACATGTGTCAAAGGATTTTAATGTTCATCTAGGTCTTATTGGGTGTTAATGGGAAAACTGTATGAATAATTGATAGATTGGTTTGCTTGGCACTGAAGAACCCATGATTCACAGTACTCACATCAGAGCAATTTCTCTGAAAAAAAATGGAGATTGAATAAATCCTGTATTTAAATGGCTATAATTACCAATTTTATCCCTGTAAATCACTAAATAGATAGATGGATGGATGGATGTTCCATTCTATTTATTGCTATCAGTATCAGCAGTATTGGCCTAGAAGATGGTGTCAGACTGAAAAGATAACATGGAATTTCTCACCCCTTCCCTTTTTGAGAGTCCTTGAATTGTAGATATGCTATAAAGTTAAAGAGTTGAATTTCCTCCAAATTTCAGGAGATGCCAGATTTCCCAGGTTCACCTTCAGTTCCAGTGGAAGTGCTCCATCCAGTGATCTACACCTGCACTGCAGTGCTGCTCCTCTGTCTCTTCACCATCATCATCACCTATATACTGCATCACAGGTATTTGTCTCACAAATGACGCACATATATGTGCTAATACTGAGACATATTAGCAAAGGTATGTCGACACACCCAAAAACTAAAAAAAAATCTTGTAAACTGTTGCCACAAGGTAGCAAGCACACTATTCTCTATAAAGTTGTTAAATGATTTATTACTGCAATAGCCAAACCTGTTAATTAAAAGCGGACGTTCACATACTTTCAGCCAAATAGTGACATTTCTTAACAGATGCTTTCTTTGCCATTAGCTCTATCAGAATCACGAGGAAGAGTTGGCACACCCTCCTGAACACTAGTTTCCACATCGCAATGACGTCCGCAGTATTTGCTGGAGGCATCACTCTGACCGGCTACCCAATTGTATGCCAGGCAGTAAGTTTTCATTTTTCTTACATAATAATGTTTTATTTTATTAGGTGACTTTCCCACAGCTTTTTCAAGGGGACTTCACAAACACATAAGAATTGAACAAGTTTGTCATTTGCATTTGTGACTTAAAAGCAAGAGATGGAGGAGATATAGTGGAGATTCAGTGCAAGTGATTTCCACTATAAAAGTGCAAGTGATTTTGCACTGCAAAAATTTACAAAACAGTAAAGAAAAAGTAAAGTAAAGCATTATATACAGTAATAAGGTAGAAAAAAAGGTTCAGTTGGGGTTCTATAGAACTCTTGGGTTCTTGACCCTATATGTCAAAAAGGTTCTATATAAGGAGAAATGTCTTAAAAGATTGCATAATACTTTCATGTTTAACAGGTTATTTACAATGTTTTGGTGATAAAGTAAGTTTACAAGCTTAAAGTTACAAATGAATTAAAACAGAATTAATTCATTAAAGGGTTAGTTCACCCAAAAATGACAATTCTGTCATTAATTACTCACCCTCATGTCGTTCCAATCTTCGGAACACAAATTAAGATATTTTTGATGAAATCCGTGAGCTCTCTGACCCCTCCAATTAGCACTTTCAAGGCCCAGAAAGGTAGTAAAAACATCGTTCAAATCATCCATGTGACTCCAGTGGTTCAACCTTAATTTTATGAAGCGACAAGAATAATTTTTGTGTGCAAAAAACAAACAAAATAACGACTTTATTCAACAATTTCTTCTAGCCTGTGTCAGACTATTACGCTGTTGACGTAACCTAACAGTGCAGTGCTTCCAGAACGCCGGCTTACCATTGGCCGATGCTGTTCACGTGAGCACCACGACATGCGCACGAGTCGTTCTGCCGTAGGAAACACTGCACTGTTCGCACTGCGTCAACAGCGTAAGAGTTTAACAGTGTTTTTACTACCTTTCTGGACCTTGAAAGTGTTAATTAAATAGCTGTATATGGAGGGGTCAGAGAGCTCTCGGATTTCATCAAAAATATCTTAATTTGTCTTCCGAAGATGAACGAAGGTCTTACGGGTTTGGAATGACTGGAGGGTGAGTAATTAATGACTAACCCTTTAAAACTAAATCCATAAAATTATTTCATAATGGGAACCCCTAAAATGTTCTATATATGAAATGCCTGACAGAACCCTTTGAGGTTCTACATAGAACCTTTTCTTCTAAAGGCCCTTACACAAGCTGACAGTCGGCCATTGTCCACCATTGTCATTGAGTGTCGGCCAGCCCAGATTTTGTGGCGTGTTCCACACCGTCAGCCCTAGTTGGACATCGTCGGGGGTATTTTTGCCGAATGAGCACATTAAATCGATGTCCGCCAGCGTTGGCGGTGAGAGCGAGAAATCTGATTGGCTGTTCAGCTTAGCGAATGTGTTAGTGCACGAGAATAAAGCAAAAGTGATGAAAGCGATCAAAGAAGTCCCCACCATTCCTACCATTCCAATGCGTGAATATTTTCATAACAACATGAGCCTCCTAGAATAAAGAAAGTGATCATCATGATTAATATTCAAAATGGAAAGCAAGCGCTGCTCTGTTTACGGTTTCTATCTCTGCAGTCCTAGTTTCAGTTTCTCTTTTTGAATGACAAATATATACTATTGATACCTGCTGATATAGACAGTTTTTTCCTTACACGCAGGCGCTGAATGCACATGCTCTAGTTGATAGTCGCCTTTAATCCTTTTGGTGTGTTCAAGCGCAGCCTTAAGTGTGTCACTGCCTTATTAAAATATTATCTCAAAAATGTTTTTTTTCTATGCGCTAACATATTGTTACTTTACTTGTGTTACTCATGTATGTGTATGTTTGTGTCAGGTGGGGATTGTTCTTCACTACTCTTCTCTGTCCACTTTGTTATGGATCGGTGTTAGCGCCAGGGTAATATATAAAGAAGCTTTATTGAGGACTCCACAACAACTAGAAGGCGAGACTGCGGTACAACCAACCCAGCGGCCCATGCTCAGGTCAGTGAAGTCATCATGGAAGGTTGGGAGCATTAGATGGTTAATAACGGCTTGTTTTCCATAAGTTATATTTTACAAGCACACACAAACTCACAGATATCTGTTTGTTTTTCTCTATAATCTGACCTCAGTACCCATAAAACCCACGTAGAACAATAATTCTTTGTAAACCAATCAATAGGCCAACATGGACTGTAATTGTTTTACATGAGGACATGAGGTAATTTCAGCATTTAAAGGTGCAAATTGTACTTTTTATTGCTGTTCAAATCGGAAATGGCAGTGTTTTTGTCCAACCACCCATGAGATCATTCTAGGCTGAATTAGCTACTTTTAACAAACACAACTTCTTAATCATAAAAACATTACTGTTCAAAAGGCTCGGTTAAGATTTTATAATGTCTTTGAGAGAAGTTTCTTATGCTCAACAAGGCTGCATTTATTTGATCAAAAACACAGTAATATTGTGAAATTAACCATTTAAAATAACTATTAAACACATTTTAAAGTTTAATTTATTTAACTGTGATGCCACAGCTGATTTTTAGCATCATTCCTCCAGTCTTCAGTGTCACATGATCCTTCAGAAATCATTCTAATATGCTGATTTAGTATTCAAGAAACATTTCTTATTATTATCAATGTGAAAAACAGTGCTGCATACTATTTTGCTAGAAACCATGATACATTTTGATTTTCAGGATTTTTTTCAATAGAAAGTTCAAAAGAACAGCATTAATTTGAAATAATAATCTTTTAACATTACAAACATTAGAAATGCCATTACTGTCATGGTAGTGTATGTTCTAGTGCTGTCAAATCAATTAATTGCGATTAATCGCATCCAAAATAAAAGTTTGTGTTTACATAATATATGTATGTGTACTGTGTATAATTATTATGTATATATAAACACACACTCCTTCATGTATATATTTAAGAAATATTTGCATGTATATACTGTATATATATTTATATAATTGATCTTAAATTTAATATAAATATTTTATATATAAATATAACATATTTTTCTTAAATATATACAAATGTATATAAATATACATACATATATATACATACATATAAATATACACATATATATATTTATATGTACATAATAATTATACACAGTACACATACATATATTATGTAAACACAAACTTTTATTTTGGATGCGATTAATCGCGATTAATCGTTTGCCCGGCACTAGTATGTTCATTAATGTTTTTTTTTCATTACATATCCCATTATATTACTAATGCTAAAAATAGTCAAAATAAACATTTCCCTTTCTTTGTGTTTTCATTTAACCTTCGATTAGCAAGGTAATGTTTTGTGCCAGATTTACTAAACCGGGTAAATTAGCGCGAGAGCGCAATCCCATAAAAGCGCCGATGTGAGTGGAAAGTCTACTGACGACGCACAAATTAAAGAACACAGACACAGCCAGATCATTTCCATAGTGACCAACGCAATCTACCAAGAGCAGCGCAAATTAGCATCTGGTTTAAGACATGCTTTTTTGGGGTGGTAAATAATGGCACAAACACTAGTAAATTGACGAGTGCAAACCTTAGTGAATCACCTTGTACGATTCATTTAAAAACTCTCCTCCCATAAATTTCGTGTCTGAAAGGGAAACTCCTACAAATGCATATGCAATAACAACCGCAGATATTTATCTGTCCACGCCTTTTCAGCGCTAATTTTTCACTGCGTGTCTTTAGTAAATCCTGACAGTAGTTTTTTAATGGCAAAAGAGTGTTTGCGCTGGCGCAAGCTGTTAGTAAATCTGGCCCTACCTTTTGATCAGGTATTGAGGAAAGTGGGTATAGGATTCATTGGAGGAATGGGATCTTGACACAGCAGAATCCCTTGTCCCTGCTGTCTGAATGCATGAATTTTATAACAGACAACCCATGCAAATATCTCTTTTACATTCAGTGCTCATCCTAAGAAACAATTACTGTTTGAAAGCCTCTTGAATAACTGCTGTTGTACCAGTATGAACATAACATTAGATGATAACATTAAATGTTCCTTGCTGTCAGCATGATAAAAGGAAATGTACGGGTTCCATCAGAGCTCTTGCAGTATTCAGAGTAATTGTCATGTCTCAAATTGGTCATAAAACATTGGCAGTTTTATGTGCAAACGTCATATTGAATTAGCACTTCCTGAGTAGAAACTATTGATAAGCGTCTACAGGAGGAAAATGGGTTTTTGAGAGCAGCTGAATGGACCACCATGATGTAAAAAAAAAAAAACTGACTAATCAAAGACTACCATTGTCCAGATAAAAGCTGATTCCCATCTGCTGTTATGGAGAGTAGGACAGAGGAAAGAGAGCACAAATGGGGGGAATAGGAAAAGATAAAAGTAGACAGAGAAGTTGTAAATCAAATGAGTGATAGGACTAGTTAAGGCTAACTTTCACATGTCCTCAAAGACATGCATGCAAATATATTCATTCTCTCTAGTCTGTGTTCTCTGTTTTTACCCCAGACCTCCATGCTCTCCACATCCCCTGGGGAGGTCTGGCCAGATCCCACGCCTGCCTCCTGGGACAAATCTTGTTATTTTTCCTCTCTCTCCCGCACTGTCTGGAGCCCAGACACGGCTCTTCATTGACAGACAGTGTCACAGAACTAGCCTAATGTATAGACCACACAAATTTCTTTTATAGCGAGCAAAGGGAACATCTGTAGCAAATATAACAGGCAGCAGCGTTGTGTCCTTTTACATTTTTGAGCAACTTGATAATTAAAGGGATAGTTCACCCAAAAATATTTCTGTCATCATTTACTCACCCTCAAGTTGTTCCAAACCTGTATGAATTTCGTTCCTCTACTGAACACAAAAGACGATATTCTGAAGAATATTCAGGGGGGGGGGATACTATGGAAGTCAGAGAGGACCATCAACTATTCAACAGAAGAAAAACATTCAGACAGGTTTAGAACAACTTGAGGGTGAGTAAATGATGACAGAATTTTCATTTTTGAGTAAACTATCCCCTTAAAGGAACACGGCGACTTTTTGGGACTTTAGCTTATTCACCGTATCCCCCAGAGTTAGATAAGTCCATACATACCATTTTTATCTCCGTGCGTGCCATAACTCTGTCTGACGCACCCACCGATAGCCTAGCTTAGCACAAAGACTGGAGGTAAACGGCTCCAGCTAGCCTACTGCTCAATGGTATGTATGGACTTGTCTAACTCTGGGGGATACGGTGAATAAGCTAAAGTCCCAAAAAGTCGGCGTGTTCCTTTAAGTTGCATCATGCAAGTGTATGCCTTAAACACAGTGGAAGAAATCATAGGTTGTGATTTGAACCCAGGTCTTTGTGCTCTTAAACTCTAAAAAAAATATGTGCATGACGCTTTAAAAACAGAACAGTAAACTAAGCATAAGCTGTCCTTTTTTTCTGGAATTAAATTTAAATTGGAATTAAAATGTAATTATGTAAATCATTTTTTATGATTATTTATGTTACCATGGTTAGGATTTGCTAAATGACCCCTAACAGTCTTCTTTTCTTTATCTGTTTCTCTTGGCAGGTTTTATTTGATAGCCGGCGGTGTCCCACTCATCATATGTGGTATCACTGCAGCTGTAAACATCAATAACTATGGAGACAACATTCCTTAGTGAGTACTGTGTTTATAAATATTAGGAAAACTTGTTTGCTCACTTCTAGCTTTAGATGTTTATATCATCAACAGCCTACCTTGTGCTAACTTGAGTGGTTCTGGTGGATTTCCGTGGGAAATTCAACCATGTCATTACTTAGAGTGTATACATAAAGAAGGAGTCTGGCTAGTAGGCTATATCACATGTGAGGATGCTGCAGGTGGCAGATCATTTATAACCTTTTCTCACAGCAGCTGGAATAATTAATCTTATAATTTTGATGGCGGATTGTAAGAAAAGGTCCAAAAAACAATCATCAGTGACAACTGGAGATTTACCTGTAGTCAAAAGCAAAAGATTAGACTGTACAGAAATTGAAATCTACAGGTAACGCTAATACACACTAAATACACATAGTCACACAATGCTGATGTTGTTAATATTAACAATTTGAGAACAAAGTATAACAATAGTAATAATTTGCACGGTTTGATGTGATATGAGCTAAGCGATCGTTAGATTTAATCACCGTTGGTAGTGCAATTTATTGTAATGTTTTTATTTTAGTTGGTCAGAACAAAAGTGGCAGACATGTTACTTACTTGTTCAGATGACATTTTCCGGTTAAATGTATTATTTTGGTCGTACTTCTAAGACGTAAAATCTGTGATTTCGAAGTACAGTATCCACACCGTTGCGGTGACTGACAGCCACACATACTCCTCAAAACATTAGATTCATCTGCGCTGAGGAGCCGTGCCGATGCACAACCCACATAAAGATGATAATTCAGGTCTCAAACAGAGATGCAGACAATTTACTACTTTGTTTAATTTATAAAAATAAAAATTATATATATATATATATATATATATATATATATATATATATATATATATATATATATATATATATAGTTTAAAAATAATAGAATAAAAGTGGAATGCTGGATCTAGCTGCACTGAAATTAAGATTATTTCATTTCATATTCATCATGTGCTATTTTTATGACAGGTTTTATGGTGTTTTTGTCACATTACAGTCTTACAGATAGACTGGCGAGACTTAATATAATAATAAAATGAAATTGACTGAGGTCATACTTTTTTATTGTTTTTTATTAGCTTCTGTTCTTTCTCTAACTGTCTGATACTTGTTGCAGATTTATTACTCATGCTGGGCCACTTTTTACAGGCTCTTTAAAAAGTGTCTGTTTTTGTACAGAGCTTGCATTGTGTTTCTGTTATTTGACTAATTACCGCTTTTGCCCTCTCTGACCTTTTTCACTGCTCTTGACCTTTCGGCAGCTGCTGGTTGGTATGGCAACCCAGTTTCGGAGCTTTCTACATTCCAGCTGGATTGATCATTCTGGTGACCTGGATCTACTTCCTGTGCACTGTTTTCTGCCTGAGGCACCGAAGCTTCCAGGAGTCCAAAGATCCTCCTTGTTCCGCCTCCGACCCCTCAACCTTACCAGAGAGTCAACCAGCACTCAGTGGCAGCACCAGTCTTCTCTCAACAGACTCTGTGGTGGGCCCAGTGCATGCTGGGACAACAGTGGAGGACCAGTACTCATTGAAGGTCCAGTGTTTGGCGCTGGTGGCGACACAGTTTGTGTTTGTAGGGCTGTGGTGCTGCGGTGCTATGGCCGTTTGGCACGTGGATAGAGAGCGGAAACTCTTCAGTTGCCTGTATGGAGGAACGGCTACCGGATTAGGGATCTTCTTGGTGCTCCATCACTGTTTCAAGCGTTTGGATGTCCAGGCGGCATGGCTAGGGTGTTGCCCCGGGTACCATCGCGCCCAACCCATGCAGGCCTATTCCCATCCCTGCACTGCCACTGTAGGTGTCCAGAGTGCCTCAGAAAGGGGCTCCCAAATTTTTGTAGGATGCCACCCACCAACAGACCCCAACAATTACTCTTCTTCTGCCAGGTCGTCATCTACTCAAAGTGGACCAACGAGCATTGCCGTTGGGCCTTGCAAACTCACCAACCTCCTCCAAGTGACGCAAGACAACGTGAACAACACTTCCCGGGCACCGACGGGAACTAATACCAACACAAGCACAAGCACAGAAAACAACAAGCCGGCCAACAACCTGCTGCCCAGTCTACTGCCTGTCCAGCAGCCTCAAAGGAGGAAGGCTTGTAGTAGAACCAAGGGTGGCAATACCCAGTACCATCACAGAGGGGACGCTAGAGGGCACTACCGCCTCAAAGCTCTCAGAGCGGGTGGAGGAGGTAGCATGGGTGCTTTGGGACCCTCTGGGACAGAACAATCAAACATCCACCTCCTACACAAACATGCTTCCAGCGAGAATGGAAGTCTACGGAATAGCCATTCAGAGAGCCAGAACGGCCTTCTGACCAATGGACGGCACAGAGGGGAGGGACTAGTGACAAGCCCTTCAGAAGGTAGCGATGGAGGTAGTAGTGGAAGTAGAAAACCTTTTCCACTGTTGCCTTCTGTGGCAAGTAGGGCCACCATGCAGCAGAATGCTCAACGCCGTAGCGCTAGCAAAGACAATCTTAAACTGGCTGCCGCAGCTGAGAGAGATTCGAAGCGGAGCTCATTCCCGCTAAACGTGACATCAAATGTCACTGCGACGGCCTCATTGTCAACAGTTTCAGCACCAAATGGAACACTAAAGGGATCCGTGGTGGAACTGGACACTAGCGGAACTGACCAATCACAGGGTTCGGTTGGTATGAAGAGCAGGGTATGGAAGAGCGAGACAACTGTATAATAATGAACTGCGGTTAGTGTTGAAAGACTTTTGAAGGTTTCTTGAAGGTGTGACCTGTATGCTAAGAGCCAAAGCATGGATTTCTTTCTCCACAACCCTGCTGAATCAACTAGTTTAAACCAGCCCGGATCTTAGTCGGTCTGTTGGCTGTTTTAACAGAATTTTGGACACCTTTTTCTCCCAATTAAACACCAGCTTAGCCAGGATGGGAGACCAGCTAAACCAACTAAGACCAGTAAACCAGCTTAGCAGTGTTGTAGCAGTGTATCAATCTGCCTCCATATTTTCATATGGTCTTGACTCAGACTGGTCAGGCTGGTCTTGAGTACTACAACACTTCGACAAATCTGACATATCTGCTGTACAAGTACAAGGTCCGTGTGACACTGATGCAAATCCAGGTTTCATTCAACCCAAAAGAAAGCATATATACTGTACACTTTTTGAATTGTTCAGATCCTTTTCAGGTCTCTGTCTCGACTTGGACTTGACCGAGTCCGGTCTCGTCCAGTCACGAGTACTACAACACTGCAGCTTAAGCTGGTTCACATGAGTTTTTTCAGCAGGGTAGAGAACCACTTGGCTTCTTTAATGATAAATCACCCACATTTCTAAGTTTCAAAAGTGCTCTGTGGTCTTGGAACCGTCCAACATGCAAAAAGCTAATGCTAAGCATGCTAATAAGGAGAGGTTATATGAAGAGTTATATATGAAGAAAGAGAAGAGGTGTGTATGCAAAACCTGACTCCTCTAAAAAGAGATTGGTGGAGGAGTTGGTGTGACAAAATATGCAAAATCATTTGGTGTGCTTTTGTTTGCTTGTAATACCACTTAATCTAACAAAATGTTTGAACGCAATGAATATTTTAATATTGAATATGCCAAGGGATATGAACCTAAAGTTCAGCTGTTTTGATCTTTATGTTTCTGACTATGCATATCGATCAGGATGGAGGACAGTGTGCTTGTTCCCTAAATTCCCTTTGTGTCTTTGTTGTTTTTATATAAAAAAAATTCGTGCTATTTCATTTACATGTCTGTAAGAATGTACATTAAGTGTTGTGTATGTATTGTCTGACCATCACAGTGTTAATTCAACTCTCTGGCACTAATAAGCAGCTCTTGGCATCAGTCCGACACAAATATAGAAAACAAACACTTGCCACAGATGAGCATCCCTAACAATTCCATCCAATGTTAATTGAAGCTGGGAATGTCATTCTTGTTCTTCTGATGTTGTTCAGCAGAAAGTGAGCTTTTGTATTTTAGAGAATAGGAACCATTTGGAAAACTTTACTTCATAGCGCCCTCTATTGGGTCATTCCTGCCATTGATCAAATGCACTGATAATGAATGCTGTTGATGGACAAATTATTGACAGCTTCTTTAGATGCCACTCCAGAGTTACTAAGGGATTTGATAAGGAGGGCAAGTGTTTGTTCAAGGGACAGTTCACCCAAAAATGAAATTCTGTCATCATTTACTCACCCTCAAGTTGTTCCAAACCTGTGTGAATTTCTTTCTTCTGCTGAACACAAAGGAAGATATTTGGAAGAATGTTTGTAACAAGCAGATCTCGGTAGCCATTGACTACCATCATATTTTTGATCAGCAGAACAAATACATTTATACAGGTTTGGACAACTTGAGGGTGAGTAAATGATGACAGAATATTCATTTTTGGGTGAACTATCCCTTTCATACATGTTCTGTTGTAATACCATGTGTAACATGGGCTTTTTAGCACTTGGTTCAGGTTATGGAGAGAGCATTTGACCTATTCTTATGAATAATAACGTATTTATATTATACATATCAGTATTAATTTTCTGATGTAATTGTTATTGTTATTATGCAATTTTGCGATATCAGTATTTTACAGAGAATTGGTGGCCTAATCGGTTTTATAAACTCTGTTTTTAGTCTAAAAGCACACAATCACATCATGTCCAACTTATTTTTTTTAAATAACACTGTTGTTCATTTCCGAGCATTGATCATCCCACAAATGTTTAGTAACAAGAATTACTAATCTACCAGGAATTGTTAGTACTCCTTCTAAAAAATATGAAAAGTTCTGTTGTCGGATAACAAGGAGTTTAAATAGGTGTTTTGTTTTTCAACAGTGTTCAAATGTATTTTTCTCATGAAAGCAAAGAATGGACAATCTCAACCAAAAGCCAAAGGCAAATTCAGATCTTCGCACTGACTCTTTTTTTTTCTCCAAGGCCCACAGGCTCGCAGAATCGCACTATTTTTAGATTTCTGTCACATGATGACAAAGTCGCAAGCAAAACACATTACCTGTCTTTAGCTTACACTTTGATTAAAGTAAAATGGATAACTTTAAAGTGTATTCAGGGATGATTGTATGCCAAAGAAGCTCACAGTTTAACCTTTAAAGATGATCTTATATGTGACCCTGGACCACAAAACCAGTTATAAGTTGCACGGGTATATTTGTGGCAATAGCCAACAATACACTGTATGAGTCAAAATTATAGAAATGCCAAAAATCATTAGGATATTAAGTAAAGATCATGTTCCATAAATATATTTTGTAAATTTTCTACCGTAATAATATCAAAAACGTATTATTAGTATTAAAACACATTGCTAAGGACTTCATTTGGACAACTTTAAAGGTGATTTTCTCAATATTTTGATTTTTTTTGCACCCTCAGATTCCAGATTTTCAAATATTGTCCTATCCTAACAAACCATACATCAATGGAAAGCTTATTTATTCAGCTTTCAGATGATGTATAAATCTCAATTTCAAAAAACTGACCCTTATGACTGGTTTTGTGGCCAACAGCCTCCCATTCTTCAAGCCAAGAAATCTCCCTTAGAGGAACACGCCGACTTTTTAAGACTTTAGCTTATTCACCGTATCCCCCAGAGTTAGATAAGTTTATATATACCATTTTTATCTCCATGCGTGCCATAACTCTGTCTGACGCACCCACCGCTAGCCTAGCTTAGCACAAAGACTGGAGGTAAACGGCTCCAGCTAGCCTACTGCTCAATAAGTGACAAAATAACGCCAACATTTTCCTATTTACATGTTGTGATGTGTATAGTTACATTGTGTACTAAGACCGACAGAAAATGAAAAGTTGCAATTTTCTAGACTGATATGGCTAAGGACTATACTCTCATTCCTGCCTAATAATCAAAGAACTTTGCTGCCATACCATGGGTGCAGCGGCGCAATGATATTATGCAGTGCCTGAAAATAGGCTAACTTCCGTCAACATAACCAACGTGACAACCTGCTTGCACAGAGAGCGTGCTGGGGACTATTTTCAGGCACTGCGTAATATCATTGCGCCTGTTGCCCCCATGGTACGGCAGCAAAGTTCCTGGATTATTACGCAGGAATGAGAGTATAGTCCCTAGCCATATTGGTCTAGAAAATTGCAACTTTTCATTTTCCGTCTTAGTACACGATGTAACTATACACATCACAACATGTAAATAGGAAAATGTTGGCGTTATTTTGTCAGTTATTGAGCAGTAGGCTAGCTGGAGCCGTTTACCTCCAGTCTTTGTGCTAAGCTAGGCTAGCGGTGGGTGCTTCAGACAGAGTTATGGCACGCACAAAGATAAAAATGATATGTATAAACTTATCTAACTCTGGGAGATACGGTGAATAAGCTAAAGTCCCAAAAAGTCCCAAAAAGTCGGCGTGTTCCTTTAAAACGGATAAATATTCAAAGACCACATATTTCTAAAGAACAAGTACTCCCTTTTCCCAAAATCACAAAGCATTTAACGTCATGATGACCATTTTGTGATTAATGTAGATTAAATGTTGATTATGAAGACTGATATATAGTGATCACCATCATGCCATTATTACAGATTTTATGTGATATGATTTCAGTAGTTTTGGGTACAAAGTGTCAAAACAGCAAAAACCCTAGTCAAATAATACATGAAATCTGTGGCCTACTCAAAGTTTGCCATGTGTATGTAATACATGTTTTCTCTTAAAATCAAAGTAATTTTACATTTTGAATGGCTTGTTTGTGCATAATGGTTTCATGTGACATTGTGATATTTGCATGAACAATTTTCTTTGCCTCTGGGTAGGCCTAGCTTCTGAGGGTCAGTATAAATTCAGTGTTATCCTAATTAATATTAAAATGATTATTGTTATTATTGAAACCTCCCTTTTAAACTTCTAGATGACAATTAAAACATTATTGTTTTGACTATCATCTCAAAGTTTAAAAGGGAGATTTCAAAAATAACATGAGTATTTATATTTTTGTCACTCACTTCAATATGAAAATGATAACATTTTTGTATCAATTTCAGTAATATATTTCCTATAGATGTTAAGATTGTGCCTTATCAATGACCTGATGCAAAATAAAGATTTGGGAAAAATGCCATAAAATCAGAATTATTTTACTTGTTTTTTTATGTTTCTATATCATATGTGATCTAAATGAGAAAAATCCCAATCCATCGTTTTTATATGTCAATTACATAACTTCTGTTTCTATGTAGGTAATATGTAAATCAACATCCTCCACAAGAAATAAAGCCAATCAAAAGTAAGTGTTTTTTATTGACACAAGCATTATCCTATCAGAGTGCGGTACTTTAAAGATTGGGCGGGACAAACACTGACTCACTGAGAACAAAGGAAAGAACATCATGTGCTAATAAACGAATACAGTGATTTACAGATAGCAGGAGACTAAGTAAATCTGAAAGATGACTAATTGGCTTCAAAATTATTAGGGGAGAGCGGGGCACAACCTAACGCGGGGCTAGTTGTAATTCACATGATTTAAAACTTTCCACACATGCCAGGATAGTGTATTTACTAGTTGCCATATCAACATTATTTTGAGAAAAAAATGCACCAAAATTAAAAAATCTTTGGACGATATCACTGAACATTTATTTAACCATAGCAAAAGTACATTTCTTACTTAAACACAAAAAAACAAACTTATTTAAAATAAGACAAATCTGATATTATTTTAATATTATATCTGTTATTTAACAGTTGAGATAGTTCTTTAATGCTGATCTAACCAGCAGAAGACACGAGCCAGGGTTAAATCCCAGTTGTGCAGGTGGGGCATGTTGTCACACTGCGTTACAATGAGCCCCTATTAGAAATGTGCTATTATATTCTATACTTTTATGAATTCTATTGAGAAACCATGAGAAAAAGGTGAATAAAGACTGAGAGTCAATGTTCAGAAGTTATTAATTATTCTTTTGTTTTGAACTATGCTGTATAGCTGTTTTGTGATGTGTTTGTTATCAAACTCAAAAATTTGTATATTTTTAATGATTAAAAAATGCCATTATTTTATTTAAAAAAGTTAATTATTGTACTTTATTGACAAAATATTTTAGTTTGTCTTGTATATTTTTTCTATTATATCAGATAACATTTTAAGCTGTCATATGGTCATGTTACATTGTACCCCTCACATGTTACAATGTACCCCACATGTGGGGCATGTTGTCACATTTCACTTCCAATCTTTCAGGGTAAATCAAGAAAAAAGTATACACTGTATTAATGAAACAAAACCACATAATTGCACTAGACATGTGTGCAATTAATGTGGGAAAAAATAAATACTCTGAACCCCAAGTGAATTTACACAAACAGAAAGTCAAAAAGCGTTAGGTTGTGCCCCGCTCTCCCCTACTCACTGCCGTTTTCTATTTTCGTCTGGCTGAATAGCCTTTATCTGAGCTTTACAGTGATTCATCTTAACAGATAAAGTCTGAGGAAGTAAGTTGAGGAAACGCAAATAAGGAAATTCTTCAACAGAGATAGTCTGAGAACAGTTTTTTAAATCTCGATTAAGGGGATAGTTCACCCAAAAATGAAAATTAGCCCATGATTTACTCACCCTCAAGCCATCCTAGGTGTATATGACATTCTTCTTTCAGACGAATACAATCAGAGTTACATTAAAAAATGCCCTGGCTCTTCCAAGCTTTATAATGGCAGTGAATGGCTGTTTCTGTTTTGAAGTCCATAAAAGTGCATCTATCCATCGTAAAAGTGTTCCTCATGCTCCAGGGGGTTAATACAGGCCTTTTGATCCCATGCGTTTGTGTAAGACTATCGTACGTGCGTTCACGAGAGACTGACGTTCCAGCGTATGACGGGTATTCATACGCCAGTATCTCCTGGACGCGCGTACGACAGTTATCAGAAGTTAGAGATTACAGTTTGTAAAGTTTTAAATATGGATATTTTTCGTACACATGGCTTCGCTTCAGAAGGCGTTTATTAAACCCCCAGAACTGTGTGGAGCCCTTTTATGATGGATAGATGCACTTTTATGGACTTCTAAACAGAAACAGCCATTCACTGCCATTATAAAGCTTGGAAGAGCCAGGATATTTTTTTTTAAATAACTCCGACTGTATTCGTCTGAAAGATGTCATACACACCTACTATCCCTTTAAGGTAAACTGATTTGTGACTGAACAAAGTGCAAGAATATTTAATGAGGTAATCGGTGAGGCCGTTTCTGATTGGTTGTCTGTTGCTAAACAACTTGCTGCTAAATTGTAGCAACCGCATTGTTTACTGTACACCTTTGGCATCGCATTTCGAGATTAAAATGGTTGTTAAATCATGACTAAAGGTTAAAACCGGTGCAACACGTTGTTAAAAAGTGGCCTTAACCCTGAATAAAAAAAAAGGTTATTTAGTGTTCAATCAAAAGCTCTTCATGAATAGTTTATTGTGAAGAATGATCTGATACCTGCATCACCTGAACGCTGAGTACACAGTGTAGGCCTACGTCATGCGTGAGGGGCGGGACTTATAAGATCTCCCAAACAGTTACACACAGGAGCCAGAGCGACACCGGATACAAGGCAAACATCAAGCGGCGGGATAGAACGAACAAAGCGCAACTTTTCGTCCCGGTTGAACCTGGACTTTAACTGAGAATGTCTTTGGGTGACCAGCAGTGGTATCCCAGCAGCGTTCAGGTAACAGTGCTTAAAGCGCGAAACCTGCGGATCAAGGGCAAAAATGGAACGAACGACGCATATGCCATCATGCAGGTGGGCAAGGACAAGTTTTCCACCTCCGTAGCGGAGAAATGTGTCTCTCCCGAATGGAAGGAGGAAGCGACGTTCGATCTGCCGCTGGTCCATCAGGGGAACGCGGAGCGATGCACGCTTTACATCATCGCGATGCACCGAGCCCTGGTGGGGCTGGACAAGTTTTTGGGGCAGGCTGTCATCAACTTAGTGGACCTCCACGCCAACAGATCACGCAAAAAGACCGAGTAAGTGTCATTCTGTCCTATGGGGGAATGCAATTAATCGCGTCATAAAAATATCAAATTAGGGCTCAAAGAGATTTTAAAAGTTTAAAGCGATAAACCAAACAGTTCATCCAAGTATGTTTTGGATGGGCAGGATTCAGTACTCCACCCTTTTAGAACAATGTTAGTCAAATAAAAGTACAATTGTTAGTGTTTTCATGAACATTATACAGTAATATTTAATATCTTACTGTATAAACATGAGCACAGATGGGATGCATCGAACTTGTGTGATCAGGCAGATGATTCAGCCACGTCACACATCACTGAGTGTTTGGTCAAAACTGAAGAGAAATCTGTTCCACATATTCAGAGTTATGTGTGGGTAGAGTTTCCTCTTATTTATTAATTTTTTTCACAAAACGTTTTCCCCTCGACTCGGTATGAGTCAACATAGTAGTAAATACAAAAATACTGTCAAGGCTGTGTTGTAAATACTGACAAATCTACCATTCACTTCAAGGTATGCATGTATGAATGAATTAACACTACAAGATTGTTAACACTCCAACACAGGGCTGTGACAACCATACACAAGTCCCCCCCAATATTTGATATGCTTGATGCTTCAGTCCATTACGCACTTGCTCTGCTTGTTCATGGGATGACACAAAGTTTGTCACATTTTTTGGTTAGTTTGCCTTAACAGTATAACGGTACTCGTCATTGTCAAAATGTTTAAGGTAGCCAAACAAATCAAAGAGGGTTTTTAGTTTTTAAATGTTTTAGGTATTGACCAGCCACCAGGATGTTGTTCTAAGTGTTTTTGAATGTTGCTGTGCGGTTGCTAGGGTGTTGCTAGGTGTTTGTTTAAAAAGAGCTCACCCTCAAGTTCTGTTCTGATCTCAAGATATTACCCAGGTCTTTTTTTTTTGCTAGATTTTGTCCATTATGCGAAAAACTGTAGCTATGATCACAAAAAAAAAAAAAAGCCACATGATTTAACAAAAAAACATAGTAATAATAACACACACACACACACATCTTTACACGTTGCTAATATCCTTCAAACCACTTGTCAGAAAGTTTTTGTAAGGATTTGAAAATTATTTAAAATTTAGTATGATCACATTATTCTTTTATATATTTTAATAATTACAGTTCAGGATAAGTATATTGTATATCTGTTACTCTGAATGACATTTTTCCAAAAAGGGAGATAATATTGCCATTGTTCCCATAATTTCAATGGCAATAACAACACTTATTTGAAAATGCCAAGAAAATAAATATATTTTTTTAACTTGGTATATGCAATGGCAAAATCAAAGTCCAGACAATTATATGCCAGGCGCCAGTGTGTGTGTTATTACTATGTTTTTGTTATTATTTTTTATTGGCCCTAACCCTGAATATGAGTAATAGTCATGCTTGCCTTGCCTCAATGCTAGGAACTGAATATCAATTCTAATAACTATCAGTAAATGTATAAATAAGCACCATAGAAACAGAACAGGCGCCAGTGTAGTAAACAGAACACAAACTTTGTACTTTTCTTTGTAATATAGTTTAAAAGTAGTCGTTGCTTGAGCTTCATGTTCACCTTTGGAAATGAGGGCTGCTCATATTCAAAAACAGAAGCCATGCGAGTTTCCCTTTATTTGCATATTAGGTTGGCTTGCTGATTTGTCCAGTCGACTTCCTATTCTGGCTTTTGAGCTAGAGAACGGGAAGTGTAAGACCTGTCTTCTTGCTCTGTGGCCTTCGCTGTTTGAGGTCCTTTGACGTTTGTCCTTGTTGTGTGCCATTGGCGCTGCAGGTTGTCAGACCCGTTTGATTCATGGCTCCATCAGGGTCTGCTTGTTTGGACGCTCGTACTCATTCTGTTTGAACCAGTGGATCACACACATGAAGATCTGTTCCATGACATGTTTGGTTTGCTTGTTTATTATTTGTATGCTTTTTAAAGCCCCTTACGAGCACAGAAAAAGTGCAATTTAAAAATAAACTTTATTATTATCATCATTGTTGTTGCTACAAGTAGTAACTTGACCCATTAAATCCATCATTGTCATGTGATCTCAGATTGGCAGCATTCATGAGGGTGAGCTCAGCTCCATGTAGAATTACTAAGTTCGCCTTTAACAGAAAAGCTTTTTTTTTTACTTTCAGACTTTTTTTCAGTCAAGATGATTCCTACTAATTAGGCTAAGTTAAAAATATGTGTGCCATAAGCCTATTTTAAGTCTTTGTAGTGTAACTTATAACCGCTGTAGGACATTTATTAAGATCAGGAGTAACTGGTTGCAACTTCATCAGCTGATCTGTCCATTTTCTTGGTTCAATTTGTTTTCCCCCCTCAGATTGAAAATATATAAACATAGATTATCATTCCAAGCAAGCAAGTAAATGTGACTAATAGAGTAAAACGGTCCAGCACAATCTTACACAACCAGTCTCGCTGTATTACAAATAATGACATTTTTACATTCCTCTCCACCCATCCCAGCCCAGTACAACAAAACTTTACTAGTCATTAACTGACAGGCATGAGTGACACCCTAGGTTGGGCTAATGGTGTGTAACGTACATTAGTGTTTACTTTCCACCACCTGTAAGAATAGTGTATGTGCGCTGCAGGTAAACCCTGCGTTATGAGGACAAAATGTCCTCATGAGGAAAACAGCTCATGTTTTTTGAAAATGTAAGAATGCAGAAAGTTTTCTGTGATGGTTAGGGTTATTGGATAGAATTTACAGTTTGTACAGTATACAAATCATTATGTCTATGGAAAGTCCCCATAAAACATGAAAACACAACACAAGTGTGTGTTCGTGTTTGCATGTGTTCGTGTGTTCATGTTTGTGTGTCTGTTTTTGTTTGTGTGTTCGTGTTTGTGTGTGTGTGTTTGTTTGTGTGCGTTTATGCATGTGCTTGTGTGTGTGTGTGTGTGAACAATGTGTTCTTTTCTTTTGGCAGATCTGGTTCATGCAGTTTAGTAATTTAAATACTAATCCATTAGAAACTAGAGCTTCTGTTAAGAAAATTAGGTTTAAAAAGGTCTGATTGTAATCCGTAAGAGTTAACAAATTAAGTTCTAGATTATGCTAGAAATACATTATGATTGTATGAAAAATTCAAAGAACAATGTGTAACTTTACATTAATTATTATTATAAATTATTATTATTATTATTATAGTTGTTGTTGCTGTTAATAAGTGACGATGACAATAACAGTAGTAGTAGTATGTTTTTAATATTAATACATATTTTTGTATTGTATTACAATTCACTCTCTCAGAACAATTGAAAGAATAGAAATAAATAAATATAACAACTTACCAAAAATGCATTACTGCTTTATTAACATTATGCCAGTATGTGGAAACTATAATAAAGAGCAACCCTCATCACCAGTGAAAAAGAACAAACTCTGAGAATTATTTTATATATATATATATATATATCTATATCAAATGCAAAGGAACTTTTATTTGCCTATTAGTTTGACTTCCTCTTCTAGTTCTGAACAGAGAGTGAAAGTGACGTGTAAGATCTGTCTATTTGCCTTGGGTTTGCCCCAGTTCACATGGTTGTCATTTAAAGCAGGTGTGTACTGTACGTGAGACTATATAATGGTGAAGTATGTTAATAGTTGTGACGTAAATGTTTGGGTGTATCCATGTAGGCTTACGATGTAAAATAGGAATGCAAAGCTCCTTATGATGTAATAGAATATTCAGAATTATTCAAATGTGATCATTTCAAGCAGGTGTGTTTTGATGAAGGTCTTGGTCTAAGTATCACTGAATGACTTCATTTATTGAGTCTCCCATATAATAATCTCACATCTGATAAGCCTTGAATGCGTATCGTACTGTCTGTAATCTATTAGCACTGAAGGTCAGAGGCTTTGTTTTTTTCTTTTCCTTTTGTCAGTCTTTGTGATCCAAAACAAATCAAAATTTGTTGAATATGAGTGCTCATTAAAGCTGCAGTCCGTAACTTTTTTGGGTTAAAAATGATCCAAAATCAATTTTTGAGCAAGTACATAACCAGCCAGTGTTCAAAACTATCTCCTTACCTTAGCCTGATTCACAACTGTAAGCCTGTAATAATGTGTTATAATTTGAGTGGTACTGGTAGCTTTCCGCAGGAAATTCGAGCATGGTGCTGTTCGTCTTTGCATCATTACGTCACGTCGCAATACCAAGTCGGTACTGAAATTAAAAAAATGTGATGCTTTGAGCGCTGTTGAGCTGGAATCATAAACACCTCTGACTGGCCATTGTGCTCATGCGCTCATTGGATGTGTCTGTGATTGGCTACAATGATGAACGCATGGGAGCATTTGAAAGCACACGCAGGCGTCGACCAGCGGACCGGTAGGCTGATAGGCGCCTGCATTCTGTGTAAGCGCTCTGTGAAAAGCGTCATTGATGTGTATTTACAGCATGTTTTTGAAGAGCTGGTCATTGTAGCCAATCACATACATATTTGATGAGCGCGTGAGCACAATGGCCAGTCAAAGGTGTTTACGATTCCGCTCAGCGCGCGGCGTCACATTTTTAAAATTTCAGTACCGACTTGGTATCACGGTCGGTACTTTTGACAACACTACCGGCTAGTAGGCTATATCGCATGTGAGGATGCTGCAGGTGGCGGATCATTTATAGCGTTTTCTCACAGTAGCTGGAATAATTAAATTTATAATTTTAATGGCTTGTAATGGATTGTAATCCAGAAAGGTCCAAACATCAGTGACAACTGGAGATTCACCCGAAGTAAAAAGCAAAAGATTAGCCTGTACAGAATTTGAAATCTACAGGTAACACTAATAAACACTAATACACATAGTCAAACAATGCTGATGTTGTTAACATTAACAATTTGAGAACAAAGTATTTAATGGATTTAATCACCATTGGTAACACGATTTATTGTAATGCTTTTTTTCTCAGTTGGTCAGAACAAAAGTGGCAGACATGTTACTTGTTCAGATGATATTTTCCAGAGAAAATTCTTATTTTGGTCATACTCTAAGATGTATAATCTGTGATTCCGAAGTACAGTACCACACCGGTGCGGTGACTGACAGCCTACACATATACTCCTAAAACATGAGATTCATCCGCGCTGAGGAGCTGTGCCGATGCACAACCCACGTAAAGATGATAACTCCGCAAATAACTGCAATTGCAGGTTTCAAACAGAGATGGCGACAAAGAGGCAAAACTTACGGACTGCAGATTTAAAGTCCATGCCAGTATGTGGAAACTAAACCATTTTCTGAGTTTTATGAGGAATGAGTTTTGTTGTAGAGGCTTATAAAGTATTTTTATATTTATTTATTTGTACTTTTCATGAAAATTAAGACATATAGAAGCGTCAGATCTAACCAAGCGGAGTATCAACTGGAGAGTTGCAAATTATTTTCACTGCTTTGCATTATGTCAAATTATTTCGTAGCGACCATGGTTTTCCAGAAATGGAAACAAAGCTGGCTCTAGCTACTTATGTGATCCTTCCTCACAGTATCGTCATCAAGTCCAGAACCAGCGAGGCTTCCAGTCTAATCCCTGTGTTTATTTTGTAATCAAAGAGTCCTCCATATTAGTGTCAGATAATATTGACAGTCTGAGAAAGCTGTAAATGTTGGCACTGGCACTTCATTTTAGTATTGTGCACTGCCAGCACTTTGTCATGTTTTTGCTCAAAAAACACAAGGCCATCTCTCTGTCTTTCTCGTTCTTTCTCCCTCTCATTACATTGACACACAAGGGATTGAATTTTGCATCCCTTTTTGTCTTAGAGCTTGCTGGTGTCGTATTACTGTCCTATGTTGATATGGCAGCTTTGGCATTGTGGTACGGGTTAGCTGATCGTTGTCTCTTTTACAAGAATAACCTAGTTTAATATGAGACAAAAAGGCTATATTATTGCAGTATTAATGATATATTAATAATAATATTAATATTTAGACAGTCCTTATCTAAATTTAATAAGGCAATTTAAAGTCCCAGCACCGTCACGTTTTGGCACCTCTCCATCTTTTGACTCTCCAGTATCAGTTATCCATAATCTTTGTGTTACCAGCCTCAGTGGATCATTTTTCTAATTATTTTGCTATGCCTTTATCTAGGCCAGCTATTCCCATGCCATATGACCTCTCAAACTCTTTATGAAATCATTTGTTATCCCATAAATAAAAGAGCAGATGAAACTTGCTGTGCCAGTTTGTTTCGCAGTCTCGCAGGCCTTTGGTTTAAAGTTTCTCTGTAAACAAGGTTTTGTGTACCTGAAACAAATAAAAGAACTCATGGTTCCTGTTAACCCTTATGTGCCCTATTCACAGCAAGGTTAGGCTAGTTTAATTCAAATTTAAATTAAATTATTACTTTAAATTAGTATTATGTGAGCCAATGCTTATCATTTGATTTTTATTTCTTTTTTTACAGGAATATTTTTTTTTATTTTAATTTATTTCAGTGAGGATTAAAGGGAGAGTTCACCCAAAAATTGGAATTACCCCGTGATTTACTCACCCTGAAGTCATCCTAGGTGTGTAAGACATTCTTCTTTCAGACGAATACAATCGGAGTTATATAAAAAAAATGTCCTGGCTAATCCAAGCATTATAATGGCAGCCCAAAATTTGAAACCCGAAAAAGTGTATCCATCCATTATAAACGTACTTCACACAGCTCCAGGGTAGGCTTGCTGCGATAGTCGGTGTTGCCGGTGTTACCGGTGTTCAGGCGAAACACATCACTTGCCCACCGTGGCACCGCCCCCACCGTCGTTTAGATTTTTATAGTAATAAAATAATTTAGTTCAGGTATAGAACAGACACTACAATTTAAAAACTGAACGTGTCTGCTCAATACAGCATGAGCCGAACGAGAGTCGCCGCACAGACTAGCAGCAGGAGTCAGATTTCATTCATCACGAGAGCAAACAGCTGACAGACAAGATGATTGCGGAATATTTGGTTTCAAAATGTAAAAGCGCCTATTTAAGTGAGTTTGTCATTGTACTGTTTTGTTGTTGTGTTTTTCATTAAGAATAATAGGCTAATGAGCCCACAATTCAAGCAACCTGCCCCCGAATTGGCGCTAATTCTAAACCGAAAGTAAAATGATCACGGCCGCACTGTCATTCATTCACGGCTGCACAGTGCGCACACATTTACGGCTACACTGTCATTCATTCACGGTGCGTGTCCAGTTTGGCGCATTTTTAGTTCATGCCTATGGAAGCTTAACTTTCATAGGAATAAATTGAAAACACTCGCTTTGCTTCACACCATTCCGTTATGAATGCCCGAGCAGGCGTGCACATTTTACTTTTGGTTTAAAATTAGCGATTTGAAAAGCCCCCGCCGGTGATACCGGTTTTATTGGTGTTGTCACACACCGATTAACCAGTGGGAAAATTTCCTCACCGTCTCTACTCCGGTGGGTTAATAATGGCTTTCTGAAGTGAAAGAAAAATATCCATATTTAACACATTATAAAGCAAAATATCTAGCTTCCGCCAGACCGCCTTCCGTATTCAACTTAAAAAATTCAACTTATGGATATTTTTCTTACACAAACGCATCGCTTCACTTCAGAAGGCCTTTATTTACCCCCCGGAGCCGTGTGGAGTACGTTTATAATGGATGGATGCACTTTTTTGGGCTTCAAATTTTGGGCTGCCATTTATAATGCTTGGATTAGCCGGGACATTTTTTAATATAACTCCGATTGTGTTCGTCTGAAAGAAGAATGTCATATACACCAAGGATGGCTTGAGGGTGAGTAAATCATGGGGTAATTTTCATTTTTGGGTGAACTAACCCTTCAAATACTCTGCATAGCTCAGTGTTTTTACTACAAAATAAACATGAATGAATATCTGAAGGTATGTTGAAAGAAATGGTACAACTTACTGGAATATATCATGCCTCATGTAATCGCTCAATCATTGTTTCAACCACAGAAAGACGTAATTTTTAAACTGCTTGTAAACAATATGTCAAATAACATCACATTTATCTCTGAAATGCCATTGCTAGAAAAAAGAACATTTTGCTAAATATATGCACTGTATAACATATTCATTGTATTTTTACTTAACCTGTTGGTTATTTCTTCATTATCTATTGTATATTTGAGTAAATCTTTAATGGAAAAAAAGCCTTTTTTTGACAGCGACCATTTAAATGTTTATATTTCAACAACAAATTGGAGTAGAAACATAATTTTATGATTAAATATATTAACTGCCTTATGTACAATTTAAATGTTTGTATAAAACTCAGTTCGATTTATTATATTTAAAAATAGATCGCAATTGAATTTGGCCTCGGTTGTTAATTTTTACCAGTGATGTAATATTAATATTACCAGTAATGAAATGGTAGTAACTGACGGGGTTCGCTATGTAGTTTACAGCTTTAGTTGAGAGAGAGATTTGTTTTACTTAAAGGGATAGTTCACCCAAAAATTCTGTCATTAATTGCTCACCCTCATGTTTTTCCAAACCTGTAAGTCTTTCTTTGGAACACAAATGAAGATCTTTTTGATGAAATCTGAGAGCTTTCTGTCCCTCCGTTGACAGCTACGCAAATACCACTTTGACGCTACAAAAAGTTCATAAAGAGATCATAAAAACGAATCCATATGAGCGGTTTAGCATACATTTTCTGAAGAGGCTCGATCGCTTTGTATGATGAACAGATTGAATTTAGATCTTCATTTGTGTTCTGAAGATGAACGAACGTCTTACTGGTTTGGAACGATATGAGGGTGAGTAATTAATGACAGAATTTTCATTTTTGAGTGAGCTATCCCTTTAAGAAGAACAGTACAATGTACAGTACCTGATTTTTCAAATCGAATCGAAAGCGAATCAAGAGCTTGTGAATTCTGAATCAAATCAAATCGTGAAATCTGTGTCAATACCCAGCCCTAGCAGATTTATACATTTGTATTGAAACAGTAATGACAAGACTGAAATCCCAAACCCTAATAACCTTGCTGATAGCCGCCTTTTAGTCCCTCAAAAAAGAGTGTAACTAATAGATGAAGGCTCGTCCTTTACATGCTAAACTGATCACTTAAACCATACTTTTTGTATAAATGTGACTTGTTTATCTCTGAAAATGATAGAAGGCTGTTCCAGGTAAGAACACTGTAGTTCACTGTTCCCTCTCAGACGGAGTTAATGATTGCAGCTGAAAGTTAGATTAGGAGCTAGAGATTTTCTCTGTATAAAGAGATACCCCCACACACTGGTTTGTTTTTTGAATGTTTTTTGAATGTTGTCTCAGATAAAAAAAGAACATTTCAGGCATGAGCATTTGGATCGATTCCTGAGAGCTGTGAGAGAATGATGTATTGAAGATTAATGCATGTGAAAGCGACTATAAAAATGTGTTTTACTGCAAGGGGATCTATTAAAAGAAAAAGTGAACAATTCCTGTATCCTTATTAGATGTTCTGTACAGTGTTTGTCAAGCGTCTGTTGTTCAAGTCCCCTTTGGTCCAAACAAACTTTAGAGCAGAAGATAATGTAAATAGCCCTGGATTATCTTGAAAAGACTTTCCTTATCAAATTCCAAACAGTGACATCATGAGGAACATTCCTTAAGCTTCGATTGCTGATAGGCATGATTTCCCGTTAGTCTTTCCCCACCCCGAAAGTCCAGATTTGAGTTTCCTGCTGTGCTCTGAGTGTATACGGTCCACTAACGGACTGATAGTCTGTTTTTCCTGTTCTTGGGCTTTCTCTAGTCTTTCTCATTTATGCTTGGAATCCCATCCAAATGGGAGTGTTTTGAAAAAAAAACATAAAGGTGAAGTGTTTCTGCACAACAAAACACTGAAAAATGTACACTCATTGAGAGCTTAACGAAAAGGAAATCTATTTATATGTTATATAAAGGGTTTGAATTTATGATATATCCGCACGAGCGCGAAGGTGCGTGCGGCAAAAATGGCGTCATCGCGGAGTGGGCGGTAGTGTGCGCAAGACCCCATTTCGCGGGGCGGTGTGCAGCACTTTTTTTTTAAAATGCAAAAATAAACCCTTTTATTAAAAATAAAGATCCATGTTTAATAAAATTTTTTTCATGTGATGATGTTTAGTGAAATTAGGAAATATTTAAGAGATCGTTAATTTAGTTGTATACGTGTGTGTGCGTGTGTATATATATGTATATGTGTGTATATATTTACACATTTTTTATACACACATATACACTCACCTAAAGGATTATTAGGAACACCTGTTCAATTTCTCATTAATGCAATTATCTAATCAACCAATCACATGGCAGTTGCTTCAATGCATTTAGGGGTGTGGTCCTGGTCAAGACAATCTCCTGAACTCCAAACTGAATGTCAGAATGGGAAAGAAAGGTGATTTAAGCAATTTTGAGCGTGGCATGGTTGTTGGTGCCAGACGGGCCGGTCTGAGTATTTCACAATCTGCTCAGTTACTGGGATTTTCACGCACAACCATTTCTAGAGTTTACAAAGAATGGTGTGAAAAGGGAAAAACATTCAGTATGCGGCAGTCCTGTGGGCGAAAATGCCTTGTTGATGCTAGAGGTCAGAGGAGAATGGGCCGACTGATTCAAGCTGATAGAAGAGCAACTTTGACTGAAATAACCACTCGTTACAACCGAGGTATGCAGCAAAGCATTTGTGAAGCCACAACACGCACAACCTTGAGGCGGATGGGCTACAACAGCAGAAGACCCCACCGGGTACCACTCATCTCCACTACAAATAGGAAAAAGAGGCTACAATTTGCACGAGTTCACCAAAATTGGACAGTTGAAGACTGGAAAAATGTTGCCTGGTCTGATGAGTCTCGATTTCTGTTGAGACATTCAGATGGTAGAGTCAGAATTTGGCGTAAACAGAGTGAGAACATGGATCCATCATTCCTTGTTACCACTGTGCAGGCTGGTGGTGGTGGTGGTGTAATGGTGTGGGGGATGTTTTCTTGGCACACTTTAGGCCCCTTAGTGCCAATTGGGCATCGTTTAAATGCCACGGCCTACCTGAGCATTGTTTCTGACCATGTCCATCCCTTTATGACCACCATGTACCCATCCTCTGATGGCTACTTCCAGCAGGATAATGCACCATGTCACAAAGCTCGAACATGACAATGAGTTCACTGTACTAAAATGGCCCCCACAGTCACCAGATCTCAACCCAATAGAGCATCTTTGGGATGTGGTGGAACGGGAGCTTCGTGCCCTGGATGTGCATCCCACAAATCTCCATCAACTGCAAGATGCTATCCTATCAATATGGGCCAACATTTCTAAAGAATGCTTTCAGCACCTTGTTGAATCAATGCCACGTAGAATTAAGGCAGTCCTGAAGGCGAAAGGGGGTCAAACACAGTATTAGTATGGTGTTCCTAATAATCCTTTAGGTGAGTGTATACACATATACATATACACATATACACACACATACACATATGTTCTAATGTCACAAGTAATAATATTAAGGTTTACTGAGTTTTACACAATTATTTTGTAGTGTGGTTTTTGGTGAAGTGTACTAAAATAAATATCGTCACCTGTGTACATTACTTCTTCTCGCCACTGTTTCTTGATGTTTATAGAACAATTACTCCGAGTCGCCCTCTGTCATTTCAAAGAATATTACAATGGCGAGCGCGTCAAGTATAAACGCCTTGTCTATTTTGGGAGGAGCGCGCGCAGTCAGCGGAAGCTCGCGCTGTGGAGCCAGGCGAAAGTATAAACAAGGCTTTACAGTGAAGTCACCATTTTGCGCCACCATGTTTCTACAGTAGCCCTAAACGGACAAACTGCTAGCTACTCTCTGCTGTCTCAGATGACGACATCTTTGTCCTGTGTCGGCCACCGTAGCTTCTCTATGTGCTTCCAAAGGGAGGGGTGAGCGGTGGGCGGTTGCAATTCGCAACCTCACCACTAGATGCCACACAGTGCACTTTTAATTTTTCCTGTAATTTAATTAGTTACTACTGATGTAATTGCATTAATTACTGTATAGACTATAGAACAATTCTTAATGTAACCTTCTCTCTTTAGTCAGTTCAAGAATAATTTATGCAATTTTATATTGTTTATTTGAAGGAATTAAAAGTGCAGTTTCATGTCTTGTATTGTTTATCTGGTTGAGGTTGATATGGGATTTAGAAAGTAATTAGTAATAATAATGCAAATCTTTTGGAGAGAGTAATTAGTACAGTAATCGAATTACACTGTTGAAAATGTCATTAGTAGCTAGTAATTAACTAGCTCCGGTAATCCGATAATCCACTGTTCCGGGTGTGTGTATTCAATAATCACTGCTGTGTGTGTGCACTTGGATGCAGAGCACAAATTCAAAATATGGGACACCATACTTGGCTACACGTCATATCACTTCACTTTTCACTTTAGTAGCTAGTAATTAATAACTTTTTTATTTATATTTATTATTATTATTATTATTTGTTTGCAAATATCTCTACCAAAAAAATTGCAATAAGCTGGAAATTATACAGCTATAATGTAACTCCATAAATTCATAAACATACTTTTGCTTGAAAATGATTGCATATGATGCACAACATAACTGATTACTTGCTGAATCTCTCTCCCAGTGGCTCATTCCTATTGTTGAGCCTTGAAATCACTTTTACATGTGATTCTAAAAGGGAAAAATGTGTTCATGATCTTTTAAAAAAATTGTAGTAGCAGTCTGTCCAAACTCTGGTCCTGTGGGGGTCCAAATCTAAATGCTTGGAATTCTGCTGCAGCTGCTTCCTCTGAGCACATGCCATGTTTAATCAGATTCGTCTGTGGGAGTC
Organism: Rhinogobio ventralis; assembly: GCA_039654625.1. NCBI lineage: Eukaryota > Metazoa > Chordata > Actinopteri > Cypriniformes > Gobionidae > Rhinogobio > Rhinogobio ventralis. The sequence goes on from CM077211.1 coordinate 11,590,927, forward strand.
GCTGTTTGGTGTCTCTGTGACTGTAGACTACCCATGATCCCTGTGTTCAGGAGTCTATTATGACAACAGCATGGGCGGATAATGGCTTGTTCATGATTACAGATACTGAACGCCAGAACGCCACAACTGCTGCAATGCTGAAAAAAATTGCAGAGCAGAAATGAGGGGTCGAGTGGGATAAACAAAGACATTTTACATTTATTTCATCAGTAGGCGGGCTTGTGTGTCCTGGATCATTTACTGGCACAGGGTTCAACTTCTGTGTGAAAGTCTGGCCTCGCTTATTGTATACATTAATTTAGTTTTGACCCCACCACCATTTGAATCAATGAATTTAGCTTATTTAAGTAGCCGGTTTTTATCCCCTTAATTTCGTGTGCTCATTTAGCTTCATGTTAAAATCATGCACTTCATGACTCTCTGAATTTAATTTATGATTGTTCGGGGGGATTGTATAATGAATGCTAATGATCACTCTGTGGCCCTGTTATTCTCACATCATATAATGATGATGAAAATAATAATAATAATAATAATAATAATGTACAACCAGCTGGAGATTACAGGTTTCTTGACTTCAACAGTTTTTTCTCCACAAAAAAATTTTTTTTTTCTTTTAAAAAATATATGCAATATTTTCTTTACAGAAGGCAAAAGAGAATTTTCAACAAGGCATATGTTCCTAAATGGACATTAAAATCACAAATTACATGTGATTTATGTGACATGCAGTTATTTTCGTATTACTTCGTGTTTGGATTATTTATATTTTGGATTAGCTTTCAATATTAGTTTGTTTTAGTAATTTTATGTGCTTTTTGTCTTTTTTATTAGTTTTTTTTTATTACTATTTAACTTTTTTTTAGTACATTTTTTGTCATTTTAGTACTTCAACTTAAACTTTTATTTCAGTTCAAACATTTACGTTTTTTTACGTTTATGTAATATTTTTATTTTATTTCAGCTTTATTTCAATCAGAAATTTTTAAAATAGTTTTAGATAACAATACTTTTAATGTGATTTAACAATAAGACTTTAAATAAGCTGAAATAATTAAAATAAATGCTAATCCTTAAAGGGGACCTATGATGCCTATATCTTGATTTAGTTTTTGGTGTCTACTAAAATAGGGTTCTATATTTGAATGTTCAAAAAACACATTCCATTTCACACATTTTACATTATTGCAGCACCTCTTTTCCCAGTCTGTCAGTAACGTTCTGTTTAGTTCCGGTCTCTATAAAGTCCCTACTTCTGGAAAAACGCAATGTGCATGCATATTTTTGTGCATACATTTGTTCTCTGAATCCATATATATATATATATATATATATATATATATATATATATATATATATATATATATACACATATATATATATATATATATACATATACATATACATATACATATACATGTATATACATTTTGGATTTTTTGGGGGAATATTTCCAAAATTCCCCAGCTTAAAGGAGTAGTTCACTTCAGAATTAAAATTTCCTGATAATTTCCTCACCCCCATGTCATCCAAGATGTTCATGTCTTTCTTCAGTCGAAAATAAATTAAGGTTTTTGAGGAAAACATTCCAGGATTTTTCTCCATATAGTGGACTTTACTGAGGTACAACGGGTTGAAGGTCCAAATAGCAGTTTCAATGCAGCTTCAAAGGGCTCTACACGATCCAAGATGAGGAATAAGGGTCTTATCTAGCTAAACGATTGGTCATTGTCTAAGGAAATTAAATAAATTATATACTTTTTAACCACAAATGCTCGACTAGCACTATCTCTGAGATGCGTTACATAGTCATGTTGGAAAGGTCTTGCGTGACGTAGTTCAAAAACTCTCAAACACTCTCAAACTCAAAATTGTCTGACATCGTCGTTTTACCTTTTAATTATTTATTTATTTGTAAAGGGCGTTGTCTTTGCACGTTCGCCTTTGTAAACTAGGTCGGTACTTCTCTGACTACGTCACGCGTGACCTTTTCAACGCATTTGTGGTTAAAAAGTATGCTTTTTTTTTTCTTTTTTTTTTAATGACCGATTGTTTCGCTAGATAAGTCCCTTATTCCTTGGCTGGGATCGTGTAGAGCCCTTTGAAGCTGCATTGAAACTGCTATTTGGACCTTCAACCCATTGTACCCCATTGAAGTCCACTATATGGAGAAAAATCCTGTAATGTTTTTCTCAAAAACCTTCGACTGAAGAAAGACAGACATGAACATCTTGGATGACGTGGAGGTGAGTAAATTATCAGGAAATTTTAATTCTGAAGTGAACTACTCCTTTAACTTCCTATGGAATGTTTCTGTAAAGTTTCCGGAAATTTACCAGAAAAAGGGAGTTCAGAAACAGTGCTGACTGACAGAATAATCCTTTTGGAGTGACTCTCTGCTTTGTAACTTTGGAAACCTTTTTCATGCTCAAACAGCAGCATTACACACTAAAGAAAGTTGAAAATGTAAAAAAGCATAATAGGACCCCTTTAACAACAAAAAAGCACAACTCTCATGCAATCTAATAAAGACCTTGTTTGATTTTTCTTTGCAGCTGGTACAAGCTGGTGGATAAGAATGGGAAACAAGAGAAGGACCGAGGGGAAGTTCTTTTGGACATTCAGTTCATGAGGAATAACCTGACAGCCAGCATGTTTGACCTCTCCATGACAGAAAAGCCTCGCTCGGGCATTGGCAAGCTGAAGGATAAAATTCGTGGGAAGAAGAAAGACGGCCTGTCGGATTCTGCCTCTGCGATCGTGCCTTCCTCAGTGGGAACAGACAGTGAAGGGGAAGGAGAGGGTGGTTCAGACACTCCGAAGAAGAAATCAAAACTGAAATCCTTTTTTGGGCCAAAAACAAACCTCCAAAGGAATGTGTCCCAGTCCATGTCAACCCTGGGCACCCTGCCTGAGAAGAACAGTTCACTCAGCAGCAGCAGATCGTCCGGCCTTAATGTGGACTCTCCTGATGGTAAGGTCAAAGGTTATGCATCTTGTCCAATGTTTTTCCCCCCTTTTTGTCTTTGGATTAAGCTTTTAAATGTCTGCTTTAAGCAGTATGTATAAAAAGTATTCAGACATTTAATCCACTTTTAATATATCATACATCCTTAAATAAATTCAAACCATTAATTTTAGATCATTTTTTTCATTGATTTAAAATGTTTTTGTAAAAATGCACACTGCCAGTCATAAATTTGGAATAATTAAGTTTTTTTTATGTTTTTGAAAGAACTCTCTTATGCTCAGCAAGCCTGCATTTATTTGATAAAAATACAGTGATAATGTGAAATATTATCACAGTTTAAAATAAGACTTTTATTTTAATATATATATTTTTAAATGTAATTTATTCCTAGTGTAAGTAGGTAAATATTTCTGTTTATTAGTCTGTATTGTTACAAAAATGAAAATGATAAATATATTTTCCTTGTATTCAATTTGAAAAACGGTGAGATAAAACACCTCATGTAATTTTAAAGGGTGATGAATTGAGAAATCAACTTTCCCTTGAGCTTTTGATATATAAAAGGTCATGGTAATATAAGAACATCCTGTAAGTTTCAGAGCTGAAAACTTCCTAGTTAGTCAAAGAAAAGCTTTTATAGACACCAGGCCCAGCAAACGCTGTGTAATATCATTGCGCTGCTGCACCCATGGTACGGCAGCAAAGCTCCTGGATTATTACGCAGGAATAAGAGTATAGTCCCTAGCCATATCGGTCTAGAAAATCGCAACTTTTCATTTTCCGTCGGTCTTAGTACACGATGTAACTATACACATCACAACATGTAAATAGGAAAATATTGCCGTTATTTTGTTACTTGTTGAGCAGTAGGCTAGCTGGAGCCGTTTACCTCCAGTCTTTGTGCTAAGCTAGGCTATCGGTGGGTGCGTCAGACAGAGTTATGGCACGCACGGAGATAAAAATGGTATGTATGGACTTATCTATCTCTGGGGGATACAGTGAATAAGCTAAAGTCCCAAAAAGTTGGCGTGTTCCTTTAACCATGAGAGCTGTAATTGTAAAAACGAGCTTAAAGAGGGAGTAATACTATTTCAAATGCAAAGACGTTAGCCAATCACAGCAGTGGGTGTTTACACTGAAGTCTCCCAGCAGACACGCCCCTTAAAACGGAGCGTTCAGAGCAGAAGGCTAAAATCAGGGTAGGAAAAATGCCTTTTATTTATAAATTATGAAAATTTGTGTGCACCCCAGGAAACATAAAAAAAACGCAGTTCATGACCCCTTTAAGTGCATTAAAATGACTGTTTGTACTTTTTTTTTTTTTTTTTTCTTTTATAATTTGATATGTAGCTCATACATCTACTAAAATTCACCTTGATACCAGTTACAAATCAAAAAGTTAGACATTTTTAGGTGTGGCTTAAGTTTCTGACATTATCCAAACACATGTTGGACCTCATGGACAGCAGTTTTAATACATATTGTCTTCTATTTTCTCTTGCAGTGAAAAAGAAGTTTAAAATTCTGGGACACAAACGCACTGACAGTTCAGATAGCAAAGGGTCTCTTGCCCCCTTTTCTCTTCTGAGCCGCTCTAAACAGAACATACTGGAGCAGAATAACCTCTGTATCAACGGCAGCCACGTTTATGCTGAGGAACAAGAACCTAAAGCTACTTTTGGCTCCACACTCAGTCTGAACAGCTCAGAAAAGGGTTCAGTAGAGGATGTTCGTAAATACCATCAACGAAATACTTCCGACATCTCCATCGACTCATTTAAAGGCCTAAGCATCCCCTCATACAAACCTGAAGCGCAAGACAAAACTTCTCTTGCCTCACAGCGCCCTCTAGAGGACAGGAGCTCGCTGGAGCGTCATGTAGAGGTAGTGGAGGAAGAGAAGGGTAAGAAACCCGGAGGAAGGAGCCTTCAAGAGATGCTGGATCGACAGGAAGAACAAGAGTTGAGGAAGCAGCAAGAACGAGAGAGAAAACTGGAGGAAGAGAGGAAAAGCAGACTTGAAGAGCAGGAGAAGAAGCGTAAGGAAGCAGCTGCAGAAGAAGAGCTGCAGAAGAAGGGCCGCGAGGAGGAGACGAAGCGAGCTGAGGAGCAGCGGCAGCAGGAGGAGACCAGAGTAGCCGATCGCCTTTCCTCTCTCTTTGGCATTGGAAGGAAGAAGGAGGAGAAGAGAGAGGAAGCAATGAATGAACCCAAACGTCTGGATGTGCCCTCCTCCACAAACCCATTTGAAGACATTCCCCTCACCCCGGATACTCCAGCCTCTTTCCTAGAGGAGAGATCCACGGACGCACGGAGGGGCGTTAAGACAACACTCACCCCAACGCCACCCGCTACTGCTTTCCCCAGCCGCACAGCAAAAGTGTCTGCCGTCAAGCCAAGGTGAGTGCACATATTGAATGACCTCCTCTTGATTTATATCTGGGTGAATATTCACTTATTAGCAATGCATTTGCTAGTGATATAATATTAAGCAATATTGTGATTGACCAGTAAGTTTCCTGTAGTACTTGTTAGACTAGTTTAACACGGGTCTTGTTTGGTGACCCTCTGCACCCGCATCACCTACCAGAACACCCGACAGGTTAATCAACAACAGCAACACAATTTAATTCCGTACCAGACTGGTTTAACACAAAGACTCCAGTGAACAGACTCCAGACACAAAGAGTCCAGACTTACTAAAGTATACATTTAATACACAAAAGAATACACAAGAATGCATTTAATTTGATTAAAAATGACAGTAAAGAAATGTAAAATACAAATCTTTTGTAGTATTATACATAAATTAAATAAACATTCTATTCCTCAAAGAATCCTCAAAGAAAATAAAATAATATATATAAGAAATATTTCTTGAGCAGCAAATCAGCATATAAAAATGATTTCTGAAGGGTCGTGTGACTGAAGACTGGAGTAATGATGCTGAAAATCCAGCTTTACCATCAAAACAATTAATTTTAAGATATATTAAAATGGGAAAGAGTTGTTTTAAATAGTAATAATATTTCACAATATTACTGTATTTACATTATTTTGATCAAATAATTGCAGCTTATAAGAGGTCTTTAAAAAAAATAAAATTATTACTGGCACCGAAATTTTGAACAGTCGTGTATGTGTGTGTGTGTGTATATATATACATATACATACATAAATACGCACGCACGTATGAAGATATTTTGTAAATTTCCTACCATAAATATATATAAAAATGTATTATTATCAGTAATATGCGTTGCTAAGGACTTCATTTGGACAAATTCAAAGGCGATTTTCTCATTATTTAGATTTATATATATATAAAATCTAAATATTGAGTGTATATATATATATATATATATATATATATATATATATATATATATATATATATATATATATATATATATATATATATATATATATATATATATATATATATATATATATATATATATATATTGTTAGCTCTATTATATTCAGCCTAACTCATGCTGCCTGCATGATGCATCAGGCTGCCCTGTAATGCAGTTAGTATCTTGACACCTGAGAGCTGAGGAAAACCCAGGCTGAAACTCGACTCCTCTCACCTCTGTCTACTCTACTGCTCTTAAAGAGGAACTCCTTCATTTAGACACATCCCCCTTGTGAAAATTGCTTTAACAGATGGTTAATAACAGAAGATCTGAAATTGCACACACTGAAAGGTCAAGAGAGTAAGTGCACAAGTAGTTTTAGTGAAACAGCTAAAAATTGCTACACTACTGATGTTATTACTGAAAGTGTTTCTTGTTCAAAGAATTCCATTAGCTTTTAGCACTTTTATTTTTTGTCTCTCGGCACAGCTGTATCCCACTGTGAAAGTGTGTGTTTATGGGGGTGGGTTGTCTGTAAGGATGGAATGAGGTCATTGTTTCTCAACTAGATGTGGGGGTTCAGGTATCACTGAGTTTCATACCCTTGGGTGAAAGTGGAACGTGTTGTATCACAGTGATTTTAGTCAAATAAACGGCTCTTCTTTCAATCTTCTGTTGAGAGTGCCTGCAATACTTTATTTATGGCATTCAGTGTTTGTTCATTTTTATGACCATAAAGTGGCTTTTATTGTTTTAAAAGATTTGCATTTTGACCATATGTGACTTACTTAACCTGTTTGGCCAAAGGCATATGATTGGTTAGTAGAGGAAGGAATGTGGACTGGATCGTCAGGTGATAATCTTTTGGTATGGAGTGAAACAAGTTGTGAAAGATGATGATCTTGGTCTCTTACAGACAGTGACTAAGAGACACTGTCTTAGGGAAAAAGTCTCAAGATTACTTTTTTTTGTACTGGGTGTTTTAAGGATTTTAGGAACTTCTGTTTTGTGGTGATTAACTATTATGGTGAGTAACTAATTTTCCAAAAGCTGAGAATAGAAAGAGACAGGAATATGTTTTGTTGTCTTTGTGTAGACCTTTTAGATTTCAAAGTACATTGGGTACATTTCCTCCTGTCTATCTGGGGTTTATGTTTAAAGACTAGAATAAAAATAAAAGATTCATATTTGTATTAATAATAGCAAATGTGTTTGTATTTAGTAAAATTAGCTTTTCATTTTTAAGTCATTGAATAGTAAGAAAGACATTTGTTACTGTTTTGAATGTTCAGTTGTTCATGTAAGTTGTAGATGTCAGGTATTGAGTTATGATAATAGATTTTAGGCATGAGAGTCCTGTGCTGTACATATTAAATGGTTTGAACTTAGCGTTTTCAGTTGCGGTAGTAATGCCCAGCAGAAACATATGGGATTGTTAGCACTGGTATAGCTGTAAGTTGACCATTTTATGTTTTTACTCTTTGGCAGATTGGCTCTGAGTGTACTGCCTGAAACAGATAATAGCCATTCCCATTCCCCTTCAGACTCTGTAGACACCCAGAGCACTATCCACGCTTCTCCACATTCCCCATCCCTCTCTACTGATTCGTTTGAGTCTTTTGGTATGTTTTCCGATCTTCATTCTTCTTTGGCACCTCCTAAACCTCAGAGAAGTTTCATTCACGAGTCAAGTGAGTCCAGCATGGAAAACCCCTCAGCTTCCACATCTGACAAGAAGCGAAAGGCTCCTCTACCCCCTGGTTATCATGGGGGCTCGTCCAAGACTGAAAGCCATCCTGATAATGCGGGACAAGTGCATACCCAGAACTCCAAAGATAGTCAAAGACCTGCTCTTCCTCTCCCAGACTATGAAACCCTCTTTCCCAAGAAGAGGCATGGGGTGATGAGTCAGACACGTTGGGACCATATTATTGCGGAGGTAAACCAAAGGAACTGGGATTTCTCTGAAGAGATGAATGTAGATGCACCGGAGAAGCAGAAGACAAATAAATATGCGGTCTTAAAGGACAGAACCTCAGCAAACCTTAACCAGCACCAAAGGAATAATGATGTACCTCCCTCTGCCCCTGTTAGGCACAAAGAAGCACTCATGCCACCCAAAGCTTCTGCAACACCAGAACCATCAGTCGAGCCTAATGTCCAACCTGGTCATATCAGAGAGCCTTTATATGCTACGGTCAATAAGCCTAAAAACTCCATGTACATGGAAAATAAGCCACCTCCTGCTGTCCATAGTCAACATATACCTCAAGAGATGGAAAGGAAGACTCCTACTCCTGATGGCATTAGCCATCAACTCTACCAATCAAAAGCGAAGCCTACGCCAGCTGCCAGAGCCATACAAAATGTTAATTCAAAGACTAATGATGTGGCTAAAGAGATGCCTTCAGTCAAACCCAGACAACAGTCATTAGTTAAAGACCCAGTCAGACAAGTCCAACCAGACAAGCAGGTAACAGCTCAACCCATGACATCAGAAAACAACAAAGTTGAGAAACCGCATGAGGGCCCGGAGAAAAACATTTCTACAGATGTGTTTGTTGAAGCAGACCACCTTAAAACTGCTGAAATTCCAGAAGAACTGCATTTAGGAAAACTGACTAATGATCCTGAGGGGAAGGGAATGATTGCTTTTGATCCATTCCCAAGTGATAACTTAATATCTAAAGATCCCTGGGCTTTACCACAGAAGACCACAAATGAAGATGTCCTTTTTACAAGGGGCGCAAAGAAAATGGGAAATCCTGAAGACCAGGCGTCAACCATTGACATAAAAGATAACAAATTTGCAAACAAAACAAGAAGTGATCCACTCACAGATCTTTCTAAAAATGCCACATCTTCTAAATTAGAGTGTGGAAAACAATCACCCAGCTTTACTGAACAAGCCAGAGCCTCATTTCAAAGAAATTTTTCACTTAGAAAGAAACATTCATCTCGCCAGTACGCAACTACTGGGAAAGCTGATACAGAGAATAGTAGTCTGGATAGATCAGTTTCTCAGTCTTCACATGATGCTGAAGATGAGCTGACTGTAACTAGTGTTGCTTCAGCAAGCAGAACTGAACCCACCCTAGTAACATCTGAATCCCCTATTGGGGGCAAAACTACACTTCGTGCTTGGGTCTCGCCATCAGAGGCTCAGCCAGTTGGTAGTGGAAGTGCTGTTTCTACCTCAAGAAGGTGAGAAAAGTTCTCCCAACCCCTACTAACAACTCCTTGAACTCCTCTAACAGTCTGTCACCCTTGTTGTGCTTTCAAATCAGCAGCTTCTATTTACCCTGAAACTACCTCAATCAATCTCTGGCCTTCGGCATTTGTTCAATTGGTTGCTTAGTGGTTGGTTACTGCTTCCTGGGATCTTGAGGGTTGTGATTGTGGGCTTTGGGTTTTGCTTTTGATTTGTTGCTATTTGTGGTTCAAAATGTCATGGTCTTTTAGGACTTGTGTAAATAGAACAAGGCATTGTCACAAATAATACAGGGGGTTATTGTAGGCCATATTAGATTGATTTTCTTACCTTGACAATGTGTACATATTATGAAACTGGATCCATATGAAAGGCTGTAGATGTGAGATTACATAACCTACACATTGAAGTTTACATGAAACTGATGCATATACTATGTGACTAACTGGTGAGCATTAGTGTTGGGGCACAATTTGTGTTTGTTCTGAAGATTGTGTTGTTTTGCTGGAAATTTATTTTATGCATGATTGCTCTAATTTAATTGCCCCACCACAAAGGTGCTTACACTTGAGTTTTGCATTTCTCTGCGGTACTTGATCTTTTGATTTTGTTGGGAATTATACATTGGGTGAGTTTGGAATGGTTAACTAACACATGGCAAGAACTGCTTTCTGCATATGAGACAGTATGCACTTTATGAGACTTTTTTTTTTTGTTAGTTAGTGTGTGAAATTCATCTCTCCTGAAATGGTCAAACATGTATTGTGGTATGCAGTATCCTATGTAGTGTGCTTTGGTTGTATACTGCACATTTTTGCAAATGTACAGGTATCTTAGCATACAGAAAATTTGCATGCATAGTACTAAATTCGTGGCATGAGATGAGCAATAAGGTACGCCCTTCCAAACATATCCATGTCTCTTTAATCAAATACTAAAATGAAGTGGGTACATCTTCAAGGGCCATTGTTGGATAAATGAAAATGCTGTAGTTATTTGCTGTTTGCAGTAAAGTTTTCATGTTCATTGTGATTAATATGTCTGTAACTCTGCTTTCTTAGGCCTCACCCAGTGAAACCCATGAACACCACAGAGAGCCAGTCTTCCAATGTTCTCGCTGTGGGGAAAGACCTAAAGACTATCACCATCAAGGAAATGGCTGAACACTCAAAGGTACTGTAATTTACATATTTATTGCCTCCTTGCTATTTAGCACAGGGGTCGGCAACCTTTTGTCATGAAGTGCCATTTTTAAGTTTTTAAGTAAGTTACCTTTGCTTTTTATGTTTAAATTAAACTTTGAATAACTGATTTCCAATGTGATCACCATCATTGTGATTTGTGTGGAATGTTTAATAGGACTCTAGGGCTTTTCACACTGCGCTTAACCCCAGGTTATCATCGCTCTAAACGCTGCTAACCTGGGGTTAAGCGCAGTGTGAAAAGCTCTAGAGTCCTATTAAACATTCCACACAAATCACAATGATGGTGATGTGCAAACTCTTTATATACATAGTTCAGTAGGGTCACATTGGAAATCAGTTATTCAAAGTTTAACTCTGGGTAAAGGAACATTTCACACTTGTAATTTAGAACCAGGGTTAGCACTGCTTTTTGCCGCTCTGTGCCAAACTTGTACAGTGTGAAACCATGCGGTGTTAGAAAGTTACAGCTAGACGCTTAGCAACAGACAACTGATCGCATACTCATATTTGCATGCTTTTGACAGTCAAGGAAACACTTCTTATAAACAGTAAATGCAGTGTTTGAGAGGAAAAATGTCAAATACTGACACAAAATGCGATAATTTGAGTAAAAAAGAGACCGTTTCAATCTTACCTTTATAGTCTGAAATGTCCAATCAATATAAACTCGATAGTACAGTCGGCAATGTAGGCACAATTTATTTGTGTCTGCTGACTCATTTTAGATTCTAGTTTTTAAACATAAGTATGACATGATTTTGGGTATTTAATTATGCATGCTCATTTCTCATATTTTTTATGTTTAGATTACATTTGCCATCATCTAACACACAAAGTTAATTTTCAAAAATTGTAATAATCTATTAACACACAGTTACAGTCAAACCAAAATTTATTCAGACACCTTCAACATTTTCTCACATTATTACCGTTTATTCGCTATAGTTTAGAAAATGGTAATAAAATATGACAATAACTCAACAAATTCATCTTGATAATGAATGACAGATATCTGCATTACAATCAACCAATCAGCTGTCAGCTGTTAAATTTAATACCAATTTAGGTCAACCAATTACCAAGCAGTGCTTCATTTCTGTGGTGTAGAAGGTCGCATTAAAGAAAAAACACTTAAGCAAAACTGTCAGGTCAAACTGTCTGAATAATTTTTGTCCCAAATTTGTATACATTTTACTGGTAGTCCACTGTATGAAGAATTTTTGTGTATAATATTTCAAAGTTTACTTTATTTTTTACATAAATGAACTAGTGTTCTACACCCACTAGTAAAAAATTATATCTGGTGCATGTTGTGATGCCTACTTTTACGTGTAGCATTTAAAACACTTGATTTTAGTTTTTTCTTTTCATTTATTTAGACAAAATTGTACATATTTTTTTTATATCAGCCAATAACATGTAAATAATTATCAGTATCAGCCAAAAAAATCAGTTAGAAGAAGAAAAACATTGATCCTGTGTATCCAAACGTTTGATTGGTACTGTATATCAGTTGACCAATTGTCTTTCTTTTTTTCTCTGTTCCTTTATTTCACTGCATATCCAGAATGGAGAGAGCGGTCCGTTCACCCAGCTCACACAGGAGGAACTGATCACGCTGGTGGTAAAGCAACAGGCTGAACTATCTAAAAAAGATGCCAGGATCCACGAGTTAGAGGACTACATTGATAACCTGCTAGTTCGCGTTATGGAGGAAAAACCGGCCATCCTGCTTTCACTTAATTCCAAGTGTTAGAGTTTGATCAGAACATTTGATTTGGTCATGCCCAGATCATAACACCCAGACACTTTAATATTGTGGAATTTGGCTGATGTGCACAGAATGATTTCAGGCAGAATGTAAAATCACATCTCATAATCAGTTTATTTGCTTTAATATTTAATGCATGATTTCACCACCAATATCTTACAAATAACTTCTCTTTTACTGTTTGGATGTGTGATCGTATATCAGGTCCATCTACAAAATTTTGCAGTTTGGATGCTGGGGTATTGTTATTGTTTGATTGTTTTTTTTTTTTTCTCCTGATTGAATCATGGTACCAGCTCCCTCCAAAAAGCTACCTAACAACAAACACATCCTATTTATTGATCATCTCGTTGTCTTTCGGTGCACCTTTCCGTTTAGGCAAAGAGAGTGCTTCTTAATGCATTATTTATTGCAGTCTTAAGTTTGTATTTGATGATTTTCCTTCTCCCTGAAGTGCTTTGTGTTTCGATCTTGACTGCATTCATTACTTCAAGGCTTCATTACTGTTGATGCGACCTTGTGTCTGTTGGGGCTCAAATCAAGGGCAGACATTTACACTATAAGCACTTTTAACCTGAACGGGATGTTTGATTTATGAAGGATAGTGTTTTTATATGAAGTAATTATCTGAAATACTCTATAGAATTAACTTTGTAATGAAGAAATATTTTTCTTGGCTGTATATATACTTCTTCTTATGAAAGGCCTTTGTTCTAACACTGGATATATAGTTAATTTTTCAGTGCCCTGGTCAATATTGACTACATATTTGCTCTTTTTGTTAAACTTCATAAACTAAAAGTTTTTCAGCTGACTTGCCAGTCAGCTGTTTAATTAATCAAAATCTGAATGTTTATGCTGTTTGCTTTTATATTATTGACCAGGGATTAATAAGCATTGTTTAAAAAAGCACATGTACATACTGTGACGTACTGCGATGGATAATAATGAACAAGCAATAACTTTGCAGAATTTAGTTTTTTCTGAATTTCAAGTAATGCTGTACTTTCCTCAAACTGGGACATTTTGTCATGTAGTCTGTTGACATCACAAAGGTGTTGAGAGATTGTCTGTTGTGAAACCAAATATCTGTGATTTTAAAACTGAAGTCTTACCCTACAGTACTGGTCACAAATCTGCAGCCACTACATGTTCTATTCTTATTATTAATATTAAAATCTGTGAGTAAACATTTACTTGTTTTTAACCTACCACTATGAGCAGATAATATCCCTCTGAATAGGATGGAGGAAATAACCACGTCTTTTATTTATTTGTTTGTCACCGAGACTGAAATGTTCTGTTTCAGTCATGAGAACATTCTCATGTGCTCATTCAAGTGTTGTCAATCACTTTGAGTGAGTTCACTAAACTATTCACAGCATTTTCACTGTTACCAGGTTCTCCAAAAACTCCTTTAAGTCTGAATTTAAATGAGAAGCCTTATTCATTATTGCAGATGCTATGCGTATATGCACAATATATATTTTGTAGACCCGTGCCTTCTCTTTTTATTCAAGGTTCTATGTCATTAAGACATGAATATGTTGGTTTGTTCCTTAACTTCAATAACTGCGGAAATGTAATTTGGATTATGCCTCAATTCATTGAATAAAACTTAGCTGAACTCTCATAGCCAGTGTTTTTTTATACATAATTTATTTTTATTTTTTGTTAAGATGATGATTAACAGGATCTCATACACATTCAAATACAAAAGTATATGAGTCAGAATATTTTAATGTGCATTAATGAACTGTTAAAGTGAGGGTTCCCCCAAAAAATAAAAATTCTGTCATTTACTCACCCTTATGTCGTTCCAAACATGTGTGACTTTCATCTGTGGGACATGAAAAGATATTGAAAAGTTTTGACCGTCTTTGTCCATTTAATGAAAGTCAAAACAACATTGGACCATCATTGTTTGGACAAAGAAAAACATTTAATTTTTTAAAAAAACTTTTGTGTTTTGTGGAAGAAAAATTCTGTTAGGAATGACTTGAGGGTGAGTAAGTGATTGTAAACAAAAAGATGAAATTCTGATAGCATGTAATGTCAATAAATGAGATATTTATAAGTGTAACAGACTACTTGCATAAAATGCATATAAATATCAGATATCACTCTGCTGTATATCTCCTAATGTCTTAGTAAGACAAAAATTTGAATTAGTTTTATGATCAAAGCTCTGTAGTTTTTTTTGTATAATGCAATGCAATACAATCATGATTAAGAGAAAAATGTATTATAATGATGTAATCTGTAATGTATGGATAATCAAGTAAACATAAGTTGCTTCAGTACAGTAAGTGTTCATTTTGAAATATTACTAACAATATAAGTTACTCTTCTTTACTTTATAAAAAACAGTAGAGGTTCACCGCAAAAATACACGTGGACTTGAAGGGGGACATTATGCTAAAGGTATAAACTATTAATCAGACGGTGAAGCATTAATAGCTATAAGGAATGAACACTGATTAAAAACATGATAGTATAGAACAAAGCTTACAGTAGCAGGCAGTTGAGTACAGTTTTTGTTCACCAGATGGCAGTAGAATGCAGCACACTGTATTCTCTACTTGTCAGGTTGCTCAAGAGGATGGCATGGCCTTCATCATTATATGTGCACTATGTCAAATTATTCTTGGCTGTTATTATAATTGACTTTTACATGCAAAGAGTGTGAGCCTGATGCCACTCACCACACAACTATCAAAATATCTGAAGCTAATTGCATTGCCTGTCTCAATGCTTAAAGGTTATGCAGTTGACTATCTACAGTTGGCTAATTAGTAGCTTGAAACGAGATAATTCGCAGAAAGACTGATATTGACTGATTTGTAGATCCAAATTCAGACAAAGTGGAGTGTAATATAAATGCATGCATATTTAATTAATAAGCATAATGTCAGAAACTATGGATTTAGCGATCTTGCCAGTTCCATGCAGACATATTTGTGTCATCATGTGTAGATATATTGATGTGCCGTGCCATTAAGTTCTGGGTGCAATACAGAGTGTGTAAGGGATACAAAAACCTGAACCTTTAGGCTGAAATATGTGATTAGTTCTTTTTACACAGAAAATGTTGGTTGTAAGCATCAATAAGGTAAAAATACCTATGAAGAGGATTTCTTAAAGGTTTTCAAGATTGGCTACAATTTAGCTACAACAAAAAATTAGGATGAAGTAAAATCTCTCAGCAGGTTTGCAGATTTTCTTTCTTTGTAGACTCGTTAAAGTCACAATATGTGAGATTTTTTTGATTCAAATATACAAAAACCACTAGAACAATGTTATATATTTTGTTGACTTGTGTACATTATCCCAAATGTTTCCAAGGTTTAAATCCAGGGAAATAAGCAATTTTAACCAGGACACGGACCGTGTCTGTGCATCGCCTATCTATCAATGACATCATACCCACGTTACCCTTGATTTTATTTTGTAGAAACCATGGAAACACCAAAGACGCTTTAATATATTATGTGTTTTATTACACAGGTGAGCAACTGTTTGGATACATTCATCAACAGAAAACTATTGTTTTTCATGCTGCTAAGAGGACTGACGGCCAATTGCATGCTGCAAGTTTTCGAAAGTGACATATATAGAAGCTGGATTCACTCTGCACGAGACAAAAATATCCTCCTGAGACCCAGAATATATGTTTTGCCTCTGTAAAAGACATTTTAGCAAATTTCTCTGACAACATACACAGTTTTAAGTCTGGATATTCTTATGAATATTCACATGTATTACTCCCATTATTACACATCTTTTTACATTATATATTGTCCCAAAAAACACATTATTATGCAAATTAAATACAGTGTATGGATACATTGCAGTGAAAACACATGTATGGCCATGTTTACATGCATATTGCATAAAGAAAATGGTATATCAAATTATTCTGTTCCATAACATAGTTGAGAATCATCTTTATACAAAGTTTGGATTAAAAAATCCCATTGTTTTTGCCTGTTCATGTCTTTTAATTTTCTCAGTAAATGGGTTCTGGTGTCCTCTACAGAGAATATAGCATATAACATAGGTAACATGGCTTCATTCAAAATAATTCATTGCTGTGATTTGGCTCTAATATGCAATACAGTAATTTCTTCCTGAAACAACTTAGCTTTCAGTTTTCAAGCACATTAGGAAAGAGCTCTGAGGGTCATAACACATGAGAACGAATATGAGAGTGGCAAACATAAAGCACTGCTGCTGGCCGCCTTTCTGCAACAAAGAAAAGAAAAAACAAACTCAATGAAAAAAACAGTCCACAAACAAAAGTGCTGCTTTCTGTCTGTGCTGTTATTTCAAAAATCAGGAATATTCTCTATCCTGAGTTGTCTACTGTCATGCATGTTTTCAGTCAATGATTGCTTAAAAATATTTTCTCTTCATTTAAATTCATTCAGGCGGAAACGACAGCACAGAATCCGATTCTGCGTCAACATCTTGAACGACAGCCTGTGAAGGGACCAATTCAAGACTCGCAGGTCCAAGATTGGCCGTAACCCACTGCTTTTTGGGTACGATGACGTAAGAGCTGTAGAACCCCGACCTCATCTCGGCTGGAGGGACCGGCTCAATCGCGTCCTTCGCCAGAAGGACTGCAATCTCCTCCCGAAGCACAGGAGTGTTCTCCGCCAGCACGCGGATGAACAGAATACCCCTGAAGACCGGGAGACGCCGGGCGAACTGAATCGCGTAGCCGAGTGCGGATGACCCAGCGGGACAGGCTGGGAAGCACTAGCCAGGCTCCCAGACTCCGAACCAGCGGGACCAACGGCACAATAGACGCACCCGTAGTAGGGCAGCGAGGCGGAGCGACACGAAGTGGGGTCTGTGTGCTGGGAGCACCCTGGTTCCACAGAGAGGCAGGTGGTGTGGGAGACGGCGTGTTTAGCGCAGCCTGCACACACACAGCGCTGAGGGGGCTGAGGGTGGCGAGGCATAGCGTTGCACACCGCCAGCCGCGCCCTCTTGGGACCCGAAGGAATGGAAAATTGCTCTTTTGTTGAGAATTTGGGGAACAGAAAGAAACGGAAACAGAAGATTCTCCAACCGGCCCTCCTCCGGGGGAGGGAGCGGTGCCTTCACCATCTCCCGAAGAGCAGACGTCCAATCCCTCGGGTCGCCGTCTCAGGGCCGCTTGCGTGACCGCTTGCCACCTGGCTTGGCTGCGGCCTGAGCGGCATCCGTGCCCAGCTCCCTGCTGTCTGCTAGGTGGAGGCTGCTGCTTTGCAGACTTGGCAGGGGTGGAGGACGAGGCGGTCGGGTGCTATCGGGGACGAGCAGGCGGAGGCGCTGCAACCGGCGGCTGGGTGGAGGCAGCAGCAGACTGCCGGGGCAGGATGTGCCGGATTGCCTCCGTCTGATTCAGTGCAGCCGAAAACTGTTGGGTGAAGTTTCACAGGGTTTTCCACGACCGTGTCACCTCATCACGCTTGGCGGCCCGGGAAAGCATAGCTGCCAGTTCGGGATCTGGCTCGGGCAACGGCATTCTCCCAGAAGAAGGCAATGCAGCCGAGTCGTCATCTCCCGATGACAGCTAACCTTCCGATGCCGCACTTGACATCTGATCGTCGGCCGGTGCACCAAAAGAGACAGTTGGTCGCTCAGTAGAGGGACCGCCACGCTCTTCCGGTAACACCACGGGGTTCAGTGTGGAGGGAATAGGGGCCCGCGGGGAAGCCCTAAACGTAATTCTCAGGTCCCCCGGTCTATTCACCGAAGTAACACTCACCCAGTTTGCACCAGAGGGAGCGTTAGATCGGGGCATAGGGGTTGGCCTCGAAAACCGAGGTAAACAAGCCTGGACCGTAACACTGAGATAGTCATGTTCCCACAGTGAGAACATGAGCTATCCACAATCGTGCTGAACGCCCAAACACGTGACGCAGCGCTTGTGACCGTCAGCCGGCGACAGGGAACGACTGCATCCAGAAACACACAGGCGAAATTACATCTTGAAAAAGACGCAGTGTCCGCCCGTAATTTGCTCTTTTATATGTGCTGATCTAGTGCAGCCTGACAGCACGCTCTCACTCTTCTCACCCGGCTTACACACAGCTGAACGCAGCAGAGACACGTGAGCTCGTGGCCGCCGCTGAAGTGCCTTCACACCAACACCAAGAACTCTTTTCCTCTTAGCTTGTTGAGTCACTCTCTCCGGAGAAGTTCAGCACAACTGCTCGTCTCCGAAACGAAAGAAAAATGTGCATTCGCTGGCACTTCCTATTTATACCCGTGCTGCGGGGGCAAATTCTGCACGCCAATGTTCATTGGCTGGTTAGTACACACTCGAAGGTGATAGGGCTCTCATGCAATATCCCAATTCGTCGGTTCACATTCTGACGTACGCCGAACGTGACCGACTGAAAGGGAACCACTCATACCAACCTCCTATGGTTCTGCCACTGCCTAAGAAGATGCAGTAGTCAGCTACACAATGTCATGCTGTAAACATCATTGCCATAGAAACCAATGCAGATATCCCGGAAAACGAAAGAGCGGCATGGACACACTAATCGGATCTGAACAGTTGCGATACACAGTGTGGACGTCAATAATTTTAGATCATATTACAATCGGATACACAAATATTTAGATTTGGACTGACAGTGTGAATTGGGTTGAATGAAACCGTGTGTTTGAACGAATCAGTTGAATTAATAATTCAGTGACTCACTTTTCGCCACCTACTGACATAATGATATGACCTGTAGAAAGAGTTACTGAAAAATCCCCAGCATTAATACAAAGACAAGTGGAGTGATACAAATAATTAAATGACCCAGTGCTGTTTCTCCATTTTCTAAACCTTGTTAAAAGGTAGCCTGGGGGACCTTAGAATTAGAAACAAAGGGTCCTTTCCAGGGCTAGATGTAATGCCGCCACTGCAGTGTGTGTCTGAGCACTGAGCAGCATATTCTTTTGTGTTTGTACAATAGATCTGAGACCCGGGAGCTTAACTTGATCTGCAGCCAGAGAGATGAAGAGCTGAAAGTGTCTTGGCTACTCATTTGCAGGGTGCAGCTTGTTTGTCTTTCACATTTTCTGTCATCCTCCTTGTGAATCACTGGCCTTATTATCGAAGCCTTGCTCGTGTAGTCTTTGATGTACTGAGATGGCAGACCATTGAAAATGAGGGAAAAGGAGAAAAAACTCAAATTATGTACTGAATTCTTTATCTTTTTTTTTATTTGTTTGTCTTTTTTTGCTAGACCTCATTTTAATCTTTGGCTGTGGTGGTGGGGGTATTATCATGCCCAGATAATTTCAAAGGTTACTGGCTGTAGTCTCTTTGTCTTTTCATCAGTTTATCTTTCTACTGTTCACACGCAACAGTGTCCATTTGAATTAGCGTTTGTACTGATGGAACCTTTAGCTCTTTGATTTAAAGTTAGAGCTAACGTTGATAATGTTTTCTAGATATTAGTGTTTACTGACTGCAAAATTCACTGCTAATGTGTTTTCTAAGGTCTCTTGAATGATCTTAGGACAAAGCTAAACAGTTGCTATAGGGTGCACTTGTGAAAAAGTGCACTTAAGTGTATTGAATATACATTTTAAATCTTTAAAGTATTTACTTTTGCAGATAATATAATTACTGAAAAAAGACATAAAGGTGCACTGTGTAGTATTTATGAGGATCTATTGACAGAAATGCAATATAATACACATACCTATGTTTTCAGTGGTGTATAAAGACCTTACGTAATGAATTTTTATTACCTTAGAATGAGCCATTTCTATCTACACACACCGCAGGTCCCCTTACAGTGATGTCACCATTTTGCAGCGTCATGTTTATAAAGTAGCCCTAAGCGCCTAGTCTCTCTCTGCTCTCTCCGACGACAACCTTTTTGTCCTGTGTCAACCCCGTAGCTTCTCTATGTGCTTCGAAAGGGACGGGTGATTGCAAATCACACACTGCACCTTTAAGTATTCAAAGAGAGTCTGGGATTTTTTCATGTTTATCATTTACCATGTGAAAATTTCTCCTTAAAATGAGGTCTAGCAAAAAAAGACAAACCAATAAAAAAAGATGAAGAATTCAGTACATCATTTGAGTTTTTCTCTTTTTCCCTCCTTTTCAATGGTCTGCCATCTCAGTACATCAAAGACTACACGAGCAAGGCTTCGATAATAAGACCAGTGATTCACAAGGAGGATGACAGAAAATGTAGGTTTACTGATTTGAACAAACCTCCAAATATTACAGTTTGTCATGAAGACATGAAGACATGAATGATACCTTAAATCATGCTGTTGGTCGAGGAGAAATTTAGTAATGCTTAGTAATGATTTGTTTTCTCTTGAAAATATACATTTTCCTATCTCCGTCAATGTGATGATGATAATTACCATGCTGAGAAGTCTCAGTATAAAACAAACCTCTAGTCCAGACATTGTTTATTGATGCAACATTGCACATTACATATATTTATACAAAATTGTACGGTTAAAATCACAAGTGCCCAGACCAAGTTTGCTTTGTACATAAAGACCAGTTTGTGTATGTTTGGATACTTTATTATACGCACAAAAAAACATAAAAGGCATAAAAATTACAAAACAAGTAATTAGTAAAGAGTTTGGTCCCACTTTATATTAGGTGGCCTTAACTACTACTTACATCACAAAAACATTTAATTTTACAATAAAAAAAAATTACTTGTTTAATTTACTTAAAAAAACAGTGTCAAGTGGTTCCACGCAACTATATTGAGTCATTTTTACAAATAACAATTTAGTTATATGAACAAAAGAAATTCAAGTAAAGCTGACAAAATTTCTTTGAGTAAATACAAACCATTTGAATTTGTCACTGTTTCATAATATTTATATGTGCAGTTTACTTAATAATGTTATGTTGAATTTATAAAAATGTATTATGTTAGGTGAACACATTTATCGATTTAATTTACCTTATTAAATTAACAATTTGCTCTACAAGTGTAAGTGAATAAATATTAAATAACAAGCATATTTCTATAAACAAAATGCAAAAATAACTCATTGGACAAACTCAATTTTATTAAGGGCAGGAATTCCATCCAATAAATGTGTGTATATGAGTGCCCACAGCCTAAAAACAGGCACCACTCTTCTGCATAATGGTAACCACAAAATTACAGAAACTCCTCAAAATGTTCAACATAACTGAACATTAAACACTAACATACACTAACAACATCTTTCCCTATTTTGAAAAACATAAAATAACACGTTAATCCCTAAATTTACTCTCCTAATGCAGTCCCTTGCAAAGCATGCTGGGAACTACAGATCCACTGCCCAGTTTGTTCGTTTTACGCAGCAATGTTAAGTTGACCGAACAAACACTTATTAAGTAAAGCTGTCAATACTCATTTTTAGTAGAAACAACTCAGTAAATTTAAGTTCATGAAGTTACATGAGTTTTTTAAGTAATGTGAACAAGGATGATTTGAGTGCAACTAACAACAGTGAAAGTTCTTTTAGTGTACTTATTGTGTTTCATATTGTATTGCAAAACACTTTTGCTGATATTGAGGTGGGATACGGGTAAAGTTAGGGATAGGTGTGGTGGTATGGGTGAGTTTAACGGTAGGGTTAGGTGTAAGGGAAGTGTCAACGTGTAATGATGTAATTACAGAAATTAATTACAGACGTAATTACATGCAGGTCATTTTTAAAATGTAAGTACAATGTAAAAACACGTATGTACACAATAAGTGCATTGTATCAAATGATTAATTTAAATGTTAGTACATAGTAGTTAAGGCCACCTAATATAAAGTGGGTCCAAGAGTTTTAACATTTTATACCTCTCTAGTCTGTGTCCTTTTTAAATATTTTATCTGTGACTGAAAAAAAAAGTTTTGATGTAAATATAGGCCTACTTTCAGTAACATCTCATATAAAAATTAAGTATTCTGTAATTATTCCAACCATCTGAAAGGCATTTATATAAGCTGTACTTCACTTTTAAAGCTGAATCATTCACTTTTTTTTTTAAGTTGGGTGTCAGAATGTTTTATGTTTCTGTTGCAGTTGCAGTTTTCAGGGACCATTCTCTGTGATGAGACCAACATCCAAAGACTGTTTCTTTTTTAGGTAATTCATATCCAAATCACAGACACCATGGTGAAATCTTGTGACTTAATCCAACAGATTTCTCCCCAGCACACATGGCTTGTACTTCCAAGAAGGACCATCTGTGTCCATCTAGAACAAGATGCACATGGAGGAACTTGGCAGATGGCAGAGGACCGATGTGAACACTTTCTTCATTCCATAAGTTTGCAAACCAGGTGTTCTGCTAGCCTTGGTGGTCTTTGAACTAACTCAACCTGCTCTGTCAGAGAACCACGCTAGCGGTGGCACAGTTGTTAGCAGGAATCCCGATGCCAATCCGTCGATGGCAGGTAAACATCTTCCGCAGTTCCGCCCTGAAACGGTCATGCAGCCATGCGTATAAAAATGGGTTACAACAAGATGAACTCATTCCACACAAGTGACACAACAGCTGGATCAACAGGAAGTAGCGCTTGTCGATCAGGTCTATATCAATATCCCGAAGAACATTGAAGACGCTAAGTGGCAGCCAACAGATCCCAAAAGCAGCGACGACCAAGGACACCAGGCGAAATGTCTTGCGCTTCCGAGCCCGCTGGGCTTCCGCTTGGCTCTGGGTACGATGACCCGGCACCACGCAATTGCGAAGCTTCACCGAAATGCACAAGTAGGAGATGCAAAGAGCGGACAGTGGAAGAACATAGGTGATGAAGAGCATGCTGTAACCATAGGCTAGTCGCTCTCTCTCCTGACCCATCCAGAACTCCTCGCAGATGGTGAAACCTTCATCCTTGAACTCCACATGGTATGTGTGGGCCACAGCAGGAGCTACCAGACCACATGACAGAATCCAGATCCCAGAAAGAAGGTACGTGCAGGCCAGAACTGATATGCGCTTCTTCAGTGGATGAACTGTAGCGTAGTATCTGGAAGTTAAAATGACAGATTAAGGCAACAAGTTATGGCAGTGATCTCACATCTGTATCTGTTGCAACAGTTCAACACCTCTTCTATCATGAGCACATTTTTTAATTTCATATTCAGTGGGATAATTTCGGATTTCAGAAAGGTGGTGCATAGAGGAGCAACAATAATGTACGGCATGTGTGAAATAATGACTTTTTTTAACCTAAAACCGCACATTGCATTAAACCAAAAACACGAAATAATGTTCTTTTTAGAACCGTCATGTGACCCCTTTAATAGAAAAGCAAGCATAGGCTATTGCACTAGTCGCGAGAGAATCCTACGGCATTTTGACCGGTGAGTGGATTTTAACTTAGGCTGGCCACACACTTGAAGATTTTAAGCCTGATTTTGAGCACGATTTGTGGACCAAATCGATGCTTGTCGCAAATGACTTTTTGTCCAAACAATCCTCAATTGTGTGGTGTCATTATGATTATTTTACTGTTCCCTCTTTCCGTAAAACAAAACTCATGCCAGGAGAACCAGCGGACGATGTTGATCGTCCTCCAATCGCATTTGACCTCGCGAGTCTCCGTGAGAGCTTGTCTCACTGTGGAAATTTTACTACAATCGACAGGTGTGTGGTCTCGCGGTCCGGACGAATCTTCTGGTGTGTGCATAAGTGCATTCGAAGGATAATAATGCTAAAAATCGGTCGAAACTGCCCTTATGTCTGCGATAAAGATTTAAAAATCGTCTAGTGTGTCCCAGGCCTTAAACACCTTTGTTTAGCCACTGTGTTCAAGAAAATCAATGGGGATTGGCTACATTGCTCAACACTGCAAAAACATGTAGAAACCTTTGACGCTCTCCAGAGCACAAACACAGATTGACAAATTTGTTTTGCCAATATGCTGTATTATTATGGAGAAAACTGATCCTAGACCAGCAATTATGTGCAGTTTTTCACTCTAAAAGTAATCAGAAGCAGCAGCAGGCAGGGGAAGGATGGTGTGTGTGTCCACTGGCACTAAGCAGAGCTAGCGTTAGCCGAAAAAAAGTGTAATGCCTGCTGATGCTGTGGTACGCAGGGAAGGAGACAAGATGTCAATGGAGGAGAGGCTTCACGACTCTGAATAAACCATTTTTGTGAGGAAATAGCTTATCATTTAATGAATCGACAGCCCATCGGCTAATCTTCAAAATGTTTGCTCTTAAACATTTGTTTTGGATTGATCTATTTTCAGAGTTTACACTGAAAAAATGCTGTTTTACAAGAGAAGTCATGGACAATTGTGGACAGTTTACAGAACTTCTCATTCATTTCTATGGGATCCGCTAACAGTGATGGACTGTCACACAACTCTTAACGAAATTCAATGACGTCAAGGCTGTAATGTGATTGGTTATCAAGGCACGCATGATCTAAGTTAGTCTTTATGCTTTTTCCAATGGTAGAGCCACAGACCCTCGTATCTCCCAATAATAAGACCATCTCTGTTTGAGCTTCACGCTTGCGCTGAGAATTGTGGGCTTGAAAGCGGACAGGATAAAGTGTTGAGAGTGGTAGAGAGCTTCAAAACATTGGGCAGTTTTCGACTTTATGCAAATAACAAGCAGAAAACACGGGCAGCAGTCAATCCTTGTGAGGTTCAGATAATGACGTCTGGCCTGAGCGTTTAAAGATATCAAGGTTGTGCCAGTGTTACTAGATTTTCGGTTTCTGAGTTTTCGGCTTGTGAAGGTGGAGCAT
Source organism: Rhinogobio ventralis (assembly GCA_039654625.1). NCBI lineage: Eukaryota > Metazoa > Chordata > Actinopteri > Cypriniformes > Gobionidae > Rhinogobio > Rhinogobio ventralis. The sequence goes on from CM077211.1 coordinate 11,616,185, forward strand.
ACATGAATATTCATGAGTTTCCCAGACATGCGCGACTGTGTGTGCAACTGAGAATTTTAGTTCACATCATCTCAGCAGTTTTGGAGATGCAATTTGGCCCAAACTCGCTCAAATCGTTACACTTGCCCATTTTTCCTGCTTCTAACACATCAACTTTGAGGACAAAATGTTCACTTGCTGCCTAATATATTCCACCCACTAACAGGTGCCATGATGAAGAGATAATCAGTGTTATTCACTTCACCTGTCAGTGGTCATAATGTAATGCCTGATCAGTGTATATATACACTCACCTAAAGGATTATTAGGAACACCTGTTCAATTTCTCATTGATGCAATTATCTAATCAACCAATCACATGGCAGTTGCTTCAATGCATTTAGGGGTGTGGTCCTGGTCAAGACAATCTCCTGAACTCCAAACTGAATGTCAGAATGGGAAAGAAAGGTGATTTAAGCAATTTTGAGCGTGGCATGGTTGTTGGTGCCAAACGGGCCGGTCCGATTATTTCACAATCTGCTCAGTTACTGGGATTTTCACGCACAACCATTTCTAGAGTTTACAAAGAATGGTGTGAAAAGGGAAAAACATCCAGTATGCGGCAGTCCTGTGGGCGAAAATGCCTTGTTGATGCTAGAGGTCAGAGGAGAATGGGCCGACTGATTCAAGCTGATAGAAGAGCAACTTTGACTGAAATAACCACTCGTTACAACCGAGGTATGCAGCAAAGCATTTGTGAAGCCACAACACGCACAACCTTGAGGCGGATGGGCTACAACAGCAGAAGACCCCACCGGGTACCACTCATCTCCACTACAAATAGGAAAAAGAGGCTACAATTTGCACGAGCTCACCAAAATTGGACAGTTGAAGACTGGAAAAATGTTGCCTGGTCTGATGAGACTCGATTTCTGTTGAGACATTCAGATGGTAGAGTCAGAATTTGGCGTAAACAGAATGAGAACATGGATCCATCATGCCTTGTTACCACTGTGCAGGCTGGTGGTGGTGGTGGTGGTGTAATGGTGTGGGGGATGTTTTCTTGGCACACTTTAGGCACCTTAGTGCCAATGGGGCATCGTTTAAATGCCACGGCCTACCTGAGCATTGTTTCTGACCATGTCCATCCCTTTATGACCACCATGTACCCATCCTCTGATGGCTACTTCCAGCAGGATAATGCACCATGTCACAAAGCTCGAATCATTTCAAATTGGTTTCTTGAACATGACAATGAGTTCACTGTACTAAAATGGCCCCCACAGTCACCAGATCTCAACCCAATAGAGCATCTTTGGGATGTGGTGGAACAGGAGCTTCGTGCCCTGGATGTGCATCCCACAAATCTCCATCAACTGCAAGATGCTATCCTATCAATATGGGCCAACATTTCTAAAGAATGCTTTCAGCACCTTGTTGAATCAATGCCACGTAGAATTAAGGCAGTTCTGAAGGCGAAAGGGGGTCAAACACAGTATTAGTATGGTGTTCCTAATAATCCTTTAGGTGAGTGTATTTAAGCAAATAAATGCAGCCTATGATGATTTGCTCTTCAAGAAACATTTCTTATTATTATCAATGTTGAAAACAGTTGTGCTGCTTAATGACAGTGGAAACCGTGATAAATGTGTCTATTATCAGGATTCACAGATGAAAAGAAAGTATGAAGAACAGCATTTATTTGAAATAGAGATGTTACATTATTAGGTCTATAAATGTCTTTTTGATCAATTTAATCAATCCAATTTATTATTTAAAGAAGTATTTCCTTACGTTTGAATGGTATTTAATGCACGTGTTTATGCATTTTCAATTTTGGTCAAGCGAGCAATATTCATGTATGCTCCACCTTCAGAAACCGAAATTCTTAGAAACCAAAAATCTCGTAACACCAGAGATTATGCTGTTTATGCATTGGATGCTTTGCAGTTGTTATATATTTGCTAAATATTGCAGTTTGGATGCTTTCATTGCGATTATAGCTGAATGCGTTTACAAATGTTTATAAAATTGACAGCATTTTACTGATGGCATTCGGAAACAAAGCCTCTTTCCAACTGTAATTGCGTGTATCTGTGATGATTATATTGAAAAACGCATTAAACACACGCTATGGCTCTGGCTACACACACCTCAAAGCGGAAACATTTTATTTTTATCAGCGGCACTGAGCTGAGTTTTGCCGCTGCAGTGGACATTTACCCTGACGGATATATATCTGCTATATTAGAACTGATTCACTGCGACCTTCATGACTGTGTGTCAAGGTCTGATGTTGTAATAGGCATGCCTTTTACCTTACAGTTTTACCTTTTTATGAAACGGCATGTTTATTTCAGGCAATGTGGTGCGAGTTGAATTCCATTAAGAATCGATTCCTCACATCGGGCTTGTTGGGAATCAAGTCCTAAAAAGAGTCGTATTCAATCCAATCAAGTCGATCTCCAAAAATGGCAATGAAGACATCAACCACGCAGGGCAGTAGAATGGCTAAAAATGCAGTATTATAAGGGTCTTTTAAAAGTTTAAATTTTTTTAACCTGACATGGCATTTTAAAAATGTAATCCGTGAGACACTGAAAAATACCTTCAAATAGACGTATGTCTAGTGCATGTTTACATAGACGAAAACAAGCGTCATATGGCCAGCAGCCATATCACCCTGTAACCCAAGACTGGTTTCCCACTGAAGCTAAGCAGGGCTGAGCCTGGTCAGTACCTGGATGGGAGACCTCCTGGGAAAACCAGGTTGCTGCTGGAAGATGTGTTAGTGAGGCCAGCAGGGGGTGCTCACCCTGTGGTCTGTGTGGGTCCTAACGCCCCAGTATAGTGATGGGTACACTATACTGTCAAAGAGCACCGTCCTTCGGATGAGACGTTATACTGAGGTCCTGACTCTCTGTGGTCATAAAAAATCCCAGGATGTCCTTCGGAAAAAGAGTAGGAGTGTAACCCCGGCATCCTGGCCAAATTTGCCCATTGGCCTCTGTCCATCATGGCCTCCTAATCCTCCCCATATACTGATTGGCTTCATCACTCCGTCTCCTCTCCACCAATCAGCTGGTGTGTGGTGAGCGTTCTGGCACAATATGGCTGCCGTCGCATCATCCAGGTGGATGCTACACATTGGTGGTGGTTGAGGAGATTCCCCCCTTCTATATGTAAAGTGCGTTGAGTACCCAGAAAAGCGCTATATAAGTGTAACAAATTATTATAATTAATTATTATTATAAAACGCAAAAACGCTACTGTATGTCTGTTTAGTATTGAGTATTTGATTATATGTATTGATATGCAGAAAAAAAGGAATCATATTACAATTCAACTTTTCATTGTCAATTCAAGCTTTAGTAGCCTATTTAGTGACACTACTCTGAAAACACAGTTTTTGTAATAAGAATCAGAGATAGGAATTATTTGAATTATTAATTCTCAATGATATTTTAGTTTTAGAGGTTTGTTTTAAAAATAAGACCTCTAAATGAACTCTTTATTTGCTTCAAGGTGAGCAGGACCCTTTCATGTCTTTCTTAAGATAACATACTGCGCCAATGTGTTTGCTCTTCAATGGACAGACATTTCCTCGCCTCCAAATCCAGCCTGGTTGAATGGGTCTGCTTCGAAAACCCGACGATTATATCATGGGCTTTCAAAGACAGTATTCACATGGGTTTCACTACATGTAAAAGCACAGAAGATGAACCACCAGATCACGTACAGGAGGTGACAGCCTTGTCTGCACAAAAAAGCCTTCACTGTAAGGTAAATGGATTATTAATGCACTTATTATACAACAACCACCAATATTTCATGTTCTTTGGCTAACGTGCAGTTAGTATCATCATCCATCACTATCTTGAGCACCTACGCTGGGACGAGTGTGAAGGTTAAAGGCTTTACAAAGTCACAATGTAAACAAGAGAAAATCCTCTTTAAATATATTTTCAGCAATGGGGACAAGTCCTGGTTTATAGGTGTACTTGGTATTTCACATTTGGCAACACGTTGACATTAGACTAGCTTTATATGCAGAATATGTCACTATACAACTATTTGTCACATGTAAGATGGAGGTACACAATATCATGCATTCTCATGGTCTTTTTTGTATATCTATCCACCTTATTCATGATGAGCCTACTGTGTTTTGAATTATGGGAGGCATTTACGGTTTGGGGAACTTCCATTCAAAAAAGACAAAACGAGTCATTTCAAATCATAAGGTTGCACAAAAGCTTATCCGTCAGTTTGACTGAGCTGTCAATTTTCCTTCATGTTTTATTTTCAGACATCATGAGAATAACATAACACTTAGTATTTTAACGTATTTTAAAGTTACATAATACAAACATATATTGTGATATTTAACCCGTCCGTTATTGCTGTGGACTGCTGTGTTCATGCTTTTGTGGTTATTCATGGTCTGTTGGAAGTACCTTGTTGATGCTTTTACACTTTTAAATGTGCATTTAATGTTTGATGGTTGAAGGGTTGCTTCATAGAGCGAGCCTTTCACTGATTGTTTACAGCTTAACGGAAGTTACACCCATAATTTGCGCAAAGCGTCATGGGGCGTATGAATAAGGTGGATAGATAAAATGACTATTTACTAACAAAAGCTCAATAACTAACAGGCTCTTCTGGTAGGCCTACCCTGAAAAAGAGCCGTTTAGATTACTGCTTTATTCAAATTGAGCTAAAAATCACAAAAATGGTTGCTCAGGGGTTGAAACAATGTGGACTTTTAGAAAATAAACTCTCTGAAAACTTAAAACTCGTTTTTTTTTTTTTTTTTTGTCTAACAAGGTTCCACTGGATATTCATCACAGGGCAATTACGTCTTTTGTCTGAAATTAAAATTCCCACCAGTGTAATTTCCAGCACATCTCAAGGAATGTATTGTGCTTAAAATGCTTGATTATTTCACTCTTATTATCATAATTTTAAATATTTAAATATTCATTTTTTATTTGTATGATGGATTGTCATACAGTAGTTTAAGATTCAACTGGCAAAGGCATACAAAAATTAAATAAGGCATGGTAAAAAGTTTTTTTGTAAAAAGACATTTTTATTGTGTATGGAGCCCAGCACATGACTTGCAAGAAAAAAAAGTAAATTGTGTGCACGATTTACTATTTCATTCCCTCGATTTATAAATCATGCGCACAATTTACTACATTCCCTCGACTTGCTAAACCGTCCACACGATTTACTAATTCGTTCCCTCGATTTATAAATCGTGTGCATGATTTAGCAAATTTAGCAGATTCCAGACATCATATGCTCTATTTAAACTGATCGACATGTAGATTTACATTTCTCTGAGGCATCATACAAACCCTAAAGTTTCAAGTGATTGATTTTATTTGCATAGTCGTGGTGCAACACATTCTTGCCAGCACCATGACACATACTTTGACTTTGTGAAAGGATATGCAAATAAAAAGCATACAATGGTAAAATGTGCCTTTGTATTATTGAATGTACCTTCAGATCTCAGTACAATGAAAATCTCCTGTTGTTATGCCATTTTTAGACACTCTGTCTGCATCTGAAATCGCATATAGTAGGCAAAAAACAGTATGTGACAAAAGAAGTGTGTCTGAATTCACAGTACTCATAAAAAAGAAGATAAAAAGTACCTGGATGACCTATTATTTCCCGGTCTGATTCTGAAATGTGCATACAATGGACACTGCTATCCCATAATGCCACAGGAGAGGATTTGTGAATGCCATTAAAGCAAAGCAACTGACGCTGATAGGTCACATGATAATGACAACATGGCATATCATGATAATGATAACGGGCGTAGCCATCATTTCAGAAGTGAGTGTAATATCTTTTTTCCTGACTTTTGATTAATTGACAGGTTTTATTTTATTACTGTACTGTATTTTGATTAAGGCCCCGTACACACGGATACGTGTTTAGCTGTATACGGAAAATTTTTGTATCGTATCAGCGTTTCGTCAAGACGGATCCGGCGTTTTGGGTGCCTGAAACAGCTATTTTTTTAAACCAGGTCCCAGAGTGGATAAATCTGAAAATGACACCCTTGCGTTTTCGTGTGTACAGCCAATCCGTATATTTTGTGAAATGATGATGTCATCACCCCTTGACTGGTGCATGTTCCAAGTCTTCTTCTCCATTTTTAGTGTGTATCTGTGGCAGAATTACAGCGCCACAGATACATTACTGGTCTGGCATGTATACTACATCGCTTTGAGTCGGTTTCAGTGGTTTCGTGTGTACGCAGATATTTCTTGAGATGAGGAATAGGGATCAGATAGGGAAAGCTCTGGCTTCGTGTGGATGTGGCTTAAGTAAATGCAATATTATGAGATGTTTTTTTTAAACATTAAAAAAGCTTTGAGCTTTGAACAGTAGTTTACGCAATGAATCAACCGAATCTGTCTGTTAAATATGCACTACAAAAGCCGCAGAATGCTAGTTGACATTGATGCAATGATTTAGTCACATTGTCAAGAGACACAACACTCACCTGTCCACTCCAATGGCTGTCAGTGTGAATACTGACACATACACGGTCACAGGCTGAATGAGGAACACCAGGTAGCACATGAACCTTCCAAAAACCCACCCGCGAGGATTAAAAGCATATGCCAAGGTAAAGGGCACACAGGTGGCACACATCAGCATGTCGGAAAATGCCAGGTTACCGATGAAGAAGTTGGTCACGTTGTGCATTTTTTTGGTGTGACAGATGACGTAAAGCAGCAGATAGTTCCCGAAAACTCCCACCAGGACCACAAGAGCGTAGCACGGGATGATGAGAGGTTTAAAAGACTGAAGGAGCTCCACGTCAACAAACTGCGGATTCCGTTTAGTCGTGTTCGTCGACTGCAGCACGACTTCGTAGATTTGACCCACACTGGAATTTTCCATGCTAACGTTTTCCAAGCAAGACGAGGGCACAGGAGTGCTGAGCCATTCACCACCACTGCCATCCATCCTGGAATACTGCTTCAGAGACCTGAAGGGTGGAGGTTTTGGCATATTAATAAGGTAAAAGATACATTTTGCTTAGCTTTCTTTATAAATCAACTCTTTAGCTCAATTTTAAACCAGTAACAGATGGGCTGAAATGACCATGAAGCCACTTGAGTATGTCCTGTGGGGGCGTGTGGTGCCAAACATGCAGTTCACACTATATAGGTGCTAGTTTGGTTGGCTCATATAACAAAGTGTTACAAAGTTATTCAAACTTTAATGAGCACAGCCACAAATTTCCTCCGAAAGTCCCTGTTCCCTATACTGAACCACTTTCCGCATAGAAAGAGATACAGAAGTCACTCCTAAAAGCCCTTCAATACAGCCTTGACTTACTTTGGAAGTCAGGTTACTTGAACAAATTAATCAGTGGGACTCAGATTTGCATGTTCCTCTCAATATACAGTACGCTCTATCAGTCCAAACAGCAGTAAACAAAAACTTCTAAAGACACTAATGAGAGCCAGCATGATTTGAGTCAAAGATGTTTCTCGGCTGCCAGCACACGTGGGCCTTGCCTTTTTAAAGGGTGCTTTCCATTGAAATGCAAATAAACCTCATTCACAGTGCCCTTTAATTAAGTGAGTAAATGGTTCATAGATTAAGCATAAATGCTCTTTGGTATTTCCTGTAACAAGCTACTGCAAAGCAGTGATTGTGTTTTCTGTTTTTTTTTTCTCTCTCTCTCTTTTTGTCAATCAGTCAGCTGCCTAATTAATTTTTGGCTTAAATGCGCATCTTGTCATTTTCGTCTTCTATCAGGGATTTTTGCAGAAGGAATTTTCGCATTTGACACACACTCAGAAATACCCATTTGACAGTGATCAATTTTCAGCAAGTAATTTTAAACAGAATGAGATTTTAATGTCAAAGACAACTTATTTATTAGCTTAAACCTTCACATTCGAGGATAAGATGGGATAAATAAGTGAAGGGTGTCAACTGGTTGAGTTAGATGAACAATAAATTAACAAACCCTTACTGGATTATGTATTGAATATTTACAATGCCTTTGCATTTGAAATTAAGTGTTGTTAAGTGCAAATCTCAGTAATCTCATCAGACCCAGTTTCACAGACAGGGTTTAGATTAATACTGGTGTGCATCTTGAGACAAAACAATGGCACTGACATATTTTAAGATATATCCATGAAATGTTCAGAAATGTTATGTAATTTCCAGTAAGGGAGCATAGTGAGCATCGATGTTACCTTTTTTTTGCGGTGCATTATAACTATTGTTATTTTGCTCGTCCGGCACTTTGCAACAACATAACCTTGTTTCTGCAGCGACTTTCAGCATGTTTCCTATAACAACGACTGACGTTTACGTTTTACATGGTGTGAGAAAGTCACAAACCATGTGAAATCCGATTAGAGTGATCAGACTGAAACAGAAATGTGATTTGAATAGGATTTCAAACCACATATGAATATATCTCGAAATGGATTTGTAAAAATCACATTTCATGTGATTTTTGGCCGTTCAGACTTGCTAACTCTGGACGGATTTCAATCGGATATGCACAAAAATCGGATTTGGACTGACAGTCTTAAAGGTGCAGTGTGTAGTATTTATGAGGATCTATTAACAGAAATGCAATATAATATACATAACTATGTTTTCATGTATAAAGACCTTACATAATGACTAGGTATGTTTTTATGACCTTAGAATGAGCCATTTCTATCTAAATACACAGCGGGTCCCCTTGTAACAGTTCCAAATGTGTTTTCATTGTTACTGGCTGATTATAGTTGTTTTCAATTTTCTTCCTGGTCACCAGGGGGCGGTAGCCTTAGGTGGGGGGTTAGCACCTCATATAGGCAAGAGCTAGTGAGGTAGTGAAAAAGGCCATGTGGTAGCTCACCTGGGAGATGGCTGGATTTGTTTTCAAAAAAAGAGGGCCTTCTTGTGGTCATTGGTTGAGGAACAATGTGTTTGAAGTGCTCATTGTAGGCCATATATATCATCAACTGTATGCGTTTGGTGTGCTATCTGGAATCTAAGCGTTCATCACAGACTTTACACCAGCATCACCTCTTCTTTGGGATTATTCTTATGGATTATATTTTTTCCTTGTTTTTTCCAACTTTGACGTTGATATTTTTGTCTGAGTGAGTTTTGCTACGACAAGATTGTGAGTGCGACTGGACTGACTCGGAACTGAATTTTTGAGCACAGACAATCTCATTGATCATCGCTGGATTTCAGGTTCCTTATATTCATTACACCCATATTATTCCTGTTTTTCTATTACTATTTGGTGTTTTTGTGATTACATTTAATGGACTGAGTCAATATTGAAGGACTTTTTGGACCTGAGTTTTGGGGCAATTTTTGGTTTTGATTATTATTATTTCCTGGGGTGTTTTCTTTGTCATTTAATTTTTTGTTGCATATTTTGAACTGGTGGTTGGCAATTATACTTGGATGTGGTTCCTCATTTATTTGTTGTTTCATTTTGTCTTCAATTTGGGGCAAGTTGTTACACCCTTACAGTGAAATCACCATTTTGCGCCGTCATGTTTCTACTAGAGCCCGACCGATTTTTAGGTCTGTCGATTTCATCAGCCGATATGAGAAAATCGAGTTTTTGTCAAAGACTACATACAGATGAGATTCAGAACGATGATCAAAACACAGATGGAGAAAATCGAGTCCATCAACCCCCCAAAGCTTTACAGTCCTATAGCTCATCCTGGGTCGACATTTAATTCAATAATAAAGCCGTTTTGATTTATATGCTGTTTAATGTTGATAATCTCGTTATTTTACATGTGCATCTGCTGTTTCTGCTGCATGGAAAGCAGGAAAATCTTGTCAATTGCAGGGAAGCGTTTTCTCATAAAAGACGAGATAACAAAAGACAGGAAAAAAAAACCTGAAAGGAACTGCTTTTTATTTGTATGTTTGTTCTGTTGTATTTATGTACAATGTATGTATTATGCATATACTGTATTATATACAGTACCAGTCAAAAGTTTGGACACATCAGCGGGAAAGTGTCTAAACTTTTGACTGGTACTGTACTGTAATATACACATAAAGAATATTGGCCCATATATCGATATCAGACTTTTTTTATTCCCTAATATCGGTATCGGCCCCCAAAAACCCATATCGGTCATGCTCTAGTTTCTATAGTAGCCCTAAACGAACAAACTGCTCTACAGAGCGCTAGCTACTCTCTATTGTCTTTGACGACATCTTTCTCATGTGTCGGCCACTGTAGCTTCTCTATGTGCTTTGAAAAGGAGGGGTGAGCGGTGACCGGTTGCAATTCGCAATATCACTGCTAGATGCCGCTAAAATTTACACAGTTCACCTTTAATGATCTTACCAGTGCTGATGCAACTCGCTCTCCTATTGCTCTCCTAGTACTCTCTTTCTTAACTCCCTCTCCTATGGTCTTTAATCTTGAAATTAGCTGATGATAAATAAAATGCAGCTCATATTGGTAGCTTTCATTGACGTTAAATTTGCATATAGTGCGGATATATATTCATTTTGCTGAAACACATTTAAGTGGCCAAGTGTAAATGCAACCTTTTTAACAAATCGGATAGCTATCCGATCAGTAAAAACACATGAAGTGATTAGGTGTAAAAAGACCCTTGAAACTTTCTAATCCTGAAGACCTTGATTAGCTTGCCTTGTTCAGGTGTTTTGTTGGAGCTAAACTCAGCAGGAAAGAGCTCAAGGGCCAGAGTTGAGAACCCCTGCTCTAAACTATATTTATTGCCCAGCTCTAATCTGCTAAATGTGACTATAAGGCATGAAGATATTAAGATTATATTACATTAACATCATGATTTTCTGTAGCTGCTTTGAACATGTATTGTGAAAAGCACCAAATACATTTGACTTGACACTTTTTTTTTCTATTTTCTTGTATAAATTAAAATAGGCTTCCACATACTATTTTGTCCAAATTATTGTTTCTCTGAATTAAAAAAAACCCCCGCACCCCCTAAAGCTATTTAGACCTATTAAGATATGTATTGATTCTTGTCAAATTATTTGTGGACTCTCTCTCTCTCTCTCTCTCTCTTTTTTTTTTAAGCTATATATCCCAAGTCTAATTATAACACATTGACCAGAAACTTGCATTAATGTTTGCTTGAATTGCACCCTGATTAAAACAGCTCATGATATCTATATTATGATTAAATAGGCAGGCATGTGAGGTGTGTGTTTTTCCCCACCCTCTCAGTTTCTTTAAACCGCTCTGGGTGGTTATGTCCCCTCCCTGTGGGTGCTTCAATTATGCTCAGTCGGTTAAAAAAAAACACAGACTAATGGAACTATTGAGATGCCTTTTGCACGTTACGTGAGAGCCCAGGTGAACAAACAGAATAAGTGTTCCTGCTGTTTACCATACAATGCTGTCAACAGATTTCAAATACACCGATCATAGCTGAAACAACCTAAATATAACCACAACAAAAAAACAAAGCTGTGGAGAGCAATGCAGCACAAAACATTAAATGGACAAAAATAGCGCAACTTTTGCTAACATTTCCTCTAAAACATTACTATCATCATGTTTCTAATTATGCAGACAGAAAATGTCAAAATCACAAACTGTCAGCAAGAAGCTGTTCGCTTCAAGGCTGTTTTTGTGCTCTTTCGAGGGCTATGAAACAAGAAATCCAAGGTCCTATTAAAATCTTTATTAAAATAGGGCTATAACATAAAAAATCACAACTGAGAGCTTCCCATCAGGGTGTGATGCCGGGTGGGAGCAAAAAGCACCCGGATGCGAAATAATTTGATAGTGATGCAACTGACGCCATAGGTCACGTGACAGTGTAGCTGCGTATCATTTCGAAGGCTGCGTCCTCCGGAGGTCGCATTTGAAGGCTGCATACGTCATTAAGGATGTCTCATTTAAGAAAAGTAACCATAGTAAAACTGACTTGTTATTCCTCGTGAGGTGTAAAATACTGTTACTTTTTCTTACTTTGCAATCTAATGGTGCGTTCACACCAGACGCGAATGAAGCGATAAGCGCGAGTGATTTACATGTTAAGTCAATTCAAAGATGCGAATAGACATTCTGCGGCACGATTCGCGCGAATGAGGTGGCGCGAATGACACGAATTGAGCGATTGACTTATACTTTGACGGATATTCGCGCCCCGTTAACCAATCAGGAGCTTGCTCTATAGTGACAACAATAAGGACAAAATCATATGTGGATACCCGGAGCTGTACGATACATCTTCGTACTTTCTAGAAACAGGGGTCTTGCTTGGAAGAAAGTGAGTGAGGAGGTCGGACAACCTGGTAAGTTGTAAAAAACGCTCTCTACTCAATTTGAGCTATACATAGGGTGATTTCAGGGTGATTGGGACACTTTTTGCCATTGAGATGACTTGGAAAAAGTGTCCCAATCACCCTGAATTCACCCTATTGAGACTACAAGCTAGTTAAAGCCGGCAAATTGAGCTTATTCGCCGTATTTTGAAACAATCCATGTCAGCCATTTCGCAACGAGACGAGCCACTTGGCAGATGCCCCTCCCCTGATGCGAATTCGCGTCTGTTGTGTAGTGAATGTCACGCGCAAATGAAGCGAATTTCACATGCGAATGAAGCAAGTAAACTCCAAATGTTCAAGCATCCAACTACGCACGAATAACGCGATTTATTCGCTTCATTCGCGTCTGGTGTGAACGCACAGTAATGGTTCGTTCACATGTAGACGCGAATGAAGCGATAAGCGCGAGTGATTTACATGTTAAGTCAATGCAAAGATGCGAATAGACATTCTGTGGCGCGATTCACGCAAATGACGCGAATTGAGCGTTTGCCGCACGAAACGCATGATTCGCGTGAATCACGCAAGTTGAAAAATCTGAACTTTGGCGGATATTCACGCTGCGTTAACCAAACAGGAGCTTTCTCTAGTAGTGACAACAATAAGGACAAAATCATATGTGGATACCCGGAGCTGTACGATACATCTTCGTACTTTAAAGAAACAGGGATCTTGCTTGGAAGAAAGTGAGTGAGGAGGTCGGACAACCTAAGTTGTAAAAAATGCTCTTTACTCAATTTGAGCTATACATAGGGTTATTGGGACACTTTTTGCCATTGAGATGACTTGGAAAAAGTGTCCCAATCACCCTGAATTCACCCTATTGAGACTACAAGCTAGTTAAAGCCGGCAAATTGAGCTTATTTGCCGTATTTTAAAACAATCCATGTCGCAACGAGACGTATGTAGCCTTCAAATGCAACCTCCGGAGGATGCAGCCTTCGAAATGAGACGCAGCTAGTGACCGCGGCGGATGTAGTATGTCTGAAATTCATTCACACTACACGTATATACACTCACCTAAAGGATTATTAGGAACACCTGTTCAATTTCTCATTAATGCAATTATCTAATCAACCAATCACATGGCAGTTGCTTCAATGCATTTAGGGGTGTGGTCCTGGTCAAGACAATCTCCTGAACTCCAAACTGAATGTCAGAATGGGAAAGAAAGGTGATTTAAGCAATTTTGAGCGTGGCATGGTTGTTGGTGCCAGACGGGCCGGTCTGAGTATTTCACAATCTGCTCAGTTACTGGGATTTTCACGCACAACCATTTCTAGAGTTTACAAAGAATGGTGTGAAAAGGGAAAAGCATCCAGTATGCGGCAGTCCTGTGGGCGAAAATGCCTTGTTTTGATGCTAGAGGTCAGAGGAGAATGGGCCGACTGATTCAAGCTGATAGAAGAGCAACTTTGACTGAAATAACCACTCGTTACAACCGAGGTATGCAGCAAAGCATTTGTGAAGCCACAACACGCACAACCTTGAGGCGGATGGGCTACAACAGCAGAAGACCCCACCGGGTACCACTTATCTCCACTACAAATAGGAAAAAGAGGCTACAATTTGCACGAGCTCACCAAAATTGAACCGTTGAAGACTGGAAAAATGTTGCCTGGTCTGATGAGTCTCGATTTCTGTTGAGACATTCAGATGGTAGAGAATGAGAACATGGATCCATCATGCCTTGTTACCACTGTGCAGGCTGGTGGTGGTGGTGTAATGGTGTGGGGGATGTTTTCTTGGCACACTTTAGGCCCCTTAGTGCCAATTGGGCATCGTTTAAATGCCACGGCCTACCTGAGCATTGTTTCTGACCATGTCCATCCCTTTATGACCACCATGTACCCATACTCTGATGGCTACTTCCAGCAGGATAATGCACCATGTCACAAAGCTCGAATCATTTCAAATTGGTTTCTTGAACATGACAATGAGTTCACTGTACTAAAATGGCCCCCACAGTCACTAGATCTCAACCCAATAGAGCATCTTTGGGATGTGGTGGAACGGAAGCTTCGTGCCCTGGATGTGCATCCCACAAATCTCCATCAACTGCAAGATGCTATCCTATCAATATGGGCCAACATTTCTAAAGAATGCTTTCAGCACCTTGTTGAATCAATGCCACGTAGAATTAAGGCAGTTCTGAAGGCGAAAGGGGGTCAAACACAGTATTAGTATGGTGTTCCTAATAATCCTTTAGGTGAGTGTATGCTATATAGAACATACTTTTGGCTGTTTCACGTCACAAGCGTCAGCAGAGCATGAGCAGCATGTATTTTTCCGCTGCCCATGTTAATGAATGAGAGTCGGCAGTCACACTTCCGATGTGAATGCTCTCATTCATTGATATGGGCAGCGAAAACACGTGCTGCTTACACTCCGCTTACACTTGTGACGTGAAACAGGTTTTAAAACAAAGAGTTTAGGGACTTGGTTACACTTTTAAAGTTCGTTAATCGTACAGCAACGGTTCGCGATCCAGAGAGAGCAGCTGCCATGTAAATGAACAGGTAAGCAGCTTCAAAGTCTTTTCAACCACACATTTTGTTATTTATGTGTTACAAACATTTAAATAGCAGGGGACAAATGTGTACTGGGATAAAAGTTTATAGTTTTGGTATGAACATTGATATAGCTATCAAAATAGAGCAAATCAGCTTTTTGAAAGTGTTTTGACACTTGTATATATTAATACATACAAGTTATCGCTTATTACGCCAGGAGGTGGCGACAACAGACTTTAAAAAAAGTGTTTGTCATTGAATCATTCATTCAAGAGACTGATTCACAAACGCTGATTCACAAACGCTGATTAATCCAATAGGCCTACTGAAACCAAAATTCTTTATGAAATTGACATGGCTCCATTCAGATTTTTTTTTTTTTTTCTTTCAAATTATTATTATTATTTTTTTTAAATGGACTGAACCAAATAACATTTTGTCAGAACCTCTAGTAAATGTTGTTTTTTTTCCTTCAGAATCGTGGGAGAATCGCAATCTCAATTTTAAACAAAAAAATTGTCTCAATTTATCTAGAATCGTGCAGCTCTGATCTACAGTATGCAATTTCGGATGCAGCATTCTAAAATCAGCTCAAAATATCAAACTAGGGATGCTCATTTCAGTTAATTTTCCTGACCGACAACCACTGCTCATTAACCAAATATTAACCGTTAACTGATAAGATTATAATATTGAATTGGCATTAATTAAAAATACAATTGACGAGTGTCTGTGACCCGATAAAAAGACACAATTTTTTCACGTGTTTATTTTACCGTGCAAACAGCAGCATACAGAACAGCTCACCAACAACAGAACCTGGATTCACATTATCAAATTGTCACGCACCTCCAGCGTTTCTGACAACAGAGAAAAACAGAATAAAATAATATAAATAAAAAGCATAAAATAAATAGGCCTACACTAAATATTTTTCACTTAAATAATTACCAAATTGATGACAAAACGAAAATACACTGAATCCGTTTGAAGCTTTGAAGAACTGGAATAGGTTTTTTTTTTCCGCCAGACTACGTTTTTTTTTTCGTCAAATAAAAATAGCAGGCCTACCTCAAACCTTGTATGGTTTTTATTTTTTTTAAAGTAACATGTCTAAGTGATGTGGGGTTAGTCTGGAGCGCAGCCTGTTGACAGAAAACACCCTCTCAAGCCTTGTTCATACTTTCGTCTGGCTCCGCAGCGCAAGCGCCTCCGATGACTGGGGCCATGGGGTCTCGCGCTCTCAACGTGCACGACCGCCCACTCTGCGTTGACTTCATTTTTGCCACATGCACCCTCACGCTCATGCGGACGCGGCGAGTATCAAGGCTTCAGATGCCACTGATGTCCCGGGAATACAGAGATAACGCCTCAGGAAGCGCCTTTCATTTGCTTTCCACCAGTCAGGAGCTTGTACTACTGCTGTATTTTAATACCACGTAGCATATTTAGCAAGGAACTTCGTCGCCCTTTCTGTCGAAATGGTCCCACACAGTAGGCCTACTACTTTTCCATTGCTTCATTTTGCGAAATATGTCTGTGTAGGCACGTGTGGTTGCATGTTGACGCGCCCCGTGGGTTAACAAATATAGCATATTGTTCTTTAACCATGCAGCAAACACACAAACAAAAAAAAAACTTTTAAACCGTTTAACTGATGGTATTAATCGGTCAAAATTCTTACTTTCGGTTAACGGTTAAACCGTCAATATGAGCATCCCTATATCAAACACGATCCTCTAACTAGATGGAATCAGAGTCTAAAACTAAAAAGTGTCTAGTGCTCGCACTCGTGCACACAAGAGACTGACTGTGTCAAACACACACAGGAAGACAGTGCTGTGGATATTGGTGGAATCCATTCCTACACATCAGGACATGAGCTGGATTTTCTAGGGAATTCATGACTTGTTTCTCATATCAAGCACTGTGATTCTGCTGTACACTGAAATGTACAGAACAGATGTAAAAGAGAAGGTACAGTAAAAACTGAGGTGGTGATATAGTTTGAAATAATATGAGAGTAAATGATTTTGAGAGATTTACCATTTTTGTGTGAACCATCCTTTTATGCTCTATAACAGAGCCTTGTCGAAGCTTTTTTTTTATTTTTATTTTTTTATACACTTTCTGTGAAATCTTTCCTATATAGTGACACCTTTTCATACCCTGACAGCGAGTGGGCAATGATCAAATCTATGACAGCATGCATTGTTCAAGCAACAATTCCCTTCCTCAAAAACAACGTTTTAAATGCAAATTAAATTGATCAATTGATCTAGTGTCAGAAAAGACCTTCTCAAATCCTTTGGCATCTTTTGTCTAGCTTAACACATTTCAACAGTATTTGTTGTGAATCAGTCTCACAGACTTGCCTCAGAAGGAGGGAGATCAGGTATTTTGTTAACCAGAGCAGTTAAGTAAATAATAGATTTGACTATATGTTCACTTTTTCTAAATAAAAAGGTATGTTTGGTACACTGATATCAGATGAGCAAAAACAAAATATAATTTAATGCCATTTACTCTCAAAACAATAAGCCATGTGCCTCAGATTATGATTATGCAGTCTGTGATGTCCAGTGTTGGGCAATAATGAATTACTAGTAACGTGTTACAGTAATACTATTGCTTTCCCCAGTAATGATTAGTATAACAAATATTACTGTTGCTATCGATAAAATGGCTCATTACAGCCTTTTTTTGCTGTCCCAACTCCTCCTGATTTGAAGACCACCAATCCAATCATCCAATTTTCTCAATCTTTACAACTCGCATGTGCACTTGATGTCACAACTGCAGCAAGCTAGCTTGGAAAATGGTTTACATTCAGTGGCTGTAAATATTGCTATTACTTTGATTTTGTAGAGACTTGGGAGAAAAGATGACAGGAACATTGTTGTCAAATGTAAATTGTGGCATATTCTTTATTCTGGCATTACATGGCTTGCCCATCTACATCCCATTGATGCCAAACACAGTCTTGCTCAAAAGTTTACACACCCCTTGCACAATCTGTGAATAATTTAAACAAAATAAGAAGGATCATACAAAATGCATGTTATTTTTATTTAGTACTGTCCTGAATAAGATATTTTACACAAAAGATGTTTAGATATAATCCACAAGATTAAACAAATAGCTGAATTTATGAAAATGTACAAAAAAAAAAGTTTATGTACCCTTGATTCTTAATACTGTGTGTCATTACCTGGATGATCCATGGCTTTTAAACAGGATGATTTTTCTTATTTTGTTTAAATATCAAATTGTTTAATTTAGTACTGTCCTTCAAAAGCAACAGAAGACACTTACATGGTTCCCGGAAGACAAATTAAGTACAATTTACCTTGATCTTCAAATTCAAAAGGTTTTCGCCCCCTGGCTCTTAATGCATCGTGTTTCATTCTGGAGCAACCTTTTTTAATAGTTGTGTTTGAGTTCCTCAATTGTCGTCAGTGTGAAAAGATGGATCTCAAAGTCACTGTTGGAAAGGGTTCAAATATGCAAAAGATGCTGGAAAACTGAAGAATTTGCGGGACCTGGAGGATTTTTCTGAAGAATGTTGGGCAGTTTAACTGCTCAGCCTCAGGACAAACAAGGGACTCAAGAACAACCATCACAAAACAAAAAAACAGCCGTGGATCATCCAGGGAACGACACACAGTATTGAGAATTAAGGGTACATAAACTTTTGAATGGGGTCATTTTGATAAATTCAGCTATTTTTTGTCTTGTGGACTATATGTAAACATATTTTATGTAAAATATCTTATTCAGGACAGTACTAAATAAAAAATAACATGCATTTTTTTTATGACCCCTCTTATTTTGTTAAAATGATTCACATTTTCACAGATTTTGCAAGAAGTGTGTAAACTTTTGAGCAAGACTGTATATTATACCCACCTATTATCAAAAGTCTTTCTATTTTTGTATGACCTTACGTAAATTATTTTAACAAAATATAATTAAATATAACCAAACCTGGGTAGCAGGTGCCTTAATATTATACAATTAGCATAAAGCTACACAATTTGAGATTAATACTATACTTTTACTTAATGTTTACACTGTAAAGCACCATCAAGTGTTTGTAATAACTTCCCATGGCGAATGTTAATTTTTTTCATATAATATAGTATATACACCAAACAGGCATAACATTATGACCACCTTCCTAATATTATGTTGTTCCCCCTTTTGCTGCCAAAACAGCCCTGACCCGTTGAGGCATGGACTCCACTAGACCCCTGAAGGTGTGCTGTGGTATCTGGCACCAAGATGTTAGCAGTAGATCCTTTAAGTCCTGTAAGTTGCGAGGTAGGGCCTCCATGGATCGGACTTGTTTGTTCAGGGAATTTAGAGGCCAAGTCAACACCTCAAACTCGTTGTTGTGTTCCTCAAACCATTCCTGAACCATTTTTGCTTTGTGGCAGGGCGCATTATCCTGCTGAAAGAGGCCACAGCCACCAGGGAATACCATTTCCATGAAAGGGTGTACATGGTCTGCAACAATGCTTAGGTAGGTGGTACGTGTCAGAGTAACATCCACATGGATGGCAGGACCCAAAGTTTCCCAGCAGAACATTGCCCAAAGCATCACACTGCCTCCGCCGGCTTGCCTTCTTCCTATAGTGCATCCTGGTGCCATGTGTTCTCCAGTTAAGCGACGCACACGCACCCGGCCATTTACGTGATGTAAAAGAAAATGTGATTCATCAGACCAGGCCACCTTCTTTCATTGCTCCGTGGTCCAGTTCTGATGCACACGTGCCCACTTTTGGCGCTGTCGGCGGTGGACAGGGGTCAGCATGGACACCCTGACCGGTCTGCGGCTATGCAGCCCCATACGCAACAAACTGCGATGCATTGTGTATTCTGACACCTTTCTATCAGAACCAGCATTAACTTCTTGAGCAATCTGAGCTTCAGTAGCTCGTCTGTTTGATCGAACCACACGGACCCTTCGCTCCCCATGTACATCAATGAGTGGTCATAATGTTATGCCTGATCGGTGTATAACACATTCCAGTCATATAATATTGAGGCAGAAATACGTTCTTTTTTTAGCTAATCACAACACCTGCTGAGCATTTCTCATATAAACAATTTATTCTTAAAAAAAAAAAAATTGCATGAAAATCACATACAAACCATATTTTGTTATAATCACATTTATTAGCTCCATGTTAATTGTGTATGGAGACAGAATGAGTAGGGGATGTTTTGCCATCCGTATAGGGAAGGAATAATGTAAATTATTAAGTGTATCTGAGTAATGTATCTGCAGCAAATCATCGTTCAAGAGTCATAACAGCGATTGCAGAAGTGAAAACACAGGGAGACACTGAGGAGCCAGTAATGCTCATCAGATCACATCATTTAGCGGAAAAAAAAAATAGAAATGATGATCACGGTCTAAAGAAATATACAAAGCAAATGTGTAAATATACCCTTACATTCACAAAGAGGCGCACATGCGAAGTCAGATGCAAAATATTACTTTTTAAAAGAGTAACGAGTAATGATTTTGACTAATGAGCCCAACACCGGTGATGTCTACATGCAGGCATGCCTTAAAATGGACTGCTTTTATCCTAGAAGAAGGAATAGAAACAGAAAAGATTAATCTCTCTACAAGTTCCTTAATTCAGCTGTCCACTTTCTGGCATTGTGTTTAATCACTTTGACTTCCCTTCGAGCCAGCTGCCCTCAAAGGCTTCCATCCAGGTCGTAAATCCGCAATCGCTGCCTCGCCAGGTGTGAAGCTGCCAAAACGTTTGTTGTGAAGGAATTGCATTGAGCAGTTTATTCAGATCTCACTCAAGCATACCTCCCCTCTCTCCCACACACTCACACACTCGAGTTACAGTAGCCTATAGATTTATGTACTAAAAATACATCCCAAAACGTTAGTACTAGTAATAAGTTAAAAGTAATAAACAGTAATATGTTCTACATATTGCTTTATTGGAACGTTTAGGATGTTAATAATAATAATAATCAAAAAAGAACCACTGTATCGAGTTTTCAACCGGTTCTTTGAAATTAGCTGTTCAAAAGAAATGAGTCGAATAATAGTAGGCTATGTTGCAGAATAATGACTAAAGTATGAACCAAAAGGTGCGTTAGCTATTACCATTTGAAAGAAAAAGAATGAATTGCTAACTTATCCGTTAATCCATTCTATTAAAACCTTTTTAGATAGATTGCTGTACTCCATTTCTGAAATACAACATATAGGCTAATTATTATTAATAGGTTATAGACTATTGATATTATATTCATAAATTAATGTTTTGTATCTTATTTTAAACTGTATACTACATCTAGTTAAACTATTACTCATTTATGCTTTGGTTTTGTGCGTCCGAAATGTTGACTCTTTTAACCTTTTTACCACAGCCTAAATTAAACTCACTATATCCAGGGTACAGGCTCTTCACAAATGCATGGAAAAACTGAAAGACGATAAAAAAAAAAGACTTCTCACCTTTTGCAACAGGGATGCGGTTCAGTTGTTTCCCTCGCGGATGCACAGATTCCAAACAGCGGACGCGCGCGCGCTCGTTTATCATCTGATGCGTTACCGGACCTGAGTGAGAGCGTGAGAGTTGTGTTTCCAGCTGGAGAGGTGGTGCCGTAAGTGTGTGTGTGTGTTATTCAATCGCCTTTTGAGTCCAATTATATTATGGTTAAATCTAGAGAGCTTTTTATTCCTCGACTTTTCAGTTCTGCACATCTCACTTCTCATTTATATCACAGTCAGTTACGGACTGGTTAACATTTAATTCTCCAGCTTTAACTCGCTCTGGCCACTTCATTTACACTTTCTAAATGACAGAAAACCTAGATTAACAGTTTTTCAACACAGAAAAGAATAATTGAAGAGAAAGTTATTTATGAGTATGCGTATTTTGCAGCGCTCACCGATTCTGATCTGTTTATGCAAAGATGCATGAAGATTATATTGTATTGTTTTTTGTGTGTGTGTTAAAGGGGACATATTATACTTTTATAAGGTGTTTGAACACAGATGTGTGTAAACAACCAGCCTATAGGCTATTGGTAAAAATCCACCCAATACTTTTTTTTATAATCCCTATCAATCATTATCAATCTCTCATAACACACTGTTCCAGATTTCCTACTCCTAAGTAAGAGTAGGGAAACCCCACCCATGATGATCTGCCCTTTTAGCATAGACACACCCCTGAGTGAGAAGCACAGAGACCGCCATTTCTGTTTACTCGCTGTATCAGCTAGCTAGAGTATTACAATGTCTGTGCCAAAAACATTACAAATGTTCTGTTGTTGGATGTACCAACGAACATACGAGTCTCCATGGACTCCCGGCATCCGAGCCACTGAAGACACCGTGGATTAAAGGTGCATTATGTAACTTTTCCGTCCGCTAGAGGTCGCCTATTCAAAACAAAGGTGTAGCTTGATGACGGCAAGTTTGAGCGCAGAATCTTGGGACATGTGGTCTGCACCTCACACAGCGATTGCACAACACACGCCTCGCAAGCAGCGGGTCTTTTATTATGCCACAGTCGCTGGCGCCATTACCGCTTTTCCGGTCATGAGTATGAGGTAACGCAGCTCTGTTTATCATATTAGATACATTTGAGTGTGTTAAATGATGTTATGATGTTACTCTGTGCGTTCACTCGGCGGCTGCTATGACACTTGTTGCACACTGCAGTAAGAGTAAAGCGTTTCTGCAAAATTAAACCGGAAACCGAGGGTAACGCAGATATGACGCAAATGACAGGTGACTCCCTCACACGTCCCGGTTCCTTGGTTAAAATAGAAATTTTCTCACGATTTACAAATAGTTGGAAACATTTGGGATATTGTAAGTACTCATTTAAACAAAATATATAACACTGGCCTTTTATTTTAGTTTTTGAAGAAAATGTGCCGAAGAACGTCGGTAATATGTTATATATTTGTGCAAATTTTTATGCATTACTGCTTCACCAACAATTTTCAGTACAACGCTAGATTTGCAAAAAAGTCGTTTCTGAAGAATGGGTTAATACCAACACTTACTTGCTCTAACTTCATATACAGAACAAGTAAGGATGGCACTTCATATTTTGCAAATTTCATGCTAGTCTAGTGCTGGGCGGTATGACCAAACATTTATATCACAGTATTTTTTTTAATTATACCGGTTTCACAGCATCATTCCTTCCCTCCATGTTTAAAGTTTGTGGCTTGCCCATCTCTGGAATTTGGGTATCAAACTTATCCCTGAATTTCCCAGTGGTAAATAAGACTTGAGAAGGCGTTCATGTCCAATTTTTAACTAGGAAACTAGTAATTCCCATAATTCCAATAGCATGTGAAGGCATTATTAGCTCTGTTTTCCTAGTTTCTTTGTCCGGTATTGTTTGTGTTTGTGTTTGTTTATGTTGGAAGTGGTTGTTTGATTTCTCCTGCAATCTCCTGTTTTGCTACTCCTTCGTCCTAGTACAGCCACAACGGTACAGTTATGTAAATAGTATAAAAGCACTTATTTACAAAAGTACATGCAGCAATGGTCAAGCAAATATTATTGTGAACAGTTACTAGCCTATTTAAAGATTTGATGTTCTGTGCTACTGGTCCCATGTAGTCAGGGTTAAGTATGTTTATCTGCTAGTTTATTGGATGCAAACCCACGCAGTGCTCTATCCTTTGACCAAATCTCTCCCAAGCTGAGCAGCAGTTCGAAGAAAGACTAAGAGGTGTGCTGAATTCAGTGCTAAAAGAGCAATTTAGATGATACAGTCTTTTCTGTGGTCTTCACACTTGATCTCTTGTATGGTTTGTTTACTGCTATATTAGATTCTGACAGTTCCACTGTAATCGTTGTGTTAGCAGCTCACAAGTTCAAAGCATAATCACTGAGACTATAAAAGAATGGGGGGAAATGTTCTTGATTTAGATGCTCTACCTACTTTTCTCTGTTGATTAGTGTGGTTAATTAGTTGTCCTAGAGTTACCAGACTGATCTGTTATTGTAGTGGTAGGCCTATATGTTAAGGGGTTATTGGCTTTAAGTTTTGGCTTAAGTATGCTAAAGCATAGCTTTCTACAGGTATTACAGACCTTCGCCTTCCATTAAATAGATGTGCTCCAGACCCTCACCCTGATAAATGTGGGAGGAAAGCAATCAATCACAGCATACAAACAAGCTCCATTTTTAAGGATGGCTGCTGACATCTTACACTAAATCTCACTGCCTGCAAACCATTTGGAAGGAATCGGTTGCTTGACATGCAAGGTGAAAATAGCTATTGATTTGAGATCACGACTTTTGTGATTTACACAAAAGATGGATGGACACAGACCTTGATATGAGAATGGTAACCGTGGTGACTAGCATATTCTGGTTTGCATGAAAGATTGTGGTAGTTAAACTGTGTTCAGTTGCATATAAGCAGAACAAGGGATTATTTGCTGTTACATAAATTTTACACAAAGGCGTATACCAATAAACTCTCATGGCGAATTGGTGGCGAATTCATACAATCTCGTTCTTAAATTTTGGTATAATCTTATTTAATGAATAGAAAGTTCAAAATAACAGCATTCATCTGAAATATAAAGCATTTGCAACATTATAAATGTCTCTAATACTGTCACTTGATCAATTTAATGCATCCAATGTTACAAAAACTTTCTATTTCAGATAAATACTGTTCTTTTGAACTTTCTATTCAACAAATCCTGAAAAAAATGTTTTACACAACTGATAATAATTAAATGTTTTTTGTTCATCAAATCATCATATTAGAATGATTTCTGAAGGATCATGTGACACTGAAGACTGGAGTAATGATGCTAAAGATTCAGCTTTGATCACAGGAATAAATTACATTTTAAAATATATTCACATAGAAAAGTTATTTTACATTTTTACAGCTTAAAAAAAAAAAAATAACATAAATGCAACCTTGGTGAGCAGAAGAGACTTCTTTAAAAACATAAAAAACAAAAACTTAGCATACCTTAACCATGCAGCAAACGTTTTAAAAATAGCCTGGAAAAAAAAAACTATACAAATGAATCAATTAAAAGAATACCCTAGGCTACTTGTTCAAAATAAAACATATAGCCTGCATGTTTTTTTTCAAAACCCTGTTAGCATAATTACACGGCATTAAAGTTAAATGATTTAGCATGACCCCGATTTCAGCCTCGTTAAAATTCTTTTTCTTGCCGCTCACCATTCTGAAGTAAAAAATGTGAACGTTGAATGGTGCTCTTTCATATGGTAACTATATTAATTAGGGGGCATTTACAAGGCGGAGAAACCATTCAGCTGCACACAATTTCAAGTTAATTTGTGATTTATAGATTTCACATGTGAAAGAGAGGTGTATGCACGTTTTTCGAAATCACACGTACACACATTTGAGAAATTATCTTAGTAGGACAGATTCTAGGGAACATTTTGGTCCAAGATGCTATGACTTTTGTCACACTTGAACCACGAATACACAATTTTTTTTTACTGAATTCGAGGAGTTTTGTGGTTGAAATTTAAAAAAGTAAAAAATCATTCCCTAGCAGGTCAATTTGACCCCCCACAGGAATGAATGAAATGCATTTACCAAAAAATTATTTTAGAATGTCTGCGTGTGTATCTGAATGCATACTGAAGCGAAATGACTTTAGGACCCAGCGGAACAGCTCATTTGCTCCATATAGAGCTATAAGGTCATTAAATATTTTTACATAATAAATACATTATTATTTTCCCACAAGAGGTCGGCAAAGACGGCCAATGTAAGATATTTTGAGCTGAATTAAATGGGTTATGCATGAAATTGAGTTATTTTGAATTTAATTTGAAAGAATGTGAAGAATGTGCTTAAATTACTATTTATTGAAAAAATCTAGTAATTTGAAGGTTGTTACGATTCTATTATTAGATCGCAACGGAATAAGGGAGACGCCACACACAACCGTTACATAAACAATACGATTTATTTATTAACTAAAGAAATACACATGAAGTGTCAAGTGATCAGTGTAAATGTTAGTCAGCGTGTCAGCGTGAGTGTAGCAAGTACAAGTGACATCAGTCCAACCATAACCAACGGAAAGTCTGAATCCATCTTCCTGTGTTGATCAAACGAGAACTCTGAGGCAGCTGTGGTCTCCCGACCTACAAGCAACCACTGTAGCTGTTGAAAGTGGCAGTCAGGGAAGCACAGCTTTTCAAGTGTCCAATATAAATGAAGAGGCAACATGCTCAGGCCCACAATGCAACTCAGCACTGTCAAAGTTATTTTCAAGCCAAGCTGTGATTTCGTTGGGTAATCAACACTACTCATTCAACTCCAGCTCTGATGTGTCATTCATTTTTAGTCAGATGTTCCCAGACAGTGGTTTTCATGTGGTGCAACAAAATCTTCTTGCCTTTTATCCTTTAGCTTTTGCCCATATTTCAAAGAGGAGGTTGATCAAAGATGTCAGGAAGGCAAAATGCTATGTAGTGTCATTTGACAAATGCTTGAATAAAGTGACACGGATGGAACAGATTGATATTATTGTCCGTATCTGGTGTAAGCCCGCCCAATCGTTCCAATGGAGGCGTACGATTGGTGGTTTCTTGCGCGTTCGGTCTTTTCAGCTGGGCAAAGGGATTTAATTCTAATTAATCTTTATCTGACTCCATTTTAATTATGACCTCGAATTTAGGTTAGAATGCCAATTGGTTATTTAGTCATTTATATTTAATAGTTTACACATTTAATTATTCAGTTTAACCCTTTGTTGAAATTATACCCGTTCATAGTTAATAATTCCAGAGTAAGTCAGAATAAACCAGTGTAACAATTTATTATTAGTCAGGTACATGTATCATGCCAATTACATAATCAGTTCAAAGATAATCCATACATCAAATGCTCTGAAGTATAGAATAAAATATGGATACCTGACTTCTGAGAATTACAGAACGCTGAGCATCTAAGAGACACTCAGCGTTACGGGCTGACCGATGTAAAGGTTCGAGCCCCGACCTCTTTGCAACATCTCCTTAAATACCAGACCAAGACGGAAACCTCTTTCAAATGGAAATGTGTTAACAATGGGAATTTACATTTAATCACTGTCCCATAGACCTGTATTGACAAAAGACCAAATGGCTAAAGCCACACCCAACGTAATAAGCAAAGTATCTCTAAACTCTCAAAACCTTTATTACTTTTTGGTTTACTTCTGTGGGGAGGAGACCTTTGTACCAGTCGCACTGAGACGTTTCAAATAATATCAAACGTATAATTCTGTATAGTATTTGTTCACTTTAGACCATATAGATTTTGGGTGAATTCTGGAGGAGAGATGGGGGTAGATGCAGGTGAAAGAGAGACATGTAAATTTACAGTCATTCGTAGATGATTCACTCAGTGTGACGTCGTCTCGGATGGGGATGCTAAATGCATGAGTCGCTTCAGATGCTAATGTCCTTTATTTTCTCAGAGACATTCTGGCATATGCAAACTTTTTCCAATCTTACACTGGTGTGATCGTGAAGCGAAAGTACACTTTCTTAAATGGTTCTTTGGCATGGTGTATGGTTCCATGAAAAACCTGTAATATCCAAAGAACCTATCCATTGCCAAAAAGGTTTTTTGTAGTGCAGAAAGTTTCTTTAGAATATAAAATGGTTAGAAAAAAGTAGTTATTTAAGGAACTTTTCACAAAACGGTTCTTCAGGGAACCAAAAATGGTTCTTCTATGGCATTGCCGTGAAACCCCCTTTTTGGTTCTTCCTGGCACCTTTATTTTTAAGGGTGTATCTTTGTGCTATTTTGATTCACAGTTTATGAGACCTACTCAGGCAGAGAAGCTTTTGGAGACAATTGAGAAAACCCTCTCACCACTTGATCCCAAGAAGCTCCTGCAGATCTCAATGGATGGCCCTATTGTCAGTTCCTGCAAGATGTTCCAAGAAGAGCCAATCAGACCCTGATGCATAAAAGCTGCTGAATTTGGGAAGCTGTGCTTTGCATGTACACTCACCTAAAGGATTATTAGGAACACCATACTAATACTGTGTTTGACCCCCTTTCGCCTTCAGAACTGCCTTAATTCTACGTGGCATTGATTCAACAAGGTGCTGAAAGCATTCTTTAGAAATGTTGGCCCATATTGATAGGATAGCATCTTGCAGTAGATGGAGATTTGTGGGATGCACATCCAGGGCACGAAGCTCCCGTTCCACCACATCCCAAAGATGCTTTATTGGGTTGAGATCTGGTGACTGTGGGGGCCATTTTAGTACAGTGAACTCATATCATGTTCAAGAAACCAGTTTGAAATGATTCGAGCTTTGTGACATGGTGCATTATCCTGCTGGAAGTAGCCATCAGAGGATGGGTACATGGTGGTCATAAAGGGATGGACATGGTCAGAAACAATGCTCAGGTAGGCTGTGGCATTTAAACGATGCCCAATTGGCACTAAGGTGCCTAAAGTGTGCCAAGAAAACATCCCCCACACCATTACACCACCACCACCAGCCTGCACAGTGGTAACAAGGCATGATGGATCCATGTTCTCATTCTGTTTACGCCAAATTCTGACTCTACCATCTGAATGTCTCAACAGAAATCGAGACTCATCAGACCAGGCAACATTTTTCCAGTCTTCAACTGTCCAATTTTGGTGAGCTCGTGCAAATTGTAGCCTCTTTTTCCTATTTGTAGTGGAGATGAGTGGTACCCGGTGGGGTGTTCTGCTGTTGTAGCCCATCCGCCTTAAGGTTGTGCGTGTTGTGGCTTCACAAATGCTTTGCTGCATACCTCGGTTGTAACGAGTGGTTATTTCAGTCAAAGTTGCTCTTCTATCAGCTTGAATCAGTCGGCCCATTCTCCTCTGACCTCTAGCATCAACAAGGCATTTTCGCCCACAGGACTGCCGCATACTGGATGTTTTTCCCTTTTCACACCATTCTTTGTAAACTCTAGAAATGGTTGTGCATGAAAATCCCAGTAACTGAGCAGATTGTGAAATACTCAGACCGGCCCGTCTGGCACCAACAACCATGCCATGCTCAAAATTGCTTAAATCACCTTTCTTTCCCATTCTGACATTCAGTTTGGAGTTCAGGAGATTGTCTTGACCAGGACCACACCTCTAAATGCATTGAAGCAACTGCCATGTGATTGGTTGATTAGATAATTGCATTAATGAGAAATTGAACAGGTGTTCCTAATAATCCTTTAGGTGAGTGTAGATGCAATCTTTCAAAGTGGAGAGAAAGATACAGGTTGGAAGGTGGGAGATGTATTGAGGGTTCTTTGGCAGTTGTTCCCTGACTCCCCAGCCAGGCGTGAGGATTTCATTGAGATGACCAAAACATCAACATTTCCTTTGAAGTTCTGTGCTCATCGAAGGGTAGAAGACTTGGCAGTTGCAGAGAGGCAAAATTTGGCCCGCAGTGCAGCCACAGGAAACTTCCGAAAAGTAAATTTCCATACTGCACAGTAAAGGAGGCTACTTTTGTGGCCAAGCTCCATTTATTTCCATTTGACTGCTGTAGCCATTTTTAAATGGCAGATCATATTAATAAATAAATATCAGATCATTTTAGAATACAGTATAGGATGTACCGAATATTCTTCAGTTTTATGCAAAACAGAAATACAAATAGAATATCAGATCTGTCACATGGCCAAAAATAAATGCATAGTTGTGTTTGACACATGAAAACTGTAGCGATGTATCTTACAAGGTAACACGATGTAACCTTGCTCTCATTTGAAATGTGTACCCACATTAAGTCCTTGAATTTGAGGGTATTGGACCTGGAAAGTCCTTGAAAGGTCCTTGAATTTGAAGTTAACCAAGATGTGGGAACCCTGATAGTAGTAGCTTTCTGTAAGACAAACCGATCAACTATTTGCTAACCCAGTCTGCTTAATGCCAATAGTCTTACTACCTTGGTTGACAATGCCATTCAATGAGTTTTGATGTTTTTAAAAACACTTTTTATATTTTGTTGTAATTTAAAGTAAAAAGTAATCTGATTACGTAACTCGTGTTACTTGTAATGCATTACCCTGTTGATATTTACCTGTTGATAAATGACATTGTACAGGGAGGACGTTGTCATGTCACCATCAGTGTCCCAATGTGTAGTGGGCCAGGGTTCTTGCGCCCTTTCCAGTGCCTGAATGTGTGTACACAATATATTGATTCAAGATGTAGGGAGCTAGAGAGCTGATTGAGACGCACACAATGTTAACAGGGCTTTTCACACTTAGCTGTTATCAATTGCTGCTTTGGCTGTACATGTTAGAAGTTAAGAGATCTCACAGATACAGAGGAAGTAAAACTGTCATTAGTCTGGTAGGTAATAAGCATCTTTGCAAGACCAATATATTAACACTTAGCAGAGAGGAGGACAAGGCATCTATTAACTTTGTTCATGTTAATCTCTGGAAAATTATAGTGCAATTGTATACTGTTATCACTAGTAAATTACTAGTTTCACAAGTATGTTAATTGTTCAGCATAATATTGTATATGGTGTATTTATTTAATAAAAAAAAAAAAAAAAAAAAACTACTACTAACTAGGGATGTGTTTTTTTTCTGATTGGTTATTGCAGCATTTGGGGTGGTTGCTGATATCTGATTGGTTAGGGCAGCATACAATCCAGAAATAAAATCAAAATAGCGCAGTGATGCCTGGAATCACTGTGATCATGAAAATACAGTTAAGTGCAAGATGTGCAGCACCAATCTGCCAAATACATAACATTATAATGAGAACACTATTGTAAAAGAATGTTGTAAATGATTTGTGCTTTAGTTGCCCGTGTTTTAGCTTTGCTGTTATGGGAAGAGCGCATCCACATTGGGAGTTACACATTCAGACAAGCATGTCAAGTTCATGTGCGCATTCTCGTCCTTTTGTGCAGAAGTTGTAATATTACTTTTATGTTGTATCAGATTATTCTCATATAGGAATGCGTTTGGTTGAGATTATTAACCTGCTCAAATGGCAATGCACAGCATTATTGACACTGCCTGGGCTATTTGAGACAGACATATTATTAATAATAGCAGTGTTTATTTTTTTTTTCTCATCATATTTATTTTTTTTAACAGTAGGCCTATGTTTTAATTAAAATAGCTTCTCGTCATATCTTCAAAAACGTGGAAGTTGTGCAAGTGGCCATAGCATTATAAGTGTTTCAGCGTGTTGTTACAGGCAGGAGCGGGTCTACATGGTGGCCAGGGGTGGCACCCATAGACATAATAAATACATAGACACCCTATTGGCCGCTGGATCGTACGTCAACGGCGCCGCCATATTGCGGCGGGCAACTTTCCCATAACTCTCATAACTGGAATTGAGAAAAATGCCTGCTGCGTGGGGCTGTACAAATCACCGCACAATTGAAAACAGGTCTCTGGGAATTACCTTTCACAAGTAAGACTGGACATTTGTTTCTGGTTGTATTTTGTCATTATATAATAGTAACGTTAGTTGGCCACCGGAGTCAGTCAGACTAAAATAGCTAGCGATGCCGGTAGTTAACTTGGATGTAAAAGTTAAAACATGAGTTGACATGATTTATATTATAGTTTTAGCTTATATTATATTATTGTATTTTTGATATCATATAATTATACTATTCATTATTTTATTTGCTGTATACTGTTTGTTTGTTTATTTAATTGACTATTTTTTATTGACTAAACTATTTACTATTACTTATCACTTTATCTTATATTTACTTGCACTGTAGTTGTACCATATCATATGTATAAAGGATTCATCAGTTATCTTTGTTATTGTATATTTGGAGTATCTATCTGTACATATCTATTATTTTAGTGCTATAAAAATACAGAAAGCAGCCTGCCAGTGTGATTTTAGTATTTGCCGTTGTTTCATTTTCTCAATGGCGGTCAATTCTAAGCACAAGAAAAGCTCAAATCGGTTAAAGACAGAAAACGCTTTTTCCACAGTAAGAGAACTTTATTTCATTTAATGTGAAAATTAAATTATATCTCAGTATGGGCGTCTTCACAATTCTTATTCAAGTATAAAAAGCCAAATACATTACAAGCCTTTGACGATTCCTTATTAAAATATATATTTTAGAAGTCTAACTATCGAGATTTTAAATAACTATAGAATGGAACTTTTTGTACACCACGTACATCATAAACCACTGAAATCGGTTGATAAATGTAAACGTTATTTTTGTTTTTATCCAGAAAAACTGCAGCTCACCGGTTTACTTGCATTTGTTTACAGCGCAGTCTTGCCGGCAGCAATATGGCGGACGCGTTGACGTATTGCAGCAACGTTCTAAAACGGCCAATAGGGCGTCTGTGTATTTATTATGTCTATGGTGGCACCGTTCCTCACTGAAATCCGGTTGGCCACCCCAGGTGCTCCCCCTACCAGATGTTTCGATGTGATTGGCTTGTCTTTATGCTAGTCAGTTTCTAACCATTTCCGCTGAAATTCACGGGTCAAAGAAGTTAAGTCAGTGCTCAAATTTGGTGACGGTCAGTCATGGACATCGGATGGAATGTGTAACTCCATTATCAAGCTCAGAGAGACGCAAAAACAAAGTGCAGGAAGGTAGCTAGTGTGTAAAATATAAAGTTTAATCAGCCAGTCACTATCAACAGGTTGATCCATTGTGTCTTATATACCATGAAGGGGTTTATTTTGCGATAATACAATCGGCCAAGCAACAAGACAAGCAACGATATCCGAATAATCCTGTCAAATTACTTCCTCTAGAGCATTGTTTACATTAGTTCAAAGTTACTGTTCATTTTATTGTAAAATAATGTAGTTGACTTGACAAAATATAGGCTACATTATTAAAAAGGTCTAGAACACACGCTTCAGTTTTTTTTACCTCAGTTTTACTATAATATCTTTAATATTAAATATACGCCTGCATTCAAATAAAAATTCCTGTACAGTTGTCATGAAAACGCTTGACTAAACAATGTCCCTCAGAGCTTTTACTTCAATATTTAGAGAAATGTAATGATGTATTCTTACGAATTCTTTACTTCAAATTTCTATAGAGAGGGCTATTAATATTATTATAGTTAGTTTATTTATAAAGCACAATACAACAACCGTCGCTGACCATTGTGCTGTACAAAAAAAGTTATAAAAACAATATAAGAAAACAACAGTCAAGACAATAAAATGACATACAAAGACACATTTACATACAACAAGCTCATATTGACTCGTATTATAAGCCTTCTCTTATGTTTTACATTAAAGGAAAGTTTTATGTTTTACTTTAAACAAGAATTCAGTAGATATTAATCTAATAGATAGCAGTAGGCTATTCCACAGTTTATGGCAAAAAAAACATATTTCCCTTTCTTTTTAAACACAATCTAGGAACCTTCAGTAGCTTTTGATTTGATGACCTTAAACATCTAGCAGATATGTTAATAGTCACCAGCTCAGAAAGATAGGAAGGTGCCAGCCCATTTAAAGCCTTAAAAACAAAAAGTAAAATCTATTTCAAAGCACCCCGGCAACCGGCAATAATGTCATATTTGCGTGTGCCCGTGAAAAGTCTCGCAGCTGCATTTTGGACTATTTGCAAGCGGTTAATATTGGACTGACTAATACCTATATATATTGAATTACAATAGTCTAAACGAGAAAATATAAATGTGTGAATTAGTCTCTCAAACTCAGCAGGAGTTAAAACATTTTTAGCTTTAGCTAGTAGTCGCAGCTGGAAAAAGCACAATTTGACTACTGCATTAATCTGCTTATCAAATGACAGGGCAGAGTCAAAGATGACACCCAACACTTGATAACAGCTAATGGTCCAAACACAATTGCCTCCAAGCTTTAATGTCTGACAAACAAGCAGTTAAAACACATAGACCAGAATTGTCATTATGCTTAATAGGCACATATATCTGAGTGTCGTCTGCATAGCAGTAAAATAATACTCCATGTTTTCTAAAAATTAAACCCAAAGGGAGCATATACAAAGAAAACAAGATGGGGGCAAGGATAGATCCTTGAGGAACCCCGCAGGTCAAGCGTGATTTTGAGGATAAACATCCAGTTATATAGACAGAAAAAGATCTATTTATCAAATAAGATTTGAACCAGTTTAAAGCCTGACCTTGAAAACCCGCTCAATGCTCAAGAATGTCATGATCGACCGTATCAAAAGCCACACTCAAATCCAACATAAGAAGTACTACCGAACTCCCAGAGTCAACAGATAATAAAATATCATTCAACACTCTTAAAGAGCGTTTTCTGTACTGTGCTTTTTTCTAAAACCAGACTGAAAAGATTCAAAAACTCCATTTGACTCTAAAAAATGCAGTAATTGGACCGAAACTACCTTTTCGAGAATTTTTGAAATAAACGGTAAATTAGAAATTGGCCTAAAATTTGAGAGAACTCTTACATCAAGGTTGGATT
Organism: Rhinogobio ventralis; assembly: GCA_039654625.1. Lineage (NCBI taxonomy): Eukaryota > Metazoa > Chordata > Actinopteri > Cypriniformes > Gobionidae > Rhinogobio > Rhinogobio ventralis. Next base: position 11,650,507 of record CM077211.1, read on the forward strand.
TTTTTCAACAGACGTTTAACAACAGCATGCTTTAAATATTCGGGGACAAATCCAACCGAAAGACTCTTATTTATAATTGATAGGATACAAGGTCCAATGACATCGAAAAACCTGAATAAATAGATGCGCTGGGATAATGTCAAATGCAGATGTGGTTAATTTTAACTTCATAACCAGTTCCTGAAGAGAGGTTAGCGATATAGTTTCAAATGCATCAAAAGATGAAGTACAAACCTGAAGAGAGGGGGGATCATAGTTTATGGGGACAATAAGCTGTCTAATGTCACGTATTTTGTTTGTAAAGTACCTTAAAAAGCGTTCACACACAGTGGCTGGGTCATTAAAGTGCAGATCAAAAGAAGGGTTTATAACGGTGTTAATTGTTGAATATAATGTCAGACAAATACTTTGATTTAGCCTCCTTCACAGCCCTTTGATAATTAGTTAATGAAGTACGTAATATCTCTAACGACACACGCAACTTATCTTTTTTCCATTTCCGTTCTGGGCGCTGACATACTTGTCTCAGGGCCCATGTATCATTATTTAGCCATGGTTCTGCCTTAGGTTTAAGTTGCTTTCTCTGAAATGGAGCAATAGAGTCTAAAATTTCAGTACAGGTAAAATTAAATAACATAAGTTGCTGTTCAGCATCCAGATTTTTTGAGGGACAGTCAAAAGAAACCAGTTTACTAGCCTCACAAAAGTGGGATGCAAAATAGGCTCCAGATAATAGGCTTCTTGTCTTTAACAACCTGATCGGAAATAGAACAGGTGAACATCACAGGTTTGTGATCCGAAAAACTTAAATCACTGATTTCAAGGTCATAAATAGTGACACCATGTGACAAAATAAGATCAAGTGTATGACCGAATAGTCAAACGAATCAATAAGACTGATAAACTCTTTAGCAAGTGGATTTGTATCACAGCAGACATGAATATTAAAATCACCAACAATCAAAATTCTATCAAACTGTGTAAAAATCCCACCTAAAAAGTTGGCAAACTCATTTATAAAGTCTTTGTTTGGCTTTGGGGGACGGTATACACTCACCTAAAGGATTATTAGGAACACCATACTAATACTGTGTTTGACCCCCTTTCGCCTTCAGAACTGCCTTAATTCTACGTGGCATTGATTCAACAAGGTGCTGAAAGCATCCTTTAGCAATGTTGGCCCATATTGATAGGATAGCATCTTGCAGTTGATGGAGATTTGTGGGATGCACATCCAGGGCACGAAGCTCCCGTTCCACCACATCCCAAAGATGCTCTATTGGGTTGAGATCTGGTGACTGTGGGGGCCATTTTAGTACAGTGAACTCATTGTCATGTTCAAGAAACCAATTTGAAATGATTCGAGCTTTGTGACATGGTGCATTATCCTGCTGGAAGTAGCCATCAGAGGATGGTGGTCATAAAGGGATGGACATGGTCAGAAACAATGCTCAGGTAGGCCGTGGCATTTAAACGATGCCCAATTGGCACTAAGGGGCCTAAAGTGTGCCAAGAAAACATCCCCCACACCATTACACCACCACCACCAGCCTGCACAGTGGTAACAAGGCATGATGGATCCATGTTCTAATTCTGTTTACGCCAAATTCTGACTCTACCATCTGAATGTCTCAACAGAAATCGAGACTCATCAGACCAGGCAACATTTTTCCAGTCTTCAACTGTCCAATTTTGGTGAGCTTGTGCAAATTGTAGCCTCTTTTTCCTATTTGTAGTGGAGATGAGTGGTACCCGGTGGGGTCTTCTGCTGTTGTAGCCCATCCGCCTCAAGGTTGTGCGTGTTGTGGCTTCACAAATGCTTTGCTGCATACCTCGGTTGTAACGAGTGGTTATTTCAGTCAAAGTTGCTCTTCTATCAGCTTGAATCAGTCGGCCCATTCTCCTCTGACCTCTAGCATCAACAAGGCATTTTCGCCCACAGGACTGCCGCATACTGGATGTTTTTCCCTTTTCACACCATTCTTTGTAAACTCTAGAAATGGTTGTGCGTGAAAATCCCAGTAACTGAGCAGATTGTGAAATACTCAGACCGGCCCGTCTGGCACCAACAACCATGCCACGCTCAAAATTGCTTAAATCACCTTTCTTTCCCATTCTGACATTCAGTTTGGAGTTCAGGAGATTGTCTTGACCAGGACCACACCCCTAAATGCATTGAAGCAACTGCCATGTGATTGGTTGATTAGATAATTGCATTAATGAGAAATTGAACAGGTGTTCCTAATAATCCTTTAGGTGAGTGTATAACAGCAATCGCTAAGTTTAAATAACAGTACCTCAAAACTGGAGAAAATCTCAGATTTTAAAGACCAACAGGAGAAGCAGCTTTTAAGAACGCTCGGTGCAAGCAGGCTGGAATAGACGCCAGGACAGGTGGAGGTGGACAGTTAAAATAAGTTCCCCTCGGAGTGGTGTTAGATAAAATTTCTACACTGCTCCATATATTAAGGAGCACTTGCCGATCATATACCACAAGGGTACGAACAGTTTGAGCCAGGAAATGGCTTAAACAAGCAACAAACAACACAGAGAGCAGACAGCCGGCCACACACATCGGCGCCATCTTTCATCTTTCAATTATTAATATTATTGCTATTATTATAAAATTTTTACCCAAATGGGGCGATGTGGACATTACGAAGCGTTAAGGCACAGGTATACTTAATTTTCCATGTTCCTCTCAGTTGAGTGCACAAGCCTTTTAAAGTATACTCCTTTGGCCATGCACACTGTCTAGGAAGCTGGAGGGCACCCACGTGGAGAAATAAACAGACGATTGTGACTATATAGCCTATAGTTTATCTGTGTTCTTCAAGCCATCTCGGGTATTTTCATAAGAATAAAGTATATCTATAATAAAATGCTAATCGACATAGCCTTATCACAGTACAGAATAGGCCTATAAAATAATATATTTTCTGCCTTGTTTTAAGATAAGAAGTCACATCGGATCACAGAAGGTTTAAAACACTTGACTGATGTTATAAAAGTGAGTTTGGAGCTTAACCGTGGTTTTAATCAAATAATTTGTTGTTTTGATGCTGTAGCCTACTAATCTAACATGAAAGCAAACCCTTATATATACATTAGGCTACACCAACAAAATTAAGATCAAGTAGAATTAGCATTTTAAGGTAACATATGCAGCTTAACATTTTTAATAGTATACCATAGATTTGGTGTTTTAATTAAAATATTTTCATTATCACTATGACGGACACACCTCGCCCCCACACAAGCCATGTCCCGCCCCCATGTACTCGAGTACTTACTTTTGAGGTCTATCAGTAGGCCTACTTGAAATGACAAATTGACAAAAAAATGACCATCCCTGTATTTTGGTTTTCACAGAAATGTGTTGGGACTACTATTTTGAAAGGAAGTCTTAACTGTTGTGTAATGACGTAATGTGTGTGAGACCAGAATTTATGAGTGAACAAGATGGATGAAGTTTGCTGCTACTGTCTCGTGTGCTTTAATAACTCAGACTACCATAAAGGATATTGGCTGTGGATATTTGAGAATTATCTACAAGTTATTGATGCTACACGGGAGGCCTGGCTAGATGAAAGATGGAAAGCTGTATTGCTTCACTGCCTTGGCACACAGGGACAACAAATTTTCTACTTATTGCCTAACAGGTACGGTGCATAAGGATGCAGAAGATGTATTGAAAGCCTACTTCATGCTTCTAACATAGTAGCTGAATGCCAAACCTTCCGTAAATGCTTTCAGGCTCCTCACGAGACAGTTATACAGTACGTTGTTGCTTTGTGAGAGCTTGTTGTTTCATACGAGTTCGGTGCAAGTACTGACGAAATGTTTTGCAATCAGTTAGTAGAGAATGTGCTTAGTCCACGAATACGTGAGACACTGGACAGAGCTGTTATGATTGCAAGCCAAATTGAATCTGCTACCGATCAGGCTAAATCCATTAGGTCCCGTACAAGCGGTGCAGCACAGTAAAATGCAGAACAACGGGGAAACCGTCACATGTGCCTCTTAATTTTGCTCAGACTTTGTTCTTTATTGTGAACAAAGGGACACCACTCATGGGGAGGGACCTAATGTCTGCACTGCATACGAGGATTTAAAAAACCATCAAGTCCTGCCTCCCAATGCCCTCCTTGTGCCTGCTTCTCATGTGCCAATCTTTCAGTGCACTGTTTATGAGTCAACTGAGTTTGGATGTGCTAAAAACTGGATGAAACCATCACACCTGTGCGCCAAAAACTTTGCCATCTGCCACTCTCTGTCCGTAGTGCTGTGTCAGAGGAATTAAAATGGTGTTTTATTAATAAAGTTCAGTAGAAGCACGTTCAGATAATTAACCTAATTAACAAGAGAGGAGCACATTCAGTTAGTCAACTCAATTAACGATAAGAGGTATATACAGCAGACATACCTCTGTTCATTGACAGTTTCGTTTCGTTTTGTTTCCTAGCTTCCTTTCCTCGCGTCTTATCTCCACCCCTTAAGGATGCAAGGGTAGGATGCAAGGAAAAGACGCGAGGACGGAGGAATTGAATCAAGTGAAATATGTCCTCGCTTCCAAAGCGTCGTCAATTGATGATGACTCCACACCGCTGGATTTAGCTTGCACGTCGGGATTCTTGAACATTACAGATAATAATTTATATTGTAATAGTTTCAACCTCCACAAAATACCACATTTGTCCATATTTTATTTAATATTACCAGTTATTATTAACAATGAATTATTCCCAGTTATTAACTGCTTTTAATTTGTTGTATAGTAGGCTATTACAGTTTGTTTAATTTTCTTGTGCTTTGATATAATTCTGCAACTGTCCTACAGTTGTTGTTATTTGACATACATTTGTTATTTGTAGTACATGTAAACATAATAATAATAATGAATAAACTGTGGCAAGATTTGAAGGGGGAGGAGAATTAATATGTGCGTCACGTTTAGTCGATAAAACACTTCCGCAAAGGATACACCTGTGTATCCTCGCTCATGACTCCTCAGGAAGCCTCCTCACTCCTCCATCCTTGCCTCCTTGCGGTGCAATTAGAGAGTTGAGATGTCCTACAAGATGGCTGAGCTCGGTCGATTTCCGGGTCATAGGATGGAGGACAGAGGAAACGAGGAGGGATATTGAGAAGCACCCTGTATCAGCATCCCTCCACCACCCCATCTCCTCACTTCTAGTCCTAACTATTCTAATATCAACCGGTGGAGAACTCGGGGTTTGGCCAAAATTCCGAGCTCTGAGCCCTCCCCCCGGACAGCGTGACAAATACACATAACCTTTACTCTACTTCATTATATGTACTGTAAGTGTGAACTTGTGAATTGCTTGCATGGAGCTGAGGTGATAGAATGCATCAATGCCACTGCATCGGTGTCACCTAGTGGTGTGCCATATCAGACTGTCCACGATAACACCGGTATACATTTTTACATGATAATGCAACAATGCAACAAAAATGTTACAGCTAAAGGTGGAAACACAACAAACTTGTTTCACCACTTGAAGCAAAAACATACCGTTGAGTACAACCAGGCTATGAAAGTACGCGAGGAGAAGATACTAGCAGCTGGCCCAAAAGTAAACAAATGACTCAACCGAGCATCGCTAGAGTAAACGGTGGATGGAAATTACTGATGCGGTTACATATTTTTTGGCCAAGGATATGATGCCAATCCAAACAGTGGATAAGGAAGAATTTAAGCAACTGGTTAAAAAGCTCGACCCAAGGTACAACATCCCAGGTAAAAAAATATTTTTCAAAGACATCCCTTTTATCAGCCTGACCATGCACTACATCGACAGCGACTGGAAGCTACACAACTCCTGCCTTGAGACAAGTTACTTTCCCGAGGATCACACGGGTGTAAATATTGCAAATGGTTTAAGGGAGTTTCTTAACTTGTGGCCAATGTTGGTAAAGCCATCGCTCTCAATAACTGGACCAGACTGTCATGCTTTGGGCATCGTCTGCACATTGCTATTGGTAAGTTTAATTTACCAAATAAACACTTAGCCTCATGCCTATTCATAATAGCATGCCATGGGTCATATTGAGAGAGAGAGAGAGAGTGTGTGTGCTTGAATATATGGTTTATGAGGACACAAATGTGTATAATGACATGGGTATTACACCGTAAACATGGTTTATGAGGACATTGCCTGTGTCCTCGTAAACCAAATGGCTTAAAAAAACATATGATGTTTTATTAACAAGGTTCGGGAGGAGCATGTTCAGATAATTGACACAAGTGGAGAGCACTCAGCCAATCAACAATAAGAGGTATATATATGCAACAGTCCTCTGTTTGTTGACAGTTTATCAGCATCCCTCCACCACCCCTTCTCCACACTTTTAGCTCTAACCACTTACATACACGGAGGGATACTCTGGGTTCGGGCCAAATTCGCCCTCCCCCCGGACAGCACGCCAAATACGCATTTAAATTTACTCTCTACAAATTATATGTAAGTGTGAACTTGTGAAACTAAATTATGTTTTTTGAAGTTCTAAAATTGCCAGTACTTTTCTATGGGGTTGTATTTAGGGTTGTACTTAGGTTAAGTGATAGAATATACAGTTTGTACAGTATAAAAGTCCTTACACCTATGGAGAGTCCCTGTAAACTGCATATTCAAGTAAGTGTGTGTGTGTGTGTGTATATGTGTGTGTATATATATATATATATATATATATATATATATATATATACATATATATACATATACATACACTCACCTAAAGGATTATTAGGAACACCTGTTCAATTTCTCATGAATGCAATTATCTAATCAACCAATCACATGGCAGTTGCTTCAATGCATTTAGGGGTGTGGTCCTGGTCAAGACAATCTCCTGAACTCCAAACTGAATGTCAGAATGGGAAAGAAAGGTGATTTAAGCAATTTTGAGCGTGGCATGGTTGTTGGTGCCAGACGGGCCGGTCTGAGTATTTCACAATCTGCTCAGTTACTGGGATTTTCACGCACAACCATTTCTAGAGTTTACAAAGAATGGTGTGAAAAGGGAAAAACATCCAGTATGCAGCAGTCCTGTGGGCGAAAATGCCTTGTTGATGCTAGAGGTCAGAGGAGAATGGGCCGACTGATTCAAGCTGATAGAAGAGCAACTTTGACTGAAATAACCACACGTTACAACCGAGGTATGCAGCAAAGCATTTGTGAAGCCACAACACGCACAACCTTGAGGCGGATGGGCTACAACAGCAGAAGACCCCACCGGGTACCACTCATCTCCACTACAAATAGGAAAAAGAGGCTACAATTTGCACGAGCTCACCAAAATTGGACAGTTGAAGACTGGAAAAATGTTGCCTGGTCTGATGAGTCTCGATTTCTGTTGAGACATTCAGATGGTAGAGTCAGAATTTGGCGTAAACAGAATGAGAACATGGATCCATCATACCTTGTTGCCACTGTGCAGGCTGGTGGTGGTGGTGTAATGGTGTGGGGGATGTTTTCTTGGCACACTTTAGGCCCCTTAGTGCCAATTGGGCATCGTTTAAATGCCAGGGCCTACCTGAGCATTGTTTTTGACCATGTCCATCCCTTTATGACCACCATGTACCCATCCTCTGATGGCTACTTCCAGCAGGATAATGCACCATGTCACAAAGCTCGAATCATTTCAAATTGGTTTCTTGAACATGACAATGAGTTCACTGTACTAAAATGGCCCCCACAGTCACCAGATCTCAACCCAATAGAGCATCTTTGGGATGTGGTGGAACGGGAGCTTCGTGCCCTGGATGTGCATCCCACAAATCTCCATCAACTGCAAGATGCTATCCTATCAATATGGGCCAACATTTCTAAAGAATGCTTTCAGCACCTTGTTGAATCAATGCCACGTAGAATTAAGGCAGTTCTGAAGGCGAAAGGGGGTCAAACACAGTATTAGTATGGTGTTCCTAATAATCCTTTAGGTGAGTGTATATTCAAGTAGTGTAGTTGATATAGTTAATTTAGTTTAGTAATTAAATTTATTTGGATATTTATTTGAAAATTTAGTGTCCCCAACTAAGCAAGCCAAAGGCGACAGTGGCAAGGAACCAAAACTGAGGATAGCGTAGATGCCATTCTTCTTATGATGTAATGAGTCCATCAGGTGTTATGAGAAGTGTTCCCGGTTCCGGCTGACCTAGTTAATGCAGCCTAACAATTTGAATAAAATATAAATTAAAAATGTTTTATGTGTATGCCATAGTAAAGAGATGCGTTTTTAGTCTAGATTTAAACTGACAGAGTGTGTCTGCTTCCCGAACAATGCTAGGAAGGCTGTTCCAGAGTTTAGGTGCTAAATAGGAAAAGGATAGACCGCCTGCAGTTGATTTTGATATTCTAGGTATTATCAACTGGCCAGAGTTTTGAGACCGCAATAGACCTGATGGAGTATAATGCGTTAAGAGCTCGCACAAGTACTGGGGAGCTAAACCATTTAGTGATTTTGTAAGTAATTAGCAAGATTTTAAAATGTATGCAATGTTTAATAGGGAGCCAGTGCAGTGTTGACAGAACCGGGCTAATATGGTCATACTTCCTGGTTCTAGTAAGAACTCGAGCTGCTGCGTTTTGGACCAGCTGCAGTTTATTTATTAAGCGAGCAGGGCAACCACCCAGTAGAGCATTACAATAATGTAGCCTTGAGGTCATGAATGCATGAACTAACTGTTCAGCATTTTGCATTGAAAGCATATGCCGTAATTTAGATATATTTTTAAGACGGTAGAATGCAGTTTTACAGATGCTAGAAACGTGGCTTTCAAATGAAAGATTGGTATCAAAGAGCACACCCAGGTTCCTAACTGACGACGAGGACTTGACAGAGCAGCCATCAAGTGTTAGACAGTATTCTAGGTTACTACATGTGGAGTTTTTTTGTCCAATAATTAAAAATTAATTTTTTTCTGAATTAAGTTGCAGGAAATTACTAGTCATCCAATTTTTTATATCAGCTATGCATTCCGTTAATCTTGTGAATTGGTAAGTTTCGTCAGGGCGTGAAGAAATATAGAGCTGAGTATCGTCAGCATAACAATGAAAACTAACGCCATGCTTCCTAATGATATTTCCCAGTGGTAGCATGTACAGGGTGAAAAGCAACGGTCCTAGCACTGAGCCCTGCGGTACTCCATATTGAACTTGTGATCGGTGTGACATCTCTTCATTTACTGCTACAAACGGATAACGGTCAGATAAGTATGATTTAAACCATGCCAATGCAATTCCAATAATGCCAACATAATTTTCGAGTCTATTCAAAAGAATGTTGTGGTCGATGGTATCAAATGCAGCGCTAAGATCGAGTAACACTAACAGAGAGATACAACCACGATCGGATGATAAGAGTAAATCATTTGTAACTCTGAGAGCAGTCTCAGTACTATGATACGGTCTAAATCCTGACTGGAAAACCTCACAGATACCATTTCTTTCTAAAAAGGAGCATAATTGTGAGGACACTGCCTTTTCTAGTATTTTTGACAGAAAGGGTAGATTTGAGATTGGCCTGTAATTGACTAATTCTGTAGGATCAAGTTGCGTTTTTTTAATAAGTGGTTTAATAATAGCCAACTTAAAAGTTTTCGGTACATATCCTAAAGTCAAGGATGAATTAATGATATTAAGAAGAGGATCTATGACCTCTGGAAGCATCTCTTTTAGTAGTTTAGTCGGTATAGGGTCGAGCATACATGTTGTTGATTTAGATGATTTAACGAGTTTAGCCAATTCTTCTTCTCCTATAGCAGTGAATGAATGTAATTTTTCCTCAGTGACACTACAATGCACTGTCTGATGTGATACAGTAGTAGACGGCTGCATGGTTATAATTTTTTTCCTAATATTATCAATCTTACAAGTAAAGAAGTTCATAAAGTCATTACTGCTGTGCTGTTGGCAGACATCAGAAGTTGAAGCTTTATTTTTGGTTAATTTAGCCACTGTATCAAATAAATACCTAGGGTTGTGTTTGTTTTCTTCTAAGAGAGTCGAGAAATAAGCAGATCTAGCGGTTTTTACGGCCTTTCTGTATGCAATCATGCTCTCTTTCCACGAAATGCGAAAAACTTCCAGTTTTGTTTTCTTCCAGCTGCGCTCCATTTTTCTGGCTGCTGTTTTAAGGGCCCGGGTGTGCTCGTTGTACCACAGCGTTGGACTATTTTATTTAATCTTCTTTAAGCACAGAGGAGCAACTGTGTCTAAAGTGCTGGAAAAGAGAGAGTCAATAATTTCTGTTGCAACATCAAGTTCCTCTGGGCTATCTGGGATGCTGAGGAGATGAAACTGATGAGGAAGTTTATTTATATGGTCCTGCCATATTTGAAGCTTGGGGACGGCTTTGCAGCCTTTGCTAAATTAAGTATATATGATACTAGGTAATGATCTGAGATGTCATCGCTCTGCTGCAGAATTTCAACGGTATGAACATTTATTCCATGTGACAATATTAGGTCTAGAGTATGATTACAGCGATGAGTGGGTCCTGATACGTGTTGCCTAACTCCAATAGAGTTTAGAATGTCTCTAAATGCCAATCCCAATGCGTCTTTTTCATTGTCTACATGGATATTAAAATCACCAACAATTAGGACTTTATCTGTAGCCAGTACCAGATAAAAAATCAGCAAATTCTCTGGTAAAGTGTGTATTGTGCCCTGGTGGCCTGTATACAGTAGCAAATGTTAAACAGGATTGATCAATTTCACTACATAAGGTTACGTAAAGCACCAAAACTTCAAAAGAATTATATTTGAAACTAGACTTCTGAGTAATACTGAAGATATTATTATAAATTACAGCAACACCTCCCCCTTTACCTTTCAGACACGGCTCGTGTTTATAACAATAATCTTGTGGGGTGGACTCATTTAAAGTAATGTAGTCGTCAGGTTTTAGCCAGGTTTCTGTCAAACACAGCACATCTAGATTATTATCTGTAATCATATCATTAACAATAAGCGTTTTTGAGGAAAGGGATCGAATATTCAGCAGCCCGAGCTTTATCATTTGTTCATCTGTATTATATCTGTTGTTTATTTGTTGGACATCAATTAAATTTTTACAGTTGAATAGTTTTGGTGTTTTTTTGTATTTACTAATTCGTGGAACAGACACAGTCTCTATGTGATAATATCTAGGTGAAAGAGTCTCTAAGTGCTGGGATTTATCTGACTTCTGTGACGCGAGACAGCTAGCAGACGGTCGGGTAAGCCAGTCCGTCTGCTTCCTGACCTGGGCCCTAGTTAGTCAAGGTTTAGCTTTAAGACTGTGTGCCAAATTACTAGAGAGAAGAGCGGCACCACCCCAGGAGGGATGGATACCATCTTTTTTCAACAGGTCAGGTCTGCCCCAAAAGCTTTTCCAATTTGTTTATGAACCCTATGTTATTTTGCGGACACCACTTAGACAACCAGCCATTTGAGTGATGATAGTCTGCTAAGTATCTCATCACTCCTTTTAACGGGGAGGGGACCAGAGCAAAAAACGCTATCAGCCATCGTACTTGCGAGTTCACACACCTCTTTAATGTTAATTTTGGTGATCTCCGACTGGCGAAGTCGAACATCATTAGTGCAGACATGAATAATAATCTTAGAGAATTTACGATTAGCATTAGCCAGCACTTTTAAATTTGCTTTGATGTCAGGCACTCTGGCTCCCGGTAAACATGTGACTATGGTGGCTGGTGTCTCTATTTTCATGTTCCGTGTAATAGAATCACCAATAACTAGGGCACTTTCAACAGGATTCTCAGTGGGTGCATCACTGAGTGGGGAGAACCTGTTTGATGTTCTAATCGGAACGGAAGAGTGGTTTTTTGATCCGCGACTATGCCGTCTCACCGTCACCCAGTTGCCCTGCTGCACGGGCTCTACAGCCAGAACCGAACAATGTACAGATTTCACTAAGCTAGTCGCATCCAAAGCAGTGTCTAAAGCTGTTGCGTTCTCACTACTCTCAAATAAAGTCTGGATGCGTGTCTCTAATTCTGAAATCTTCTCCGTCAGCCTGACTATCTCCTTACATTTATCACATGTGAAGCCCTGTTCACCAACGGTGACAGATATACTAAACATGAAACATGTAGTGCAGGTGACAATAAAAGGAGAAGACATGGCTTACCGTATTTGTTGATTAATCCAACTTACCACAGTTGTTTGATGGAGTCTACTTGATAATCCAATTAATTCAGTAGTGTTTGTTGACTAATCCAACTCACCACAGTTGTTTGATGGACTAGTAAAGGCACGAGAGACAAAACAGGAAACCCGGATGCACGTATGGCAGGCTAACAGGCTAGTGAAATGCTAACGCGTTGTGAAATGCTAACACGTTGTGATAGTGATTTAGATTAAAAGCTAGCAATGTCAATTTTAACGTGATAGGCAATATTAAATAATATATGGTGATGAGTAAGTTATATTTAGCAGTATAAACAACAAAGAAAAGATATCAAATAGAGATTCAAAAGCAAAGCTGTACAGAGCTGCAAACACTGCAGCGAGGCAGACAGGAGCAATCGATCAGGAGCAGACAGGAGCAATCGATCAATCCAGTAATTGTAGTAACATTCTAACTCGACTCATTTCATGGTATATCCATTTTATATTTGCACAAAAAAATTAGAGGTAATGCAACAGTTTCAGTACTGATATACCTCATTTGATGGTAATCCAAAAAAGATGCAAGGCAACTGTTATTTAAGTTTTGATAGCATTTTTATTTTATTTTTTATAAGCAGTGAGTGTTTTACATTTTGAAGGTGTTTGAATGTTTGGATTGCTGCTGTTTGTTTACATTTGTACTTAAAATTTTAGGTCAATTTTATTTGGTGACACTATTGTGCAGGCTCCTGAAGAGTTACAAGGTAATTACTTACTTACAGTCATACTGTTTAAGCGGAGGGTGTTCTTTCCTTCACCCAAAGGACTAGACAATGAGTTGTTGCTGTACTATAAATTGTGACTGGAACTGTCTGTTAAGGACAACTTTAACCATCACACCTGTGTGCCAAAAGCTTTGCCTTCTGCCACTCTCTGTTACATCGTGTCCTAACTACACGCGACGCGACACCGCGACACGCGATAAAAGGTATCTTTTCCATGTTAATTACAGTTTTTGTCCTAACCAGCCACGACGGCGACACGCGATGAATCTATTTTAGAAACGGTTTCTATTTTTATGCGATGTCGCGGCTGGAACAACAACACAAAACATGGCAATGATAATCTCAGGTAGTGTTTATGTGCTTTATTTAATGTTAAAAGCCTGTAATGTGACTTTGAATATCATTTAGTGCTCCCAGCTTTGTCGTACTAAATGCAACAAAGGATAATTCACCTCAGATCTTGAAATTAAACAAATTGAAACAAGAACGTTCAAACTGTGAACAAACAAGTATATTCTATGACAAAGATTGTTTTAGCAACTTAGTATGTATTTTTAATATCGTTTAAATGGTGTAATATTTGTGAATTTGATACTTATCAATTTCCTTGCGATTGCCGTAAACATTAATCTCTGGTCCCGCAAGTCGTGTCTGGTGTGGACAGACATGTTGCTTGTCGCTGGAATCTTATCGCAACGCGTGTAGTTAGGACACGGTGTTAGGCTCTCAGATTGGCTTCATCGCCTACTGATTTTCAGAAGATGATTATCATAATCCTGGCTGGCTTATCAGGATTTGAAAATTACCTGGGCGACATTATCAACCACGAACATGATATGTCTATGCATGACAAAGCATTTCTAGCAGTCTTACAACGACAAGAAGCTGCTGTTCATGACGATCACAGCAAAATAAAAAACGACTTGCTGATTGTCACGTTTGCCCTTACCTACTTCTCCTGCTGATAATGCTATTGCTCCAACTCCTGTTGATGATGTAGCTGGGGAGTTTGTTGCTTTTCTATCTGCTGCCTTTAATTCTCTGTCTGCTGCTGATGTTGATGCTGCATGTGCCTATTGTAGGCTAATTAAACTTCGTACAGAGATTTCCAATGGTTGGCCTCCTGATTCTGTGGTTTCATTTCTGTCATCAGTCTTCAGCCACCATGACAATCCATTGATTATTGTTACAAATAACGGTGCCCAGTTTACATCTGCTGCTTTCTCTGCTTTTCTGGATGGAAGGAATATTCGTCACCTCTCTCTACTACCTGACAGCTAATGGTACTGTAGAGAGGTTAAACTGTGTGCTCAAACACACTGTCCAAATGGCCATCAAGCAATATCAGCCATGGCAACCTGTGGTAACTGACTTTTTGCCGGTGCACCGTGCCACTCCACATGCTGCATCTGTTACTTCACCCTTTCAGCTCCTCTATGGCAGGCTAATGCGCATAAGGCTGTCTATTTTGCCATCTGCTCCTGTCTACTCACTAACTGACATGACTGTTCGTCCGAAGGATTATACAGCTGCAACACAAAATGGAAAAAGTATACTGCTAAGCAGGGAGCATACACTCCTTGCTTCCAGGATAAAGTGAGGGTACGAAACCCCTTGCATGTTCCTAAAGAGACACAGAAAGTTTACTGATCCTCTCATGGTTGCCAAAAGACTGGGAGTGGGTACATACATTTTTATTGATGAAAAGCTACTGAATACTTCCTATCTCACTGCATTTCCATGCACACCAACAATTCCAGCTGCGAACACTGCTCACTACACACACACTCATACCACTAGACCTAAACGTGATGTTCAGAAGTAGTTGGTTGAATGATTATTTTACCTAAATCTAATGTAATATTCTGTTCTTTTAAAAAGGGGAAAATGTTGTGTTCTTAATTAGTGTTTTCTGACGTAATGTGTGAGAACAGAATGAGTAAAGATGAAAGATACCACAATTCTTACTGTATTTTATTTATTTATTTATATATATATATATATATATATATATATATATATATATATATATATATATATATATATATATATATATATATATATACATACATACATACTCACCTAAAGGATTATTAGGAACACCTTTTCAATTTCTCATTAATGCAATTATCTAATCAACCAATCACATGGCAGTTGCTTCAATGCATTTAGGGGTGTGGTCCTGGTCAAGACAATCTCCTGAACTCCAAACTGAATGTCAGAATGGGAAAGAAAGGTGATTTAAGCAATTTTGAGCGTGGCATGGTTGTTGGTGCCAGACGGGCGGGTCTGAGTATTTCACAATCTGCTCAGTTACTCGCCTTCAGAACTGCCGTAATTCTACCTGGCATTGATTCAACAAGGTGCTAAAAGCATTCTTTAGAAATGTTGGCCCATATTGATAGGATAGCATCTTGCAGTTGATGGAGATTTGTGGGATGCACATCCAGGGCACGAAGCTCCCGTTCCACCACATCCCAAAGATGCTCTATTGGGTTGAGATCTGGTGACTGTGGGGGCCATTTTAGTACAGTGAACTCATTGTCATGTTCAAGAAACCAATTTGAAATGATTCGAGCTTTGTGACATGGTGCATTATCCTGCTGGAAGTAGCCATCAGAGGATGGGTACATGGTGGTCATAAAGGGATGGACATGGTCAGAAACAATGCTCAGGTAGGCCGTGGCATTTAAACGATGCCCAATTGGCACTAAGGGGCCTAAAGTGTGCCAAGAAAACATCCCCCACACCATTACACCACCACCACCACCAGCCTGCACAGTGGTAACAAGGCATGATGGATCCATGTTCTCATTCTGTTTACGTCAAATTCTGACTCTACCATCTGAATGTCTCAACAGAAATCGAGACATATCAGACCAGGCAACATTTTTCCAGTCTTCAACTGTCCAATTTTGGTGAGCTTGTGCAAATTGTAGCCTCTTTTTCCTATTTGTAGTGGAGATGAGTGGTACCCGGTGGGGTCTTCTGCTGTTGTAGCCCATCCGCCTTAAGGTTGTGCATGTTGTGGCTTCACAAATGCTTTGCTGCATACCTCGGTTGTAACGAGTGGTTATTTCAGTCAAAGTTGCTCTTCTATCAGCTTGAATCAGTCGGCCCATTCTCCTCTGACCTCTAGTATCAACAAGGCATTTTCGCCCACAGGACTGCCGCATACTGGATGTTTTTCCCTTTTCACACCATTCTTTGTAAACTCTAGAAATGGTTGTGCGTGAAAATCCCAGTAACTGAGCAGATTGTGAAGTACTCAGACCGGCCCGTCTGGCACCAACAACCATGCCACGCTCAAAATTGCTTAAATCACCTTTCTTTCCCATTCTGACATTCAGTTTGGAGTTCAGGAGATTGTCTTGACCAGGACCACACCCCTACATGCATTGAAGCAACTGCCATGTGATTTGTTGATTAAATAATTGCATTAATGGGAAATTGAACATGTGTTCCTAATAATCCTTTAGGTGAGTGTAGTTAAACCACGGTAACCACAAATTATGGTTTTGCTACACTAACCATATTTTGTTTAAGCTAGAGTATTTGTCATTTTAAGATAAAACAATAACACATGGTCATAATGTTATACTAAATGTAACTAAAATAAATGTGTATTATGTGCAAACAAATTATGTGGTTGTTTTGCAACAAGGTGGAGACTGTTCTGTTCATTACATTAGATATGCTGATGAAAAAGTGACATGTACAAGAAAATTTGTGGAAAAAGTAGAGTGAAAGTGAGAGGCAGAGAGAGATCAGGAAAAATGAAGAGACTGAAAAGGAAAATGGAATTAAAGGTGCAGTTCAAGAGAGAACTTTTAATTATTTTGCACTGCCCCGGGATTAAAGATTTAAACCTTTTTTATGTGATGGCTATACAAAAAAATGGGTTGTCTGTGTTGTGAGTGTATGGGATGGCCTGGATGAGTGTGAGATTTCCCGGCCTGAAATTATGTCCCAGTCTGTCCCTGTTCTACATGGTGGTTGTTCAGTCTGGATGCATTCATTAGCTACCAAAATTTGAAATGTAAGTTATTTTGTATTAATGTATTAATATGATGTGAGGTCCAGTTACCAGTGTGACACTAAAACAGGTAGAACTAATGGCTGCTTTTTACTTAAGTACATGTCAGAGCCCATAATTCTTTACATTAACTTGAGTAAAAAAAGTGTAGTCCGTACTTCAACTTTTACCAGAGTCTTTTTAAACATGAGTATCAGTACTTGAGTGAAGGATGTGTGTACTTTTGTCATCTCTGCATAGGGTGGTTTTGTAAGACACGCTTTTATATTCATATAAAATTGCTTTATAAAAGTCTTTCTAAAAACAAAAGAAAAAACAACCTTACTGACCCCAAAACTTTTGAGCGGTAGTGTATAATTGAATGGCTGCACAGTATAATTATTTTATGAGTCAAAAGCTTTTAAAGACATTTAAAAGTGGTTATTTCCATTGGATGCTTCAAGTTATTATTTTCCCTTAGGGAAATACATTTTGACAGGCCATTAATATGCCAGAATTAGAGCCTGTGTGTAATTGGGTACACTTAAATTAGTCGCACATAAAAATGTTTCACTAATAAACCCAGATAGCAAAAAATATCTGCACGGCTTCTTTTTGCCACCGGCCCTAAGCTGTCGGCTATAGGTGCGTCCTGCTGGCGGGAATGAAACGTTTGCCGCCGAATATGTCACCCCCATTTCTTGCGAGATGCTGGAGGCGAACAGCCCGCGGGCCGACTGCTTCATTTTCTCTGGCGTTTGCCTCCATCTAATGGACCGCGGCCGGCTGGCGGCAAGCCGCTTTGAAATACAAGGATTTCTACTCTCAAAACTGATCAGCCATGTTGGCTATGTTTGGCATATGGAACTGACAGCATTTTAACTACTTTTCACATTTGAAGCGATTTTAAAATCATAATAGCCTATATTTTATATTATATAAAATATAGTTTTTTTTTGCTCCAAAGCCATTAGGGTTTATAATGTCTTGGTTACGTATGGTAACCCTCGTTCCCTGAAGGAGGGAACGGAGACGTACGTCGGACGTCACCGACGAATTGGGATCACTTCAGGGAGCCCCTATCAGCTTCGAGATATAGAGAACCAGCCAATGACTATTGGCGTGCGAGATTTGCATCTCAAGCTCCGCCCCATGCTGCGGGTATAAACAGGAGGCAAATGCAGCGCACTATTGTTTTTCACTGAGGAGCCGAACTAGTGACTCAGCCATGCAGTGATGGTACAGCAACTGTGGCGACGGGACGTACGTCTCCGTTCCCTCCTTCAGGGAACGAGGGTTACCATACGTAACCGAGACGTTCCCTTTCAGTCGGTCACGTTCGACGTACGTCGGACGTCACCGACGAATTGGGATCCCTTTGGAAAACGCCACAGTTACTACCACTGCCAGCGCCCAGCGAGAGCCCCTCAGACCCCGTCTGTTCCGGGCAGGGAAAGTCACGCAGGGAAGTCACACTGCTGTTCTGCAAGACCCACTTCAGCAGACTATTGGATAACGCTGGGAAAGCGTGCCCAGAAGGACGCTGCGGAACCCACATCATGCCGGAAGGGAGTTACCATGTGGAGAATACACGTATGGACTGGCCGTGGGCAGCACAACATACGGAAGTCCCAGGGGTGGCCCCGGCCAAATAGGCGGGGGAACAACACCTAACTGAGATGGCAGAGCGCTCTGCCGAGGGAAAAACATGGGCTCGGCGTAGGGAGCCGTACCGTGGAAGAATACACATATGGGACCACCGTGGGGGTCACAACATATGGAACCCAGCCTAACACGAATTCCACCAATGCATACGAGTGTTAGACATGGCGTCGGCAATCCGCCACATCCGACTGCCGTGGGTTGCGGAGGACTCAACAGGGTTCGCCGTTCTGGGGAACTCGACTGGAGCATATAAGCGCACGTATCCGTTCCATAGGGAAGGGAGTGGCGCAGCAAGCCGACACTTAGAACGGGCACTTTGGTGTTACTGACTATGGGAAGCGAGCACACAGGAAGATACCGGCTCTACACGGAGGCTATAAAATCTAGCGAACGTGTTTGGTGTCGCCCAGCCCGCAGCTCTACAAATATCTGTCAGCGAGGCGCCACGAGCCAACGCCCAGGAAGAAGCTACACCCCTAGTGGAGTGGGCTCTTAACCCGAGCGGGCAGGGCACGTCTTGGGTTTGATACGCCAAGACGATGGCATCCACTATCCAGTGGGCCATCCTCTGCTTGGAGACAGCCTTTCCCTTCTGTTGGCCTCCATAACAGACGAAGAGCTGCTCTGAGATCCTGAAGCTTTGCGTTCTGTCCACGTAAGTCCGCAGAGCGCGGACTGGACAGAGAAAAGCTAGGGCTGGGTCTGCCTCCTCGGAAGGCAGCGCTTGCAGGCTCACCACCTGGTCCCGGAAGGGAGTGGTGGGAACCTTGGGCACATCAGGACCTCAGGATTACATGAGAGTTACCGGGCCTGAATTCCAGGCACGATTCGTCGACCGAAAATGCCTGCAGGTTGCCTACCCTCTTGATAGAGGCCAATGCAGTCAGGAGTACTGTCTTCAGAGACAGGATTTTTAACTCAGCTGACTGCAAAGGCTCAAAGGGCGCCCTCTGCAGTGCGGTTAGCACCAGAGTTAAGTCCCAAGAGGGTATAGAGGGAGGGCGAGGCGGATTTAGTCTCCTCGCCCCCCTCAGGAACCTGACGATCAGATCGTGTTTCCCTAGAGACTTACCACCTACCATGTCATGATTAGTGGTGATAGCGGCAACATAGACTTTGAGGGTGGAGGGAGACAGCCTTCGCTCCAACCCATCCTGTAGGAAGGAAAGCACAGAACCGATCGAACATCTCCGGGGGTCTTCTCGGCGAGAAGAACACCAGTCGACGAACAGGTTCCACTTCAACGCATAGAGGCGCCTCGTATAGGGAGCTCTAGCGGAAGTGATGGTGTCTACCACAGCCTGTAACACCGACTGGACGCGCTCCTCGGTGAGGCGCGCTGTCAGGCCGACCGAATCCAGCTCCATACCGAGAAAAGAGATCCTCTGCGTGGGGCAGAGTTTGCTCTTTTCCCAGTTGACCCGAAGACCCAACCGGCTGAGGTGACTGAGCACCATGTCCCTGTGTTCGCACAACTGTTCTCGCGACTGGGCAAGGATCAGCCAGTCGTCGAGATAGTTGAGGATGCGAACTCCACGCTCTCTCATGGGAGCAATGGCCGCCTCCGCGACTTTCGTGAAGACACGGGGCGACAGGGCCAGCCCGAAGGGTAAGACTTTGTACTGATATGCTCGTCCGTCGAACGCAAAGCGTAGAAAAGGTCTGTGTCGAGGGAGAATCGAGACATGAAAGTACGCGTCCTTCAGGTCGATCGCTGCAAACCAATCTTGGGGACGGATGCACCTGAAAATGCGTTTCTGCGTTAGCATTCTGAATGGTAGTCTGTGAAGGGACCGGTTCAAGAATCGCAGATTCAAGATCGGCCGTAACCCGCCGCCTTTCTTGGGTACAATGAAGTACGGGCTGTAGAAGCTGGTCTTCATATCAGCTGGAGGGACCGGCTCTATCGCGTCCTTCACCAGTAGGATTGCGATCTCCGCCTGAAGCACAGGGGCATTCTCCTTCGACACAGAGGTGAAGTGAACGCCCCTGAACTTGGGGGGACGCCGGGCGAACTGAATCGCATAGCCGAGTCTGATGGTACGGATGAGCCAGCGAGACGGGCTGGGGAGCGCTAGCCAGGCTCCCAGCGACCGTACAAGCGGGACCATCGGCACCACAGACGTACCCCCCCGAGAAACCAATCATCCAACCTAGAAGGTTCGGGACGTGGTGGAGGGTTCCACTCAAGCCCGACCTTTTCGCCGGCCCGGGAAAGCATAGCCGTCAACTCGGGGTCCGACTCGGCCGTTGCCACTCTCCCAGAGGGAGGCAGTACAGCCGAATCTTCATCCTCCGAGGACCGGAACTCCCCCTCCGATGCAGCGATCGACATCGGTTCGTCTACTGGAGCCCCGAAGGTCACCACTGGACGCCCATGGGAGGGGCCAGCGATTTCCTCCGGAAGCTCTACCGGCTGCGGCGCTTGTGAGGGATCAGGGGCCTGCGGAGGCTGGCTCGGCGGGTTTGCCCTGAACGTAATCCTCAGGTCACCCCGGCCATCTGAATCCGCAGTGGGAACATGAACTATCCACAAAAGCCGCATCAGCGTGCTGAATGCCCAGGCACGTGATACAGCGATTGTGACCGTCAGCGGGCGACAGGGAACAACCGCATCCAGAAACGCACGGGTGGAATGACATCTTGAAAAAGACGCAGTGTCACACCCGTGTTGCTCATTTTGTGAGGAAACGCTCTTTTAGTGCTGAAGCACACAGGGAAGACCGCGGCAGAATACAGGAGATAGTGCAGCCTGTATCTGCTCTCAAGTGAAACGCTTCACGAACCAACTGTTTTTTATTTATTTTTTTTTTTTTTATTTAACTGTTGCTGTGAAAACAGCAGTTTGTCTCTGCTTCCAGCAGCGGTGAGCCCGTGGTCGCGCTGTTTTGTGCCGTCTGACCAGCACAAGAACGATCCTCAGCCAATTCTCCTTTTCTCTCTCTCTCGCTGAATACAGGCAGTCTGTGCTTCATCAACAGCGTTCGGCTCCGAAGTGAATGACAATAGTGCGCTGCATTTGCCTCCTGTTTATACTCGCAGCGCGGGGCGGAGCGCGAGATGCAAATCTCGCACGCCAATAGTCATTGGCCGGTTCTCTATATCTCGAAGCTGATAGGGGCTCCCTGAAGTGATCCCAATTCGTCGGTGACGTCCGACGTACTTCGAACGTGACCGACTGAAAGGAACAGATTATTGACTCTTGATTCCACGATAAGGTTGGGTTTAGGAAAGACATTTAAATTTTCACTTGATTATTTGCCTGTCGAGTGTGTTTAAGCAGTGTGGGTCAATTTGACCCATAACATAATGGATGTAATTATTTTTTAGCATAATAGGAGGGTTAAGAAAGTGTTAAAGCACAAACAGAGAAGTACCTCCACCGGTCGAGAGGGGCAGTACCTAAAAAAGACGGAAGATAAATTGTAAACCGGATGGCAAGGTTGTTTGTCCTTTATACAGGTGCACAAGGAATCACTGAAGATATGCCAATTTGCGCTGCCTCATTCTGGAGGTCGGGGTAAACCATAGAACCCGTAGTCAGGCTTGGTATAATGGTCTGTTCTACTACTGTTTTTACCTCAGTATTTTTATATATATACACACACGTCAAGTTTTGTTTATCACAGATACAAGAGACACAGATCTTATTGCAGTACAGTGAAAATCTTGTGCCCCAGGTCAGCAATGCTATTATAGTCTATTCTACTCCAGAACTTTACTCTAAATTATTACCATTTATCCTATTGTTAGAAATGGCTTGTAAATGTGATATTATACCTCAATTTATTTGGTATCCTGCGCATTATTTGGTACCAAATATCCTCATTACTTGATATGTTTACTGGTAATTCTTTTCATCCCAGAGCTGACCTCTTTTTTATTTTTCTGTTATTTATATTTCATCTTATTTACATTTCGTAAATTTCATTTATATTATCTTGTTTCAATGAAATGTGGAATTAAAACGCCAAATGGGAATTTGTCTGGTTTGATCAATCATTATTCTTGATAAACTGCATGCTACAAATCTATAAATATTAAATATATATATATATATATATATATATATATATATATATACAATAAGCGGTGGCAGATCGCTCGGAAATAGCGTTTGCCTCCGACGGGCCGTGAAAGGGCTGCCTTCTGTTAAACGGCAGCGGAACGGCGGTTGGCCCGCGGAACGAAGGTGGTAGGAAGGCGGCTGTCGCTTTTAAAAAGCTGCTGCCGCCGGCAGTGCGCCATCAAACGTGTTTGCCATTCTGACGCTTCTACTGCCTCCGGATCACCGCCGGCGGTCCACCGACTCATTGCTATCTGGGAAAGAGTGTGTTTTTTGACCCTATTTCTGGAAGCACAAGAAGAGTGCACATTTTTTACTCAAACTTTCGAATACAATTTTCAAATCAAGAATTATCATTGAATAATGAAACTTCAGTCTAGACTGCTTGATGCTTTTATGGTGCTTTTTACAGAGCAGCGTATTCATCAAAACTTCGTTGTTTGTCTTTTGGGGCAGTAAGAAATGCCATGTGAAATGATGAAATGAAATGCCACCTAAGTAGAACAAGCAGACAGAAAAGACATAAACTCATTATCAAAGCCCATTATTATATGTTTTTAAATGCCATCGGTCTGACCTTCTAATCACAACTGAGAATGATAAATGGTATTAAACCATCTAACCTTTGTGTTATCTGAACAATCCTCTCTACTGTGAAATACAGAAGACATTAATAATTACTCCAGACATAAGATATATAAGTAGACCTACTGAAATGTCTCCTTCAGCACATCCTTTAGGCAATGCCTGGAGCGAACTTTCTCGAAACTCTTTTCGTGAACTCTCTGCTCTGCTTGTTTTCCCTCAGGTCTGTCTCTCATGCAGAAAAAAAAACTATACTGTCATTGTCGAAGGCTACCTGTTGTTCTCGCCAGACAAAGCAGGCAACCACTGTGCTTTTTCCTCCTAGACTTCCGTAGGAGCCTATGCCTCCATCTCAGCATTCACTCTCCAGATAGATGGCTTCTGAGAATTCAGGTATAATGCTTCTGGTACTGAGAGGTCAGGGATGAATGTAATATTTATGCCTTACACACCCTAAAATGCTTTGAGAGGAATAGTGTGAGACAAATTAATTTCACAATGTCATGAACCCAGGTGAATGTCAGAAAGTTGGGATTTTTTTCAACTAATTTCTTAAATGAGAAAGTATGTATAGTTTACAGATGAATGTAGAAAACAAGTGTGTCCTTTTCACCTCTGCTAATCATGAAGATGTCTTAAAAGACATTCAGCTGGGTTGCACTTCATAACTGAATTCATAATAATAAGACTTTCTATCACTTTCTATACTTTTTATCATTCATATATACTGCATATAAAGAGAGAGACAATTTTTACTTATAGTCTTGACTTCAAAAAGACTATTTCCACATTTCTACCAATTTTGACCAGAATACAGAATATGAAATGAGGTTCTGTCACATGATGGTGAGAGAGAGGCAGTGTTGATGGGCTTTTAATTTAAACTAAGGGAGGGAGTGCAACAAACACAAACTAGCCCAAAGAGCAGCAAAAGGACAGGTTCATTGCAGGCATGGAAGTCAGTCATAACAGGTAATTTGTATTGTCAACCCAGGCTCATTGAAAAAAAATTCAGCAAAATGATGTTACTGTTACAGGATGTATACTCGGAACACAAGAGGAATGGTTAACAGAGTTTATTCGATACAGCACGAAGCAACAGGCAATATCAACAGGTGAGTAGACACACAATGGAGACTTGATGTTCTGTGGACGCACACCTCGACCTCTGACAGATGAACATAGAAAGTGAAGGTAATGCTTAGAGGTAATCGCTGGAGAACAGGACACAGGAGAAATCGCTGAAGAAACAGGTAGGCAGTCCGTGTTTCATAAACAAGACCAGACCACTAACTGAGGTGAGGTGTGTGCTTATGAAGTGAGCTAATGAGGGTGCAGATGAGGTGCAGGTGATTATGAAGTGCATGCAGGTGAGAGTCAAGGAGGATGCTGGGAAGTGAAGTGCAGAAGTGATAGGTGACCATGTGACTGTAACAGTTACATTGATTCTTGCACGTTTTGCGACGATCCAAAACATAAACAGAAAACATAAGAGCAAATTTTGCAACATTTCTTTCAATGGCATTGGTTGTTGTACATATCATGACAATTCAGAAATGAAATGCCCAGTGACTGGCACTAAACGGTTAATGCTGTCGTGTTTGAAAATAACACCTAATCTAAACCTAACCAATAGTTCCCTATCTGTCATTCACTTCAAAGTTGTGTCAATGTACTTACACGAGTGTCGCACTTGGGAGCCCCAAACACCTCTGATAATTTAAGAAAAGGCCCATGAGAATTAGCGAGTGGAATATGCATACGCCACTCCCCTGGACATAAAAGGAGATGGCGTGCATCCACTCATTCAGATTTGTTCTCCATTGCCAAGAAACCAGTTCGTGGTTCTCTCTCTATTCACCTCTGCCTAGAAGCTTTGTTGGATTTCTTCTGCGCATTTCATCGGTTTTCTCTCCCAAATGCACAGAAAAGTGCAATATAGTTCCCCTGGATGCTTCAACAAGCAACTAGAAAGAGAAAATTCCAAAAGAGAATATTCTAACAAGAGAGTTTCTCTATAAAAGCGAAATTTCCTCTAACGGAGCAAACACGGAAGAAGAATATATTTTTAAAGATGCCATGTATTTCTGAATTTGTTGACACCTGTCTCCATCAGATGGTCTCGATCACTGCTGCAGTTTGAGCCATGCCCATGCTGGAGCAGCTTTTGTGGAGTGTACATGCACTTATTGTGAAAGCGTGGCCATGGAAACATTGCAGTCGCAACTTTCCAGCTTTTCTAAGCAGAATGTCACCTCGGTTGCTCCCCATTCTGGCCCTTCTGCTACTATGCACAAGGCCTTGGCTGAAGGCGATCTGAGGGTACCAATAGAAGCATTTCTGCCGGTCCCCACAGACCTTCCATTTCTCAGCACTCGTCTCTCCCTGTCGAGTTCATGGATGAGTTAGGCGGTTCCCCTGTGGGGAATTTCTCATTCGGTGCTCAAGATGCCTTTTGATTAGTCTGGCGCTAAGATGGCTGCTGTGCTTGCCCAAGTGGATTCCTCCTGCCCCAAGCATTTGGAGTTAGATGATTGGTTTCTGGGATCAGAGCGCCACACACACCTGCGCTCCACCCCATTTCCTTTCTTCCCAGAATTGCACAAGGAACTCACAAAGTTGTGGAAAGTATTTTTTTACTGCCAGAGCACGCTTTGCATGTTCTTCCACCCTCACTTCCCTCAATGGTGGGTCAGCCAGGGATTACTCCAACATTCCCAGGTGCTCCTGTGCCCACGAGATGCTGCCACCTGGAGGAAACCATCTGAGACGCCCGTCCAAGGCATACAAGTTTAGGTCATCCATGATGGCAAGAGCTTACAGCACTAATGAACAGACTGTCTCCCATGAGACTATGTTGGGTGTTGTGGCACCTGCAAATTATCATTGGGCGTTTTATAATAAATTGTTTTTTTTCCCCACATTTTCACATGTTGCCTTGGAATAATATGAACGTGTTCTAATAAATTTATATACATTTATAAATTATCTTTTGCAGGAAATTATGCATTTAAAAAAAGGAAAGCATTCCTAAAAGTGGTGGTTAGTGGAATAAACTTTAAAATTATATTTATTGAAAAGTCCTTCCAATAGCACAGTACTTACCATTTAAATTCCTTTTTTTATCTAAATACTTTATATGGGGTTCATTGAAAATATTCCTGGTAAGTCATAATAGTTAGCAAATATCTTTCTTTTATGAGATTATTAAGGTTCTTAAAGTTCATTCTTATTTTGCCATAACTGTTTCACTGTTGCCCACTTGTTTCACTATTGCTCACCATCTGAAAATGTTCTGTGCTTGTCTGAAAGCTATTGGCTCAGAGCTGTTCAAGTAAATTCAAAACCTTATTCAAGACATTGGATGAATGCGCAATAGTAATTCCAGTCTGCTGGCATGCTCGGCTCTTATGCAATCATCTGGAGCTGATGATTGCAGTCATATCAAAGCATTGTTTCCTTTTTTTTAATGTGTTGCTGCTATGTTGTTCAATATGGTCACACCAGGCTAAGCATATTGCAGCAGACAGAGAGAAATGAATAATAACATATAAGTGGAGTGTATAATTACAGAGAAAGGCTTTTTAAAAGTATGTGACAATTGTGAGTATATTTAAATGATTCATTGACACAAGGTTATTAATTTAAAGTAGCCCCTGACACTTTATTTTTAGCTAATTTACTGATACTGACAAATACACTGATGGATTCACTTTGACTGGCCTACTGTGGATGATGAAGCTTTGTTTAAACCTGTGTATTCAAGGAAACATTTAACTGGAAGTTGCACAAATGTAGCAGAACCTTCATTTCCATTTTGAAGACAGTGAAATTAACAATTCATCCAAGGAACTAGAACTTGGGAAGAGAAAAGCAATAATTAGTTTTGACTGTGTGAATCTTATGCAGCTAGTTATCTTTCTGTCTTGGGTTTATCTTTTTGAATGAATTTCAAATACTGCATATGCTGCATTAGTTATCAGTCAACCTTTATCTCTCTGACAAAATCGTATATAGATTTTGGCTAAATAATGTTACATTCAAATTCATGGGCACAGCTTGAGAAAAAGCTCAAATGAGGTGAAGACTAATCCATCTCTGACTTCCTCTCTGAAGTAAATCTCACTAGTGCTGTTGCCTCAGGTTATCACACAGACCTTTTACAAAATGATTCATTAGCTCTCACAGAGGGGATGGTGAGTATGAATTGTCTCTTATTGCAAGTGCATCGTTTAGATGGCACTAGTATAGAATGACCTTTTGTAACCTTCTTTATGTTGTGGTACAATGTAAGGATATGTAAAAAAGATAGTTTTTTTTGTTCTGAAACAAAGACTTAATTTGTTACAAAGTTGCATTTTCTTCATGGTTCATTACCAAAATGTGTTTATGTAAGTCACATGCGAGTACAACTGTCCTCTTATTGGTCAGAGTTTCCTCTGCGTCATCCATCAAGATGATTGACAAGTTCGCTCCATGAGCTTATTGTGACTTTATTTGTAACTGTCGAGACACACTCAAACACTATACAAATGTAGCGGTCATTCCCGCTGTTAAATTAAAGGGGTAATGAATTGAGAAATCAACTTTCCCTTGAGCTTTTGATATATAAAAGGTCATCTTAATATAAGAATATCCTGTAAGTTTCAGAGCTAAAAACTTCCTTGTTAGTCAAAGAAAAGCTTTTATTGACAGCTGGCTCAGCAAACGATCGATCTGCAGATGTGCTTCCCTGTGACGTCAGAGAGCAGTGAAACGCTGCCTCAACAGAAGACAACCAACGTCTAATTCTGTAGCCCCGCCCACCGATTTGCACATGACATGTAACATAAATAACATAGGCCTACGTGGAGCTAAACCAGATCGAACTTCCAAGCAATAAACATGCCGCCTTCGGACTCCAATATTAGCAATGCAAGGTTGAATTTTATTTTTTAATGAAGTTCCAGCTCACGTAGGTAAGACGTTTGTTCGCTTCATTTCACTGCGGATTTGTTTGTAAACAAGAGACTGGATTTGCAGGTGTTGGTTCACTGTCCTGCAATTCGTGATCAGACTTGAACATGTATGGGCCAGGGCTCGCAAAGCCTGACGTCCCGGGACTAATGTTGCTACCAAAATGTATCACTGGCCTGCCCGACGGGCTATCTTAAATAGTGAAATATAATTTCTTTCTTGATGTGCGTTGTTCACTCTCAACTTGTTTTTTGAAGGAAAAATACAATTGCGGCAGTTTTGAACATGCTTGTGCTTGTGTGTGTGTGTGTGTTAGTGATGCGGTTTGTAATTATATCCACAGATGGGGCGGGCCAAGTAATATAAAATAACATTCCAATTAATTACGGGTGGATGAAAGATAAATCATTGTGTTTGTTTGATAAAGACATTTTGCAAGCCCTGTGGGCGAATCATTCCGATTGCCGTTTTTCTACACATTTTCAAAACAACTCCCCACGTGTACTGACCGGGGAGCCAAAGCTCATTATAATGCAAAACTGTTATCCAATCATAGCAGTGGGCGCTTACTTCCAAGTCTTCAGTGCGGCACACCCATAAAAACCTAGCGTTCCAGGAGCTAGGCTCAAAACAGGGTTGAAAATAGCCTATTACTTATTCATTATGATGTTTTTTAATGTAAAAAACATGCGAACGTCATAAGTTGACCTCAGACAACAGTATAAAAAAATGTAAAAAGCCAGTTCATGACCCCTTTAATACTGCAGCAAAATCAAACACGCTCTCTCTGAATCTCCCAGCGCTGTCTAGTGGGTAACTGTTTCAAGAGAAACGCAAACACTGTCAAGGCTTCATCGGGACAGCATTCTCGCAAAGAGAATCGCAATTACACAATATTTTAAGATGAAGAGGGACTCTTTTGGTTTTCAACTGATAACTAATGTGCTCACTCACAAAATCAGACACTATTGCTATTATGAATTATGAATTATAATACTACTTGGTTTGTTGGGTCGGATTTTTCACACCTCAAGCGTATCGCCCCAGAGTTCGTTTGACATCGGGCAAATCTTTTGGTGCAGATCGGAGCACAATTGCCGTGTTCACATATGACTAAATGAACTGTAAGGGTGGGTCGCCTACAGTGATTCAGGCTGCAGGGTTGCCGAAAGACTAAAGAAACATTATGAGCAAGATGGTAGAAAACTGTACATTTCTCGTCTATTACCACCCACTGTACTTATACCAATGACGGAAATAAGCGCAGTTACAATAGCTAAATATGTGGGAGAGCGTTGCTATACTGTGACTATATTGTATTGCAATAGAGGTAGCACTTCAAAGTCAATACCAAATCAAAACTAGTTAGCAATCATTTATAATTGAAAGAATTTAATGACAAAATCTGGTTATGGTTACACTTAAAATAGTTACAAAATAGATGTATGAGATGATAAAAACTTATACCATTAATCGTACCCAGCATGAATAGAATGTTACCTGAGGGATAGAAAGAGAGAGAGGGAGAGAGACAAAGAGAAGAAGAGAGCAAAGAAGAGAAGAGCCAAAGAGAAGGCCCCCAGGAAGAGAGAGAGCCAGAGAATCAAGAGAGCCAGAGAATAAAAGAAGCCAGAGCAACAATTACAATCTTCTTTTATACTTCCTTGACCATGTAACTCAAACCCTATTGTGAGTCATTCAAACTGACCAATCAGACCAAACTTCCCCCACTGTACTTAAGGGGTGACACACCTTTGGCCTACAGGCCTTCAGAATCTCTTTGTCTTTAGGAATTCCAAATGGCCCTTCTGGTAAGAAAGATGGGGGTTGAAAACAGTAAAGCAGTATGTCTTTGTTCAATTGCAAATATCAAATATCTTTGATTATTTTCAATCCTACAGAACCGACCCAAGGGAGAAAACGCACCAGGTTCCAAAACACACACTCAGGTGTGAAAGCACCCTCAGTCAAGTGCAAAAGCTCAATAACCAGGTGCATCAGAGTTTGTAATCGCAAAAGACATGAGACCATTCTCTGTGAATTGATTAATGTACTGAAGGCCATATTCCATCACACCTGCACTACAGTCAGGAGGTAAATCCAGCCATGCACAACAAAGCTAAAGCAAATGTGACAGATGGTCTGAAAAAGGCAGAGAGTGTGGCTATAACATCTTATGGGTGGACTTCGAGGGCTGTTCAGAGCTACATTACAGTCACGGCATGTTACCACCACAGAGTGGGAAATGAAAAGTTTTGTGCTTCAGACTCACCCGCTTTTTGAGTCACACACTGATACAAACATAGCCAAAGTTTTAAAAGCAACTTTACAAGAGTGAAAGCTTGAAAGGGCTGCTCATAGCATTGCTGTCGGTACAGACAACGCATGCAACATGGTGGTGGCAGTGAAAGAAGCCGGGTTGTCACCTCATATTAATTGTTTTGCGCACACATTGAATCTTGCTTCACAAGCAGGATTGCATTTTCCCCTATGCAGTCACTTGCTTGGTCGCGTGAGAAAAGTTGTGGGTTTCTTTCACTGCAGTGTCACAGCAACAACTGTGCTTGCGGCAAAACAAAAGATGCTAGATCGCATCACATAAGCTTATCATGGATGTTGGAAATGCTGGAACACTATCTTGAGCAATAAGCGGCTATAATGGCAGCCCTCTTGAGCACAGAGGTGGGCAAAAATGCCCATCAACACGATCCTCTGAATAGTGCCAACATCAGTTATGCCGAAGAAATTGTAAACCTTAAACTGCTAAAAAAAGCCACCACTGTCCTGTCTGATGAAAAGAGCGCCACTCTGTCACTCATTGTGCCCTTGAAATCCATGATCGAACAAAGCATGACACTGGACGATAAAAACTAGCTAACATAAAGACAGCCATCCTGCAAAACCTCTTAAGCAGATACACAGAGGGACAGGATTATCTGCTAGAGGGTACTGCCTCACAGAGATAAAGCACACCGAGTTGAGCAAGAACAGCCACCTAGTAAAAAGACTGCACTGGAAGTTCTTGGTGCGACTTTTGCTGAACCAGCAGTCACCCAGTCCAAAAGTAGAATAGAATTAGAGATTGACATGTAAAAAGGACACTTCTATTCCCCTCACTAGCTGAAATGGTGAAAAGAAAATGATCAAATGGTACCCACTTCTTTCCCCTTTTGCCAAGACTTACCTCACAGTTCCAGCTCCTTCTGTTCCCAGTGAATGTGTTTTTTCTACAGCAGGGAATATTGTAAATGCACAGAGATCCCAGCTTCTGTCTGAAAATGTAGATATGCTGTTTTCTTTTGAAAGACATTTGGTATTCTGATTCCCCTTGAATCAGACTAAATCCCCAAATTATTTTGTTATTAATTGTTAATGTTTTGGAAATAAATCTGTTATATGAATTTCAGTTTCGTTTAATAATTTTGTTCAAAATATTGTGATGCGTATCGTATTGTGAACCCAGTATCGTGGTGCGTATCAAATCGTGAGCTGCATGTATCATTACACCCCTAGCCCCACAGCATTAAAACTCACCACCATACTTCACAGTGGGGATGAGGTACTTTTCTACATGGCTTTGTTTCTGTCTATGCCAAACCCACCTCTGGTGTTTTTCCAAAAATCTTTATTTTGAGTCTCATCTGACCATAAAACCCAGTCCCACTAAAAGTTCCAGTAACACCTGGCAGTGTGCATGAGATTGCTGTTTGATGTCATCAAATACTTTTTTTTATTGCAACCTTCCCAAACAAGTTGTGGTTAAATAGGTGAGGTCTGATCATAGTTTTGGAGACTTTCTGACCCCCTGACTCAATTTCTCCAGTTCTCCATTTTTGATCCTTACAGTTTGTTTGGCATCTCAAAACATCATCCTCAGTGCATGTGGGGGCAATAGACACACATCCTGTGACACACGTGCTGTGTTCAAAGTCGGGAATTCATTCAACGCGCAACTCTTACATTGCATTATGGGTATTCTCTAGCCGTTGAGCTGTACACTCGTTATTGCTGTGCATTGTGGGATTGAGTGCACTCGATAACATTCACTATTTGAAGGGACAACCATTTGTAGTGGTGTCCAAACCATAGTGTCCTATTTAAGGGTATAGGGGCAATTTCGTACACAGCCCTTGATTCCCAACCCTTTTTTTAAGTAAAAAAGTCCCAGAGCACATCATCAAGCACTAAAATATAACATATAATTGCATAATATACGTGCAATACCTCAAGCCAGACTTGTGTTAGCAGTGCACATGCACAACATGCCACACAATTTACATTTATGATAAAAGGCACAAAGTAAAAATTGCATCACAGAAATGTCCTGTCCACTTTTTTACACCATGAGGATTGATCACTCTGAGTCACGTACATGTCTACATTTGGTCAACCAATCGTTCTAGCTTTTCTCCTCTTTTCCAGGCAGGTGTAATTTGAAATAAAAGAAAGATGATCAGAGATATCGTCACAGTTTGAGCTGGTAGAAGCTTTGGGATTTGGAAAGCATGAGAAACAATGTTGTGTTAGGGCCACACAGGAGTGTTGTTTATTTTTACACACAGATGGAAGGATTTGAAAGAGAGGACCAATGAAATATTCATATTGTTGTTTTTTATGTCTTTTCAAACTTGATACTTAGAAGAAGAAGAAAAGCTAATTATTTAACTGAAGCTTTCTCAGATCCCATCTTGACAGGATAGTTCCCTATCTGTCAGTCAAGTAGAAAAGGAAGCCCTCTTGTTGGTGGTTATGGGTAATGTTATTTTGCCAGCGCTTTGCATGGATCTTTTTAAAGATGCCATTCCATCCATGCGTTTCTGGATGCAGTTGATGCGTTTCCTGTCTTCATCTGACAGCAAAGATCGCTGTCTCACATTTCTGGGCCAAGAGCATGCTGAGACAGCATTCGTGGATGGTTCCCTAGATAGCATAGTGACATTGATACAATGTTGAGTTTTGGTTGAGATTGAAATGTCAATGTTTAAAGTATTTTGGATCAGCATTGAAATTGTGATGAAAGTCAACAGCACACATGGGTGGAGAAATCGCCCCCTATACCCTCAAATAGGGCATTATTTGAGGGGACAGCCATTTGTAGTGGTGTCTGAAACCATAGTGGACATTATTAAGTGCACTCATTCAATCCCACATTGCACCTCAATAACGAGTGTACAGCCGATGTACACTCAACGGCTGTCCGACTTCACGCACTCGTTTTCATATATAACTATATTAGTGGACTAACGTAGGGAATAGTGAATGAGGGTTTAGGGGACGATTTCGGATTCAGCCAATGAAATTGAACTAACAGTGATTTGTAGTTGATGAGCACAAGATCATGCAGGTGTGTATCTCTGCAGAACACTAGTGGGTGTTTCCCAATCAGTGGGGGGTTTTCAAACCACGATGGGCATTTTCAACCGCTTTACCCGATTTGCTCTAATCCACTGGGGGCTTGGTTTAGGGGTGGGCCTTTATGATTTTAGGTGTATTCGACATCAGCTGTGGCTGGATGTAACCGATTGGCGAGAGTTGCCGCGTGCAGGCAGGGAGGAGCTGAAAACAGAGACATGAAGTCAGACACTTTCTGCTTCCCGTAGTGACGCTCGCGATGTGTTTGCATACTTTATCACAGCTGAAGTGAAATAAATGCAATATAATGCACATATGTTTCAGAGACTTGCCATGTAATACTTTATAAACTGCTTAATACAGCGTGTTTGTTCAAGAATAAAGTCTTTCTTTTGCTGAACACAAAAGAAGATAGTGAAGAATGTTGGTAACCAGAAAGTTGACAGTAGCCATTGACTTCCATAATATATTTTTTTCCTACTATGAAAGTCAATGGCTACTGTCAACTTTCTGGTTACCAACATTCTTCACTATCTTCTTTTGTGTTCATCAGAAGAAAGACACTAATACAGGTTTGGAACAATGTGAGAGTGAGTAAATTATGACATAATTTTAATTTCAGGGTGCCCAACACGCTAGACGTAGGCGGAAGTACCTGAAATGTTTTCCTCAAAAAACTTAATTTCTTTTCCACTGAAGAAAGAAAGACATGAACATCTTGGATGGCATGGGGGTGAGTAAATTATCAGGAAATTTTCATTTTGAAGTGAACTAATCATTTAATGACCTTGATTAGCTTCAGGTGTGTTTAATTATTGCTGGAAATAAACTCGGTGGGAAAAATCAGACAAGCCAAAATTTATTTTTTTTAAACCTGAACCGTTGGACCACCTGTAGTTATGATGACATCAGACTTCTGAAGCTTATTTTATTTGTAAAGGTTGTAATGTTTTTATACTATTTCTCCCCCTTTCTTTTTTAAAGAATGATCTTTTATATCTTTTTTGTCATTGATTGTGTTAAACCATGAAATAAAATAAATTGACTCAACTGCTGGGAAGATTATTTTATGGTAATTTATATTTTAAAAGGTTTTCCCCAAACTTTGAAATGTTCAGGAATTTGTTGACGCACCATTGAAGTGTAGTTGAAATATTAATGTTGTTTCAACATTAACTTGGTACATCAGATGGCAACACTGTTTTATGTTGTCATTACATTTCAGTTTCAACAAAAGTGACTTAGAATCAACATCACATTGTAACATTGATCAAACAATATTACCAAAGATTATTGACACCTTGCTGCTGCAGGCACTAGACTCGAGTGGAACCCTCCATCTTGTCCTGAGAGCTTGTGGTTGGATGATTGGTTCCTGGGTGCTGCGTGCGTTTCACAACCATGTTCCGCCCCAGTGCCATTCTTCCCGGAAGTGCATGAGGATGTTCAGAAGTCATGGAAAGCAACTTTACAAGAGCCGCTTCGCAGCCTCCTACCCTCTCACTACCTTCGATGGTGGGGCCACCAGGTGGTACGTGGAGATTCCCCAGTGCCCGCAAGAGACTGTCCATATCTCCCTTCCAGGCTTACAGTGCCGCTGGACTTATCGTAACCAAGATATGCAGTGGGTTAAGACCAATTTTGGATCTGCGAGTATTGATCCGGGCCCTTCACAAGCTTCCGTTCAAGATATTAACACAGAAATGCATTCTCACGTGTGTTCATTCCCAAGATTGGTTCACAGCAATTAACCTGAAGCACACGTATTTCCCTGCATCTTTACCAAAGTCGCAGAGGCTGCCCTTGCTCCGTGAAGGGAAAGTGGGCATTCGCATTCTAAACTATCTTGACGGCTGGTTCATTCTAGCTCACTCTCGCGATCTGTTGTGCGAAAACAGGGGCCTGGTTCTCAGACACTTCAGCCATCTGTGGCTTCAGGTCAACTGGGAAAACGGCAAGCTCTCCCTGGGCTATGCAGAGCATCTCTTTTCTCGGTATGGAATTGGACTCAGTCAATATGATGGCGTGTCTCACCAATGAACACAGCCTAAATACATTTAGAAGTCGTGGTCACACCGTGGTCATTGATGCATATGAGACGTTGTTGTTACAACAGATGCCACCAGAATAGGCTGGGACGATGTATGCAATTGGCAAAGCAGCCTTGTGCTCCTGGATGGGACCTCAACTCCAGTGGCATATCAGTTGCCTAGAGTTGTTGGCAGTGATGCTTGCCCTGCTCCATCTCCTCCTCTGGAGTCAGCAGCGGCTAAGGTCGCTCTGTGCCATTTACATTCAAGCTCAATTGTGCGGCTGATGTGCTCTCATGACAGCTCATGCTTACGGGAAAATGGAGACTCCATCCCCAGGTTGTCCAGCTGATCTGGAGTCAATTCGGGGATGTGCAGGTAGACCTGTTTGCCTCCCAGGAATCCTCCCACTGCCTGCTCTTTTACTCCCTGACAGAGGCACACCTCGGCACGGATGCGCTAGCACACGTTTTATACGTTTTCCCCGGTGAGACTACATTCACAGACACTGTGCCTTTCTGGCCCGCCCGGACCTGGTTTGTGCTCGAGCCATGTGCTCTCTTGTTTGGGAGCATGGTGTTCAGATCCCGTCACTCAGGTTGTGTCCTCTCACACTGAAATTCATCACAAGCTCTTGTCTTATGTTGTTTGGAGCGCTTGGTTTGTTTTCTTTGGCCAGGCGTTCCTGTGTTGTCATGTTTTGTGTGAACACGCAGCTTATGAGCTCATGCCTCATTTGGTGTGAGCACTTGTGATTTGTTTTCACTGACCATGTGCTCGTGTTTTTGTCATGTTTGGTGTGAGCATATGGCTTGTCATGTATTTCCTGTGCCATGTACTCTCCTGTCTATTGTCTAAACTCCCCCATCTTGTTTCCTTATTATTGGTTTATTTGCCCCACCTGTCTTCCCTCATTACCCTCTTTTGTTTGCTTCCCTATTTATTCTCCTTGTGTTTGCAGTCCTGTGCTGGTTCACCATCTAAGGTACCCTTTATGTGTCTTGTCCCTGCCTGTTTTTTGCTGCCTGTCTTGTTTTCCCCCACGGGGTAGTTTTTGTTCGTTTTGTTTTATTTTTATAATTAATAAAAGACCCTTAAATTCTGCATCCTCACTCCTTTCATCACCCAAACCCTGACATAATTGTAATAATTGAAAACTTTTGAACAGGATGAATTATTTTGTTTAAATATAAACACAATTTCATTTAGTACTGCCCCTCAGAAGCAACAGAAGATACTTGTTTCCCGGAAGACAAATTAAGCATAATTTACCTTGATCTTCAAATTCAAAAGGTTTTCACCCCCCAGGTCTTAATGCATCACATTTCCCTTCTGATTCTCCGTCAGTGAATGTTTGAACCTTTTTTAATATTTGTGTTTGAGTCCCTCAATTGTGTGAAAAGATGGAAAGGTTTCAAATGTGCAAAAGATGCTGGAAAACTGAAGAATTTGAGTTTTGAGTTGAATTTGAGTGTGTACTAAACGAGCCAATGAACATTGGCATGCAAGATTTGCTTGTCGCCCTGCGCCCCGCAGTGCGGGTATAAATACAGGAGTGTACACAACGCACCTCTGTTTTTCGCTGAGGAGATGAGCAAGTGGCCCGCACTCAGCAGCGGCACAGAAACTGTGTCGACGGGACGTACGTCTTCATTCCCTCCTTCAGGGAACAAGGGTTACATACATAACAGAGATGTTCCCTTTCATTCAGTCACGTTCGACGTACGTCAGAATGTGAACCGACGAATTGGGATCCCCAATAAAATGGCACAGTTTCTGACCTTTCCAGTGCCCAGCGTAAGCCTCACATCCTTCACATTTCTGGCGACAGGACTGGACTTACGCTAGGAAAGTCTACTGCTGTTCCGCATGACCCATACAGCCAGACTTGGATAACACTGGGAAAGCGTGCCAAAGGGAACGCTGCGGAGACCACATCCTGCCGGTATGGAGGTAACGTGGAAAAACACATATGGTCTGGCCAGAGGGCAGAGCAACATATAGAATGTCCCTGGGATGGCTCCAGCCATAGGAGGGAGACAACATCTGGCAGGGATGACAGAGCGGACTCTGCCCAGGGAAACACACGGGCTATGTCTGAAGCTGCAAGGGGTGGCGGAGGAGCTTAACAGGGTTCACCAGCGGGAACTTACTGAAGCATATAGCGCACTTATCCACTCCTAGGAGGGGAATGGCGCAGAAAGCAGATACAAGAAGCGGAGCTCCAGGCGTTACTGGCCACTGGGGGCGAGCATGTGGGAAGCAACCGTTTCTACACGAAGGCTATAAAATCTAGTAAATGTTTTTGGTGTTGCCTAGCCCGCAGCTCTACATATATCTGTCAGCGAGGTGCCATGCACCAGCACCCAGGAAGAAGCTACTCCTCTCGTGGAATGAGCTGTCAACCCGAGCGGGCAAGGCACGTCTTGGGTTTGGTACGCCAAGGCGATGGTATCCACTATCCAGTGGGCCATGCTCTGCTTGGAGACAGCCTTTCCCTTCTTCTGGCCTCCGTAACAGACGAAGAGCTGATCTGAGGTCCTGAAGCTTTGTGTTCTGTCCACATATACCCGCAGAGCGCGGATGGGACAGAGCAAAGCTAGGGCTGGGCCTGCCTCCTCCGAGGGCAGCGTTTGCAGGCTCACCACCTGGTTCCGAAAGGGAGTGGTGGGAATCTTGGGCACATATCCGGGTCTCAGGATGACGTGAGAGTTGGCCGGCCCAAATTCCAGGCATGCTTTGTCGACCAAAAATGCATGCAGGTCCCCTACCCTCTTAATGGAAGCAGACCACCAGGAAAACTGTTTTCCTAGACAGTTTTTAACTCAGTTGATTGCAAGGTCTCAAAGGGAGGTCTCTGCAGTGCCATAAGCACCAGAGACAAATCCCAAGAGGGTATAGAAGGAGGACGAGGCTGATTAAGTCTCCTCGCCCCCCTCAGGAACCTGACAACTAGTTCATGCTTCCCCAAGGACTTACCATCAACTGTGTCGTGATGTGCGGCGATAGCGGCAACATACACTTTAAGGGTGGAGGGAGACAGCCTTCGCTACAACCCATCTTGCAGGAAGGAAAGCACTGACCTAACCAAGCAAGTTCACAGGTTCTCCTGTCGAAAAGAACACCATTCAACGAATAGCTTCCACTTCAATGCATAGAGGTGCCTCGTAGAGATGGTGTCTGCCACACCCTGTAGTAGGTCACCTAGAACCTCCGCGTCCCGTCCAGGGACCAAACATGGAGTTTCCAGAGGTCCAGACGCGGGTGCCAGAGAGTGCCCCGTCTCTGCGTCAGAAGGTCCTTCCTCAGAGGAACGGGCCAAAGAGGTGCTGACGCTGACCAACAAGACCTGCTCCTCGTCCTCCCTGACTTTGCACAATGTCTGTGCAAGAAGGCTTACTAGGGAAAACGCATATTTGTATAGGCCCCAGGGCCAGCTGTGAGCCAGTGCATTTGGGAGTAAAACCACTGGCAATGGGTTGAGTATGGAGAGGCAAACAGGTCTACCTGTACTCAATACAAGAAGCAATCTGTTGGACGGATGTATTTGAAAATGCGTTTCTGCGTCAACATATTGAACGGCAGCCTGTGAAGGGAACGATTTAAGACACGCAGGTCCAAGATTGGCCGTAACCCACCGCTTTTATTGGGTACGATGAAGTAAGGGCTGTAAAACCCCGACCTCATCTCGGCTGGAGGGACCGGTCCCGAGTCCCGGGTGCGAGGGCCCTTTCATCGCTGCTTGCAGCTTTAATTTCACTTTTATTTCAGTAAAAAGGCATATAATTTAGTAGGGACAATGAGGACATTACCCTACCAATATCCAGTGACTACTGAATTGTCCCTAGCAATAATTTTTATCAAACAATTAAAATATAGTTATGTGTAACCAGATCTAATTTTGTCTGCTTCTGCACGTTTTGCTGGATTTTTCCTCATGACAGAGTAAAAGAACTTAAAATACTCCATCATTTTTGGCCTCACAGACATGAACGATATGTCTTTACAAAGCTTAAAGTGTCTACTTTTTTATGTACTAAAACTAAATGTTGTGCTTTTCGCTAAATAAAGAAAACAAAAAGGATGCACATTCTCCCGTCTGTCTCCCTGTGATGTCCACTCTGAAATGTGACACTCTTGCCACACAGACACGACAGATATCTCTTTATAAAGCTTGGAATTGTCGTCCACAAGGAAGGTACGTGAACCTGTAAAAGCCCCCCATCACCTGCTCTATAATATTAAACACCGCATGATATAAAAGTAGAGTTGCCATCTGTCCCGTATTAGCCAGGACGTCCCGTTTATTGGGCCTAAATGTCCCGTACATGAGTGTCCCGTTTATTGACTGCTACGCTGATGTAACCACTGACTAAGGTGCCGTTCACATATGTTGCGTCTTTTGCGCACTCAAGTTCGTTATTTTAAATGTAGAAGCGCGACAAGCGTGCTCAAATAGAGAGACTAATTCGTTTTTCATTCATCTTGCACTGTCCCTGTTTGCACTTTTGCACTGTATTTTTTTTTACCAATGCTCTGTGTTGTTTTCATGTGTAAATCCAAGTATAGCCTACACTACCGTTCAAAAGTTTTAGATTTTCTAATATTTTCCAAAAAAATTCTACTGCTTAACAAGGCTGCATTTATTTGATCCAAAATACAGCAAAAACAGAAATATTGCGAAGTATTTTTATAATTTAAAATATTTGTTTACTATTTGGATATATTTTTAAAATGCAATTTATTCCAGTCTTCAGTTTCACATGATCCTTCAGAAATCATTGTAATATGCTGATTTGCTGCTCAAGAAACATTTCTTATTATTATGAATGTAGATAACAGTTTACAATTTATTTCAGGATTCTTTGATAAATAGAAAGTTCAAAACAACAGCATTTATCTGAAATAGAAATCTATTGTAACATTATACACTACCGTTCAAAAGTTTGGGCTGAGTAAGAGTTACGTTTTTTTTGTTGCTGTTTTGTTTTTTGAAAGAAATTAATTAAATACTTTTATAAATGTTTCTTGAGCATATATATCAAATCATCATATTAGAATGATTTCTGAAGGATCATGTGACACTGAAGACTGGAGTAATGATGATAAATTCAGCTTTGATCACAGGAATAAATTACACTTTACCATGTATTCACATAGAAAACATTTATTTTAAATTGTAAAAATATTTCACAATATTACTGTTTTTACTATTTTGGATCAAATAAATCCAGCCTTGGTGATCAGAAGAGACTTGTTTTTTTGTTTTTTTTAAACATACAGATCTAAAACTTTTGAATGGCACTGTAGGTCTAAAGTCTTTATGTAAAGAAAATGTATAGTCAGATTACTTCTTTTAAATTAAACATGATTTTGTGAATAAGCTACAAACAATACATTCAATCATTAAGTCTCCTCACATTCATTCTCTATAGTTCCCTCTGTCACATTCCTTGTTGATATTCAGGGGAGGAGTCGCCTCAGGTGTGAATCTCAGCATTATTCATGATGATCCACACCCTCCCCGCATACAGCCATTCTGACAACAAGTGTCTTACAAAAGTCAAA
The DNA here is from genome assembly GCA_039654625.1 of Rhinogobio ventralis. NCBI lineage: Eukaryota > Metazoa > Chordata > Actinopteri > Cypriniformes > Gobionidae > Rhinogobio > Rhinogobio ventralis. The sequence goes on from CM077211.1 coordinate 11,691,671, forward strand.
TGACTATATTGTTTTGTATGAATGAGTGATCAAAATGGTTTTCACATTGTTTTGAAGAAACATTTCAGGTGAAGCCTGATTTCAGTGATTTAACATTTTATTTTTTTCAAAAACTATGCATAGACATTATTTTCTCAAAACTACAAACTTTTATGTACATGTTGCTCACATATTACTGTTGCCCTGTTTGTGCTGAATACAGTGTAATCAGACTTTAGCCACTAGTATGCTTTAAAGCAACTGAAAAAAACACTATATATATAGTGTCTATTTAACATACATACTGACATAAAAACACTCTTATGTGTTATGAGTGTGTTTGCTGACATGAAATTGCAGTTAAAAGTCATAAAATGCAAAAATGGTCCCCACCAATGTCAAAATCAAACCTACACCTTAGTTTCAGTACCATTTTGTCTTCATAACAGCAATAGCATTAACAACATTGGTAAATTAGAATGGGTTTGTGTATATTTTATTCTTATACATTCACAGTCACTTATCCAGATTTCACTATTTCAGTCTCATCTAAAGTCAAGAGGGCTAATTAATTCATCCAGCCATTGCCAGGAACATTCGGACGGCTTGCCTCGCAGTTTAATCAATGCAGAAATCCCACAGTGAAAGAATCAGCTTCCCTGTCGTATTCTTTTAATTAATGTCCCATCACCGTCAATTATGCAAGAGTTTGAAAAGGAGTGAATAGGGCAATGTTTTGAAAAGAGCATTAGCTATGAAAACCCATTCTGGAATATCAGATGTTATTAATCCATAAAAACATAACTGTAATGCATTATTTTATGAGGCTACTTGTATATCTTAGCTTAGCTTCAATCCTAATGGCTTTTTGAGGATTAAGTACGTAAAACCCATTAATCCTCCCTGCTAACACAATGTGCAAATGTTTTCCATGACAGTCGTAGATAGGGATAAAGAATGGTTTCATTTGGCAAAATTACTTTATTCAGGCTTATGGTGGAATGCTAAATGTAGATGCTAATTTTAATTCATGCCGTAGACTGCTTTGTCTGACATCAAGCCACAATATAATCCAGCTGGCTAGTTTTTAGCACATACATGCTAGAAAAATGCTACACTTTACACTCAGAAAGGAAATACATTTCCAAAGTGCATTGGTAGATGAGTGTTTTTCTGAGTATGATCTTTTCCAAATTTTTCTGTTTGACTCTTTGAAGTAGGGGAGAGCGGGGCACAACCTAACGCAGGGTTAGTTGTAACACACATGGTTTAACACTTTCCACACATGCCAGCATGATGAAACTTAGTGTATTTACTAGTTGCCATATCAACATTATTTAGAGAAAAAATTGCGTCAAAATTAAAAAATCTTTCGAAGATATCACTGAACATTTATTTAACCATAGTAAAAGTACATTTCTTACTTGTTTTTTAATCTCTGTTTTTTGTGTTTATTCAAAATAAGACAAATCTGATATTATTTTAATATTATATCTGTTATTTAACAGTTGAGATTGTTCTTTAATGCTGATCTAACCAGCAGAAGACACGAGCCAGGGTTAAATCCCAGTTGTGCAGGTGGGGCATGTTGTCACACTGCGTTACAATGAGCCCCTATTAGAAATGTGCTATTATATTCTATACTTTTATGAATTCTATTGAGAAACCATGAGAAAAAGGTGAATAAAGACTGAGAGTCAATGTTCAGAAATGCTTAATTATTATTTTTAAGCATTAACTATGCTGTATAACTGTGTTTTGAGGTGTGTCAAAAATGTGTTTATTTTTAATTATTAAAAAATGCCATTATTTTGCCATTAAGTTAATAATTGTATTTTATTGACAAAATATTTTAGTTTGTCTTGGATATTTTTTTGATTATATCAGATAACATTTTAAGCTGTCATTTGGTCATGCTACATTGTGCCCCTCACATGTTACAATGTACCCCACATGTGGGGCATGTTGTCACATTTCACTTCCAATTTTTCGGGGTAAATCAAGAAAAAGTATACATTGTATTAATGAAACAAAACCACATAGTTGTACTAGACGTGTGAAATTAATGTGGGAAAAAATAAATACTCTGAACCACAAGTGGATTTACACAAACTAAGAAATGTAAGGCATGGATGCAGCAGCTCGGCTATGGAAACCCATTCCATGAAGCTCTCTACGCACTGTTCTTGAGCTAATCTGAAGGCCACACAAAGTTTGGAGGTCTGTAGCTATTGACTCTGCAGAAAGTTGCAGACCCCGCTTTGTGATTTTATGCGGCCTACCACTTCGTGGCTGAGTTGCTGTTGTTCCCAATTGCTTCCACTTTGTTATAATTTTATAATTACTGCTATGTTACAATCAGAGAGGACAATAAAGTTAAGCATCAAACCTTATCCACTCACTAAATGAGCATGAACAATGGCACAGAGTATAAAAATTTCGTATTTAAAGCAGGGTTATATTGGTAACTAAAAATAACATTTATGAATAAAATAAAAAAAACATTTTAAAGTATATTAGAGGTACAGTATATCTATAAATTTCAAACACTGAAATCCACTTATCTCACTGACCTTCATTGCTGATAAACCCAGCAGTAAGGTTAGCGGCCTAACATTTGTATGTAAGAGACAATATTCCATTATCAGCCTTTAGCCATCCTATGATTCAGTGATGAAACTCTGGCCTAATTTACTGTATTCTGTCAACGGTTCGTCCTAAAAAGCTCTGACTCACAAAAAAATGTTATTATGCACATCATAAATGAAAGTCAAAAAGCGCTAGGTTGTGCCCCACTCTCCCCTGCTCAATAATACCAGCTTCATCTGTTTGATATGCTTCGCACCTACACAGGAAACTCGTGTAAAGATCATCGTGTTCAATTCCCCTCTTGGCATGAGTTCAAACTGAAGTTATACAACAGCACACCTTTCATCGGTGAACCGTGAATACACAGTCTGAACATGGAGTTAATGTACAAGTACACTTGGAAATGTGACTTAAAAACATATTGGATACAATTTGCCTATAGAGGATCAAAGGAAAAGCAAAAGTCTCTGCATGTAATTTAACCGTTGTGTGCCTAACCTGAGATAGAAGTTTAGTTAGTCATAATATAACTAGTTATATATATATAGTTAGTGTATATATATATACACTCACCTAAAGGATTATTAGGAACACCTGTTCAATTTCTCATTAATGCAATTATCTAATCAACCAATCACATGGCAGTTGCTTCAATGCATTTAGGGGTGTGGTCCTGGTCAAGACAATCTCCTGAACTCCAAACTGAATGTCAGAATGGGAAAGAAAGGTGATTTAAGCAATTTTGAGCGTGGCATGGTTGTTGGTGCCAGACGGGCCGGTCTGAGTATTTCACAATCTGCTCAGTTACTGGGATTTTCACGCACAACCATTTCTAGAGTTTACAAAGAATGGTGTGAAAAGGGAAAAACATCCAGTATGCGGCAGTCCTGTGGGCGAAAATGCCTTGTTGATGCTAGAGGTCAGAGGAGAATGGGCCGACTGATTCAAGCTGATAGAAGAGCAACTTTGACTGAAATAACCACTCGTTACAACCGAGGTATGCAGCAAAGCATTTGTGAAGCCACAACACGCACAACCTTGAGGCGGATGGGCTACAACAGCAGAAGACCCCACCGGGTACCACTCATCTCCACTACAAATAGGAAAAAGAGGCTACAATTTGCACAAGCTCACCAAAATTGGACAGTTGAAGACCTGAGCATTGTTTCTGACCATGTCCATCCCTTTATGACCACCATGTACCCATCCTCTGATGGCTACTTCCAGCAGGATAATGCACCATGTCACAAAGCTCGAATCATTTCAAATTGGTTTCTTGAACATGACAATGAGTTCACTGTACTAAAATGGCCCCCACAGTCACCAGATCTCAACCCAATAGAGCATCTTTGGGATGTGATGGAACGGGAGCTTCGTGCCCTGGATGTGCATCCCACAAATCTCCATCAACTGCAAGATGCTATCCTATCAATATGGGCCAACATTTCTAAAGAATGCTTTCAGCACCTTGTTGAATCAATGCCACGTAGAATTAAGGCAGTTCTGAAGGCGAAAGGGGGTCAAACACAGTATTAGTATGGTGTTCCTAATAATCCTTTAGGTGAGTGTATATATATATATACACACACACACACACACACACACACACATATATATATATATATATATATATATATATATATATATATATATATATATATATATATATATATATATGTTATACAACTTTTACTAGTAATTAATCAGGAAAACAAGATCACTGGGCATAAACAACATAACACAAACAACTTCACATTTTATGGGGGAAAAAAATGACACTTGTGATAAAGTTTATATTCTGTACTTTTGAAATCTCGGTGTAGACTCAAAAATCCTATTCCTAAAATATATATAGCCTACACATTTATTCATAGCCTATACTTTATATACAGTTGCAAGAAAAAGTATGTGAACCGCTTGCAGAATCTGTGAAATGTGAATAATTTTAACTAAATAAGAGAGATCATACAAAATGCATGTTATTTTTTTATTTAGTACTGTCTTGAATAAGATATTTTACATATTTTTTTTTTTACAGATAGCTGAATTTATTAAAATGACCCCGTTCAAATGTTTATAAACCATTGATTCTCAATACTGTTTTGTTACCTAGATGATCCACGGCTGTTTTTTTGTTTTGTGATGGTTGTTCAATGAGTCCCTTAGCATATTTCAACCCTCTCCAGCATGACTCTATGATTTTGAGATCCATCTTTTCACACTGAGGAAAATTGAGGGACTCAAACACAACTATTAGAAAAGGTTCAAAAACATTCACTGATGCTCCAGAAGAAAACACGATGCATTAAGGGGTGGTATATTGCCAAAAGTTTTGGGTAGCCTGCCTTTACATGACTTTATGATTCCCCATTCTTAATCCGTAGGGTTTAATATGGAGTTGGCCCACGCTTTGCAGCTATAACAGCTTCAGCTCTTCTGGGAAGGCTGTCCACAAGGTTTAGGAGTATGGGAATTTTTGGGGCATTTGTGAGGTCAGGCACTGATGTTTGACGAGAAGGTCTGGCTCGCAGTCTCTGAAAGCCCAACCCCTGAAAAACAACCCCACGCCACCAAACTTTACACTTGGCACAATGCAGTCAGGCAAGAACTGTTCTCCTGGCAACCGCCAAACCCAGACTTGTCCATATGATTGCCAGACAGAGAAGCGTGATTTGTCACTCCAGAGAACACAGTCCAGTGGCGGCGTACTTTACACCACTGCATCCAACGCTTTGAATTGCACTTGGTGATGTAAGGCTTGGATGCAGCTGCTCGGTTATGGAAACCCATTCCATGACGCTCTCTACGCACTTTTCTTGAGCTAATCTGAAGGCCACACGAAGTTTGGAGGTCTGTAGCTATTGACTATGCAGAAAGTTGGCGACTAGCATTAGCTTTAGCATTAGCATTAGTTGACCCTGCTTTGTGATTTTATGTGGCCTACCACTTTGTGGCTGAATTGCTGTTGTTCCAAATTTCTTCCACTTTGTTATAATGTTATAATTACCGCTATGTTACAATCAGAATGGACAATAAAATTAAACATCAAACCTTATCCACTCACTAATTGAGCATGAACAATGGCACAGAGTATAAAAACTTTCACATTTAAAGCAGGGTTATATTGGTAACTAAAAATAAAACCATTTTAAAAAAACATTTTAAAGTATATTAGAGGTACAGTATATTTCAAATACTGAAATCCTTAATTGCTGATAAACCCAGCAGCAAGGTTAGCGGCCTGACATTTGTATGTAAGAGACAATATTCCATTATCAGCCTTTAGCCATCCTATGATTCAGTGATGAAACTCTGGCCTAATTTATTGTATTCTGTCAAAGGTTCGTCCTAAAAAGCTCTGACTCACAGAAAACATGTTATTATGCACATCATAAATGTCCATAATGTCCCTTCACTACCATCATGAGCATTTTACAGAAGCAACTAAGATTCTTTTAGTATAATACGTTTCCAAAATTTTACCTTGAGCACTTCAGGATTAGGAAGGTGCATGAAAAACCCTAGAACCAAGTCTTTTGCCTGAAGTTCTGAAGTGGTAAGAGTAAAATAAAATTGAAGTGGTAATAGTTGCTTTTCTTGGATTTGTGCAGCTGTAGGTCTCGTCCCACTCAGAGAGGCAGTTTAACACCTGTAGGGTTTGATAGGCATGTGTCATTGTTTTCACCCAGTTTGTCCTTCAGTCTTTAATAGCTGGCTTCTGCTTCATAGACCATCTCAATCAAAACTCTCTCCAGAAAGATTGCTTCTTCACAAATCAATATCCAACAATTTACCTCCTGGTTTTAGTTTCAAAGCCAATAAAGAACTAGTTGTGTGTAGGTGAGTATCTTTCCAAAAAGTATTTCAAGCTATTTTTAAATGCAAAGGTTATGACAGGATAAATCTGGTTCACAATCAAGCCAGCTGATCGCCTTCAACATGCTGCTCTAATTACACTTCAACTTTTAGAATGATGGTTGAGAAACTATTGGCGACTGATATTTTATAAATCTGACACAGAGAGGAAAATGATGGGCAAATTGGGGAACATGTTGAGAACAGGCATGATTCCAGTTAGGTCCAGGTACTTGGTGTACTAGATAATCAGTTACATTTTGACCTTTTTTCCTACTTACTATAGTAGTGAACAGAGGACAATGAGACTTGATGCTGTCGAAATCCAGATCACAGATTAGCTTTATTTTAGGATAAGCAAAGTGAAGCATTTTCAACCGATTTAAATCCAAATGAGTAATTTACAATATGCTTTTAAATAGGTTAACTAATGCTACATAATAGAGTTAATATTTACTCCTAGATACATTTAGATTAAAAATGGATGGCTATGGATATCATCTCAGTAACATGCATTTCATGCATACTGTGTATATATATATGTGTATATATATATATACTGTATATATATATATATATATATATATATATATATAATAAGAATATATATTTAAATGTATAAAAAAATTCTGTGAATGTAGTATAACAACTTATAACCACAACTAAAGTGAAGCCACAAGTGTAGTCATGCTTCATTTCAAATCTGAGGATGATATCTCTAAAATTATGCATTCTACGGAGCATTTTGTAAGACCATGTCAGGGGAGTTTTTAGAGAAGGCTGATAAGATGCTAATCAAATATGTTATTGCCCTGTAAACACCCATTTGCAGTCTATTGTCTAAAGTCTGGCGAGGTGAACTGCCCCTTTCTTGCTCTATTGTTCTCAATCGACGAACGTTTCACACTTCTGACGGTATGAGACTGAATAAACCCTTGTGAAAAAAATACACTTTGGCATATTTTCAAAAAGTACTTATTATGAAAATAATATAAAAGAAGATAAAATGCTAACTAAATATATTGTCTCCTTAATTGCATATTATTATTATTATTAAATCTCTTTTTCATGGAATTTTAGTTTGTTATTCATCACATGTATTCCTTTGAGTTCCCGCCTGTCTTCCTTCTTCAATGTCACACTTCATTATGAGTTTGTTAGGTTCAGCTGTTTAATTATCACCTTGTTATCTGCACTACTTAAGTTCCTGCTTTCCTTATGTTCATTGTCCGGTCTTGTATATGTCAAGTGTGTGTGTTGCTAAACCTGTCCCCTGGATTATTATCATTAAAACTTTGTGTTGGAATTCTATTGATCTTCTTCGTCTGTTTGCCAGCAACTATATGTTAAAACTTCAGTGGGTCAAAATAAAACAAAACAAAAAAACACTCTGAAGTAGGACTTAAGTATGTTATGTCTTTAAATTTAAATGTACTATTATAAATGTTCAAATTATTACATTTACAATATATTAACTTTAAATGTAATATCAAATAACACATTAAAGTTAAAAGTTTAATCAAGTACTTTACATGTACTTTAGTATGTTAGCCAACACATCAAAATAAGTGTAACTTTTGAAGCACAACAATAGATTATTAAATCTTAATTATTTAAAAATGTAATTCAATGTAATACTTGTATAAATGTACTTGTATAAATACTTGTTTCAATGTATAAATGTTTTTCTCCAATACATGTTGTCCACAATAGTTGGGCCCCTTTTAATAAATATTTTTACAACCCTTAGCAAGCCCTGAGTCTTCTAATGTCCGATGAGGTTGGAGAACACCGGGAAAGAGATCAGAGACCATTCCTCCAAACAGATTCTCAAATTCCTTCAATTCCTTATTTCTTTCCATAGAGAATTCTTAAAATTCTGAGTTTCAGGTCAGGGGAGTGGATGGCTATGGCAAAACCTTAATTTTGTGCTCAGTGACCCATTTTTGTGTTGATTTTAAATCTCTGAGCCCTGAGCTGTTTTCTGGACCCTGGAGGTTTTTGACATGCCCTGACATTTGAGCTTATTTCTGTTACTTGTAACATTTTCATGGCTAATATCTGATTACACTGTATTCAGCACAAACTCTGCTACAATAATATGTGAGCAGCATGTATGTAAAAGTTTGTAGTTTTGAGAAAATAACGTTTATGCGTGGTTTAAGTCACTGAAATAAGGCCCATACTGAGTATTTGTTCACAAGACTTTTGAAAACTGGACCACGTCGGCTTCAAGATGTAAAAATCACTCTGGCCTCTCATTCACATAAAACAATATGTTGATTTAAAATTTGTAAGACATGTTTTGTGTCAGGAAGGCTTATTCGGGGAGGGCGTGAATCATCATGAATATTGATGTTTTTCACACCTGGTACCACACTGTGACAGATCAGTCAACCACAGCACCCAATCACAAGAGTACTAATCACGCACACCTGCACCTCATCTGCACCCTCATCAGCTCACATCATAAGCACACACCTCACCTCAGTCACTTGTCTGATTTCGTTCATACCTACCCTGTTCCCTTTCAGTCGGTCATGTTCGACGTACATCGGATGTCACCGATGTACGTCGGGATCACTTCTGGGATCACTTCTGGGAGCCCCTATCAGCTTCGAGATATAGAGAACGGGCCAATGGCCATTGGCGTGCGAGATTTGCATCTCCGCCCTGCGCTCTTAGTGCACGAGGGTAGTTTTGAGCCGAGGTTGAGCTGCGCACAGTGACTGATTTATATTTAAAGTCACAGCGCTGGCCCTCGGCCAGACGATGTCCACCCTGGTCCAGAAACACCCTTGGGCTACCTTGCAGGGGTGTGAGACATCGCCAAAGTACGCTTTCTCGATGCTCACATCTCACAAGGTGACCCTTTTTGGTGACACTGTCGGTGACTATGCCCAGCAGTCCTCCACAGTGCAAAGCAGATAGAACCCCTTAGTCTGCTCGCCATGGGCATCGGTCCCACGATGCCACCCGTCTTGGCTGCCAGTCAGCTGAGACGGGTGACCCGGACTTGGTTGAAGCTGCTCTTCCCCGGAGGAGGGCCGGGTGGAGAATCATTGCTAAATTCTGTACCGCCACTGGTGTTACAGCCAGTGGTTCCCAAATTCTTAAGAGCAGTTCCAATACCTCTGGGTCTCGGAAGTTCAGTAATGGCAGCGTGTGACGCTACGAAGCCTTGCCACTCTCGGTCCCCTCCCCACAAGAGGGCGAGAATGGCAGTGTGCGACGCCGGGGAGCCTCGCCACTCTCGTTCCCCTCTTCTCAGTGGTGCGAGGACGGCAGTGCGCGACGCTATGCCTCGCCACTCTTGTTCCCCACGGAATTTGTGTTAGGCTGGGTATCCATATGTTGTGACCCCTACGGCGGTCCCATATGTGTATTCTTCCACGGTACGGCGAGCCCGTGTCTTTCCGTTGGCAGAGCTCGCTCTGCCGTCTTTGTGCGGTGTAGTCCCCCGCCTGCATTGGCCGGGTCCACCCCTGGGACTTCCGTATGTCCCTGGGCACGCTTTCCCAGCGTTATCCAATACTCTGCTGAGTGGGTCTTGCGGAACAGCAGCAGTGACTCCCCTGCGTGAGTTTCCCACCCTGAACAGACAGGGTCTGAGGGGCTTTCGCTGGGCGCTGGAAGTGGTAGTAACTGTGGCGTTTTCCAAAGGGATCCCAATTCGTCGGTGACGTCCGACATACGTCGAACGTGACCGACTGAAAGGGAACGTTTTGGTTACGTATGGTAACCCTCGTTCCCTGAAGGAGGGAACGGAGACGTACGTCCCGTCGCCACAGTTGCTGTACCATCACTGCATGGCCGAGTCACTAGTTCGGCTCCTCAGTGAAAAACAAAGGTGCGCTGCATTTCCTTCCGCTTTATACCTGCGGTGCGGAGCAGAGCGCGAGATGCAAATCTCGCACGCCAATGGCCATTGGCCCGTTCTCTATATCTCGAAGCAGATAGGGGCTCCCAGAAGTGATCCCAATTCGTCGGTGACGTCCGACTTACATCTCCGTTCCCTCCTTCGGGGAACGAGGGTTACCATACGTAACCGAGACATTTCTCCAGCAATTTCTCCTGTGTCCTGTTCTCCAGCGATTACCCTCAAGTTTTAACTTCACTCTCCATGTTCATCTGTTGAAGATAGAGGTGTGTGCATCCAACCTGGTTTCTGCACCTGTAAGGAAAATACCTTCCATCATTCTCACATCCAAAGTACATCAAGTCTCAACTGTGTGTCTACTCACCAGTTTACATTGCGTTTATTCGTGCTGCCTCGAATAAACTCTGTTAACCATTCCTCTTTGTGTTCTGAGTCTACATTCCGTAACACACATACAGTGTATGTAATTTCAGTGTCGGCAGTTAAGTGTGTGGATAAAAGGCTCTCAGATATAAACACATTAGTTTAGCTTAACCTATTAATGCACAATTTAATCCTAAAAAGAATGTTAACATCATAGAAATGAATGTCAATTGTTATACACAAACCATCTAAAGCTTTTGTAGCATTATACACTGCCGTTCAAAAGTTTGGGGTCAGTACGAATTTTTTTAATTACTAGTTTCTAATTTAAGAAATAAATAGTTTTATTCAGCAAGAATGCATTACATGTGTCAAAAGTTACAAAAGCTTTCTATTTCAGATTAATGTTGTTGTTTTTTTTTTTTTACTTTCTATTCATCAAAGAATCCGGAAAAAATGTACACAACTGTTTTCAACATGGATTTCTCATTACAGTATCACCGTGAATCTCATAATCATTTGTTTGCAATATAATCCACAAACAGATGTTCCTGCCACATCTGCCGTTGCTAAGCTTTTTCATCTCGCTGCGCATAGACGCGCCTGGGAAAAATGCACCGTATTGAGCGTCACGGCGGCATTGCTCTGTCCCGTCGCCAGGTGCTGTGCTTCAGCTGAAGGCCGAGTCACCTATCTCGGCTCCTCAGTTGTAAAGCGATATATGCGGTACTTCCACTTCCGTATTTATACCCGCGATGCGGGGCGGACCGTGGAATGCGTCAACCGCATGCCAATCTTCATTGGCTCGTTTTTAAACACTCAAAGTAGATTGGTCTCTGAAAATAGATCCCAATTCGTCTGTCAGTTCCGACGTACGTCTCCGTTCCCTCCTTCAGGGAACGAGGGTTACATACGTAACCGAGACGTTCTTATGTTGAAAATGGGGATTTTCAATGCTTTAGTTTTATTTTATTTTTTATTTTATTTTCTTACAGAAAATAAATGTTCTTACATTTTGTTATCATATATATACTTTCAAAAACAGGAAGTCATGGCTGGACAATTTCATTTTTCACGAAATTTTTTAATATGAATGAGAATATACGTCAGAGGTAATTTACTCATAAGAATTTTTAGAGGTACTAATAATTGTGGCCAATGTGTTTTGGAGAAAAACAATTATTACATAATGTGACCCCCCTCCCCCCACTCTCTATTGTTTTGCTTAATTTTTTTGATGAAAGATCAAAACAATGCATATTTTTATACTTTGCTCATATTTACCAAGGGGGCCAAAATTCTGACCACAACGATGTATATACTATGCGTGATGTGTCAGTTTTTAATGGACTTTCTGGCATTATGTTAGTCACTGTCTTTGATATGTACTCACTATGGTTACATGTTATTCAAGGCTGTTATGAGAGTCTTGAATTATGTTGTATAACAAGCAGTATTTGAGATGCGTCTGTAAGCTGTTGTTTAATCAGGGCAATCCAAGAGCCACCCCTGTTAGCATTAGGCTAAGGGAATAACAATAGTTTTTAAATGTATTTTGACAATGGCTTGAGGGTGGTTTTTGTTCTGCTTACATTTTTAAAGTTCACAAATTGTTGTGTATCTGATCTAGTTACTATAGAGAGAGATGATGGGCTAATATTCTGCTGTATTCTGTCTGTGTTTTTGTGTACCTGGAGGTGAAGGGTTGAGCTGGGGCAAATCTCTAATGGGTTTGCACTATGACAGTCATTAATTTTCTTCATTGTTAACCCTGTCAACGAGCACCTGTGAAATGGAAGCACAGGAGTGTAATACATCCCCTCTCAGCCTATTATCAGATACACAGTGCTGCTAGTGCACCTCTAATTACAGGAAAGAGAGAGCGAATATGGGTGAGACAGGAAAATCAGAAGCTATTATGACTCATATCTCGCTATCATTTAGATGACCAGATTCATCTGAAATTTGCTGAAGAATGAATCTGTCAGAGTCAGAAAATAAGTCAGAGATAAGAAAGAAAGATAGAAAATGAAATTACATATATTAATTTTATTCTCAGGACACTACAACATTTATGGTCAAAGATTTTTTGTTGTTGTCATTTCATTTAAAAAGATTAGTGCTAAACTACATAAAATCATATTATTTTCCCTCAAGCCAAAAGTACCAGGACCGCAATCATAAGACATTTGGGGGATGATATTCCACTCAATGTTCAGATCAACAATCAGTAAATTCAAGTCAGGTTTTTCATGACCAATAATTTATGACTAAGTTATGTCAAAATCCTAGATACTGTAGGTGGTTATAGCCCTGTAAAGTACCAATAGACATTAATTTTAACTAATCTTAACCCCAGAAAATGCTCAATTTAAAAATCAACTACTGTTAAATTGAGCAAAAAGAGATCATGTTAATAAATCCAATTGTAAGGAGTTGCATTAGTACTTTATGAAAAAAAGAAGACACATAAATTCATTTATTTCAGCAGAGAAATTGAACCCAAGACCTCTGATTCCATTTGACCTCTGTGCAGTGTGGGCTAGGTTAGGTTTAATATGACTGCATTTTCTGGATGGTAGCTTTTTGGAATAAATTACAACCAAGGTGGGAGGTGTCTGAATAAACATAACAGCCATGTTCAAAGCTTTAAAATTGTAACGCTTGGAATGGGAGATTGCAGCCAGTCATTTTTCAGCAAACCTTTTTGCATTGTGCATCAGAAAAGTCAAACCAGAGGAAGATTGAAGAAATGATAATGCTTTCGAAAATGGCTCTGTTAAAAGTGTTGTAGTTGTGCAATGCCCAGTTTCTGGTTATGTCTCAGGATAGTACATGTGCTGCTGTGCTTTATGATGGAAGTAATTTTCCGCTCCATTGGAGATTGTTGGAGGTGCCAGTATTTTCATATATAATATATACACATGTATATTTTTGTGATGGACTGGCCATCTATCAGGGTGCTTTTCCCTGCCTCTGGCCTAAGAAACTGGGATAGGCTCCATTCCTATGACCCTAGAAGGTTGTATAAGGCTATATACAACAGTAAACTGTGTATATATATATATACATACACACAGTTAAGGTCAAATTTATTCATACCCAGGCCAGATTTTTAATTATTTTTAATTTTTATTTCATCTTCTTGCTGGAAATGACACAAAAAGGTGACAAAAGAAAGCAAGACATTGTATTCGAGATATAAACAATGAATATTAGATTATTATTATTATTTTTTTTTACATTTTAACAAAACATTCCATGTCCACATTTATTCATATCCTTTCTCAATAATCAATGGCAAAGTCTTTATTTTTCATCACAGCTGTCAAACGGTTTTTATAATTGGGGACAAGTTTTTTGCACATTTCCACTGGGATTTCGGACCACTCCTCTTTTACATAGATCTCCAGGTCCTTGAGGTTGGAAGGCTTCTTGCCATCACTCTGGTCTTCAGTTCTCTCCACAAATTCTCAACTGGATTCAGGTCTGGACTCTGGCTTGGCCACTCCAAAATGTTGATATTGTTCTCTGCCAACCATTTCTTGACCACTTTTGCTGTGTGTTTTGAATTGCTATTTTGTTGGAAGGTCCACTGCATTCCCAGGCCAAGTTTTTCTGCAGACTGTTTGATGTTTTGCTTCAGAATCCTAATGTAATCATTTTTTCATGGTGTCATTTACTTTTACAAGGTTGCCTGGCCCATTGGCTAAAAAAACACCCCCAAAGCATTATGTACCCTCCACCATGCTTGACATGGGGATGGTGTTCTTGGGGTTGAATGCTGCTTCTTTTTTTCTCCAAACAAAAGCCTCATCCCTATGTCCAAACAACTTAAAATGTTGGTAGCATTAGGGGAGAGCGGGGCACAACCTAATGCTTTTTGACTTTCTCAGTTTGTGTAAATCCACTTGTGATTCAGAGTATTTATTTTTCCCCACATTCATTTCACACGTCTAGTACAATTATGTGGTTTTGTTTCATTAATACAATATATACTTTTTTCTTGATTTACCCCGAAAGAATGGAAGTGAATTATGACAACATGCATTATACATTGTAACATGTGAGGGGTACGATGTAACATGACCAAATGACAGCTTCAAATGTTATCTGATCTAATAGAAAAAATATACAAGACAAAAAAAAATATTTTATCAATAAAATACAATTATCAATTTTTTCATATAAAATAATGGAATTTTTTAATAATGAAAAATAAACACATTTTTGAGTTTGATAACAAACACACTGCTAAACACAGCTGTACAGCATAGTTCAAAACATAATAATAATAATGAATAACTTCTGAACATTGACTCTCAGTCTTTATTCACCTTTTTCTCATGGTTTCTCAATAGAATTTACAGTGTTACAACGCACCCCACCTGCGCAACTGGGATTTAACCTGGCTTGTGTCTTCTGCTAGTTAGATCAGCATTAAAGAACTATCTCAACTGTTAGATAACAGATATAAGATTAAAATATCAGATTTGTCTCATTTAAAATAAACAAAAAATCTAGATGAAAAATTAACTTAAGTAAGAAATTTACTTTTGCTATGGTTAAATAAATTTTCAGTGATATCTTCCAAAGACTTTTGAATTTTGGCGCAATTTGTTCTCTATATACTGTTAATATGCCAACTAGTAAATACACTAAGTTTTGTCATGCTGGCATGTGTGGAAAGTTTTAAACCATGTGTGTTACAACTAACCCCGTGTTAGGTTGTGCCCTGCGCTCCCCTACTCAGATTATCCTTTTATTCTTGGAGTCTTGCCAGCGCAGGGGTCACTTTTGGCTTCCTACCACATCCTTTTAGATTTTTTACAGTGTGAAACTTCTTGAATTTTCTAATAATGCTTTGCACAGTGGCCACTGGTACTTGAAAACATTTGGAAATACCTTTTGTAGCCTTTCCCTTTCTTGTGAGCATCCACAATGCGCAACCGGTGATCCTTAAGCTCCTTGGTTTTAACCATGACTTGCAATTGACTAGAAACTGACAAGCAAACAGGTGTATCAGCTGTTCTGAATTTATAATTGATTAGAATGCTCTAGAACAGGTATGGCCAACGTTGGTCCTGGACCGTTTCTCAAAACCAAGTATGCGAACTTCAGACTTGCGTCCTTGTTAGTTCAGACTTGCCAAGTTCAACTAAGGAGAACGAACTCCAGAGGAAGTCTGGTAAATCTGCAAATGGAACAGCAGCGTCCTTGATAGCGTCACTCAGCTCGCTCTGGCTACTCCGGTTATCTCTATATGTATATTTGAGGCTACAATAAAACAAAATATGTTATAAAACGCTTTCATTTTCATCTTTTTCGTTTTCATAAAAAAGAAATCTTAAACATATTAATAGCCACACAAATGTAGTTCAGGCAACGTGTACATTGATTATCTTCATTGCATATATTTATAACAAAATGAAATCTAAAACACAACCCTGCCTCTTTTCGTTTACATTAAAAAAAAATATTAAACATTAATATGTGGTTCACGCAATAAGTGTGCATATATGATTATCTTCACTGTAATAAAATTAAATATGACATAAAACACAACCCAGTCTCAGTTTTAATGATCAAAGAAATAAATTAAACTTCACTTTGCCCTCAGCCAAAACAAATAGCCAGGGAACAAATTATAGGTTCATGAGACCAAACATTGCCCGCTAGATATACACAAGACGAATTATATATCATGTTTAACCACTACAGACATCAGAGTCAACAGTAAACGTCAGAAGGTCTAGCCGAGGAAAGGCTGCTCTCGCCGGGGTTAATGAGCGCTGAACACCCGGTGGTTGACTAGATCTCACAACTCCAAAAATAGGCGCTCTTTATAAATAAACCACAGATTTGAGCTTTAAACAAGTACATTCTCGCCTGAAAAAGTCTTAAAACTACATTTCGTGACACAATAACAGTAGTATTATTAAATTACGTGGGTTTTCTCATCCACTACTGACGCTTGTTGGTTGGTGCATTCTGGGATACCGGTCTGTCTGAAGTCCACACAAGTCACCTCTCGATGCATCCTCGATAAAGGGGCGGATCAAGGGGGTTTGAACTGTACTTGGCTAAATTTGAACTTTGAATTGGAACAATACTTGGGCAGTGATGTGACTGTCCTTGAGAACACAAGTTCAGACAAGTCCTGCAGAGTTTAGCTCCAACCCTAATCAAACACACCTGAACAAGCTAATCAGTGTCTTCAGGCGTCCCAATTTGCATACTATCCGTCCTAAATAGTATTTGAAATTAGAATTAGTGTGTCCCAAATCGTAGTATGTTGAAATGAGTATTCCAATCAGTCAGTCAGTGTCACTGTCAACATAATCCAAAACTGTAGCTACAACCTGTCCACATACAAAACCTGAGCAGTAGTTACAACACACGTTAGACACTTTATTTCCACTTTTCGAATATTTTCTTAATTTCTATTGAAAATAAATGCCTTTCCAATCTGATACGTGATGGGAAAAGGATGTAGAGCGAGTTCGGCAAAAGGCGGATTCGAACCTCGAATTGTGTCAAAACTTTCTGCCACGCACCCTACCCCTACACTATCACTATTGTAAACAATCCATTGTCTTCTGTAATTTTGAATGCCCTAACCAGACATCAGTGGGCGGAGTTAAAAATCTTTGTGAAGACAACTGGGTTAAGCGCAAATTACATTCATAATCGGCCTGACAGTGAGTTCCTGGCTTTACAGAATGAACCTGCGCTTGGAATTGAAAAGTCTTACCGATACTTGCGACGGATGGATAGGTTTGCCTAAGTGAATAGGCAAACACACTTAATGAACTCACAGGCATGACATGCATGAGACAGCCTGACACCTAATTGCCTAACACAGATGTCAATCAAACTCATCAAGCATTATGCAAAAACATATTTTATTTATTTTAGTATTTGAGATGTTATAATAATTTTGTAGTTACGTTTAAATAATTTAAACAAAAGTTATTTAAAAAATATTATACTTGTATAATAAACCGGGGGGTTCCTATTCATCATAGTGGCTACGCTGGCTACGCCCCTGGTATTGAAGTATAGTCATGTGTAGAAGGAATAAAGCACCCAGCACATAACAATGGAGCATAACTGTGATTTATAGTTAAGACGTGGAAACACTTGAACACCCTGTTTCTAATTTTTTAGGAAGCTAGGAAACCAATGAGCATCCTCTAATATCACCATATGGATTGTTAAATTCATTTGTTATTCAAGCACTCGAGAAGCCCCTTATTGCAGAAGTAGTCCAAGTTCTCATATTTTCTTAAAGTGCCAGCTGTGTGATTTGACTGGTGAGCAGTTGTTGCACTGGCACCCTTGGTAGATATGACCAAATGGAATAGCTCTGTTTCCAGATGTTCATATACTGCTGAGACTGGATTATCATGGCAGCTCTTTACCAATGTAAAATCTGACCTCAACTATAAAATAACTGCCAGCCATTATGTAGGTCATAAGAAGTAAGCTTATTGCTTATTGCTATGATTGACAAGTTGTCCTGCCCTCGCGCCAGTAAACACGTCATCAGAGAAGAGATGTCGTTGAAAGAGATAGGGGAAGTTATTTTTTTATTAAAGATTACACAGGGTACATTATTTTATTTAAAATAATGATCTGCATAGATAAATCATTCATAATAAATACTGCAATATTCCATAAAATAGTGATCATGGTAATCCTGATGCCAAAATTAGCCAATATACTAAAGTTCTTTTTCATTCCTCGTTTAGGTGTAAAAATAAGTTTGAAATGCCTGAGCAGTGATACACATCCCGACGTTACCCACACTGCTGGAAGCTGCATTTCCTCTCATGTGCTGCACACTTTTCTCTCAGTAACAAAATAAACAAGCAACAAAAATGACCATGGTGAGAAAACAGCAGTTTAGAAAGCATCTGATAATTTAGTGATGGGAATATGTTTGCACCAGGCACTCCAGTCAAGCCAAGTGACGTCACAATTGTTTATATAGCACTGTACACAATATATTGATTTAAAGGGGTCATGAATTATGAAATCTTTTGACATGTACTATTAAAACATACTGTAAGTTTCAGAACTCAAAACTTCCTTGTTAGTCCAAATGCTTTTATTGAATCCAAGCTCAGAAAACGACGTCAGAAAACGGAATTGTCACATTATGATGTTATAGTGCAACGAGTGAGGGATTTGGGACTCGTAGTGTCATCTACCAATCAGCGTTGTCTGCGGCACCACAGTGATTAGTCACATTTATGGCTGAGGTGACTGGCTTAAAGCATCCATTAACAAAAAAATAATAATTATACAAATTCTGGATTTTTGTTTGCTTGGACTGTTAATCTGTGAAAGACCCCTCTACAAATTATTGAATTGCATTTTACAAAATTAAACTCTGTACATGGATCACAATAACAGTCCCAAACGTGTTTTGTCGCACTTTGTTTAAACTTCCCTGTGTCAACCAGCCCCGGTACTATTTTGATTAGTTGAAATGTCATGTATCACAATGTTGACAATGTAGATTTTTATTATCAAAACCAGCTTCATCCTCATTTATTCAGTATTACTCCATATTCAGTATGTCAAATAGCTGCGTTTTACCACAGAGCAGAATACTAGAGTCTAGTCTCAAGAATGAGCCTCTCTTT
Organism: Rhinogobio ventralis; assembly: GCA_039654625.1. Classification (NCBI taxonomy): domain Eukaryota; kingdom Metazoa; phylum Chordata; class Actinopteri; order Cypriniformes; family Gobionidae; genus Rhinogobio; species Rhinogobio ventralis. Next base: position 11,710,991 of record CM077211.1, read on the forward strand.
GCCACTCAACGTCCAAACATTTAGTGTATTTGCTAGCGAATCGCAAGATAGTATTTGTGAATGTCATTTTTGAGTATCCTGTTTCAGTCATTCAGTTTACGCAAGTAAAATGAGTTGTGATTGGTTGACTCCCTGTATGTTCCTGTGTGGTGCAAAAAAATCCAGCACATATAACATACACTGCTTTTCAAAAGTTTTGGCTCATTATATTATTTATTTATTTATTTTTTATTCAGCAAGGATGCGTTAAATTGATCAAAAGTCACAGTAAAAAGATTTCTATTTCAAATAAATGCTGTTCTTTTGAACTTTCTATTTATCAAGGGTGTGTTCACACTTGGCATGTAAGTTTGATTAAAACGAACCCTAGTGCGATTGCTCTGCTAATGCGGTTCTTTTGAATAAGTGTGAACACTGCCATCCAAACCCTGGTGCGCACCAAATAAGTGGGCCGAGACCGCTGAAAAGATGGGCCTCGGTTAGTGCTAGGCGGTATACCAGTTCATACTGAATACCAGTGTTAATTTTTGTTATTATATGAATTTTGATGATACCGCAATACCGGTATATGTCACTTAAACAATGTTCGGAACACGGTGCAGCTACACTAATTGAGAGGGGTCCCGTTTCACTGTTGCACTGTAGTGAGGACACAGCTGAGATCGCATTACAGCCTATGGCTGAATCCCAAATAGCCCCATCTACCCTCAAATAGGGCATTATTTGAGGGGACAGCCATTTGTAGTGGTGTGCGAAACCATAGTGGATGTTATTGAGTGCACTCATTCAATCCCACATTGCACTGCAATAACGAGTGTACAGCCGATGTACATACAGCGGCTGTCCGACTTCACGCACTCGTTTTCATTCACTCCTTCAAGTGAACTATATTAGTGGATAACGTAGGGAATAGTGATTGAGGGTATAGGGGGCGATTTCGGATTCAGCCTATGATTACAGCGGAGAATTCAAACAACGTGGCGTGCGCATGAGAGCGGTTTCTGCACGGCGCACCGCGATGAGATTAACAACGCTCACCACATCATATCAGATACAGACCAGAGCGAGCGCGTTTAAGTTTTTTTAATTGACATATTTCATATACTCTAGTGCTGTAAACATGAACCAGCAGTGTATGTGCACATTTCATCACGTCTTTTTCAAATGAAATATATGTGCAAACAAGGACACTGCTACAGCCATATCATATTCTGATACACAGAGTAAGTTAATGAATAGACTGACAATTCAAAGAAGAATGGGCAAAAAAGTGACTGCTTTATTCTTTCTGTGTTAAACTGACGTGTGTCGTTTGTTCAGAGACTGTAGTGCTCTTAAATGTATTGAAAATATCCTAATAGATATAGACCTTTTAAATGTTCTTCCGCGTTTCTCCCTTGTTTTGGCAGTTTGTTATATAGGGTTAGATTTTTAAAATGCTTAAGGTGCCCTCAACTCTTGTTTTTTTTTCTCTCTGTGGTCATATTTTAATATTCATGTGTCCGTAATGAGTGTGTTGCAGGTCTGTGTTTTATTGGTTGTCTCCCCACAGCATCATTTTGTGTATTTAAAACTTTACAAAGTAAAGTTCCAGCCGATCGCCTTCTGTGGAAAAGTGTTGAAAGTGCCTTCTCGCAGTTCAAGATGCTTACGCTACGTCTGACGAGCGTACCTGATAGTGTAAGCCTTTTGAACTGCAGAGGCACTTTCATCACTTTTTCCATAAATTGAGTTTCCATCGATTCGCTTCAGAAGGCCTTTATTAACCCCCGGAGCTGTGTGGAGCATGTTATTTGACGGACAGATGCATTTTTTATGGACTTCAAAAACAGAGCAACTATTACTGCCATTATAAAACTTGGATTAGCCAGGCCTTTTTTAATATAACTCCGATTTTATTCATCTGAAAGAAGAATGTCATATACACCTAGGATGACTTGAGGGTGAGTAAATCATGGGCTAATTTTCATTTTTGGGTGAACTATCCCTTTAACTCTAGTGTGGAATTTTTCTACAATATTCACTCATCATGACAGTAAAATATGGCATTCTAGTCAATCTACTGCAGTATTTCTATGTTAAAATGCCAATGTGAATGCTAAGCAGACCAGGACTAAATTTATTTTTTTGCCCAGACCTAACAAACCAAGCAAACTGAAGTGCGATTGTGAACACCAAAGCATCCTGAAAAGATGTTTTATCAAGTTTTCCCACAAAAACATTAATCAGCACAACTGTTTTCAATATTGATAATAAGAATAAATGTTTCTTGAGCAACAAAATCAGCATATTATATGATTTCTGAAGGATCATATGACACTGAAGATTGGAGTAATGATGCTGAAAATTTTGCTTTGCCATCAGAGGAATATATTTGATATAAAATATTAAAATGGAAAACAGCTATTTTAAATTGTAACAATATTTCCCAATATTACTGTTTTTACTGTATTTTCGATCAAATAAATGTAGCATTGGCGAGCAGAAGAGACTTGAACTGAACTGTATGAGAACTGAGAACTGTATGTACAATCTGTTTCTCACACAAAGCTATTGTGCGCGCTTATCGCCGACGTTTAACGCCCTGTGACTAAACAAAGGGCGCCAATGAGTGTTTTGTAAAAAAAAAAAAAAAACGCCTCAGGTTCATTTTTTTGGTTTGACGTGCCGCGTTAAAAACTGGCCGACCAATGAGATTGCCGCTTTTGTTCACGTGCCTGCAGCTGCTTAAGTTACAGTAAAACATGGCTTGGTGGTGCTCAAGCACAAAACGGTCTTGCCGAGCACACGTTGATACCTAAGAAGATAACGAAGAGGAAGTAAGTAGACGAAGAAGAAGATGCAATGAGGCAAGATGAAAGTAAAGCTGCTGGTCTCTTTGGTGTCTGAATACAAAGAACTTTTTGACAAACACAGCGACTACAAAAATCTTGATAAGAGGGAGTTGTTATGAAGAGGAATCGCAGAAAAGGGGTTCGATGGTGAGTTTCCAACAAATCCTATTTGATCTGCAATCAAATAAAAAGCGCCATCTACTGTCAGGGAGTGAATTTGCCCGTTCACTCGGCGCATCGGCAGTGAAAATCGCTTGGGTATGAACACAAAGATGCGTCGAAAAACGCCTCGAAAAACTCCGTATAGCTTTTCTTTCATAATTTTGTGGCATAAAGCACAATATTCAAAATATCTCCTTTTGTTTTCCATGGAAGAACTAAAGTCATACAGGTTTGAAACAACATGAGGTTGAGTAAATTACAGTATTTTCATTTTTGGATGAACTGTCACTGCTATTCCAATGAAAGGTTCTTCACACTAAAATCTCTTGCTGATGAATCATCTCATGAATACGGTGTATGCTTGCAGTTTCCACTCACAATTCCACTGAATAATTCAATGTGTTTTCAGAATTGTAGCATGCGCTTTACAATACATAGAAAATCTTAGCAGATCAGTGACGTCATTGATGAAACGCATCCAATTCTGAACAAACCACTCATCAAGAACACAAAAGGTCAGCTCAGAACAGCTTCTGCCGAAACAAGAATATGACGCAGTGTGTCTTCATACTGTATATAAACCACTCATAACAAGAGCACATCTATTACCTCTCTGCTTTCTTCTGTGCTTGATGCATGGAAACAAAGGTTGAAATGTGCAGATATTTCTAGTTGCCTGGTTTTCAAAGAGCGCTCTTCCATGATGGTAGAGTGTTTCTGTGATGATCTAAGTGCCCCTGCCATGTCGCTGTGAACTCATATCTCTGCCTGGAGAGAAATGATTGTCATGCCTGAGTACTTCTGCTCAAGGTCAAGGTAGTGCCCGCTACACCATTTTTTACCTATCCCTTTCATTTTGTTGACCATCTTATCGAATTAATATCCCTCCAGTTTATGTGAATGGGTTAATTTCAAACTTATTATAGGTGAGGGGGAAAAAATCGACAGATGAAGAGTCACCAGAAGCATACAGTATGCCCATGTTCATGATATTTCCTTAAGTAGCAGCTTTTGTCAACATAACAATAACAGAGTTTTAGTTCTTGAAACTATATATAGTTTTGGCTAGGTAGGACTTACCGCAGAGATCTTCCATATGTAGCACGAGTCCCCATGAGTCAGTGTGCATTCAGGTTGAAGTCCCCACCGGGATAGAAACACACACACACACACACACACACACGTTGGCATATGTTGTTTACGGTAACTCACCCCAGGCTTAATGGTTTTTATACTGTGTAAAATGTATCCCCTTACACTTACTCTACCCGTAAACCTACCCATTACAGGAAAAATGTATAAATAAAGTTAGAACTGTTTAGAGTTTATAAGTTGTTAATAAAGCTGTGGCGAGCGGTGAGGTGAGGGACCGTGAGAACGGGCCGGTGACGAGCGATAATGAGCTCCAGCTGCGCGCCACACCGGTCTCGTCTCACGGAGGAGTGACGGGAGCATAAAAGGAGGAGCGACGACAGTGCAAGACGAGAGAGGACCAGGCCTGGACTTATGTTGTGTTTTTGTTTACGTTTGGTTTTGTGTGTGTGCGCGGCAGTCGTCCGTGAGGGGCTGCCGCGGTGACTTTCATTTTGTTTATGTATTTGATTAAAGTTTTAAAAGTTCGGCGGTTTCCCGCCTCCTTCTTCCCGGAACATACAAACGTTGTTACATTGGTGCCGAAACCCGAGAGGAAGGAGGGACATGCTGTCGAAGAGCCCTCGCTGCTGAGGAGGTCGGGCAGCGCGGATGAGTGAAGACCGCGAGGGGCTGCCCGAGGCGGTGGTGCTGGAGCGAGTGAAGATCCGGTGGGACGGAGAGCTCGCTGCCGCGCCCCTGGGTCGAGGTGGGGTGGCTGCCGTCTGAGAGGGAGCGGAGGAGTCGTCGGCGTTCGCCGTGGGCCGAAGCCTGCTGCCATCCGCCATGATGGGGAGGAGCAGGGAGCGCGGGACTCGCTGCCGGCTGCCCTCAATAAGAGGAGCCACCGCCGGCTGCCAGGGGGCGGAGGAGGATCGAGCCGTCCACCGAGCGTCCAGTACCATCGCATGGCACCGCGAGGAAGAGCCTCTCGGTTGGCTGAGGACCGAGCGGCAGTGTGTCGGGGAACCGGACTACAATTTTTTTCTCTTTTCATTTCTCCTCTCTCCCCTCTCTCGTTTTGTCACTCCTCATGCTCCTGGGGGGGGAGTAGAGCGCAGTCTCGGGAGTGCCCCCCGGCCTGCGAAGGGTGTTGGGGGTATGTGGCGAGCGGTGAGGTGAGGGACCGTGAGAACGGGCCGGTGACGAGTGATAATGAGCTCCAGCTGCGCGCCACACCGGTCTCGCCTCACGGAGGAGTGACGGGAGCATAAAAGGAGGAGCGACGACAGTGCAAGACGAGAGAGGACCAGGCCTGGACTTATGTTGTGTTTTTGTTTACGTTTTATTTTGTGTGTGTAAATAAATAAACAAAATGAAAGTCGCCGCGGCAGCCCCTCACGGACGACTGCCACGGCGACTTTCATTTTGTTTATTTATTTAATTAAAGTTTTAAAAAGTGCGCCGGTTTCCCGCCTCCTTCTTCCTGGAAGATACGAACTTTGTTACAAAAGCATAGAAAAAACATTATATAACTCTATACATATGAGTTAATTAAACTATAATAATTTGGTTAATTACAGTGACAATGAATGAATAACTCACTATTTGTATATAGCCTATTAATATATTAACAATGTAGGGACTAGTCAAGTCAACTTTATTTATATAGCGCTTTTTACAATGCAGATTGTTTCAAAGCAGCTTCACAGTGTTAAACAGGAAAATAATTAACAGAATTTGATTCGGCTGTACAGCCACTCTGGAGAAAACGGTGATGTCATCCAACTAATTTCAATTATCATATATATTCAAGTAATGTAGTTGACATAGTTAATTTAGTTTAGTAATTAAATTTATTTGGATATTTGTTTGAAAATTTTGTGTCCCCCACTGAGCAAGCCAAGCCAAAGGCGACAGTGGCAAGGAACCAAAACTCCATCAGGTGGCATAATGGAGAAAAATAAACCTTGGGAGAAACCAGGCTCAGTCGGGGTGCCAGTTCTCCTCTGGCCAATTAACAAACAGTGTATGATTATTATTTTGGCAGCCTTACAGGTCAGAAGTAGATCGGAATATTCAAAAGATCGGCGGCATCACGCCGGAGACGGGTTTATTGAGGATGGCGTGTTGATTAAACAATATTAAATGGGAATATTCAAAATATCAGAGTCCTCACGCCGGAGATGGATCCATTGAGGATGCCATGTCGATGAGCAATTTCAGAGGGGAGACTAATTGACACGGTCTCTGCAGACACTTCAGGGATGTGTTAATCATGTATGGGCGCAGGTCCACCATCTGATCTGGATATGGCCTGGATCCGGCTGACTGCAGTAAACCTCGGGATAAACAGAGAGACTAACATTAGCGTAGATGCCATTCTTCTTATGATGTAACGAGTACATCAGGTGTTATGGGAAGTGTTCCCGGTTCCGGCTGACCTAGTTAATGCAGCCTAACAATCATTTAATTGATTTGAATAAAATATAAATTAAAAATGTTTTATGTGTATGCCATAGTAAAGAGATGTGTTTTTAGTCTAGATTTAAACTGACAGAGTGTGTCTGCTTCCCGAACAATGCTAGGAAGGCTGTTCCAGAGTTTAGGTGCTAAATAGGAAAATGATTGACCGCCTGCAGTTGATTTTGATATTCTAGATATTATCAACTGGCCAGAGTTTTGAGACCGCAATAGACGTGATGAAGTATAATGCGTTGAGAGCTCGCTCAAGTACTGGGGAGCTAAACCATTTAGTGCTTTGTAAGTAATTAGCAAGATTTTAAAATGTATGCAATGTTTAATAGGGAGCCTGTGCAGTGTTGACAGAACCGGGCTAATATGGTCATACTTCCTGGTTCTAGTAAGAACTCTAGCTGCTGCGTTTTGGACCAGCTGCAGTTTATTAAGCGAGCAGGGCAACCACCCAGTAGAGCATTGCAATAATCTAGCCTTGAGGTCATGAACGCATGTACTAACTGTTCAGCATTTTGCATTGAAAGCATATGCCGTAATTTAGATATATTTTTAAGATGGTAGAATGCATTTTTACAGATGCTAGAAACGTGGCTTTCAAATGAGAGATTGGTATCAAAGAGCACACCCGGGTTCCTAACTGACGACGAGGACTTGACAGTATTCTAGGTTACTACATGTGGAGTTTTTTTGTCCAATAATTAAAAATTCAGTTTTTTTTCTGAATTAAGTTGCAGAAAATTACTAGTCATCCAATTTTTTATATCAGCTATGCATTCCGTTAATCTTGTGAATTGGTAAGTTTCGTCAGGGCGTGAAGAAATATAGAGCTGAGTATCGTCAGCATAACAATGAAAACGAACGCCATGCTTCCTAATGATATTTCCCAGTGGTAGCATGTACAGGGTGAAAAGCAACGGTCCTAGCACTGAGCCCTGCGGTACTCCATACTGAACTTGTGATCGGTATGACATCTCTTCATTTACTGCTACAAACTGATAACGGTCAGATAAGTATGATTTAAACCATGCCAATGCAATTCCACTAATGCCAACATAATTTTCGAATGCAGCGCTAAGATCGAGTAACACTAACAGAGAGATACAACCACGATCGGATGATAAGATTAAAACATTTGTAACTCTAATGAGAGCAGTCTCAGTACTATGATACGGTCTAAATCCTGACTGGAAAACCTCACAGATACCATTTCTTTCTAAAAAGGAGCGTAGTTGTGAGGACACTGCTTTTTGTAGTATTTTTGACAGAAAGGGTAGATTTGAGATTGGCCTGTAATTGACTAATTCTGTAGGATTGAGTTGCGGTTTTTTAATAAGTGGTTTAATAATAGCCAACTTAAAAGTTTTCGGTACATATCCTAATGACAAGGATGAATTAATGATATTAAGAAGAGGATCTATGACCTCTGGAAGCATCTCTTTTAGTAGTTTTGTCGGTATAGGGTCGAGCATACATGTTGTTGATTTTGATGATTTAACGAGTTTAGCCAATTCTTCTTCTCCTATAGCAGTGAATGAGTGTAATTTTTCCTCAGTGACACTACAATGCACTGTCTGATGTGATACAGTAGTAGACATCTGCATGGTTATAATTTTTTTCCTAATATTATCAATCTTACAAGTAAAGAAGTTCATAGTTCAAAAGTTCAAAGTTCAAGTCATTACTGCTGTGCTGTTGGCAGACATCAGAATTTGAAGCTTTATTTTTGGTTAATTTAGCCACTGTATCGAATAAATACCTAGGGTTGTGTTGGTTTTCTTCTAAGAGAGTCGAGAAATAAGCTGATCTAGCAGACTACAATATATTACTATGAATTAACTATAAACTAATAGTTTGAAAATTATTTGTAAGTACTTTATTACTGTATAATTATTATAAAGTGTTACCACTCTAATTATTTTACACTTCAATTTAAACTATAGTAAATTAAATGAGAAACTAGCTGAAATAAAATTAGTGTACAATTTTTTATATTTTACTCTATTTTTCAAATAATAGAAATGTTTGTGTTTTGACAGGAATGAAAATCAGGCTGTGAGTACAATGCAATGGATTTGTCCTGTGGTTTTACAACATGCTAATTGTTCAGCTTTCCAAAACACTTTCAGTAAAACAAAAAATTTGAAAATTACATGTTATCTAGGGCCTTTATACAGCCACCTTTTCACCCACCTAACAATCAATATCTACCTTGACTAAGGTCTATTTACCTCAACGCACACCATAATCACACACCATAATCAGGTCCCAGTGCTATACCGGACTGTATATCAAAACTGTTGGAATTGGATTGGAATAAACTGTAAAAAATTGGGGCAAAAATATTTTTAATCCTAAAAACCAAAACATTTATGATTCTCATACTGTGTTATGTGTGCAATTCATATATGGTTGACCAGAAAAATATTTCATCATCCGAGGGCAGTTAAACTTGTGGAGGAAATAGCTGTCAGAACTGCAGTGATTGTTTGTCTTCACCAGATGTATTTGGACAGTATTGAACCGTCACTGTGTGGGCAACATGCTGCTGCTTTGCTACAAAGAAAGCAGTAAATTATCAGTGGAGCACAACCACTGAAAATGCCATGGGTCTGCGGAATTTGCATGCCGCAACCCCGCCCCACCGCGTGGGTATAAAGGGCGTTGCGTGGCAATCTCGCATTATGTTTCTGCTTCAGAGCCGAGTATTACTGCCTGAGCGTTTTTTCTCTTCAAGACGAGTATCTCTCCAGAGTGTTGGTGTTACGGCACGTTCCAGTGAGTTCCGCATTCCTGTCTGATCTGTGCAGTGATCTAGCACAGCGTGCGCGTTCTCCCTGGGCGCTTCAGCATTTCTGCAGAGTAAACACTCTTCTCTAAAAGAGCTGCACGTCTTTCTAAAGATGTCTCGCCCGTGCTCCGTTTCTGGGTGTGGTCAGCTGGTGGCTCTGTTTGACGGGCATGATCACTGTTTGGCGTGCTTGGGCCTCGTGCACGCCGAGCGCGCGTTCATGGATGAGTCATGTTCCCACTGCGGGAACATGGCCATCGCAGTGTTGCGATCAAGACTCAGTGATCTCCGTAATGGAGGGAGAGTCCCCTCTACCACACCCCAATCTATTTCCTCCACGAGAGGGAATACTTTGGCTGGTGGTCAGGGTGATCTGAGGGTGACGGTGTGGGCCAACCCGACGAATCCTCCTCGGGCCACACCCCCCTCTAGCACACTGCAACCTGTGGTGTTACCTGATGAGGGCGCTGGGGCTTCCCGTCTGGGGCACCGGCGGAGGACACTATGTCGATCGCCGCATCACAAGGTGGGCTGGATTCCTCCGGAGATGACGATTCGGCTGTGTTGCCTCCTTCGGGAGTTCCAGCATTGCCCGAGTCCGATCCGGAGCTCACAGCCATGCTTTCCCGGGCGGCCGAGGCTCTTGGGCTTGTGTGGAACCCTCCGCCATGTCCCGAGCGCTCTCGGTTGGATGATTGGTATCTGGGGGCGGCCCGTGCCGAAGGCGCCCGTCAGCCCCCAGTGCCATTCTTCCCTGAAGTGCATGAAGAGGTGTCGAAATTGTGGAAGTACACTGGGGTTCCCCCTGTTGAGCGCTCTGTTGCGATGCAACTGTGTCCGCAGAGTGCTGCAACATGGCGTGGTGACCCAAAGCACCAGTCCAAAGCTTGTAGGTTTACGTCTACTTTGGTGGCGAAGACCTACAGAGCTGCGGGCCAGGCCGCGTCCGCAATGCATGCTATGGCCACCCTACAGGTCTATCAGGCCAAGGTGCTCAGAGACATGCACGAGGGAATGCTGACACCGCATTAATGCAGGAGTTGCGGGCGGCCACCCCGAAAAACCGAAGGTGATCGCTCGCTCTCTCGGTCAGGTGATGTCCACTTAAGTGGTCCAGGAGCGGCACTTATGGCTCAACCTGGCCGATATGCGAGAATCTGAGCGAACCCGTTTCCTCAATTCTCCCATTTCCCAGGATGGGCTATTCGGCGGGGCGGTCCAGGACTTTGCCCAACAGTTCTCGACCGCTCAGAAACAGACTGAGGCAATTAAACATATTCTGCCCTGGAGGCCAGCTGCTGCCTCCACCCAGCCGCCGGCTCAGAATCCTCAGTCTGCTCCCCACCGAGGCCGTCCTCCTGCGGCTCCCGCCCCTCCCGCCCGGCCCCAGCAGCAGCCTTCACCCGGGCCGAGGCGCGGAGGACGCCGCAGGAAGGCAGCCCCGCCCGTCCCAGCCCCCCAGCCTGCCAAACGGCAGTCTAAGCGGCGGTCCTGAGACGGGCGGCTTGGAGGTGACCTCGGTTCTTTCCCAGGAGATGGTAGCAGGACCACTCCTTCCCCCGGTGGAGGGCCGGGGGAGAATCTTTTGTTTTCCCCTTCTGCCGCTGGCCTCACGGCCGGCGGTACCCTATCCATGGTTAAAGAAAGAACTGACATTCTCACCTCCGAGCTTCAGCACCTCGCCCGTCTAGGCCTTCGGGTCAACTGGGAAAAGAGCAAACTCTCCCCAGTGCAGAGGATCTCTTTTCTCGGTATGGAAATCGACTCGGTCACCATGTACGCGCAGCTTACGAGCGAGCGCGCGCAGTCTCTGCTGACTTGTCTACGCCAGTTCGAGGACAAGAGTGCGGTTCCACTGAAACTTTTTCAGAGGCTCCTGGGGACGCAGTGTTTCAGGACCTCAGACCAGCTCTTTGTCTGTTTGTCTGCCTTGGGGTAAGAGCACACTCCACCAGGAGTGTTGCTTCCTCTTGGGATTTAGCGCATGGCGCCTCGCTGACAGACATTTGTAGAGCTGCAGGCTGGGCGACACCCAACACATTCGCAAGATTCTATAATCTCCGAGTGGAGCCTGTGTCCTCTCGTGTACTCACCCCAAGTGGCCAGTAACTGGACAGGCTCAGGTGTCTTCGCTTGCTGCGCCATTCCACTCGACGGACTGGATACGTGCGCATTTCTTCTCAGGTAGCTTCTCAGTAAGCCCTGAGCTCCTCCAGCACTTTTGATGTCGACACCAGAGTGCATGCCCGCTTGGTCAGCCCTCGTGTTCGGCTAGGTGCCGCCGTGTGCATGGTTCCCCCGTTGGGTAACCCCCACATGTGTATTTCCAGGGTAAGTCTCTCTTGAGCGCGTGTCTTCCCTTGGCAAGACACCTTGCCACGCCTGGGGTTGAAATATTTCCACCTGCGGCTGGATACCCCAGAGTGCTCCCTATGCAGTCCCTTCGGGGGTCATAGGTGTATTCTTGAGTCCTCCCTTCGGGCAGGCATTGTGTTGCATTTCTCCACGTGGGATATGCTTCCCAGTGTACCTTCATAGCGTTGAGCCTAGCCCCTCGTTCGTGCTCACACTCACGGCAGGGAGCCCTGGTCAGCGCAGGACGCTGGAAGACAGCTGTCGTGGCGAGATTGTATTGGGACCCCCATTTCGTCAGTAACTGACGTAACTCGTAGTGTACTGACTGAAAGGGAACGTCTCGGTTACGTTTGTAACCCTCGTTCCCTGAAGGAAGGGAACGGAGACGTTACGTCCCCATGCCACCTCCACTGTACCGCTGGAACAGGCCAGGCGCTCATGCCTCGGCTCTTCAGCAGGTAACATAATGCGAGATTGCCACGCAACGCCCTTTATACCCACACGGTGGGGCGGAGGTTGCGGCATGCAAATTCCGCAGACCCATGGCATTTTCATGCCATTGGCTCGTTTTGTAGAGCTCAAAGGCGATTGGCTTCTAAGCGAAACCCCCATTTCGTCAGTAACTGACGTAGCGTCTCCGTTGCCTTCATTCAGGGAACGAGGGTTACAAACGTAACCGAGACGTTGTGTTTGTCCCGGTAGGAATTGTTTTGATCAATTCTGTCTTCATTGCAGTTTATTGTCTATCACTTTTAATGTGAAAGGCATCTTGGTCTGTCACTATTATATAGCCTCTGGAAAAGCTTTGCTGGGTTGTGACCAAAAAAAAAAAAGAAATATTGTGGTAACTAGTTATTTGTACACTGTGCACTTATCATCGATTGTTTGCCTTGGATTCATTTTTTATTATACATAAAAAGAAAAAGAATAAAATGGACTATTCACTTTTATGTATCACCGCAGTAATAAAAGGAAATGCCAATGATAATGTTCATTTAAATTGTAAGGACTGTTAACCCTTTACATTCCTACCTAGGAACCAAATATGATGCCTGCCATGATGTCCAGCATCTAAGAACTATGGGTGTTAACATCAGAGCAGCATGAACTCAATTAAACGGTTAGTTCACCCAGTAATGAAAATTCTATCATCATTTGCACACTCCAAACCTGTATGACTGTCTTTCTGCAGAACACAAAATAATATTGTGTTGATAATCAAATAGATTTGAAAAGAGTCATTGTTAAAGCACCATCTTTTTTGTTCCATAGAATAAAAAAGTAAATTGATAAATGATGTAAAATGATGACAGAATTCTCATTTTTGGGTTAACTGTATCCTTTAACATGAATGCAACAGCATGAACGCATAGGCTTATGCCCATAATGTAATGAAACATGCCATATTACACGCTTGCTATAGATTTCAAGTGTGGGAACTGCTTTTTGTGGCTCTCTCATCAACAAAAAAAAAAGAAAAAGAAAAGCTTAATAGTTTATTTTAGAAGAGAAAAATGGTAATGTCATTAACTGTTTAGGATACTGATAATGTGTTTGCTAATGAATATACTTCTAGTGTTTTCTAGGGAATGTGAGAATGTTGCTTGATAAGTGACATCACACAAGGCTGTGGGTGACACAGATGTACTTTTATTTCTTAATTTCTTACTTCTTTCGGCCCAATCAAAACAGTCTGTCCTATCAAAAAATATTATTATATTAGTGGAGGGCACTGTACTTATTATATTACTATTACTATGCATACATACACAGTGTATATATATATATATATATATATATATATATATATATATATAAACAGCCTCCACTATTATTGGCACCCTTGGTAAATATGAGCAATAAGAGCTGTTGTCTTGGGAAAAGGACACTGCAATAATTGGGTGCCAATAATTGTGGCCAATGTGAACTAGTTAAAGACATTTATTTCATAATGTGAATTTCCCCCACTTTTAATTGTTTTACTTCAATGAAAGGTTCGTATATTGTGAATTTTTTGAATTAAAGATCAAAAGGATAAACAATGCAGTTTTATTTTCACAGCTGCCTTTGCTCATATTTACCAAGGGTGCCAGTATTAGTGGAGGGCACTGTACACACACACACACGTTTGTGGGGACATTCCATAGGCGTAATGGTTTTTATACCGTACAAACCGTAATTTCTATACCCCTACACTACCCCTACCCCTAAACCTACCCATCACAGGAAACTGTGATATTTTTACTTTCTCAAAAAAAAAAATCATTCTGTATGATTTATTAGCCTTTTGAAAAATGGGTACATGGGTAATGTCCTCATAAGTCACTCTCTCCTTTTAATACCTGTTTCATACCCATGTCATTATACAAATTTGTGTCCTGATATGTCACAAAAACACGCACACACACAGGCAATATTGAACCAGCAAAGTCTATTGCAGCTCTGCCTGCATTACAGTCTTCATTAAAACTTAAGCCTAAATTTCAAAAGTTTTAGTGTGCTCTGTTTGAATATGAAATATACCTACTTAAGATTTAGACAAAAAATCCCACTGCATAACTGATGAAAAGCATATCGCAGATAAAGTGTTGAAGTAAGCTTCAGTATGAAGTGAGATCAGAGTTGAGAGTTGATGGCTTGATGGATGGATTCAGCAACATAGTCCAGGTTACGGCCGTTAATGGCGCTAACGTTTAGACACCCGTTGGGTAACAAGTAGATGTGTTTCCTCTGAATCAGAAACTCCACCTGTTGAGCTAAGAGAGAACATGAAATTCATTACCGGTTTACAGTGTTAAATGTAATATTAGCATTATTTATGGTGAACTGCTAGCTCAAAAATATAAAGAAAGTGGAAATATAATACCCTCATGCATATATTATGTACCACTCACCATTCAGTCCAAAACAGCAATAAAGCCCTCCAGGTTTTGTTATGTGATCCCAATGCCCCGAACCACCCAAAAGCCTCAGTCTCTCACGCAGACGTTCTCGGATTAGCATGCAGCGTTCAGCAATGCCCTTCATACCTTCCTGCCTGAGAAAAACTTCAGATTCAGTCATTTACTGAATAAAAAAAAGAGCAGTTTTTAATTTCAGCAGAATGTTTACATAAAGAATAGAAAGCCTTGGGCATTTGTTCATCTCAAAATCATTACTGCATTTATGCGTGTTCACAAGTTTAATGTTCAGACCGAGATGTTCTGAATTTTAAATGGCAATTTCAGGAGTCAATGATTTCATAATGCTTTTGAACATTTAGCTCAAATGAAATGATTAGGGTCAAGGACAAACTATTCAGGCAGCTATTTTATAAAGAGACTGTGACAATCAGATGTTGTAATACAAAAGTGCCAAGGGCAGACATGCACATACAACTTGTTTAGATACTTAAGCCACACTTAAACTGTATGAATGTCTTTGCGTTATATGGTAAAATGTCAAACCAAATGGCATTATGCAGAGATAATAAATTTTTTTAAGCAAATCATTCCACAAAAAGACATGTATTAAATTATGAAACAATAATTATACTGTTCAAAACTAACAAAAATGTAATGTGATGAACTACCTGATTATAGGATACCTGTGTGAACTGACTTCATTCATCCACTAAAAATCACCTTGAAAGCATAAAAAAAAACATTGCAAAATGTAAGTGTCTTCTGAGAAAAAACTGCATTTGTTTGCACATGCCCCTTGGTTTGATATTTTGTGTGTACTGTAATTCAGTGGCATTCATGCATTTAAAATGTGACTTAAAGGGATAGTTCACCCAAAAATTATCCAGAATAATACGGAAGGCGGTCTGCCGGAAGCTAGATATTTTACTTTATAACGTGTTTAATATGGAGATGTTTCTTACACAAACCCATCGATTTGCTTCAGAAGGCCTTTATTAACCCCCTGGAGCCGTGTTGATTACTTTTATATATGGATGGATGCACTTTTTTGGGCTTCAAATTTTGGGCTGCCATTATAAAGCCTGGAAGAGCCAGGACATTTTTTTATATAACTCAGATTGTATTCGTCTGAAAGAAGAATGTCATATACACCTAGGATGGCTTGGGGGTGAGTAAATCATGGGGTCATTTTCATTTTTGGGTAAACTATCCCTTTGAACATCCACATACTTTGTGAGGACATTAAAACAAAATGCTGTGAAAAAAAATAACATTTACATTCAAGCATTTAGCATATAATTTTATCCTAAGCAACTTACAATAGAGGAACATAAGCAATTCCTCAGAGCCAACAATATTTGGTATTCAAAAATGCCTGGGGCCAGTTGCATAAACTTAGCCACTATGTCAAGATCGTGTCTTAAGAACTAGCAGAAAGACGAGAGGTAATCTTAATTTTCTGAAAAAAGTTAGAACCAGCCACAGGTTTTTTAGAAAGCTAGACTAGGACAAAAGATAGAGCAGAAGTGAAATGCAAAGAATGTATGATCATTAAAGGGGTCATGACACGAGAAATCAAATTTGTCTTGATTTGTCAATGTTCCTAAAATTTAAAATGTCCTCGTCATTATAAACAAAGCATTTATTTAACCAAGCTCCATAAATGGCTTGTTTGGATATTGTGGGATTTGCGAAGTCACAAGGTCAAATACATTTGCATATGGCTGCCTCCAGAGCAAGACATCAAAGAATAGTTACATCATCGCACCATAGGCCCCGTCCACTGGCGTTCAGCCACTTAACGTCTGAAATTTGCCTACACTGGATGTGAGCGTTGCATCGTGTCAAAAGCAAATAGAACCCATTATAATTACTGGGTTGCTTTGGCTTTAAATTATGGTTTCATATGGATAATGTTTTCAAAAAACGTTCTGATGTGCAATAAATGGCGAGCAGGCGTTAATACTGTTTTCTATGCAATGATGTTAACCAATCATTTACTAACACGCCTTAAAGGAGCTGCTCCTTAAAGGGATAGTTCACCCAAAAATGAAAATTCTGTCATCAATTACTCTCCCTCAGGTTGTTCCAAATGTGTATGAATATCCAAAACAAGATATTTTAAAGAATGATTAAACAGTTGATGGGCCCCATTGACTTCCATAGTATTTTTTTACATACTATGGAAGTCAATGGGCTCATCAACTGTTTGGTTACCTATATTCTTCAAAATATATTTTTTTGTGTTCAGCAGAAGAAAAAAATACACATAGGTTTGGAATGGCGTGAGGGTGAATAAATTATGACAGAATTTTTGGTGAACTATCCCTTTAAAACAGATCATTTAAGAAAAACAAAATGAGGGTTGACAATAATAATTTTCTGCATACATATTTTCCCATATTTTTTACATCATACCTCAAGGAACATATTAAAATAATACAAATACATGTCATGACCCTGTTAAATAAACATTTTATTCATTTTAAAATGCATCAATGAATGGAATAAGTCTTACCACTCAACAAAATGGGCAGGATTACTTAATATAGTGGCAACCACCCTGGCCCCTTCCATCGGTGGGCAAGACCAAAGTGTCTGAACGAGTTTCTCAGCTTGAGATTGCACGGCCAGCATGTTCTGCTTTAACACGCAGAGAAGATGCCCCACTCTCTCACCTGTTAATTTAGCCAAAATAATTTTAGTAGCTTAACGTTTAGACATGGTTTTTAGTCATTTAAACTATAGAACAATATCAAATGGTACAGTAAACACACCATAGAGGCCAAAGCTGTGAGAAAAAGATTGAGCGCAGAGCAGTTCAAGTCCCAAAGACACACAATGACGAACAGCCCAGGCGTCTTGCTCAAGAGAACCACTGCACAAGCCTTGGGTAGACATCAAGAAGAATGGAAACAACTGTCGCTTCTAATCAAGAGAAAGAGAAAGAATGGGATTGAAAGACTTACAGATAACAGGTATTTCATTCCAGGAATCCTTTTATATTAAATGCTACTGACCCTCTCTATGGCCATTAGTGATTAACTTGCTTAGTTAGCTTGAACTAGGCCATATATACATACTAATCATGATGAGATCAAAGCAATAGACCACACATGAATGGTCAGTCTAGTATACATCTGATAGCATGTATTAACCAGAACACTAGAAGTGCATAGAGACTAACTTGAATTATGGATCTGAAAACATGAAAGAAAGTGTTAAAAATTCTCTAATTCTCATGGTGAGATGTTTACTGAGGCTGAAGTATATTTCATCTAACTCTGAGGGTCTTACTGGCCTTACACACATGATAATGAACTTTCTAAATTACTGAATTTAAAAAAAAATCAAGGGAAAGATGTCAGTTTTTAAGCTTGATTTCTTTATTAATTCAAAGACCGTACCACCATGACCTCAGCTACACGTTTCCAGTCCTCCTGAGAGAGTTCTGCACCAGTGGGATGGTGGCCTGAAGCAAACAGGACCACCACACACCGTTCCGGAGCGTTCTCCAGGTCATGCACCATGTTTTCCACACACACTTCATTGGATTCTGCATCCCAGTACCGATAATGTTGCACATCCTCAATCCCTGCTGCCTTAAAGATGCCTGTCAGTGAGTCTTCAAGAAGCGACAAAGAAATTACCACATGTGCTACGATTGCATATTCAAATCTCAGATAATTGTAAGGTTAATCTTCAGTTTTTGGTCCAAAATTACTGAACGTTATAATTAAATTTTTACATAAACTAAAAAAATCCTTATTATGGCTAGTGCACATTTTGTACCCACCGTCACAGGGAGAGGAGAGCAAGATGGGTCCACTCCAGGAAGAACTTGAACAGTACCAGGATCTCAGTAACCCAGCACCCAGGCGCACTGCTCCGGTACATCCAACTGTTTGGACGCCAAACACCTACCGCATTTCCAAACACATTTCAGATTGAGCTGTTGATTTGGAAACTAAATCTAATTCACAACATAAGTATTTCCTCTCTTTTTTTGTTTTAGTATGTACCCTCTCAACCCCCTCAATGAGGCTCAAATACCCTTTTGCCAATGATATTATACAAGATTAACATTTATTTGGCAAAAGTGGCCATTATTACTATTAATCCTGATTTACTTTTAAAACAACAACAAAAAAACAGGGATGTCATGCAACACATTTTTGGAGGGGCACCAGTGGAAGTCTTGGGTCTCTTGGTACAAGATACTTCAAGGAACCATTCACACAGAATGTGTTTTTTGCATTTAAAGGCCAATTCACACTGCACAGACAGATGGCAACAGATACTTTTGTCTGTTGGTGTTAATCGTCACTTGTTTTTGCCGATTGAACATCGTCGTGGAATGTCTGAGAAGTAATGTACTGTAATCTGGTGATTGTCCCCATTGGTCGCCGTCTTTTGGTGCGGTGTGAAATTGCCATAAAAATGCAAGACAGTGGAATAAAAATAGGTCTACAGATGTGTTTTTTTTTTAAGTTTATGGGCCAGATCTACTAACAGCTTTCACCAGCGCAAACCCTCTTTTGGCAAAAATATATTGTCAGGATTTACTAAATACACGCAGTGAAAAATTAGCGCTGAAAAGGCGTGGACAGGGTTATTTTTGCGGCTGTGTCTGTGTTCTTTAATTTGCGTGTCGTCAGTAGATCACACGCTGAACTTTCCACTCCCACCACTCCCAATTTTTTTTTTTATTGCGCTCTCACGCTAATTTGCCCTGTTTAGTAAATCTGGCCCTTAATATCTAGTTCCGTCATGAAACTCTAGATGTCACAGGCTGAGAGGTAATTTAAATGCAATCAGCTACCAATCACATAATTTAATACAGTGTTTCTTAACCCTGTTCCAGGAGGCACACCAAAACTACACATATTCAAACTCTTTCTAATCAAACACACCTGATTCAGCTCATCAGCTTATTAGTAGAGGCTTCAAGACCAGGTCAGATAATGCCTGCTGCGATTCCAGCAATCCTAAGATTATTACAAATCATACTGCATGACATGGATCTAATAAATTTGGGTACGACATGCATGTAGACTGTACGATGATGACACAAGATGAATCGCACTTTGGCAATTGTGGTTTTTATGTGCGGTGAAAAAAAGAGGACGCGAAAGAGGAGAAAATGGACATGGTCATGGCGAGGGAAAAGAGGCAATTTTGCAAATGGAGCTTGAGGTAAGTAGTTTTAAATTTTAGCGCCATGTTGCGTTGATCAATACATTACATTTCATGTTGAATTTTTTTGGGCTAGCCAGTAGACGCAGGTTGTAGAAGCAAACACACAGTTAAATGATCATGCTATACTTCTGACACTGTCAGAAAATGATCGCAGGCTATCTTTGGTCGCAAGACCGTGACAACGGCTGTCTTTGAACCTCTCACACTGTACGATGTAGGACCACCGTTTAGGAGCCACGACTACAGAAATCGACACAATTGGTCATCTTTCGTCTGGGACAGTCTGGTTTACTTCATGGCACTGATTGATTGCTTGCACAACATTTAAATAGTCTGATTCAGTGTTTGCTGTAAGCTGGTCCTGCAGCAAGTTCAAGTCTTTTGAAACCCTAAACATACAATTATTATTATTATTATTATTTTTAACCAAGAACAATTGCAATTTGATCGTTTCAGTCACTGATCACCATTTATTTGTATCATATGGAAAGGCACTAGGGGTCGACAGATGCAGGGATGTTGCCAATAATTACAGATCAAGTAGACTGATAACCGATATTTCTGTATAATCTATAATCTTTCTGTCATCATTTACTCTCTCCAGTTTTAAACCCGACTGAGTTTCTTTCTTCTGTTGAACAAGTTATTTTGAAGAATGTGGGTAACCAGACAGTTGCTGGTCCCCAGTGACTTCTATGGTATATATTTTTTTGTCAATGGGGACCAGCAAATGTTTGGTTACCCACATTCTTCAAAATATCATCTTTTGTGTTCAGCACAAGAAAGAAATTAATACAGGTTTGGAGCAACATTAGAGCGAGTAAATAATGACAGAATTAAAATTTTTGGGTGAATTATCCCTTTAAGGACAAGCGGCAGCCTGTTTACTGTCACTTTAAGACCTGCACGCATACAGAGGCACATCCGATTTTTTGCAACTTTAGTGTAGTGATTTATTGCAACTTCAGAAACGTCTGCTGCTGCCTTACATTTGAAAGACAACTCCTTGAGAGGCAGCTCCAGTTAGCAAGTGCTTTCGGTGAGAATGCAAAACTTTCAGTGCCTTCAGCCTTCCGCGTTGATTGGCCGGACTCGTGACTCCCAACAAATCAGATGGGCGGTGGGTGGACATTGGTCTAGGCTACAGAGTGGTGAGTTTTTAGACAGAGGTGGCTACATTAGAGCCAAATAGCACATTTCAAAATTAAATTATTTTATCAGCAAATCGGTTTTAAATGACCAATAAAAATGCTTAAAGGGGGGTTCTAATGCTATTTCATGCATTCTGACTTATTTACACTGTTAAAGAGTTTGATTCTCATGCTAAACATGGCCAACATTTCAAAAAAATTAGTTGGACGTATTTCTGTGCCAAATACCCTCCTCAGGATTCAAACAAGTTTCGTAAAGTTTTTTTTCTGAATATGGCCCTGTATGACGTCCTAGTATGGGCACTTCTCCCGGATGAGCGCGTGCGCACATCACCCAGAGCGAGAGCAAGAGGGCGCCCATCAATGAGCTTTGTTCGTGTTACGGAAGCCGTCGAGAGTGCTGTCATTTTGTTTTTAGACCACAAATTCAACAATGTCACTAAAGAAGTGTGTTTTTGGTTGTGAGGGAAAGATAACCTTGTTCAGCTTCCCAAAGAACCTAGCGTTAAGGAAACGGTGGATGCAGTTTGTTATCCTGGATTAGCAACGGAGTGTTCATGTTCCCGGTCATGAGTCGAAACCGCAGGCGGTGAGTGAAACTGCATCAAATGTTTGTTTTGTTGGCAATTGGAGCGTAAGTGCATATAATGTAAGCAATGAACGAATAGTGAATCGAAAGTTATCCAGGGATAATGCCATGATGTACTGTGTGTGTGTGTGTTTGTGTGTGCTTGCTCCGCCCACTGCACGCCTCTACGAGTTCGGCTGAAAGAACCGGTACAGCGCATCTGTCATTAATATGATAAAACTAAAGACTCTTTGGAGATATGAAGGATGCAATACTACTCTATAGGTACTTAAGATTAACATGAGATTGGCAGAAACCGTGTGTTATGTACCCTTTAATATCGCCGCCGATAATCGGTCTACCCCTAAACAGCTTTGACATTTTAATTTTGAGGGTGATTTTTGTCCATTTTAGACAAACACTAATAATCAGGCGTTTTAATTATCAAAGATACGATTTTTTGGAAGTTGCACTCAAAATCAACACGACTCAAACAACTGAGCTTGTGGGCAAATGTTCCCTCTTTTAAACTCTGGATGACACTCCTGACTGTGTTTGAAAAACAGACTCTCCATCATAAAACCTGAGCTTGTTTGTCTGCCGCAAGTTTTGACAGCTCTGGGGGACAATCATGGAGAAACGTATCTTTTACCCCTGGTAATAACATTATATTCCTCTTTTTAAATCGTGTGGATTTGCTTGTTACATCTGGTTTAAATGCTTAAGGTTGAGAAAAATGTGAAGACTGGGTTTCTGTCAGGCCTTTTGTCTTGAATATGAACACTAAGGTATGACGTTATTCAGTTCAAACACAGTAAAGTGATCAGTGGAGGTTAGTTTCTATTCAGCACCAATATCTCTAACGTCTGACGTGGGTGACTAATCCATGTGCGTCACATCTTTTCTGTAGTTCAATTATAAAAAGCTATATGCAGTTTACAGCTTGTACTGACATTTCACGATAGTGTTGAAGATGACCGGCTTTACACTATCTACAAACAAACTACACATTGGATATGTACAGGTACCAAGCCTCTACAGTGCTATCAGTGTATTCAGCTTGCGAGTTGTTGATCACCACGCGAGATTAACGTGAGCATTCAACAATTGTGGGAATATATTTTAAGGACCATTGGTCTACAATGTGACGTCGGTTACTGAAAATAATTAAAGGACATTACCCTGCTTTCAACAATGGCGGGGCTATCTCTGCCCAATGCAAGTTCAGTTGCCCTCCTGGTGAATTCTGGGATCCCAAGGATAGGCGAGTACTCTGGGGTTAGAGTCGGGTCTGTGGCAATTTGCTGCTTAATTTTTCGTACAAGAGGAAGCCATGCGGTGTGTCCATGCTCTCCAACATACTCTGGTCATTGAGAGAAATGTACATTTAATTATAAACAGGCAGTGTGGTGACGTAAGAAAAATGTAAATGACGTTGTAATTTTTTATTTCATTTAAATAACCTATGAAATAATTTGAGAATGGAATGGTTTTTACAATTAAAAAAATGCTATTGCTCATGAAAAGTAGATGGTATTAAGGTACTAGTGCAAAATGCATTGTCAATATGTTTGACCATTTTCCTGTATGTCTGACATTTTAGGTGTACAATGATCTTAAAGGGATAGTTCACCCAAAAATGGACTCACCCTCAAGTTGTTCTAAACCTGTATGAATTTCTTCCTTGCGTTGAACACAAAAGAAGATATTTTGAAGAATGTGGGTAACCATACAGTCTCTGGTCATAATTGACCATATGCATGGTTACTTCCTGGTTTTCGATAAGCCAGCTTGGGCATTTCCGGTGAACTGTTAGCTGTCATTCTGTACTCGCTGTATACACTGACACAAAACCTGACTTGACTTTTAATGTTGTGTTTATATTTTATTGCATTTATCACACTTACCTAATTTGCCAATAAACCAGTTTTTTTATTGCAATAATGACAAAGCTAATGGGAACATTGAAATAAAAAACACGGTGTCTGTAAATGGACACACAAACGCAACATTTTTCCAGCACTTCAATGCTATTTTATAATTATATTTAAATATTTAAATGTTATTTGTGTCATAAATAGTGTTCAAATATTTAATACTTCAAAGATCAAAGTTAAATCAGTATATTTATTGTAAAAATGTTTCTGTAAGAGCTTTATTTTCAAGAAAAAATATAATGCATAGACACAAGAAATTCACATAAAACATATTTGCAGCTTTTATGGGCTATAAGAAACATATTAGGCACACCAAGCGTGTTCACTTACAATACGCCTTTCGAATCGATATAATCGAGAATAAAAAAATTATATATTATTTACAAGTGAACAGTTTATGAAAGTGCAACTTGAAACATTTTAGCATGTTCATTAGTCTACTTAATTATTTACATGTATTGTTATCTTTGCAGTTGTAGGCTACAATCTTTTTTTCCATGCCACTGAACTGCGCTTGACCAATTTGTTAGGCCTACAAAAAAATACATTCCACAGTTGTCCTGTACTGTCCAACGAATAATTAATCTGGCTCCAGCGATCTTTAGTTACAGAAATGAAACCTAGAAATAGGAAATCAACAATCAACATATTAACAACAGCTTCTATTTTTATTTTTTTAAAATTAAATGCTCGTTTATATATTCGTTTTTACTTACGATTGGATTTAGTTCTTCAGGAAGAATGTGTTTCTTCTTGCAGCTGTATGCTTGATGAATTCATCTGCTATGACATCCAGTTTTTCATTCCATGACATGTTCTTGTGACAGTTTAATAGAGTAATATGATTCAGACTTCCTTGCCCCATTCTGGAACGCAGATATGTCTTTAGACGTCGAAGTCCTGAAAATGATCTCCCTGAAGTGCAAGACGTCACAGGGACTGTCAGTGCCAGTTTCACAGGTTTGCTGGTTCTGGCAAATCCCTCTTGAAAGGTATTTAACTGGACACCCCTTTGTTTTGCTATGTCTATGCACATATCACGATAGAGCCCCAGTCTGCATCCAAATCATCCCCATAGAACTGTGAGATGGTTTTACAGTCTCCCTTCCCTGTCACGAAACCTTCAATATCTTGCATGTGCTTTAATGCAGATTGGCTGAATCTGCAGTCCAGAGATGCTGTTGCAGTCAATAGTTTCATTATATTGCTGTCTGTACATTGCTTCTGGTGACTGAAAGATGTGTGCTGGTGACCCTCCGTTATCCAGTCTGCAAGGGATCTTTCTTAGTCTTGGGATTTCCTCCAGCATCACCTTTGTCACACTCCATTATTGCGCTGTAGTTTGATGCATAGTACTGTAACGAAGCAGCTTTTTTTTTTTTTTTTTCTTTGATTATCATTCGCAGTACATTATGGGCCATCATTTTCAGCATTTCATTGAGAATATCATGAGAAAGCCACTTGCTCTCCTTATGAGCTAACCATGACTTCAGCACTGGGACATCTTAAGCTCGTAACTTTAACAGTTGAATTAAATTAGAATTCTTGTCCGTGTGCCCTCGAATTGCCAATCTCTGGCATGCAAGAAATTGGAGTGATGATAAAACACGCAATAAAGTACTTCTTGCGTCTTTCATCTGCTTTTGTTTGCCTGAATTTAGAGCAGTTGCCACATTAGTACAAGCACTGGCAGCGCTAGCAATACTAATCGTTTTTTTAATCATAAAAATCTGCTGTAAATTATGTAAGTGATGTGCCATGATCTATGATCTGTGTAATTGTCATAAAGTTATGAGCAAAAAACACCATGTGAAATCTACATTTGTTTTCAGTTATAGCATGTGCGCTGATTTTGTTGTAAACTCAATTTGTGCAGACTAATTAGAGGGTGAAAATAACGCAACAGAAGCATGTTGGAGGCATGATCTGAACAAGTAAAGTCTCTGATTTTCTATGCAAAAATAACTATTGTGCTAACTATTTGGTTTCAGTTACTATTGGCTCTTAAAGCGAGACACGTAAACGGGAGTCTTTAGCAACACATTACTTACAAAAATAAATTTTTGATATATTTACAGTAGGAAATTTACCAAATATCTTCATGGAACATGATCTTTACTTAATATCCTAATGATTTTTAGCATAAAAAAGTATATTTTTGACCCATACAATGTATTTTTGGCTATTGCTAAAAATATACCCGTGCGACTTACGACTGTTTTTGTGGTCCAGGGTCACAATTGACCTTAAGATAACGGTTTGATAACTACGCCCACCACCGATTTAAAAAGGCGCTCTAATATAAAGCAGATATTACGACCAGCGAGGTCCACCAATCAGAGAGGTTCCCGAAATTCAATAGATGTTTTGTTTGGTTAACATTAATGGAGAATATCTCATGTTTTTTTTCTGTGGGTGCTCAACCATTTCCGTGGGTGCTTGAGCCCCTGAGCACCCACGGGATCGGCGCCTATGATGTACACCCTTTCATGGAAACGGTATTCCCTGGTGGCGGTGGCCTCTTTCAGCAGGATAATGCACCCTGCCACAAAGCAAAAATGCTTTAGGAAAGGTTTGAGGAGCACAACGAGTTTGAGGTGTTGACTTGGCCTCCAAATTCCCCAGATCTCAATCCAATCGAGCGTCTGTGGGATGTGCTGAACAAAAGTCCGATCCATGGAGGCCCCACCTCACAACTTACAGGACTTAAAGGATCTGCTGCTAGCATCTTGGTGCCAGATACCACAGCACACCTTTAGGGGTCTAGTGTAGTCCATGCCTCGACGGCTCAGGGCTGTTTTGGCAGCAAAAGGGGGACCAACACAATATCATAATGTTATGCCTGATCGGTGTATATGGCGACAGACTGAGCATTTATTGGCTCATAGCCATGTCCTGTAATATTTTTTTACCACGTTTTGCTTTTGAATACATATTAAGTATGTCTGAAAAAAACTTTTCTTGCGAATAAATTACACAGAAAGCTAAATTACAGTGCAAGCTCACTGTTTTTGGACTTTTGAAAACTCCAATTTTATTCAATGAATCTAAAGTGCACAATAAATCTTTAAATTGCAGTGTGTTGACACTTTATTGATGGTCGAATTGAGTTTTGCTGAGGAGGAACACTGAGGGATGCGTCTTTTTTTTATGTTGTCTTACATTTGAATAACTAAATTAATGCCCTGACTATTTAAATGACTTTATTCTGATTATGCCACAGTTACGCGCCTGGCCCGAAGTTAACTTCCGGTCTGTGTTTGTTTATCGGTCTGGCTAGTGGATAGTATGGCGCACTACTTAGTAGAAACACATTTTTGACATACTACTCTCGGATAACATGATATAAATATTAACGAACAAGCAGAGAGCACATCACCAGCGCAAAAACGTGTGATTTACCAAAAAGCCTTGAATGTGTCATAAATATCCAGTCTGACTGCATACGAGAGCAGCGTCTAATGTAATTTACTTGTTATTTATTTTGCTTGTTATCAGAAATAATCTACTCTAGAGGTAACTTCTACAGGTAATTCTGGCTGCGTTTACACTTGGCATTAACATGCGATCACCGTGATCTGATCAAGCAGATCGGCTCATCAGTCAATCAGGACACGACGCGTTTACATTGGTTCACATCAAGTGGTCGCCATCTAGATAACTGATCGGATTTATGTTTCCCGCAAAATAATAATAGGCCTTTATCACCAAGTGTAAAACAACTTTTCGCTTTGTCCTCTATTAATGGCAGTGCCCATAGAGCACTGGATTTTTTGTGATGCATTCATATACAATCAATGTCAAATAGGGTACTTAATTTACAAGTTTAAGTTTCCCAACCTTAAACTTATATTATGAAACAAAGAAACATGTTATTCCGACGTATTGCATGATTGAAAGGCGAGCGCACAAGCATTTATATAGGATACTGTACAGAAAACGGCATTACATGGTCCTTAAAGGGTTAGTTCACCCAAAAATATTAATTCTGTCATTATTACTCACCCTCATGTTGTTCCAAACCCGTAAGACCTTCGTTGATCTTCAGGAACACAAATTAAGATATTTTTCTTCTTCTCTGTGGTCTTGCGGATTGGGATCGACAGGAAGGTAATTAATAACAGGATTTTCAGTTTTGGGTGAACTAACCCTTTCCCCCACTCTATATTGCAGGCAGAAATGGAAGGTTATTTATAATAAACATGCTGAAACAATAAAAACATATAAATTAGGATAACGTTGCACAATTAAAATGAAAGATGATAGCGCATAAGAAAGATAACGCAGCCTCTGTTGTTATTGATTCTTTGCGGACGTCTACCGGAAGTTAAGTTTGGGCCACAAAAGCGCGCATGTGCAGTAACGTTTGTTTATGTTGTTGCCGTTGAAACCGTCTATAAACTAAAGCCGCTTTTCCAACGGTTCCAGTTGTGTTTCCACTTGAGCCTGGTACGGCACGGCATGATTACAAACTGTTCTCGGCCCGGAATTCTCAGCACGGTTGTCTAATGTATGTCATTCCAAAGACAGACATCCCAAGTCTCCCGGAAGTTCCGGGAGTCTCCCGCATATTGATAGCGACTCCCTGATGCCCGCACATTAGTTAAAATCTCCCGGAATCTAGAGTGAGCAAGCAAGAGCGAGCATGCGAGACAGAGACTGTGCTCCAAACCGTGTAGCGCGCACACGGCATAGAGGAAGGGGGAACGAGAGACCTTGCGTGTGTATGCTAGTGTGCCTCATAAAGCGCATGTAAGAAAGAGAGCATCCTGATTGGCCTGTTTCGGTAAGTCAACCGGTAAGTCAGTGTGGACGGGCTTTTATCTCTTCTCCGAATTAACCGAATTAATCAGTTCAGTGTATATAGAAACAGGAGCGCCATGGCAGAGATTTATATTTATGGAATATAAATAAAAGCAGTTTACATAAATAGTATAAGCAGCTTATAAACAGTAAAAGTGATCTACATGACTCCCTGAAATGACTTTTTGCAGGTTGGGATGTCTGCAAAGAGCGGCCGTTATCAGCCCCACAGTGGAAAATGAAACCAGAACTGTACCAGCTGGCCTGGATCGGCACAGAATAGAACGGTTACACAATGAGAAACGTTCGGCCCGATGGTGGAAAAGCGACTTAAGTATTACACTATCGATGCTGTTAAAGGTACCTCAGGACATTGAAGATACCAACTTTTCCCACTTTATATTGTTTTAAGTGACATCTGACTGGCTTATATTATTGCGGAAGTCCTTAAGAACGTTCCGTGCATATGGTCAATTAAATTCCATAGTATTGTTTTTAAATAATATGGAAGTCAATGGGGACCAGCAACTGTTTGGTTACCCATATTCTTCAAAATATCTTCCTTTTATGTTCAACAGAAAAAAGAAATTCATACAGGTTTAGAACAACTTGAGGGTAAGTTAAATGATGATTTTTGGGTGAACTATCCCTTTAAGAGCAAAAGAGCTTAAATTCATTTTGATTTAATAGGGTCTTTAATTTAACCATCATTATAGGTTGTAGTCCGTGTCCAGTTTGAGGCAGAGGTTGTAAAATCACTCACCCCTCCCAGCGAGATTCACTTTATCAGGGTGCGTGTCTCGCTTGAAATCCTCTATAAGATTCATCTCGGATGATATGAAGACTGCACCATCAAACACAGAGCAAGCAGACATCTCGTGCTGGTGCATCACGTTCTTTTCTCTATGTCAATGACAACGTGCAACGGTTTGTTTACAGTCTGTTGCTTAGATGCGTGACTGTTTCCTAGCAACGGTTCATTAACGCTATAAACTCTGCATAGTCATACCCACACTAAGCTAGTTCATCTATTGTGGTCACTGCTTAGTAAACAAAAAATATATATTTTACAATTAACACCATTATGCCAAAAGAGGGATTAATCAGGTCACATAAACTGTTCCCACTGTATATACTTTATTTCTCACTTCAAGTCAATTGTGTCTTTTTTCTTATTTAACATTTTGTTTTATAACATGCATATCTTAGTCTACAGATGAGGAAAAATACATCATATAAAATTGTGGTATTTACACTCATTTTATTATTTTACAAGGCTGTTTTTCATTAGCATTAAAACACTTGAAGTTAATACAGTTTTTCAGCATTGACCATCACTCTGATGCTTTAGAAACAAATATTGACAGGGTGCATATTACTGTCACAACTGTCAAACTAAGCTCTGATTACTGGCATTTAACCATCTTCATCCTCTTCATCCTCCTCTTCTCCTTCAGTCATTTCAATGGGATTCACTGTAAAAAAAAAAAAAAAAAAAAATTATTTAATGGTTGAGCACCATTCAAAAGTGAATAGAATGAATATTTTTTCCATTCATTTATCCCCCATAGGGATTTTAAAGAGAGTTATAAGCCTTGAACCAATCCAATTAACTACAAGGTGAATCAGAACACTACTTTGATTTAGAAGCAAAACATGTTTTGAAAATCAGACAAAAAGACAAGATATTCTTTGATTTGACTTATTGTGATGGATGATTAAAGGGTTAGTCACCCAAATGTGAAGATTCTGTCATTAATTACTCACCCTCATGTCATTCCAAATCCATAAGACCTTTGTTCATCTTCGGAACACAAATTAAGATATTTTTGATGAAATCCGTGAGCTCTCTGACCCCTCCATAGACAGCAATTTAATTACCACTTTCAAGGTCCAGAAAGGTAGTAAAGACATCGTTAAAATAGTCCATGTGACTCCAGTGGTTCAACCTTAATTTTATGAAGCGACAAGAATACTTGGAGCGCAAAAACAAACAAAAATAACGACTTTATTCAACAATTCCGTCTAGTCTGTGTCAGTCCCCTACGCAGATTACATTGTAAATACAGCGCTTTCGAGTTCTACAGCAGCCGATTCAGTTCACGTGAGCACCACAACGCATGCGTGTGAAGATGACGTGGAGCTGCACTGTTTTTACAACATAAACTGTGTAGAAGACTGACACAGACTAGACGAAATTGTTGAATAAAGTTGTTATTTTTGTTTGTTTTTGCAGTCAAAAAGTATTCTTGTCGCTTCATAAAATTAAGGTTGAACCACTGGAGTCACAGGGACTATTTTAATGATGTTTTTACTATCTTTCTGGGCCTTGAAAGTGTTCATTAAATTGCTGTCTATGGAGGGGTCAGAAAGCTCTTGGATTTCATCCAAAATATCTTCATTTGTGTTCTGAAGATGAACGAAGGTCTTACAGGTTTGGAACGAGTTTTTACTTCCGGAACCGACTGTTAAACTCTATTGGTGATGCCTATGAATAATTTAGTGAATTTCAATTGATATAAAGAGCATGCTGAATTGTAACTCAATTTTGAATTTAAGAATTATTATTATTATCTAGAATTTAATTTTTTAAATATTACAGTACCAATAAAGATTCATAAGTGGAGCATTCTGGAAAATTACATTATCATCCATTTCACCAAATTTTAAGGTCAATATTTTATAAACTTTATAAGTTTTATAAAGTAATTTTTTTTGTATTGTTTTAAATTAAAATTAGTTTCATTTTTGTAGTTAAATGTACATAATCAACTTACACTAAAATTATTTCAGTTTTGTGGCAAAAATTGTGTTGGCCAAAGAAACTCCTTGAATTGCAGTTCAGTGTTAATCTTTGTCATTCCAATTCAAAAACATTTTTGCCAGTGAGGAAAACGATGAGTTTTGCCCAACCCTGGAGAACACCGAAAACAATAAGTATTCTAATGCAAACTCTTACATGTGATATGCTGAGCAGAGATGAACACAGGTCCTTTACCAGAGCACAGTTTAAAGGTGACAGGTGGTATGAGC
This sequence comes from Rhinogobio ventralis, assembly GCA_039654625.1. Classification (NCBI taxonomy): domain Eukaryota; kingdom Metazoa; phylum Chordata; class Actinopteri; order Cypriniformes; family Gobionidae; genus Rhinogobio; species Rhinogobio ventralis. Next base: position 11,742,273 of record CM077211.1, read on the forward strand.
TCCAAACCAGGAAAACTGATCTGCAACATATGACAAAAATATTCACTCGTACATTTATGATTAGCAGTTTAAGTCTTTCAATCAGCCACAATAATAAATTCACCATTGGCATACAGTGGCGGAGAGTGGCAATGGGCAATGGTTTGGAAGCTCCGACACCGTCACAGACAGACACAATATGCATCTCATCTCCTGCCTCCTCACTAAGACATATCTGTGAGAACACAGAAATCAGGCCATGTCAGAGTTATAATAAACCTTTGGATTTGTGTGTAGGTTATCAGGCCCACTCATACACTATCGAGGACTTCATTATTTACTCACCCTCATGTAAATAATAGGAAATGTAAATGACCCATACATTTATAATGGAAGTGAATACTGGTACAGTCAAACCACAAAATTACAAAAAGCATCATAAACATTTTATAAACTTCTATAAAGTAGTTCCAGGCCTTAACACATTAGTTTATCATCAATTCGGCAAATTATTTCAAGCTTTCCGCCCACCACCACATACAATACAAATTAAAGAATAAACAAATCATTTATAATTTGTTTTTAATAAATAAATGTCAAACGAACATGGTGCCCTATGCGTTTATGTTCATGATCAATGGAACGATTTGACTGAGAAGAATGATTCAAAAGAATCGGATTTGCTCAATGATTCAGTCACAACGATTAAGAGCTGCAGGGAAAGCTTAATAACATTCGCCACGGAAAAAAATTAAGTCAATACGAGTTTGTAACGACATGAGGGTGAGTAAATGATGGGAGGTTTCATGTTTGGTTAGACTATGAGGCCCAAAACTGGGTTTGTGTTAAATACTGATACCGTTTGTTACCGTTTTGATGAAAAACTGATTCTCCAGAAGATCATTTTCTGCTTGAAAGACAGCGGTGGTCTCAGAGCCACTAAGTACACAACCTTTCAGGGGAGGAAAAAAGCAGGTAAAACACTGTAGGCAATCGAAATGGCTCGTTGCGCATGAGGTAAATTGTCTTACCCCAGTGAACACATGCTCTGTCAGACACAGATGATGAGCTGGATAATTCAGACAGACTAATTGAAGCTACAGAGTCATTTTCGAAAAAGCAGCTTGTCATTTCAGCCAGCACAAACGCTGTTCAGGTCAAATGGCGAGAGAGTCTGTCTGCACCCTTTCTTCGCCTAAACGATTCAGCACGGCCCCAGTCGTAAATGTTTGCTTACACAGAGGCGCTTTAGTGGCCTAAGTTGATTATTTTCCTGAGAAAATAATCAAGACCAATAAATATATCAAGTAGTATCTGGCACAAGGATTGAACAACTATGATGTTTTCAAATGCACAGTGCTATGCACATCAACTCGAGCGAGAAAAGCCCTGCACGCAGATCTCTGATAAATTGGATGTAATAGTGATGACCTTCAGGTGTTTTTGCCTGAGCGTGCGAGACGCTTCATCAGACACCAGAGGGCGCGCGATGCCTTCTTATCAAGTTTGTTGCCTGAGGATGTTATGGGAAGTTTATCCTACAGGAGTTAGTAGTTATTTCTTAAATACAACTTTTTATTAACTTAAAGTTCGCGTAAATAACTGTTTTGTTTTGCAATATGCATTCTTTTTTTTTTTTTAAAGAATTGAGAATTAAGGAAATTAATAGATTAATTAATGGAGTGGCAGTTTATTTGTGTATACTTTTTCTTATTATCTAATTAATTTTATAATTGTATATTATTTTTTAGATTATATTATTTTATTTTATATTATTTTAAAAATGTTTAGCCTTCAGCTTTGAAATTTTGCCTTAAAATTTGTAGTCAAATGTTTTAGTCACATTTGTAGTCACAATCTGTTTCAGTTAAATGTAATCAAGTATAAGCACATGCACATAAAAATGATAAATGGCTGTTTAAAATGTAAAAATGTAAAAAAACCAAATTATGACATTAAAACTGCTAATGAAATTTTTCGTTATAACCCACAGTAATATCTGTCTTCAAAAGCAATATCTTATGATCTGACCGAGCAACAGTTTTTTTTCTTCCACTTAAATATTTTTTTTTTTATTTATGCCTACTTAATAATTGTTTTGTCAGGCAGGAAAATGCTCCTCGCTTTTCCACAGTCACTTACTAGATCTTGACTTTTATAGACTGGCTCACTGTGGCAGTAGATTTTTCTTTAAAATAAAATCCTCATTAATTGGATAAAATAGAAAAAGTAATGTCACTCATGTTATTTTTAATACACATTATTATTAATAATTATTATATTATATTTGGTCCTTGCATTTAATTGGCTTAATGGCCTTCCAAGAGTGCTGATATTTATTAGATGTGTGCTTTTTTTTTAAGTCTGAGAATTAAGGAAATGAATGGATTAATTAATGGAGTGGCAGTTTATTTGTGTATATGCTTTCTTTTTCTTTTTAATTATCTAATTTATAAAAATAAAAAAAATTAGCCTTTAGCTTTGAAATTTTGCCTTGAACAACGTTTGCAGTCACAACCTGTTTCAATTAAATTTAATCAAGTATAAGCACAAGCATATAAAAAGGATAAATGGCTGTTTAAAATGTATGATTTTATTTTTATAAACTAAATTATGACAGTAAAACTGCTAATTACATTTTTGCTTAACCCACAGTAATATCTCTCTTCTTTCTGTATGTAGGTTTTCACTATCTTTATACATTTGGCCACAGGGGAAGATCATAAAAATTTCAGATCACAGTCATACTGTGGAATTTATAAACATGTATAAATCCAGGGGTCAGAGGGTGTGATTCCCGCAGAGAGATTATCCCTCTATGATAATAATCTACATTTCTCTTTGATGATAACTACATTTCTGTTTCACATGGCAATATCTTATGCTCTGACCGAGCAACCATTTTTTTCTTCCACTTTTTAAAATGTTTTATTTAGGCCTATTTATTTATTTTTTAGGTAAATGCTCCTCGATTTTACCAGTCAGTTACTAGATCTTGACTTTTATAGACTGGCTAAATGGCAGCTGATTTTTCTACAATAGATAAAGTAATATATCACTCAAATGTAATTTTTAATACAAATATTATATTATATTATATTATATTTGGTCCTTGCATTTGTTTGGCTTAATGGCCTTCCAAGAGTGCTGATATTTATTACATGTGGAAGTACCCATATTTTTATCTTCTACCTTTCTGTTCCTTTCTGTATAATATAAATAGGCACTTTTCTATATTTTGTTGTTTTACCTGGAAAAGTTACAATATGGGTCATTAAGTTCCTGTGTCATATTCTTGAGTATCAACCTTTTTCCTGAACATGCAAGTTCCCTGTGATTCATACCCTGTTATGATTTTCTGGTCAAAATGTTTTACATTCACTTTGCTTCATCGTGCTTAATTTCTCTGTCTTTTATTTTAAATTCTTATGGCTCGCTGTGTACTTGTTGCTTCTACCTTTTTTTTTTTTTTTTTTTTATCAAATGTATGCAAATCATACATTTTTGATGTGTTTATCCATGTCTTGATGTATGTACTTGATTTTCTTTACCCAATCTAATTTGTTGGGCATTGTTTAACCATAGTCAGATTTACAGTAGTGTTTTGTTTGAAATACGTCTCTTATGCTGCTCACCAAGGCTGCATTTATTTGATCAAAAAACACTAAAACATAATCATTTAAATAAGTTTTCTTTTGTAATATATTTTAAAATGTCATTTATCATTCCTCTAGTCTTCGGTGTCACATGATCCTTCAGAAATCATTCTAATATATATGCATTCTGTGCCCAAGAAACATTTATTAGTATTATTAATGTTGAAAACAACTGTAGTGCCTAAAAGTATTGTGGAAACTGTGATCCATTTTTTCCAGGATTCTTTTATGAATAGAAAGTTCAAAAGAATAGCATTTGTTTGAAATTAAAATCTTTTTTTAACATAAAAAAATGTTTTTACTGTGACTTTTGATCAATTTAGTGCATCCTTGCTGCATACAATTATTAATTTCTTTAAAAAAAAAATGTACTGACCCTAAACGATTGAGCAATAGTTTATCTCTTTGAAATGTGTGGATGGACAGTGCCAGTGCTTTCGTCATCAGGTTTTTACATTAATCTGTGTGAGTACTTGTGTATCATTGAAGAAACCACACTTCTGACCTTTAGTTAACCTCATAGAATTTTCAGTGTTTTATGATTTTCACATATGCCTTACTGATGTTACAGGGTGAAATTCTTGTACACATTGTTTTGGCGGGTGAGTCCGACTGTTGGTGGTGCTGCTTATCAGATGGCTAACCAATCTATCCTGCTCTATGACATTTTTACCTGTTCTTTTCCGAGGAATTCTCCACGTTCTCTTTTTTTAGCAAGCCTCAATAGTGCATACCCACTCACTCCGCACTCCTCTTGCCCATGTTATCTCTGATGTCCCTGTTATCTTGGCATCAGCACCCTGCCCAGACCTGCAGTTTATTTGAGGAACACAGAAACGCATAAACGAGCACAGTATTACTCAGAATTATGTTGCACAGATATACTCTTGTGAAATAGGGTTGTTTGGGTTGATACTATTTTAAGTAATTGAAGTGAAGTATTCAGATATTTTTAAACTTGGTAAAACATTAATAGAAATGATCACATTTACAGTAATCCCCTTTCAACATTTAAAAATGATAATATTTAAACATTTAATAAGCATTTATTGAATTAATAATTGGTCACACTTTAGTTTGGGGAACACCTATTCACTTTTAACTACGAGGATTAAGGGATGTAGAATATGGTCATGCAGAATAAGGCATGGTTATGTGCTTTCTAAGTACTAATAAACAGCCAGTATGCTATACTAATTAAGCAAGTTAATAGTGAGAATTGGTCTCCAAATTAAATTGTCACCTAATAATTCATTTTAATACTACTACAACTACAACTAATGTTTTATTTTTATTGTGACTTTTAAAAACGTAGCTTATTGTGAAGAACCACTCAAATGACCTTTTTGTTTCTTCATACTAGTCATTAAACTAGTAGTCATGAAACTAAAGTTGTTTGGGTTAATACTATTTTAAGTCATTGCAGTGAACTATTCAGATATTTTAAAACTTGGTAGAACATAGAAATGATCACATTTACAGTAATTCCCTTTTTAAGAAAAAATATTATATCTAAAAAAATATAATATTTAATCATTTATTAAATCAATAATTGGACACACTTGAGTTTGGGAAACATATTCACTATATTTATTCACTACATTAAAAGTTAGTAAAGATTGTAGTGGTTAAGCAGGATTAATATAGAATATGGTCATGTAGAATATAGAATAAGGCAATAATAATGCTTTATGTGTACTAATATGTAAGCAATATGAAAGCTAATAAGCGGTTTAAAAAACATCCTGCCCCGACGACCAGTTGCTGCCTCCACCCAGTCGTCGGCCGCAGCACCTCCGCCTGCTTGTCGTCGAGGGTGTCCCCCTGCGTCTGCCTCTGCCCCTGCTAAGCCAAGCAGCAGCCTCCACCCAGGCAGCAGGTGGAGGCGCCCAACCCGTTCAGAGTCCCGCGAAGTCCGCTGGCAAGCGGCCCTGAAACGGGCAGCCCAGTGAAAAGGGGATCTGCTCTCTGGGAGATGGTGTCCGCACCCCTCCCTCCCCCGGAGGAGGACTGGGGGGAGAATATTTTCCGGTTTCGGTCCTGCCACTGGCTCTCCGGAGTCCAGCGGTACCCACATTCTCAGAGCAGTTTCCTCCCTCCCTGGGCCCCGAGAGGGCCAGGTTGGCAGTGCGCGACGCCCCCGGGCCTTGCCGCTCTTTTCCTCCCCTCTCCCCCTCGCCAGGGGGCAGCAGTGTGGGCACCGAGGACGCCCCCGGGCCTTCTCACCCACACTCTGCCCCACCCTGGAGTACTCAGGCAACACTCCGGGCCGCCTCCGGGCCTCCCGAGTCGGGTCTGCGTACTGCACCTCACTGCCCCACCCCGGGTACGTCTATGGTGCCGTTGGTCCCGCTTGTTCGGTCTCTGGGGGCCTGGCTAGGTCTCCACAGACCGTCTCGCTGGCTCATCCGTACCATCAGACTCGGCTACGCGATTCAGTTCGCTCACCGGCCTCCCAAGTACAAGGGCATCCTCTTCACCACCGTGCGGAGCAGCGATGCCCATGTCTTGCGGTCAGAGATTGATGTCCTGCTGGTGAAGGACGCGGTCGAGCCGGTTCCTCCAGCTGATGTGAAGTCGGGGTTCTACAGGCCCTACTTCATTGTACCCAAGCAAGATGGTGGGTTAAGGCCAATCTTGGACCTGCGCATTCTGAATCGGGCCCTGCACAAGCTCCCGTTCAGAATGGTAACGCAGAAACGCATTTTCGAATGCATCCGTCCCCGAGATTGGTTCGCAGCGATCGACCTGAAGCCCTCCAGGCTGTCCCTGTCGCCTCACGGCTTCACGAAAGTCGCAGAGGCAGCCATTGTTCCGCTTAGAGAACGCGGCGTTCGCATCCTCAACTATCTCGACGACTGGCTCATATCGGCTCAGTCCCGGGATCAGTTGTGTGAACACAGGGACATGGTGCTCCGTCACCTCAGCCTGTTGGGCCTTCGGGTCAACTGAGAGAAGAGCAAACTCTGACCCGAACAGAGGATCTCTTATCTCGGTATGCAGCTGGATTCGGTCAACCAGACTACGTGCCTCACAGAGGAGCGAGTCCGGTCAGTGTTGAACTGCTTGAATACGTTCAAAGGCAGGACAGCGGTCCCACTAAAATTTTTTCAGAGGCTCCTGGGGCATATGGCATCTGCAGCCGCAGTAACGGCACTTGGATTGCTTCATATGAGACTGCTCAACGCTGCCTTCACGACCGAGTCCTGAGATGGGCGTGGCAGAGCGGCAAGTACCGGGTCTCAGTTACTCCTTACTGTCGCCAAACCTTCAACCTGTGGGCGGACCCTTCGTTTCTACGGGTGGGAGTGCCCTTAGAACAGGTGTCCAGGCATGCTGTGGTCTTCACGGATGCCTCATCCACGGGCTGGGGGGCCACGTACAACGGGCACGCAGTTTCAGGTCTGTGGACGGGGCCCCAACTGCGTTGGCATATCAGTTGCCTAGAGTTATTGGCAGTACGTCTCGCCCTGGGCCACCTCAAAAAGCCGCTACAGCGCAAGCACGTACAGGTCCGTACGGACAACACTACGCAGTTTCAGGTCTGTGGACGGGGCCCCAACTGCGTTGGCATATCAGTTGCCTAGAGTTATTGGCAGTACGTCTCGCCCTGGGCCACCTCAAAAAGCCGCTACAGCGCAAGCATGTACAGGTCCGTACGGACAACACTACGGCCGTTGCGTACATCAATCGCCAGGGTGGTCTACGCTTCCGTTGCATGCTCCAGCTCACCCGCCATCTCCTCCTGTGGAGTCAGAAGCGTCTGAGGTCGCTTCGGGCCATTCACGTACCCTCGAAGTGTACGTCGCAGCAATAGCGGCGTATCACGATGCAGTCGAAAGTAAGTCCTTAGGGAAGCGAGGAGACTAAATCCCCTCGTTCAACCTCGTTACCCTCTTGGGACTTAGCCCTGGTGCTCAGAGCACTTCAGGGTCCTCCCTTTGAGCCTTTGCAGTCTGTAGAGCTAAACATCCTGTCCATGAAGACAGTGCTCCTGACTGCATTGGCCTCAATCAAGAGGGAAGGGGACCTGCATGCACTTTCGGTCAACGAATCGTGCCTAGAATTCGGGCCGGCCAACTCTCACGTTGTCCTGAGACCCCGGCCTGGATACGTGCCCAAGGTTCCCACCACTCCCTTCCTGGGACCAGGTGGTGAACCTGCAAGCGCTGCCTTCGGAGGAGGCAGACCCAGCCCTAGCTTTGCTCTGTCCCGTCCGCGCTCTCCGCGCCTACGTGGACCGAACTCAAAGCTTTAGAACCTCAGAGCAGCTCTTCGCCTGTTACGGAGGCCAGCAGAAGGGAAAGGCTGTCTCCAAGCAGAGGTTAGCCCACTGGATAGTGGATGCTATCGTCTTGGCTTACCAGTCCCAAGACGTGCCTTGCCCGTTCGGGGTGCAAGCTCAGTCCACTAGGAGTGTAGCCTCCTCCTGGGTGCTGGCTCAAGGCGCCTCGCTGACAGATATATGTAGAGCTGCGGACTGGGCGACACCTAACACGTTCGCTAGATTCTATAGCCTCCGTGTAGAGCCGGTATCTTCCCACATCCTCGCCCCCAGTGGTCAGTAGCGCTAAGTACCCGTTTTAGTGTCGGCTTGCAACGCCACTCCTGCCCCCTGGGCCGGATACGTGCGTCTATTGTCTCCAGTTGTGTTCCCCGGAAACGGCTAACCCTGTCATGCTCCTCCGTCACCCCTTCGGTGTCAGACGTTGCGGCCGTCTGACGCCAGGCCTGCACCCGTATGCTTGTGGAACGTGTGTGTAGGTTGGGGTCCAGCTACCCTACTCGGCTAGCCCCGTGTCTTTCCCTTGACAGAGTCCGCTCTGTCATCTCTGGTGGTGTTCTTTCCCCCCTGGGGATCCACCCCAGAGACAGCCATATGTAGCACTACCCTGATAGGTTTGTCCTGTGTATTTCGCCACCTCTCCTTCCATTGAAGGACGTGGCTCCGCAGCGTACCATCTCCCCGAGATGGGAACGCTTTCCCAGCGTTATCCAATAGTCACGCTGAGTGGGTCTTGCAGGAACAGCAGTGACTGACCTTCCCTGCCGGGAGCCCTGACTCCCACTCCAACATAGGATTGGTCCAACGAGCTCATCCCTGGCGTGTTGGTAGGGATCCCAATTCGTCGGTCAGTTCCGACGTACGTCGAACGTGACCGACTGAAAGGGAACGTCTCGGTTACGTATGTAACCCTCGTTCCCTGAAGGAGGGAACGGAGACGTACGTCCCGTCGCCAGGTGCTGTGCTTCAGCTGAAGGCCCGAGTCACTTGTCTCGGCTCCTCAGTTGAAAAGCAATGATGCGGTATTCCACTTCCGTATTTATACCCGCACAGCGGGGCGGTGCGTGGAATGCGTGAACTGCATGCCAATGTCCAATGGCTCGTTTTTAATCACTCAAAGTAGATTGGTCTCTGAAAACAGATCCGTCGGTCAGTTCCGACTTACTTCTCCGTTCCCTCCTTCAGGGAATGAGGGTTACATATGTAACCGAGACGTTATTCTACTTTGAAATGTGCGTTCTGTGTCGGAAAAATGTCTGTTTTTGTTTTTGTCTGTGCGATACCGCACGTTGCCAGTTTACCCAATAGTATTTCAATACCATGAAATTGTTTAATCAACACGTCATCAATAAACCCGTCTCCGGCGTGATGCCTCCGATCTTTCGAATATTCCGATCTAATATTACTTCTGACCTGTAAGGTTGCCAAAATAATAATCATACACCGTTTGTTAATTGGCCAGAGGAGAACTGGTTTCTCCCAAGGTTTATTTTTCTCCATTATGCCACCTGATGGAGTTTTGGTTCCTTGCCACTGTCGCCTTTGGCTTGGCTTGCTCAGTTGGGGACACTAAATTTTCAACAAAATATCCAAATAAATTTAATTACTAAACTAAATTAACTATATCAACTAAATTACTGATCTACCCATAGTGTCGCTATATGACAATTGAATTGAGCTAGATGACATCACTGTTTTCGGCTGTACAGCCGAATCAAATTCTGTTGCATTATTTTCCTGTTTAACACTGTGATGCTGCTTTGAAACAATCTGCACTGTAAAAAGCGCTATATAAATAAAGTTGACTTGACTTGACCATAGGTTGCCAGTTGGCAGAAAACACAGCGTATTGCTGCCATGGAAGCCAGCAAACAAACTGGGTCAGAGATCGTAGATTCTACCCGACCTAAAAAGCCTCAGCATCCATCCAAAAATCTCTATGAATGAGAGCATATTAAAACCCAGATAAATCAACTCATCAACTTACAATGTGGCTTTCATTGCCAATTGCGCTCGCTCCTGTTGCGTGTCCTCAAGCTGGCAACACGTGTGAGCGTCGAGTCTGAGGAGGAGGGGTGGGACAAACAACGATCTCTGATATTTTGAATTTGGACTGCAGTACCCATTTCAATCCTACCTTTAATAAGGTAGTTTTTGTAGCGTTTAAGTTTAGGTATTGTTTAGGTAAGTTTAAGGGATGTAGAATAAGGTCATGCAGAATAAGGCATTAATATGTACTTTATAAGTACTAATAAACAGCCAATATACTAGTAATATGTAAGCTAATAAGCAACTTAATAGTGAGAATTAGATCCTAAAATATAGTTACCTTTTATTTTTACCTTTTATTTTACTTTTTAAAACTTTGCTTATTGTGAAGAACCACTCAAATTATCGTTTTTCTTCTTCATACTAGTTCATTATAATTCTGATTTAGTTAAAGCACATCTGTAACAGTTTGATTGTGGCCATTGATTCCCTAGTTGAATCTTTAATCCCCTACATTCCAACATTTATTTGTTTTAGAGATTCTGAGCAGCTCAGTTCATCTTCAACCATAATCTGATATACCTCTTTAGGAAAATTCATCCTCCCTCCTGACATGATGCTGTTTATTATGGCTTTGAGCTGCATGGGAGGTTTGGAGATCAGTATCTCCTGAGATGATTTTTTTTATTTTTTCAGTACTTAGGCCGGTCTTGGTGGAGGTCATTGACCGAGAGTAGGTACAGTGGTGACGTTGAAGTATCGTCCTGCCAGTGCCAGTTCTGACGTGTTTCCTAAGGATATTGTTTTGCCTTGCACTGTATCCACATGCTTTTGTTGTCAGCTCATCTTATGCTGTGAATGGAGGTTCTCCTTTAATTGTTTCCATCCAGTTGAGCTAGAGTGATAAGGGTGTTGTTACATCCTGGGTTGTTCCAATGCAGCATTCACCAAATGAACTGGTAAACACGAATACTTATGCATGCACACGCTATATGAGTCTGGTGAGCTGTATAGAACTTTATATATGGTGCAACTCAGTAATTTTTTGTTTGTTTCGCTGAGTCATATGGACTTATACTGACACCTACATTTTACATTTACTCATTTAGTACACACTTTTACACATGATACTAATAAACAGCTAGTATGCTATACTAGTTAAGCAACTAGTTAATAGTGAGAATTGGTCTCCAAATTAAAGTGTTACCTAATAATTAATTTTAATACTACTACAACTACAACTAATGTTTTATTTTTATTGTGACTTTTAAAAACACTCAAATTTATACCTTACAAAATACCTTTTTTGTTTCTTCATACTAGTCGTTAAACTAGTACTAGTCATGAAACTAAAGTTGTTTGGGTTAATACTATAAACACGAGAAATGCTTCAGACATTGTTCAAAATAGTACAAGTTAGAACAGGGATAAAGGAATAAGCATAGAAGATTATTGTGTTTGTTTTTCCAGCAGGGTGCAGTTAAGTGCTCATGGAAGAGATGAGTTTTCAGCTGTTTCTTCAATATTTTTTGGCTGTCCGGATTGGGTTGGGAAAATCATTCCACCAGCAAGCAACAGTGGACCAAAACGTTCTGGAAAGTGATTTTGTGCCTCTCTGTGATGACACGAGGTGCAGCTCACTTACTGACCACAGGCTTCTGGAGGGGAAGTAGACTTGAAACAGTGGCGGTAGGAGGGTGCTGAAGGGTAACTTAAAGCAAGCTGCAAACAATGACCAGTGCAGAGAGATAAACAAAAAGAGGTTTGATTGCATATGTTGGAAGACCAGCCAGAAGAGCATTGCAATAGTCCAGTGGTGTGGATGCATTGCATCATAGTACAAAAGCAAGTGTTTTGAGTTTTGAGTCTGATGCAATTGTAATAAAGCACTATTTGCATTCAGAGGGAATTAACAAAATAAAGTTTTATGCTGGTCATGTGATCTCGGCATGTCGACAGCTTTTACTAGGCTACTGATAACCTTTTTAATAAGGGCTTTAGCATACTTTTAAAAAGAGTACTTATTATGGAATATAATTTAATGTGATGACATTAGGACACTTAACTGCAATTAAATGAAAATGTGGTGTCCATGTTACATGTAGGCTAGTTACTACAGTAATTACTATAAATTGTACATAATTCCATGCAACTAACCCTAAACCATGCCCTAACCCTATAGTAAGTACATGTTGTTAATTATTATTACTCATTGTACATAAAAATATTTTATGTATAAATATAATTCTTTTTATTTTTTTGGATGCGATTAATCACACTTAATCGTGTGACAGCACTAATAATTAAATGTATTAATTACACTGTAACACGTGTATAGTGTAACCGAAAATGTATTATTTTAGTTTAAATATATATTACATGCAACTAATTTTGACCCACTTAAGTAGGACGTAAGTACATCTTTATATATAATTCCATAATTCATTCTATTGTCTTTGAAATATGGTTAAAGTGTACTGACGAATGTACTGATAGACGTTCATGGTAAACTAAAATACACTTTAATGCCATTTCTATTTTAACTTGTCATGTTTTAAAAAATATTTGTAATTACACATTTGTATGGATGAAGCGGCAATTTAGTACATTTAAATATGATAACTTTAAATGTAATAGCAAGTAACACACTACAGTTAAAACTATAATCAAGTACTTTACATGTGCGTGCATGTAGTCAACACATCAAAATAAGTGTACTTCTCTAAAGCATGACAAAAGATTATTAAAACATAATGATTTAAAATGTACTACTTAAAGTAAAACATTTGGCATTATTACAAAGTGCACTTTTTAAAAAAAGTACTGACTGTAAGTGTGTTAAGAAACTTTAAGTATACTAAGTGGCCTTTTATTTCGTTAATATTATATTTTTGTTTTTAAATATAAAAATTTACTAACTTTCTACTAACTATAAGTCACTTTGCAACATGTCAACTAACTCATTAAAATATTAGGAGACTGTTTTTACACTGTTAGGTTAGGGTTAGTAGAATAAGTTGACATGTAGTTGCAAAGTTACTTGTAGTCAGTAGAATATCTGTTGGGGGAGCATCACAGTCAAGTTTTAGCAGATACTAAGCAGACGGTCTACTAATACAGTAAGTACACTACAAATGCACATTCAATACAATTTAGTGCACTTCTTTTTTTTTCACAAGGATTGACTGGAGTCTTCATGTGAGTGTACATTTAAACTGATTTCGAAAGTTTTATTCATTTATTTGAGTAAAAAGGAAAAAGCTACCAAGTACACATTTAGGGCCCTATTTGAACGATCTGAGCGCATGGTCTGAAGCGCATGGCGTAGGTGCACTTAGAGCGTGTCCGAATCCACTTTTGCTAGTTTAACGACGGAAAAGACGGTCGGTGTGGCAGGCGAATGGTCCAAAAGGGTGAACCTAGTCTCTTAATGAGTCATGGGTGTGTTTTGGGCGTAACGTGCAATAAACCAATCAGTGTCTCATCTCCTATTCCCTTTAAAAGCCAGTTGCACTCGCACCATGGTGGATTCGCTATTTACATGGCGGAATTTGCGAGCAGAAAGACTGAATGCTTTTCCAGAGAGGAATCCTTTTACTTTTTTATATTTATAAATGTTTGTTAGCTGCTGCGCATCCCTGTGTGTGTAATAAGCCGTGCGAGTGTACGCACGTTGTGGACCCGCCTACAGGCGCATATTACTAATGCGCCCTTTAAATAAAACAAAAAAATTGTGCGCTCTTGACTTTAGACCAGGTTTCAGTTGATCAATGGTGCAGTTGTTTTCAGTTGCCTCAAAATAGCAACGCGAAATAGCAATACGCTTGAACACACCTCGTTTTCAGACCAGCACGCCCATGGGCGAACAGATGGGCGCGAGTGCATTTGCCATTTAAACAACGTGGCACTGGACGTGAAAATGATAACTGCGTTGAGCTGAAACGAGCAAAAAAACACTTGCGTCGCACCTGGCATCGCATTGCGCCAGGTGTGTGATAGGGCCCATAAATTCTAAACCAGAGATGAACATGTTGACTTGTCATTTTAGATGCAATGGATTTAAACTTAAACCATCATACATGTATTTCTCACACTCATTCTGAGCCCACATAACGAATATAATGTCTTTAAGAGATTTTTTTTTTATTTCATAATTTTGAGCATTTCTGTCAGCTTAAACATTCTTTTGCCCCACATATACAATTGCACAATTTTATATACAGAGTTTAAAAGGTAGACTGATGTGCTTGCTTAAAATGTATTTAATATCAATAAGTATTCATCTGATATTTCATTTTTGGTTTCCCTTTGTCATTTCACTTAAATAACACATTTATCTCTATCACTGTACCTGATCAAAAACCTGAACACAAACAAATGTACCTAAAATCCTGTTCTCAAATTTGTCCTGTTAACATAACATCAAAACCCCATCGTTGGATAGGCTATTATAGTGCTAAAATTGCCACACCTGTCCAATCCTTGCTAGAAACTGTAATTCAAGCTGTTACAGAGGAAATCAGTGAAAGAGGAAGTGGTCTGTTTCTACTTGGAATGAGATGGAATTGTGATCAGTGCAAACAGGAACAATTCAAAAACAAGATTTTTTTGGCAAGCATCACATTAAGTTTAGAAAGTGATATTGTACAACAAATAGGTGACTGTGTTCCCTCTCAGCCCACTATGTCAAAAATACATTCTAGAATATGAGGTTCAGGTGCTTGCTTATGTTTTAGGGAAAAATAATAAAGAAACAAATGTGCGTGGAGTCCAGTATATTGTAATGGTTGGAGGAGTGTAAAGCTTTTTTTTCTCTTTTTCTGAATTTCCAAAATAAACAGAAAAATAGCAGCATTGAACATGAGCCAGTAAAACAGATAAATCTACGGAGCCCCTAAAGGGACATGGTGGTGGAAAAAAAATATGAGATGGGAGAAAAAATAATAAGTCAATGCTTTTGCGTTCTCTCGCAAATGTTTTGTGTTCCCCCGAGACATCTTGAGCTCTTTGCGAGCAAACACAAAGTTTCTCGGGGGAACGCAAAACATTTGCGAGGGAATGCAAAAGCATTGACAAATAATTTTTCCTCCATCTCATATTTTTTTTCCATCTCATATTTATGTCCCTTTTAGGGGCTTCATATAAATCTGATGAGGGTCAAAGTTTTTTTTTGAGCAGGGATGCATGATATATTGATTATCAGATGATACTAGATGTGTGTGTGTGTGTGTGTGTGTGTGTGTGTATATATATATATATAAAATATACATATATACATTTATTGGTATCCCTCAAAATTAGATATATAATTGATTACCTTTGCTGTCATCTAACACTCAATTTTTAGATACAGTAAGAATTTATCAACACAGCACAACACAATCTCAAAATATCGATTTTCATACTGTATATTATAAATTCACAATTGATTTTAGTGTTTATTTATTTATTTAGACAAAATAGTGTAGAATTTTAACATTGGCTATTCATCTGGTTTATCAGTATACACTAGAATTTTAATATCAGTGCATCCCTATTTTTGAGTGAGTGAAGAATTGGCCTTCCTCTACTTTTTACAACAGTTTACACTGTGTTACACAGCAACCATATTTGAACAATCCCATTCAAATTGGTGAAGCTCTCCACATGCTCTCAATGTTCTCGGGAAAGTTCAGGTTTGCTTGCAGTTTTGGAGTGGGAAATCTTGTAGCTTATATTGAGGTTGCTGGACTGGGAAAAATCAGTGGATACTGAACCTGTACAACACAGAAATATTAATGTGGCAGGTATTTTACACATTCACAGCTAAAATGTGGGGATTAAAATAAATAATAATAATTTAGTATAGATATTGTACAAAATCTAAACTTTTTATAAAAAAAAAAAAAAAACACACTGTGCTTGGAAAGTCTATAAGGTCTAGAGTCTTATTTGTGTCCATGTATTTGAAGAAGTCCATACTCAGAACATAGCACTGAAAAACATGTTGGAGGACCTACAGGTCTGATTAGTTTTTTTTGCCGAACAAACTAGATCAAATCCGGGCTGAAATGGATCGCTCCAGTACTCCTCGCCTAATAGAACGTAAGCGGTATCGGATCGCTCCATATTACACTCCTCCATGAGCAGTACCAGTTCAGTCGTTCTCTCCATAGACAGGCTTTTTGTGAGAAAGTTCTCTCAGTGCCCGCCTCTCTATGCTTATATCTTTGCACTCTTCTGTCTTTCATTTTTGCAGCAGGCTCCCCTGATGGCTTCATGGATGTTTTGCTGGGCCCTTGTGGTCTCTGCTGGGGAAGTCCCGCCAACTGTGATGTAAGTCAGTCATTTTCCCTGTTTCTTCCACAGCGTCCTTTCATTTCAGCCATGCTAGAGCCATCCTGCTCCTCTAGGTTACAGCTGGAGGAAATAAATAATAATAAAAAAGATCAGACAGTGTTGAAGCTGAATGTTTTTCAATGCATTTTGTAACTTTTTAAATATTTTGGCTTGGTTTCAGAGACAGGGCTTAGATTAAGCCAGGATTAGGCCTTAGTTTAATTAGGGTGATTAAGTAGCTTTTATAAACGTGCCTTAGAAAAAAAGATTACTGGTGTGCATCTCAAGACAAAACAATGGGCCATATTTTAATGATCTAAGCGCATGGCCTAAAGCGCACGGCGCAGGTGCACTTAGGCCATGTCCGGATCCACTTTTGCTAGTTTAACGATGGGAAAAACAGTCGGCGCGTCAGGCGCATGGTCTAAAAGGGCTGTCCTTATTCTTTTCATGGGCAGTGCTGGGGGGGCGTTACGCATTACAAGTAACTTAAGTTACGTAATCAGATTACTTTAATTTAAAGTTACTAGTTACTTTGTTTTCCCATTTATTGACTGACAGCTAAATGTGAGCATGCATTTACTAATTTCACTTGGACAGTATTCCTCAAAATGAATAAAATCAGTCAAAAAAAACAAGCCCAGCCCAGCCCAGCCCAGGTGAGAAAAAGTAACGCAAAAGTAATGTAACGCATTACTTTTTTCAAAAAGTAACTAAGTACCGCAATTAGTTACTTTTTATGGGAGTAACGCAATATTGTAATGCATTACTTTTCAAAGTAACTTTCCCCAACACTGGTCATGGGTGTGTTTTGGGCGTAATGTGCAATAAACCAATAGCAAATAGCAACGCACCAACAATGCGCCTGAACACACCTCATTTTCAGAGCAGCATTTGCTATTTAAACAACGTGGCGCAGAACGTAAAAATGATAACTGCGTCGGGCTGAAATTAGCAAAAAACACTTGCCTGTATGATAGGGCCCAGTGGCACTGACATTTTAAAATATGTCAGTGCAAGTTACTTTCAGTTAAAACAGCTCAAACATTTATTTTAGTCTGGGACTAGGCTTAATGGGTTTATTTTACTCCAGTTGAATATGTAGAAAGAACCATTTTCAGGTGCTATCAAACATTGTCTGATACAGTAACATTAGATGAACCTTTGAGGCAGTACTATTTGTTTCTTACCAATAACAGACAGGGGAGCATTCTGTTAAATAGTTTTGAATCTTTTTTTTTTTTTTTTTTTTTGTGATACCAAAATTTCAACACAACATGTTTGAAAATTCAGAAGAAGCATATTACATTGATTTAAGTGGTCAAAGCTGTCCACACTGTTAAAGTCAGTAGGAACGGCAGCATTGCCAAAGACACTGGCTGCATGTCTAAATGCAAATTTTATTCTGACAGTCACTGGCTTGTAAAAGGCATTAACTTGTCAAATGCTATTTGGATGGACTAGTACCCCCTTCCCCTGTTGCATGCCAGCTTTCTTAGCTATAAAAAAACTGTTGGATATGGCAGATTTCTTCCACTCAAAACTGAGGGCACAAAGATATTTGCCGTTGATAATAAGTCTAAACGTCTTTGGCACCCTAATGCCTGCTGGTCACTGATTATTAAATTCAGTCCCAAAATGACCATTAAAATGTTTTTTTTTTTTTTTGTGAAAGAAAATACTTTTATACAGCAAGAATGCATTAAAGGGTTAGTTCACCCAAAAATGTAAAGGGTTAGTTCACCCAAAATTGTCTTACGGGTTTGGAACGACATGAGGGTGAGTAGTTTTCATAATTTCATAATTTTCATTTCTGGGTGAACTAACCCTTTTGAGTTGCTTTTGAAAGAATCCTGAAAACAATGTATCATGGTTTCCACAATAATGTTAAGCAGCACAACATTTTTCAACATTGACAATAATAAGAAATGATTCTTGAGCAGCAAATCAGCTTATTAGAATGATTTGTGAAGGATCATGTGACACTGAAGACTGAAGTAATTATACTGAAAATTCAGCTTTGCCATCACAGGAATAAATTGCATTTTAAATAATATAACAAAAATAGAAAACAGTCATTTTAAAGTGTAATAATATTTCACAATATTACTGTTTTTGCTGTATATTTGATCTAATAAATGTAGCCTTGGTGAGCATAAGAGGGTCTGGGGTCATGTCTCATCTTGCCTAGGGCAGCAGATGAGCTAGGACTGCAAACTGGTGCACCTTCATAGAAATATGTGCATGATGCTTAGGTTTGGTGGTTAATCTGTTGCAGATGGTAGACATTCTGCTAATTAGGATTGACTTGACGGTTGAATCTGTGGGTGCATCGGTTATAGTGGATATATCACATGACTTAAACAGGTTTTAGATCAGTCTACGACATGTCCCAGTCCAATTCAATTGTCACTCTCCTCTTCCTTTCTCTAATGAAGACTGGCTGGCTGAGTGATACTTTTGCCAATGATATTCTCAGTTAAGCATCCCTCATCTGATAGCACCCTCTCAATAACCTCGTCACACTGCTGTGAGCCCTACCTCTTCTCTCCTCCACTATTTTCTTTCACTTAAAATGCCTGAGATTCTGATCCTATCTTGGCTACTGTACATGTCTCCACAGGAACACATAAACAATACCGAGCATTTATGTGCTATCTGAGGGAAGAGGAAAAAACAAAATGAGAAATGTTCTGAGAGTGCCCGGCCCACCGCTCGATCCTCAGGGGGGCAGCATGATGGAATATAAGATGACCGGATACATTGTAAAGGTTCTTGGTTTAATGATTAGTCAAAATACAATGGAATAAGACATGTTGGTCCCACTTTATATTAAGTATATATTTATCTACTATGTGCTAACATTTAAATGAATCATTAGACACTTTAATAGCATGCTTTGAAGATTTGACAAAGTGTATGTAAGTTTCATAAAAAAGCAACATTTTTATCAAAAAGCTAAGAAAATCGCATTTTTGTCAAAGACTACATCTAGATCAGATTCAGAACGATGATCAAAACATGGATGGAGTAAATCGAGTCCATCAACACCCCTAATGCTTGCACAGTCCTATAGCTCGCCCTGGGTTGACATTTCATTCAGTAACATTTGGCAGTTTTTTTTAATGCTGTTTGATCATAGCCTGACAAGCCAAACCCAAATCAAGATTTTGGGTCTGGGAACACACCATTGGCAGGGCTCAATCTGAGGGGCGGGATAAACGGTTGTCTTTCAAATTCCCTCTGCACGCAATAGGATAGCGCTACAACCAACCAGAGCAACGAAGAAGGTAAAGCGGAGCTAGTTGATGGATTAAACTTTTGCCGTATCCGGTCGACAAAACTCCGAACACATCTTCCTTTTTTAAGAATGATTTCAGTGCCGTTCTTTGTTTTTTTCTCAAAGAAAAGCTTAACTCCAAGTCTTCCAGAGTCTTCCAAAGCCGATTCGAAAGACCGCTGTTTGCCATCTTCTTTGTTTTCAAGTAGCACGCAGAACCGTCGCAACTCTGCCATCGTTATGGGTGATCAAGCTATTGTTATTTTGTGGAATAATTTACCATTAGCTATTCGAATGGCACCATCTTTCGCCACTTTTATTTATTCTACTTAGCTTTTTAACTATTTTACTATTTACTATTTGCACAAATGGTTGTTTTTTACCCTTGTAAAGCATTTTGGTCAACTTGCGTATTTATATAGTGCTATCTATATAAATAAAACTGACATTGACAAAACTGACATCATTTTGTAAAATGCACTTAGCCACACTCACTCAACAACAGAATATGGTTGTCAGTCCTGTGTTTGAGTCCTTAATATGGTTCGTACACAGTTCAGTTATTTACAGGAGTGACAACCGCATTCTCGGAAAACCTGTTCAACCTGTGTGAACAGAACCAGACTGGAATCTACCGTGTGTTGTGGGTTTACATGTGTGGTTTCGCTAACTTACAGCGACGGAGCTATGAGCTATGTATCATCTGATGGTTTTAGGTCCAGTCACCGCTCTCCACCGGAGCTGCAATTTTGTGTTCTACTTGCGACTCAAATGCTTCAATCTCCACCCAGATATAAAAGCTGCTGTCAGTTAATGAAGATTTGATGGATGAAATCTTGGCTCAATCGGACTCTTGTTGTGTCAAAAGTGATAAGACTTTTCAGTTTTATGGACGTCGGCATCTTTGATATTACTTTGGTCATTGTCGCTATTCAGATTGTATTCGAGACGCTATACTGTAAGTTGCTGTGTAAGTAAATGTGGTTGACAATCCCAAAAACTGACAGTGTGTCCTTATTACAAATGTTACGTGTAGTTACTACAGTAATAATTATAAATTGTGCATAATTACATGCAAATAACACTAAAACCAAACCTAACCCCAACTCTAACCCTATAGTAAGTACATGTAGTTAATTATTGTTACTCAGTGCTTAAATGTATAATTGCACTGTAGGACACCTTAAAATAAAGTGTAACAAAAAAAATGCCTGCAAGTAGTTACAGCTGTAATTGATTTCTGTAATTACATATATAATTACACTGTGGACTCTTCCCTTACCCTTAAACCTAACCATAGCACCCAACCTATCCCCAAAATTACCCGTATCCCACCTCTATAATAGCAAAAGTGTCAGTAACACTTTAGAATACTGTTCCGTCATTAAAGGTAATCTGGGAAATGCTAACTTTAGCCTGCTAGCATTGAAAGCATACAATCCCACCCTTAATGGTTTCCCATTTCCAATATTGGTTTCCACTCAGTTATGCCAGGTTTCATTGAGTGGTTATTGTAGATTACTTTGTGAAGTTGATTGAGTACGCTACTCTCTATGCTTCTACTGTCACATAAACAGATGTATGCATGAGGTGTTATGTTTCCAGATATTATAAAGTGCAACAGCGACTTTTTCTCCATAGTGAACCACACAGATCCAGGACAAACTGCATCTGACTGTTGCACTATTTTTTTCTAACCTCAACATCCACCACATGCTTTGATTGACATCCTAACATGATCCATGATATTGTTGTTTATGTTCATAACACTTTCCATGGACACTCAGCCAAGGCTAATGTTTCACTGCAAATTTAAAAATGGAATTATCTCCATGATGCATTGTCCACACTGCTTTATTAAACAATATATAGCCCCGTCCTTGGCCACCATTAGCCTCATCAGCCGGAAGCCCACTTCACCCGAGGTAAGTGTCAGCGCAACCTCACTTCTGTTTCGAGTTTGGCCAGTGCTTTCAAGTTGGTCTGCGAATGACTGTTAAGTGTGAAACACTGGGATATTTTCCCAGCTTTTCAAAAACTGTGTATTTAGTTTAAAATATCTTTTTCTGAGTAAAGGTAGATGGTTATGTTGGCCATTTCTAGCTCTATATTGGACACCACTTTATTTGGGAAAATGGTCCAGTGAAATGTCAGATGTAAAACATGGTGAACTTCAATGATTGATGACCTGAAAATATTTTAATCACATCTGGCCTTGCTGCCATGCCCAGAAAGGCCACCTGGAACACGTTTTGAATTTTGTGATCTCGCTAACTCAGCTCGAGCCGTTCACTCCTGTCATGCTTCCACTGCTGTTTTTCTTACAAAGCTATTCATTAGAAAAGAGAGGTTTGGGAGTTACCCGACACTGCAGGGGTCAAAGGGATCTGTTATGTTATAATTTCAAATTGGGGGGTGTACTATTCCCAGTGTAATTATTCCAATTAATCATCGAATGCGTGTCATGACATGAAAGCACATTTTTCCATTTCAATATTCATATCCACACTATTATTATATCCTGTTGGCTGTGTCCGCTTATCAGAATAGTTTTATGGTGGCACCCAAATCATTCTTCTCATTCATCTCTCTCACTCTGTCATGGATTCATTTCTGATTACCTCAGTAATCAAAGGACCAAGGGGTATTTTTAACCTTTCGTTTCTGATGCGCTAAGAGAATGTGCAGCATCTGTTTGTCTGCCGCCATCCATGTCCATGTGATGTGACATTGAAAAGAAGACCACAGTGTCTTAGCTGGAGTTTAATTTCCATTGCAGAGCCATCGACTTTATCATCTTCCTGCCAGTTTTCCACTTTTTAAACTGTCCTTTTAAACAGAAATGGTACCAGCTTCCCCTTGTGAAGCAGAAGTGTGCTTAATCTGTACTTAATATTAATTAAAATATCAATATTCATTCAATTAAAGGTGACCTAAGTGTACTTAAAAACATCACACTTCTATGTTTAATAGAACAATCAAGTACACTTTAAAAAGTGCTCTTTATAATAAAATCAAAAGAAATGTTTAACTTTAAAGTTTTAAATGATTATGTTAATCTTTTGTCATGCCTTAAAGAAGTACACTTATTTTGATGTGTTGACTAGCATACAACATCACATGTACTTGAATACAATTTTAACTGTGTAATTTTAAAGGGATAGTTCACCCAAAAATGGTTATTCACCCTTATGTTGTTCCAAACTTTTCTGAGTTTCTTTCTTCTGTTGAAAACAAAAGAAGATATTTTAAAGAATGATGGTAACCAGATAGTTGACGGTAGCCATTGACTTCCATAGTATTTTTTTTGTTTCCTACTATGGAAGTCAATGGCTACCATCAACTGTCCAACATTGACAACCGTCAACTGACTAACATTCTTCAAAATATCTTTTTAGTTCAACAGAAGAAAGACGAAAAAAGAAAGGGGTCATGAATTGAGAAATCAACTTTTCCTTGAGCTTTTGATATATAAATGGTCATGGTAATATGAGAATATCCTGTAAGTTTCAGAGCTAAAAACTTCCTTGTTAGTCAAAGAAAAGCTTTTATTGACAGCTGGCTCAGCAAACGATCAATCTGAGAATTTGCTTGCTTGTGGCGTCAGAGAGCAGTGAAACGCTGCCTCAACCGAAGAAGAACGCCTAATTCTGTAGCCCTGCGGTTGAACTTTTTTTAATGAAGATCCAGCTCACGTGGTTAAGACATTGAGCTTTTGTTCGCTTCATTTCACCGCGGATTCGTTTGTAAACAGACTGGATTTGCAGACAGAATGAGATTAAAAACGATGCTGTGCCTTCTATATGGGATCCGACAGGAATGGTGCAACACACTTATGTGAGTAAAATTTTTATTTTTTATATGTGACAGCATTGCATTGTTACCGAATGTTTGATATCTACTGATTATGTGTATGTCTAACTAAACATAACTTACCACACTGTCATAGGCTGGACTATCCTTTGTATTTGAGGTGTTGTTGGTTCATTATGCTGTGATTCGTGATCAGACTCGGAACATGTATGGGCCAGGGCTCGCAAAGCCCGACGTCCCAGGACTAATGTGTTTTTCAGTCGGGCTACCAAAATGTATCACCTGCCTCCCCGACAAGCTATCTTAAATAGTGAAATAAAATTCCTTTCTTGATGTGCGTTGTTCACTCTCTTATCTGAAGGAAAAATACAATCACAGAACTTTTGAACATGCTGATTTGTCTGCAGTGAAGTTGCACATACTTGGCTTGTGTGTGCATGTGTGTGTCAGTGATGCACGGTTGCGGTTTTATCCACCAATCGGGCAGGCCAAGTAATAAAAAATAACATTACTATTCCATTTAATTGCGGGTGGGGTTAGGGTTAGGTAGGGTTAGTCTGATGAGAGAGAAATCATTGTGTTTGTTTGATAAAGACATTTTGCGAGCCCTATTGACGAATCATTTTGGTGGCCGTTTTCCACGTTTTCAAAACAATTCCCCATGTGTACTGACGGGGGAGCCGAAGCTCATTATAATATGCAAAACTGTTATCCAATCATAGAAGTGGGCGTTTACTTCCAAGTCTTCAATGCAGCACGCCCAGAAAAACCGAGTTAGGCTCAAAACCAGGGTAGAAAATAACCTATTACTTATTCATTTTAATGTTTCTGAATGTAAAAACCACACAAACTTCATAAGTTGACCTCAGAAAACAGTATAAAAAAAAGAAAAAGCCAGTTCATGACCCATTTAAGCAATCTATTGTATAACTGTCAACTGTGGTTATATTTTCCAAACTGCATGTCCTATGTAAAGTTGTGGGGTTGTTGTTGTTAGTTCATAATACTTAATGCATTAACTAATGTCAATTAATTGAACCGTACTGTCAAGTCACTCATATAGCATCTCAACGTAGAATTTTATGGCACAATTTGAAATCTAGAAAAACCAACTCAACACTCTTCTTGTCCTTCCACATATGCACACAGTTTGTAATTGTTATGTTTAAATATGAACTACAGCATGGTAACGTACATCATAATGTTTTCGCTGTTATGTTCATACTAAAAATGAAAACATACTAAAAAAAGCCACTCTGACCACACCTATAAAAACAATAGTTTATAAAGCATAACACAGTCATATATGCGCTCTCATATCTTACTCCCCATTGAGTTTCACCTTGATTTACTGGCCATAGTGTTTCCATTTTGGATAAATCGCAGTCATTTATTTAGCACAGTATCTGTCACACACAGTGCTTGAGGGAAAATGAGGTCGCCATTGTAATAAAATGTAGACCAGGAGTGGAAAGCATGATTTATATCAGGCTAAATAGAAAGGTTTAGCTTGTACTGTGTGTGGAATATCAGTATCCTGTTTAGCTTTAGCCCATTTATCAAATCCGACTTTGGATGTCTAGAGGGCCTTTCATGTACAGTACATGGAATTCTTCTCATAGTTGCTACATACAAGTGCAAGAAACAACAACCTCCATTTATATATTTTTCACCCTTAGGTTTCTCATGAGAAAAACGCCTATGTTTGCTGACAAGCATTGACGAGTGACATTGTCCAGTATCGGAGGAAAAGGCTTTCTACAAATATCAAGGAAGTGTGTGTTACACTGGGAACTAAGTCTTGACAGGTCCGGGTGCCACTTTTGTTGAGCATTCCATCCAGATACGGCCTTCTTCAAAAAAAACCCTACATGATACAATCTCAGCTTGTTGGCCCTAGTTCAGCCCAATCATCTCTTCCATAAGCTGAGTTCATGGCAATCCAATTCTCGTTTGTTTGCTTTTTGTCACAGACCCATCCATCTCCTTTGTCAAGAAAATTTGGTGTCATTAAATGTGTACATAAATGTTTGTGCAGTCATTTTGAGTAATAAGATGTTGTATTCAGATTATGTGCTTCCATGGATGTAGCGTTGTCTCATCATTCAGCAAAATGGAGCTCTTCCAAGGCTGATTTCATGCTCCAATACCAGCTGTACCAAACAGTTACATGACCAAAAAGTCCTGTAAATCCAACAGCATCATAATGTGCCTGTTGTCCATCTAATTTACACAGTTTAATCGTAAATGAGCTGTTAAGCCTTGAGGTTAGAGTTCAAAACGCTGATATAATTTCAGCCACTTAGTCAAACCGCAGTATTGGCATGGTTGAGGAGCTGACCTCACAATCGACAAATGTTCTCACAAGTTTTATTTGCTTTTATAGTTTGAGCCAGATTTACTAACAGCTTGCGCCAGCGCAAACCCTCTTTTGACGTTAAAAAACTCAGGATTTACTAAAGACAAATTTAGCGCTGAAAAGGTGTGAAAAGGGTTATTTTTGTATATTACCTTATTGCATATGCATTTGTAGGAGTTTCCCTTTTAGGTGCAAACTTCATGCGAGGAGAGTATTTAAATGAATCGCACAAGGTGATTTACTAAGGTTTGCATTCGTCAATTTACTGGTGTTTGCGCCATTATTTACCGCCCAAAAAAAGCAGGTCTGCTCTTGGTAGATTGCGTTGGTCACTATGGAAATGATCCGGCTGCGTCTGTGTTCTTTAATTTGCGTGTCGTCAGTAGATCATGCGCTGAACTTTCCACTCCCATCGTCGCTTTTTTGGAATAGCGTTCTCACGTTAATTTGCCCTGTTTAGTAAATCTGGCCCTTAATCTATTAAAGGCCTCTAAAAGAATGGCTTGAACAAATGCTAGATAGTTTGTTCCTAAGAGGCGTATGATAGCTGGAAGCAAATATTTTTAAGAATTATATTTGTACATATTTGATCATTAAGACTGTCAGAGTTCACATAAAAACATCTGTTTTAATTTACTGCCTTCATGCCGATCCAAATCTGTATGACTTTCATTGTACTGTGGATCACAAAAGAAGATATTTTGGAAGAAGATTTTGAAAGATATGCTCATGTGATGTAGTGTTGTTTTGAACCCTTTGAAAGTCATTGCATGAACCAAAACCACTGAAATATTTCCCCAAAAAAGAGAAAGTCATATAGGTTTGGAACAAGGGTAAGGAAATGATAACATAATTTACATTTTGGGGTGAACTATCCGTTTAAGTTTGTTCTGAACAAATATTTCTAAAAGAAGTTCTTGGTAATCCTAGTCTATGCCTGTCAAATGTTATTTAATATTTTGGTAGAGCTGACACAAAGCTGTTTCAACATCGGTAGCTGAATGACAAAAGTTTGAACAAATATTTCCACTGGACCCATCTGCCAATCCAGTTTCTATGGTAATAATTACTCCATTTTTACTACATCATAGCATAGCAGGACCACAGATCTGCCCTTTGACCTCCAGTGCTTATCCTACAGAGGCGTTCTGCATTTTTTTTTCACCCAAGTTTCTTTTTCTGAACCGAATGAGTCTTAACTGATTTGATATTATACCTCTGAGACATTCATCAAAGACAAAACTTTAAAAACAGACTGAAAGCCTCACAGAGCAGAACATCGAAGTTCGCACCTGCTGATTTTCAGCTTTGCAAGGTACAAACACAAAAACAACATTGCTGGTACATGTTTCGATTAGTGTGCGATTGGCATTGCATGGCAAATGAGTCGTCAATGTTTGCTCTAAATCATACCATGGGGCAGTGTTTACATTTTTTTTTTTTTTTTTTTTTTTTCTGTTATGAACCCTCCGACCACATCAATAAGGCTCAACCCCATGGTACGATTTTAGAGTGAACATCGAGCGCTCAGTCATTCGCCATGCAACATTGATCGCACACTCTTCAAACATGTACCAACAAGGTTGTTTTGTGTACTTTGTGCAATCAATGTTGCATGGCGAATGACCGAGTGCTCGATGTTCACTCTAAAATCGTACCATGGGGCAGTGTTTACCAACTTTTTTTTGTCTTATGAACCCTCCTGCCACATTAGTAAGGCTTAAATATGAGTTTTTAAGCTAATCACATTTACTATTGTTTGATTTTCAAAAGCTACGCCCAATATTAGCCATCTAACGTATAAGCCACCAGTAATACAGACATTTGGCGATCTCCAGCAATAAAATCTAGGTCAGTGTGAACGAGGCTTCGGTGTGAATGTCATCACTTCATAAACGGGCTTTAATCCGCACAGCTGCTGGCCACTGACTCAAAAATCACACTGTATCATAACCGTAATAAAATGTGCCAAAGCGGTCTGTGAGACAGGAGCAGCTGCTCCTCTCTACTTTTGATGTGAAAATTTGACTCTTGCATCTTATTGAAATTTTGGAAATGCAGAGATATTGACTTTATTACGCAGCTGTTTTGGCAGAATGAGAGAGATGAGCACAGCTTAGAAAGGAACAGAAAGATCATCTGTAGCCGGCTATGCAAATCATGTCACCAAAGATTGAATTAAGATCTGAGCCAATGACAGCTTAAACAAATTTTGGTGAGTTTATTTGCAATCCCACAGGAGATTAAGTATCGCTCTCATGCACAGTATCTCTATGCTTTAGATTCTAAACAAGAATCACCAGAAAATGTGACCCAAACCAATAGATATACATATTATTTCTTCTTTTCTGCATCTTTTTATAGTAAAAATTTCTAAACATCCCTTAAATAGCATACGTAAATTTGTTTTCATCCAGGAAAATTGTACAAGATTCTGTAAAACAAGTTGTTTTACAGAGAATTTATTTTGAATTAGTGATGGAAGGATCGATCGTGAAGCATCAATACTTTTAATATTGATGCTGTAACTCTTAAAAATATTGATGCTAAGTGTTTAAAGATTTTTATTAGTTATTGGTCACTAAAATTAATCATATGTTTTTAAGTAAATGGGTTACATAATGGGTGTGTGTGACGTCTGTAGATGTAGCCTGTTATTATTATTATGATTATTATTATTATTAGTAGTAGTAGTAGTAGTAGTTGTAGTATAGTAGTATTAAAAGGTTACAAAACATGGTCAGTGTCCAGTATTGTACTATTGTACTTATTGTATTGTAATAACCAATAATCACCTTAATTTCCATTATATAGATGCTTTGGTGGCAAACTGGACAATATTGACTTTGATGGTATTTTGTATTGGGTTAAAAACCATCTGAAAAGTTGGGTTGAGAAGTCTGAAAATTCTTTGGATTCTCAAGTAAATATTTTAGTTTAAATTATGTTTAGATTTTTATTCTAGAAAACAAGACAAAGAGACGTATAAAGAGTGCAGATAACAGTTAAGGTATTGAGGTAATAAAAGTAAAGCAGTAATAAATTACCCATAATTGTCTGTACAGTATCACCTCCCTGGCAACAGACATATACATCTAATTGTTTAATCCAGCCTTGCAGTGCAGTGTGTAGTATTTATGAGGATCTATTGACAGAAATGCAATATGCATAACTGTTTTCAGTGATGTATAAAGACCATACATAATGAACCGTATGTTTTTATTACCTTAGAATGAGCCATTTCTATCTACACACACCGCGGGTCCCCTTACAGTGAAGTCACCATTTTGCGCCATCATGTTTCTACAGTAGCCCTAAACGGACAAACTGCTCTACAGAGCACTAGTCACTCTCTGCTGTCTCAAGACGACGACATCTTTGTCCTGTGTCAGCCACCGTAGCTTCTCTATGTGCTTCGGCAAGGGAGGGGTGAGTGTTGGGCGGTTGCAATTCACAACCTCACCACCGCTAAAATTTACACACTGCACCTTTAAAGGGGTCATGAATTGAGAAATCAACTTTCCCTTGCGCTTTTATATTAACATGACCTTTTATATATCAAGAGTATCCTGCATGTTTCAGAGGTGAAAACTTCCTTGTTAGTCAAAGAAAAGCTTTTATTGACAGCCGGCTCTGCAAACGATCAATCTGTGAATGTGCGTCCCTGTGACGTCAGAGTGCAGTGATATTGTGTTTGTTTAATAAAGACATTTTGCGAGCCCTGTGGGCGAATCATTCCAGTTGCCGTTTCTCCACATTGGAAGTTTTCAAAACAATTCCTCACGTGTAATGACTGGGGAGCTGAAGCTCATTATAATATGCAAAACTGTTATCCAATCATAGCAGTGGGCGTTTACTTCCAAGTCTTCAATGCGGCACGCCCATAAAAACCGAGCGTTTCAAGAGCTAGGCTCAAAACCAGACTTGAAAATGGCCTATTACTTATTCATTATGATGTTTTTGAATGTAAAAACCACGCAAACGTCATAAGTTGACCTCAGATAACAGAAAAAAGAAAGTCAGTTTATGACCCCTTTAAGGCTTCTGTCTTGAAATGTATTAAGTGAAGCCAGCAGGTAGATCAGAAGGTTTTGTAATAAAAGTCGGGTTTAGTTAATGTGACAGCTTCCTTTACATCTCTTTTTCTTTTACTCCTTTTTTCCAAGCTGTTTTGCAATGGCCAACAATTAGTGAGGTGCCTGTAATAATACAAAGTGGCCTTGTCTACATCTGCTCACCAACATATTGAGGACATTTTGAAAAATTGGTGGAATTTCCTTTTTAGCTGTCAAAAGTCCTTTTGAGGCTAGAAAAA
The DNA here is from genome assembly GCA_039654625.1 of Rhinogobio ventralis. Lineage (NCBI taxonomy): Eukaryota > Metazoa > Chordata > Actinopteri > Cypriniformes > Gobionidae > Rhinogobio > Rhinogobio ventralis. Next base: position 11,772,267 of record CM077211.1, read on the forward strand.
GAGCTCTATTTGTTGCAACTGAACCATAAGAAACATTTACTCCACTGCCCCCACACCCATCGCCTGCTGTATACGTGACAGCCTCGCAAAGCATCTTAAGGTGTTGATATGGGGTTGATATGGGGTCATACCTAGATCCTAGATCTCTTTTTTGGAAAGCAAAACCTCTCCAGGTAGACTATTATACTTTCAGACACTGCTTTTATGCTCTTTTATTCCTGAGGGTTTGACTGTTGCGGCTGCATGAGTTATTATTCTCCTGCTGTTTGAAAGCCGTCTCCATTTTTCCTGCATGAGGAGAACTCTGATCTCAGCACGACATCCAAAACAAGCGAAACCACATCTTTCTGACACTCAGCAAATCCTTTTTCAACAACCTGAACCATTATCCTTTTAACCCCATGACATCCCTCGTTTTTCATTCTCTAGCTGTTCGCTTGAATATCACAATTTTCATCCTCCAATTTCAACAAATGATTGTTCACCAAGGCAGTGTGCAAAGTTTCCGATAACTTTTCGCTACGAGCTCCTGTGATATTTTGCATGTAATCTAATGTGATCTCCAATTCAGTTGTCTGCTACTAGTAGGGTTCATCGAGTTCAGTGTATAGATGGCAAAAAAATATTTTGACTTGATAATTATATATCAGTACTGTGATGGGGACATTACCGTAAAAAACACCATCCTTCGGATAAGACGTTAAGATGAGATCCTGATGATCTCGTATATCAGTACAGTCACATTGCTGTATTTATTGGTATTAATTCATATATATATACATACAGTATATATCTTATATTTTATACTTATAGCGTGTAATTTTAAATCTCGACTTCACTGTGCAGCATAGGGCATGGTTAAGATTTAAGTTACTCCTGAGTTAAATTACTCCTGATTTAAGTAGCATACAGAAATGTTGTATGCAAATATGGAATTATTATTATTAAAGTGCTCTGTCAATATAATGCTCCCATAATCTGTTGGGGAAAGGGCACCAAGGCCATTTTAAGTTTAATAACTATACTGATATACTGTAAAATAAATATGAATCTCTCTTACTGGTGTACACTGTTGATATTGACTCTATTGCTTTAGTTTGATTTGTTTTATTATATTTTTCTACAAATGTGTTTTTGCTGGAGCCAAGGTGACCACACACTTTTAAAAATAAAGTGTTCTTAAAGTATTCTTAGCGATGCCATAGAACCACCATGTTGGGTTCCTCAAAGAACCTTTCAGTGAAAAGTTCTTAAAAGAGGAATTTTAATAATCTGAAGAAACTTTTTCAACTATAAAGGACCGTTTGTGCATTAGAAAGGTTCTTAATGAAACCATTGATGTCAATAAAGAACCTAAAGAGTGCAAGCAGGAGTAATCTTACTACAATGATACCAGTCACATTTCTGAAAATGCATGTCTAATTTGTGTTAAAACCGAGAATATATATATTTTTAAATATATTATTTATTTATTATTGTTTTAATTTACCTTTAAATTACTCGATTATATCAATAAATAATATAATTTAAGCATATTCTTCACATTCTTTCAACTTAAATTCAAAATAACAACATTTCATGCATAACCCCGTTAAAGGATTCTCATCCAAGATGTTCGTGTCTTTCTTTCTTCAGTCGAAAATAAGTTTTTTGAGGAAAACATTCCAGGATTTTTCTCCACATAATGGACTTTGATGGCAACCAACGGTTAACGGTCCAAATCAATGCCGTTTCAAAGGGCTTCAGAGGCTCTGCACGATCCCATCTAAAGAATAGGGTCTTATCTAGCAAAACCATTGGTCATTTTCAAGAAAAAATAAACATTTATATACCTTTTTAACCTAAATTGCTTATCTTGCGCTGCTCTGTGACGTGCAACGGATTGCGTAATCATGTCGGAAAGGTCACGCTAGACGTAGGCGGAAGTACCGCCTAAAGCGAACGTGCGAAGACTAATACACTAACTTCAAAATCGTCCGACATCATTGTTTTATCTTTTTTTTTTGCTAAAGGATGTTTGTATTAGTCTTCGCACGTGCGCTTTGTAAACACGGGGGTGGTCCTTCTGCCTACATCTAGCGTGACCTTTCCGACGTGATTACGTAATCCGTGGCGCGTCGCAGAGCAGAGCAAGATGAGCAATTTAGGTTAAAAAGTATATATGTAAAAAAAAAAATTATATGGCCGATGGTTTTGCTAGATAAGACCCTATTCCTCGTCTGGGATCGTGCAGAGCCATTTGGAGCCATTTGAAGCCCTTTGAAACATTGCATTGATTTGGACCTTCAACCTGTTGGTTGCCATAGAAGTGCATTATGTGGAGAAAAATCCTGGATTGTTTTCCTCAAAAATTTCTTTTCGACTGAAGAAAGAAAGACATGAACATCTTGGATGAGATGGGGGTGAGTAAATGATCTAATCCTAAAATGAACTAATCCTTTAATTCAGCTCAGAATATCTCACATTGGGTGTCTCTGCTGACCTCTTGTGGAAAAAAAAAATTATATAACATGATATTTCATGACTCTTGCCACTAGATGGCCTTATAGCTCTATATGGAACAAATGAGCTGTTCCGCTGAGTCTAGTCTCAGCCTCAGGCGTCACGCCCAAGGACCATTGGCTGAGCGTCTGATGCACAGTTTCGAAGTCGTCATCTGATTGGTTTAATTCTACAGGATGTCCGCGAGATGGAAACAAATGCCGTGACGCCATACTCCCTCGTGGAAGAAGAGCGCCATCGTGTTTACAACTGTGACAATGAGATCTTGCCATGTTCGACTAAACGCTGGATTTTCAAACGTATGTGAAGTTTGTGGCTCCATTGTTGCAGTAAACTTGCACAACATTCTTGAATGAATCATTTAGACGCATGCCGGTCTGTTATTGCAGGGACATCGACTTTACATTTTCACGCCCCTAAACATGACGCGGAACAAAACAAACTGTGATTGGTTGCATTACAGGTCAGTCAAGCGTCCTCTTGGGCGGTCCTTGACCAATGAAAGCTGCATATATAGAGTCCAGACCTTCTGCCATCAGTCTGAATGTCTGGCTGTGCGAGACTATGCTGGGTCCTAAAGTTAGTTCTTGAGTTTCTATCTTCAGATTGCAAAAAAATATATTTTTTTTTGGTAAAGCTTAGATTTAATTTTGAGCTGTGGTGGACTGATTTGTTTTTAATTTCAACCACAAACTCCACGGATCCAGTCAATTTTTTGTGTGTGTGTGTGTGTGTGTGTGTGTATTCATGGATCAAGTGTGACAAAAGTCCTAAGGTTTTGGACCACTCTGATGAACACTAACACTAGGTTAATTTCAAAAATTCATTTTGGGTCAAAATGACAAGAGGATCGGATGAGGGTAAACCATATAAACTGAACGGATGCCACAGCCTCTGCTGATAAAGAGTTATAAGCTTAGACTCAGGTGTCATCAGAAAGGGATCATCTCCTGAAATGAGAATAACAGTGAGGTCGTCTCATAGTAGGCAGATAGGGATTGCTAGATCTTGCTGATTTGCTATATATTTGTGGCTAAAAGAGCTCTTTTCCATATTGAGTTCATATCCTGTTGCAGAGAATTACCTCATTGCTTATTCTGTCTGCACTTTTTTCTGCCATTCTTTCTTTTGCTCCAGCTCTTTTTTTTCACAGAGAATGATAGAGCATTAATTTGAAGGCATGCGCTGATGTACAACATATGACTCAATGCACATGCACAGAGGGCGTTATTCGGAAACTAAAGGACATCTGGGCATATTGATTGTTCAAATATTAATGGTCATTTCACTTTTGTTATATGTGATTGCATACACCTCAAATAAATAGTTCATTCAAAAAATAAAAGTCATATAATGGTAATTCAATATAATATTCATTACTCACACTCGTATATGTTTATGGATGCAAAAGCACCATATAGGTATAATATATAAAATGTTGCACTACTATGAGCTGAACCTGAGAATCAAATCAGTCTGATTTGTAAACGAATCATTTAAAGTTCTGTGAAATGGATCAGCCCTTTAATGAAAAGATTCAACTTTTGTTCACAAATTATTCATGGCTTTATAGTTCTTCAGAAAACGTTGAATATAATTGTATATGAACTACTTTTATTATGATGCATTTAAGTTGTTTTTTGGATCCTGTTTGGTCTTCATTCATTGGCCATGTTTACATGCGCTCCAATAATGTGATTATTATGGACTTAATCAGTAAGATATTTTCATGACAAGGGCAAACCTTTTCACTCCCGTTTACAGGCAATTTTCATTCTGATCATTTGCAAAGAATGGTGGTTATTTTTACAGGCACAGCACAAATGATGAACTCATATGGTAGATGTCTTACTGGCCACTGTTTTAATCTACAACAATCTGCAAAACACATTTCTATAGAACTTATTTTCAGTGATGTGCCTGTTTTATTGCAATATTTTCGCCCATCAGTAGGCTATACTGCAATATATTCATGCCGTGCAACATTTTCAACATGAACTACCTTTTTTCAGTACTCCAAAAATGTGATGTCTATTTTGGGGAGTTAATAAAGGCCTTCTGAAGCGAATGGATGGGTTTTTGTAAGAAAAATATCCATATTTAACACATTATAAAGTAAAATGTCTAGCTTCCGCCAGACCGCCTTCCGTATTGAACTTAGGGAAAAAGCGCTACTGGCACGACGATGACATCGGACATAGCGTAAGCATTTTGAACTGCGAGAGGCGCTACACTTTCTTCGTAAGTTGAATACAGAAGGCCTTTATTAACCCCCCGGAAGGCGTATGGATTACTTTTATAATGGATGGATGCACTTTTTTGGTCTTCAAATTTTGTGCTGCCATTCACTGCCATTATAATGCTTGGGAGAGCCAGGACATTTTTTAATATAACTCCGATTGTATTCGCCTGAAAGAAAAATATCATGGCATGATGGGTGAGTAAATTATGGGATAATTTTCATTTTTGGGTGAACTATGCCTTTAAGTTATAGAAGATTAAACTTGTTTTTCAAAGTCAGTTTAATGTAATTTAAGTTGAAATGACTTAAACATCCAAGTTGACTGTACTTAAATATTTTAGGGCAGCAACTTTTTTTTACTGTTTATTGTGATTAAAATTGGCATATGCTACATATTTTATTATTTTGGTTGCTATGATTATGAGCTTAATCACATCAATATCATCGAAGTATTGCGTTTACATGAGGTGAGTTTTAATTATAATAGCATTATGAGGGTGCCTGTAAATGTAGTCATTGTAATTGTGTGGAAAAGATTAACCAATAGCTTCTTCAAAAATTCTCTTTTTGCATTCAATGGGACGACATGAGGGTGAGTAAATGACCAGTTTTTAATTGCTGTGGCAGAGAAAAAAGAAAGGTGTTTAACTCCCTCTACTCTGCCGCTCCTTGATTTGAGATTTCAAACCGAAACCTGTTGTGCCACTCAGTTATTTATCAATCACGAGCCGATCTTAGCTCCCCTTTCTTGTAAAGATCAACAGTAGCCAGAGAGCGATACCAGTAGCTGATGGTGGCGATAAACCTCTGATCTGTGGAAACATGGTGCCCCACTGTTACAGCAATGAAGGCGATGAGAGCAGATAAGCCATTATACCAGCCTCGGCTTGTCAGCTGTATTGTGTTCTTCCTCATAAACCTATTCAGTGATTAAGCACCTGTTTGTAAAGTCAGGCTCCAGGAAAATACGCACACAGGTGTCAGACAGCCGTACAGTAACAGCCCGATTCGCAAATGGTTTTTAAATCAGTGGAGTCATGATCAGATGGAACAGGCATCCTAATTTGTAGAATGTCATACGGCATGACGCAATTTTTTTAATTCAGCAAATGGAAATTTCCAGGCTTGCTCACAATGAAAGAATATCCTGATTTAATGCCGTTCCATTTTTGAAAAAACAACTGTTCATTTTTAAAGTAGAACATTGTGATCCTATGGAGTAATGCAGAGAGAAGTGTAGATACTTTTTGCCCTGTCTAGTCTCCTACATTAACTCATTTGATTATTTTCCCAACAAAACTTTACTTTTGACCTGTCCATCCAATTTGCACGTTGTGTGGATAGGTGAACGCAACTTATTTCTTTTGGCCAAACATCAGCAGAGAACAACTGGACGTGCTCCACTCAAAACAGTCTTTGACTTTAGTATGCAAATATGTTGGAGGAGTAAGGTCTGCGTTCACCGCTATGTTTACTGACCTTTGATACTTGCAGATAATATGCCAAAATGGAGCACAAACCAACACTATGATGCAAAAACATTGAACACAGTTCAAATCAAACAGGGGCTCCAGACAGCGGCTAAAATAGTTGCAAATTTGCAATAATATTTGAATATGTAGACACCACTGGTGATAGTGGGGAAAACGTTGTGCGCATTTATATCAGGTTTCAACAGAGATAATCCTGTTAGCATGCATGACTATATTTTCTGCACACAATGACAAACATAGCACAAGCTGAAGTCTGATTCACTAGAAGATATCTTTATTAATCTGAACTTTTTAATAAGTCTGTCAAGATTTACGAGACAGCCTTCAATGAGTAGTCAGTGGACTGTAGTGGACAATCATTCACAGCGGACTGTAACAATAAACCGCGAGTCATTTTTGGATATGTCTGAAACTTTATAGTCTGAAGGTTTTCACTGAATCTTTTTACAGACTAATTAAAAATACATATTCACAACAGTTCCATTATTGATAAATTAACAATAGTAGACCCACTTTATATTAGGTGGCCTTAACTACTATGTACTAACATTTAAATTAATCATTTGATACAGTGCATAATTACACTGTTGACACTTCCCTTACACCTAACTGTACCCTTAAAGGTGCTGTATTTAAGTTTTTTTTACTTTCCTAAAGCATAAAAATGCCATAATATGTTTGCAGATATGTATGAAACATGCTAAATTCACCTACTTGTTTCTCAGAAAAGCAATGCTACAGCCAGTTATTCTACTTTGAAATGTGCGTTCCGTGTCGGAATGTCTGTTTTTGTTTTGGTCTGTGCGAAACCGCACGTTGCCAGTTTACCCAATAGTATTTCGACACCACAGGATGCCAGTTGGCGGAAAACACATCGTATTGCTGCCATCAAACTGGGTCAGAGGTCGCAGATTCTACCCGACCTAAAAAGCCTCTGTATCCATCCAAAAATCTCTATGAACGAGAGCATATTAAAACGCAGATAAATCAACTCATCAACTTACAGTGTGGCTTTCATTGCCAATTGCATTCACTCAGTTGCGTGTCCTCAAGCTGGCAACCCGCGTGAGCGTCGAGTCTGAGGAGGGGGCGGGGGAAACAACGATCTCCGATATTTTGAATTTGGACTGCAGTACCTATTTCAACCATACCGCACCTTTAAACTTACCCATACCACCCCACCTGTCCCAAACTTTACCCGTATCCCACCTCAATATCAGCAAAAGTGTTTTGCAATACAATATGAACACAATAAGTGCTTATTTTTTAATGTAAATACATAGTAGTTGAGGCCACCTAATATAAAGTGGGACCGTATACGGACAGTATTATTGTACATTTTATATTATTATATGATTTGTATTAATATTTTAATTATGTTATTATATAATAACAACCATCTTAATCAAGTGATCATTTAATTTGTCAGGCCTGTAAACTTAGGTTAGTAAGCAATTGTGTATATATATATAGTTTTTGAAATTCTGATGAACAAAACAATATTTTCTCATTTCCATGAAGAAATTGAAGTCAAGTGTTTGCTTACTATCTTGCCTTCGCTTTAAGCATTGGTTGTGCTTGCTCTGTTTAGGTCGTAAACAGCTTCTCCTCGAAGGCGGAAGTGTTGTGTTTCAGTGATAAAGTTTATCAGCTCCTGGGGGTGTTAGAGAAGCAACAGAGGGGCCCTAAAACTTGCCAAAAAAACACCACAGAAACCACCTCATTCTCACCCACACAAGTTCATTTAGAGGTAGCAACAAATTTATGGACAGCAATAAATCCATATTTAGCTTCTACAGCAGTAATATACAATTGACGCACGTTTGGCAACAAGTGTCCTTATAAAGCTCTTTCTCACGGAGGGTTAATCAATATGCATAGTGTTTCAACCCTTTCTCCATGCACTCACTGAAACACAAAGCAATCATTGTGGCTTTATTTGCGTGTTTCTGCCGGCAACACAAAATGAACCCATCAGCAGCACAGAGCAGCAAAATGTTGACTTCCCGTCAACAAAACACATTATCTTCCATCTGTTATTATTTGAATTACTGTATGTCTACAAGGGCAACTTTCATAAAACACTGCACTAAAAATACTCAAAATGCTCATTTTGTCTTATTACATTTTGCTAGACATAATGTTCCAGCTGCACCCGTGTTAAATAAATCTCACTGGAGACCTGGTCACGGTGTACAAAAAACGAAGTACACAGTTTACATAAAAGGGCTTCAGACATCACAGCTGATTAAATTTTACTCAATGTACTCGTAAGTTGGTGAGCTATACGCTGAATAATGTGATTTGTTTGTTGAAATGGGCTACCTGACACCAGTGAACTCACAGCTTCAAGCATTCAGTCGCTCAGAATTACTTTAAGTTGTTCCTTTCTCTCCGTTTCTACCTTTTGCTCTCCGCCACAACCTTTTTACCCCTCACATGAAGTCTGTTGTGGTTTTAGCTGCTTGTACTTAATGTCTTCAAGAGAAAAATTAGCTTTACATTTGTGATATAAAATTAATTTTCCCTTTATAAAATAAAAAATAACAATTGTTTTTTTGTATATACATAGTTTCAGATACAGTTTCAGATACAATTTCATCAAGACTCTCACGCTATAATTTGAAACTATATGTAAAGAGTTGGCAATAATGCGTAATGGCTTAATTGCATATGTAATGCAAAATAAGTGCCTTCTATTCAGTGGTACTCTATTGAACCAACAAAGATGTAATATCCCCATTTTTTTTTTTTTTTTTTTTTCTGATGAGAGAAAGATTACATATGCCTTTTTTATTATTTCCTCAAAATTCAAAATCTTAGAAAACTGCGATTTCTCTCTCCTGTGGCGTCTGGTGTACATGACTGTGTTTGAATGTGAGATGCGTATGCGTATGCGTGTGCATTGTTTCCACTTCATTGTGGCTAGGAAATGTCTCCAGGGCTTACCCACCCAGCCCCCTGTAACAGCTGCTGTAAACCCTGTACTGTGATAGTCAAGTGTGTCTCCCCCATTCTAGGAAAAGTATTTCCTGAAAAGCCTGAAAAATTCTGATATCCAATTGCTATTTTAGTGAATTAAAAATCCTATATCAATTTTTTTTTTCTATCTGTGATGTTTATTCAGTGCACTGATACCATTTTATTTAAAATAAAAATTTTTTTAAATATTTTGTTGTTGTTAGGAAATATTTAATTTAGTATAAGCATTTATTCTTTGTGTTGCAGAAGCTTGTACAAATGAAAACCCACAAAAACATCTTAAAATTGGCCTCTTCCAGCAAGTCATTAAAGTAACTACCACATTTTCTGGATAAAACCCTACAATTATCGGATCAATATTTACATTGTAAATCCGACAGACTAAGAGAAAATGTTCCAAATGCATATGCGTTATGAAACAAAACAATACTGAAAGGTTTTTATATATCCTTGTGGACACTGTTGGATTAATTATATTTTTGGTCTGGATGAAGAAATGAAGATTAATATTAAAAGTTGTGTGTCTCTCTGTTTTAGGATGTGGGTTAAATCAACATTTGTATAAACTTTACGTTTTTATTTTTTCTTGCTCCCATTTTGATTTCTAGGGAATTCACCATTATTCTTGCTGCTATTAATCAAAATGACACATATGTAGTGGTGTCTATTTTTGAGACAGATACATTTCATTTCATATTTTTCAGCTTCTATTTTTCATATTTAACAAGTAAAGAGACTTTTTTAATATAAAGAAGTTACTTAATCATTATCAACAATTTAACGTTCAACAAAAATAAACAAAAGTCTGCCTCTTTTAAGATCGGTCAGTTCTCTTGGGCATTTAAGAGAAACAGCTAGGTTTAGAGCACATGTTTTTTCTTTCATATCAGAGCTTGTGTCCTATTCTATTCCTCATACCTTTCTGCTGACATGCGTTCTTTTAAAGATAATGCCAAAATGTTCAAACCAGAGAAAAAATTCATCCTCATGCCAGTTTTGCTTATGAACATTACGTGTTATAGCTCCCCAGAGGAACCTCCATCTGCATGAGGTTTAACTGGCCCTCTTGTTTCTGTTTTCCAGCTATAAACATAAGCAATTATGAGCTTAAACCTTGTATTTTTTCCCCCCTGCACAAACGTCTCCTGGCTGCTTTACATTCCACCGCAAGCAGTACCATAACAAGTCATTAATTTTTGTGTGAAATTTTGTACACATTCAATCGCTTTGTAATCCGAGACAATTTCAACATTGCCCTGCTCAACCTTGACGCTCTTCTCACAGGGCTGTATCCCCCTGAGAAAAGTCGCCACAAGCGCATTCACAACTTTAGGTCACCTGATTACAGCAGGTTTAAAATTCACTGGACATGTGATATTGAGCCCTACTGACATTGATTCAGGGAAATTGATTTCAGTCATTAGTCACTGCAGACCTAATACTGACATGCATAATCAAGAAGTGCACACAGTTTTGCTCTTCTGAACTTCTTGGAAAATTAATCAGACACATTGTGAATGCTGAAATAAATCTCAGCAAGGTGAAGAATAAAGGAAAGTGTAAAACTCTTTAGCTACAGGTAGTTTTTAAGTATACACCTGACAGCCCAGAAGTAAGAATAGATCGAGACTCACAACTCTGTCTCTGGTTCGGAGAAATCACTGAAGAACATGCTGCCATTGGAGTGCGGTGGTCCCGGCGACGGCTCCTCGCTCCTGTAGCTGCTCTGGCTGCTCCCTTCCCCAGGCAGTGTCCCTGGAGATGTGGGGGGCTTCTCGAACGACCCAGGCATTCCTGGCTCTGCAGACCACAGGATGCAGAGGCATCGAGTCCGAAGCTCCTTGTAAAGGAAGTTCATTCTCATCGAGGATATCCAGGGACAGCCAAGAAGGTTCTTGAATGCCGCACGAAACTCTGGGCTTCGGCAGTAGATGATGGGATTGAGGCCGGAGTTGATGTAGCCCAACCAGTTTAAGTAACGAAAAAATTCCTTGCTCAGCACTTTTGAATTAAAGACCATAATGATGTTTGCCACGAAGAAAGGCAGCCAGCACAGTGTGAAGATGCCCATGATGATGCCCAGCGTCTTGAGGGCCTTGTGCTCCTTCACAACAGTTAATCTCGACGGTCGCCTACGGGAACTTTTCCGCCTTGTCGTCATCCCTCCGGCGTTATTGCACATCGAAGGCAAGTTGTTGTTGCCATGAATCGCCGCCTGTACCTGATTTCCCATGCAGTCATTTTGGAACCTCAGACGGTTCTTGTCAATTAGCTGCACCTGCCGTGTGGCAATAAGAAAGACACGTGCGTAGACGAAAATCATGATGATTAGTGGGATGTAGAACGAAACCACTGATGAAACTATAGCAAAGGTCATGGTTGTATCAAAATCACAGCACTTTTCCTCCTGGTAACATGTTTTTTCCTTATTGGCATCCTTGTGCCAGATGCCGTTCATAATGGGGACGAAGGAGATAAGAGCTGAGACCAGCCACACAACACAAACGATAATTCGGGCCCTGCACTTATTCAGGAGCACTTTATACCGCAGTGGCCGCGTGATCGCAATATACCGATCCACCGCAATGATGCAAAGGGTCTCTATACTGGCGGTGACACATAAAACATCAACCGATGTCCATAAATCGCACAATTTCTTACTAAGGCCCCAGTTCTCTGTAACAGCAATCTTGGCAGCCAGTGGCACCACCAGCACCCCCATTATGAGGTCAGCACATGCCAACGACATGATGAAGATATTCGTCGTGGTCTGCAGCTGGGAGGTGCGTGCTATGGCGAGGATGACCAGAAGGTTCCCCATGATGATAATCATGATTATGATCACCATGACGAACAGATGAATTACTTGATAATGTTCTTCATTTTCATTGCTAGTGTTGTTGGTCGCATTATTCATATCCATGTTTCAGTATTCAGAGATCAAGGTATTCAGTATTCAAGAGATGCAATTTTTCAAACTGAATATCAGAAACAAGCAGCAGCAAAGAGACATAGCTAGGTGCTCAAAACGTCTATTCGATCTTCAAAGAAGTTATTGAGATACCATGACGATACTGTATTTAATCTTGCATTTTATACCTCCGTATCTCCAAATCTTGAACAACAGCATCAATTCCTTTTCATAAATTCTGTCATCCTGAAAAAAACATGCATATCCAGCTGTCCTGTAGCATTTGAAGCAAACATATATGCCATGTTCCACACATCTGAACTGCAGATGTAGGAGGAAAGAAAACAAAAAGTCCCTTTTATTCTGAGTTAAAACTGGTCCAAGAGAGATGGGGGAAAAACATTTGAACTTTTAGAAAAGCTCTTGAAACCACCAGAGAAAAGGCAGATAAGCAGCCATCCTGTTGAAGCAGTCCGCTGAAGTGGAGTTTGAGCTGAAGTGGAGGAGGTTCAGTCAGCGAGTTACCGCCGCGTGTGTGAAGCGAGCGAGTGGAGGTGCTTCTACTGCCAAAAGCTCAAAGGAGCAGTGACACTGCCGACAGTCAACAGTGGTAAAGCACTTTCTCTCTCTCTCTCTCTCTCTCTCTCTCTCTCTCTCTCTCTCTCTTTCTCTCTCTTTCTCTCTCTGTCTTTTGGTGCTCAGCATGCTGTAGTTGCAGTCACATTTCACCCAAGAGGGGTGGAGTTGTAAAGAGTGCCTCACTCCCAATATTCACACAAACACACACACACACCCTATCTTTCTCTCTCTCCAACAAGGACACAATCAACAAACATAAAACACTTTTTATCTTGTCTGTCACACATCAGAAATAGACATCACATGCAATAATATATGTCCAAAAATAAGGAAACACATAAAATATTAGTCTAAACTGAAGTTAACCTGTTACAACATTAAAACTGTAACTGTATCAACATTAAAATAACAGCTATATTACAAGATATACATTATAAAGAGATCAGTCAGTGAACCTACCAAATGGTAGACTTTAAAAAAAAAGTTTATTAAATAAATACTTTATATTATATTAACATTATTAAATTATAATATGATTAAATTAAAGTATTAAATTATTATGATTTAATTTATTAATGTGGCAGACCATTTTATCCAATGCAGCTTGTTGATGTTGCAAGCACAAACACTTTGTTTAACCCTTTGACGCGTACAATCACACCAGTGTGATCAGTCTAGGCTGTTCCCTGGAGCGTATGATCACACCGGTGTGATTAGAACGTTCAGTGCATCACATGATCAACTGCTAAATTGCTGCTTTCTAGCTTTGGCTGGCACTGAGCCAGAGTCGGATGCGCTCAGCGCTTGACATATATGACAACTATTCAGTGTTTTCACCCACATAATCTTTATTTTAGGTTCAGGCATTTAAATACACGTACGTACTAGCAAAACAATACATTTATAGTTTGTAAAATACACACTGATGTCTATGGAAGCAGCAATAACAATCCATTCAAATATAAATTGACAAGGTTTTTATTTATATCAGATACACGTTGTGTAAGTAACTATAAAGTTTACTCTATTCTTCTCCCTCTTCACTGGCCACTTACTTTCATGTATTTCGGGAGAAGTGGATGAATTGATGTGTTGTAAATCCGACAGATCCAATTGTCTCAACTGCGGCACAAACTAACATGGCGGCGCCCATCACGCATTACAGATCAACTAACATGATCATTATAAAGTTTTTTCAACAACAAAACACATTCACTTACATGTATTTGAGAATTGGAATATCAGGTAGTTGACATAGCCAACAAGTTTGTGAATATTTTGAATAAAAAAAGGAAATAAAAGCAATACATCTGTCATACAGCGCTATTGTGGCTGCGGTGTGTCACATGACAAGCATGACGCGTCGCCATGGAAATAATAAGTTGATACATTCTAAAATAATGGTCACCTTAAACTCATGCTGGGGGCTCAGCTAGAATATTTTAATAGAATATTTTATTTTAAGGGTTAATTCAATTAAAAGATCAATTAAAGGGGTAGTTCACCCAAAAATGAAAACTACCCCATGATTTACTCACCCTCAAGGCATCCTAGGTGTTTATGACTTTCTTCTTTCAGACGAATGCAATCAGAGTTATATTAAAAAATGTCCTGGCTCTTCCAAGCTTTATAATGGCAGTAAATAGAGGATTTGATTTTGAAGGCCAAAAAAGTGCATCCATCCATCATAAAATATATCCACACGGCTCCAGGGGGTAAATAAAGGCGCCTTCTGAAGCGAAGCAATGCGTTTGTGTAAGAAAAATATCCATATTTAAAACTAAAATAACTATAGGTCCCAGCAGACGGCCTACGCAAGTCGCCGTACGCCAAAAGAGTAACCCCTGACGCAATGTAGGAGTAGGGTATCTTTGACGCCTCTCGCGGTTCAAACTAATAGGGCTGGGCAACAAACTCAAGCTCCTCTTCTCTTATATCGAAATCCTCCGGCATTTCTCTTTAAAAATTCTCGTTTTAGACTTCTAATTCATGACCGGTGTTTTGTTTTGCTCTATCCTCTGCGCTTCCACGTTCGTCAAAACATCATGCGTCACGTTATTCTTTCGATGCGTAGGTCAACTGTCGGAAGCTAGTTATTTTAGTTAATAAAGTTTTAAATATGGATATTTTTGGATATTCTCACACAAATCCACCATTTCGCTTCAGAAGGCCTTTATTAATCCCCCGGAGCCGTGTGGATATCTTTTATGATGGATGGATGCACTTTTTTGGGCTTCAAAATCAAATCCTCTATTCACTGCCATTATAAAGCTTGGAAGAGCCAGGACATTATTTAATATATCTCCGATTGTATTCGTCTGAAAGAAGAATGTCATATACACCTAGGATGGATTGAGGGTGAGTAAATCATGGGGTAATTTTCATTTTTGGGTGAACTAACCCTTTAAGAGTAAAAGGATTTAAGTTCAGGATAAATGCTCACTGTTGTCAACTGTTTCTTAAATGATGAATTTGATCATGTTAATCCATTAACAGTGGCCAAGTGAGGATTATACGAAAACTGAGAATTTGTATGTTGGTGTTGAAATAATAATGTGTAAAAAAAAAAAAAAAAAAATACTGTATATTATAGAGACAAAATTATCCAGTGTTTCCAGGGTTGGCAATGACACTAATGTCTTGGTCATGTCTTGTCTTGTCTTGGTCACCATCTCACCCTGACAGTATAGGCACTGCAACGAGACAGAGCTGTTGAGACCGAGCTATATCTGTTCATACCCATCTTTTACTGCATTGTCCTGGTGTTCAAAGAAACTCAGAAATGTTGTCATGTGTCAAGAATTCAGTCACAAGGCTAAGGCTCTGTCAATCATGCTGTGCTCAGATTAGTTGGAGTCAGACTGATGATTGATAGTGCATGTCTACTTATTGGGGATTTCTTTCTTTTAAGTCAGATCTTTAATTAGGTACAGATCTTTAATTAGAGCTAGTTTGCAATTTGCCACCCAATACCATTTATTTAATAAATGATTATATTTTATTATAAACAATAATAATGATAATAATTAAAATACTTTGCAATTAAATTTAGTATTACAAAAAAATCATAATCATAAATTGTGTTGCATTAGCCCATTTTAATTTCCTACATTAAAAGCACAAATCCACTTTTTTGAGAGATGAGCTGCAAAGTCTTTCGTGTTTTCAGTCATCCTCATATCACATCCAACCTGTTGTTGAGTATCTTCTATTATCACATTCTACTGTGTTCTGTTGCAGTATTTGCCAATATGTACAGGATACTAGCTCCCTAGGGGTCGTTGTTCAGCACTAAAAATAATAGATGCTTATCTGGCCTGCGACTCACGCCAACCCAGCCACAACCAGGAAGAACAATCAAGACAAATGCCTGGCATGCCATTCAGCTGCGAAAATCTGGGCTGAGTAGTCACCAAGGTCTTTGTCATCAAGTACTTCCTTCCCTCTTCTGTCTCTTTCATCCTCTCTCTCTCTCTTTCTGTCTGACAGACATTATCTTTTTGTATTCACACCACTCTATGCATAACTTGGTTGCAAACCCTTGTGAAAAAGAAGTATACCTTTTTCACCCGAAATGCCATTATTTTTATTACTAATACACTCACCTAAAGGATTATTAGGAACACCTGTTCAATTTCTCATTAATGCAATTATCTAATCAACCAATCACATGGCAGTTGCTTCAATGCATTTAGGGGTGTGGTCCTGGTCAAGACAATCTCCTGAACTCCAAACTGAATGTCAGAATGGGAAAGAAAGGTGATTTAAGCAATTTTGAGCGTGGCATGGTTGTTGGTGCCAGACGGGCCGGTCTGAGTATTTCACAATCTGCTCAGTTACTGGGATTTTCACGCACAACCATTTCTAGAGTTTACAAAGAATGGTGTGAAAAGGGAAAAACATCCAGTATGCGGCAGTCCTGTGGGCGAAAATGCCTTGTTGATGCCAGAGGTCAGAGGAGAATGGGCCGACTGATTCAAGCTGATAGAAGAGCAACTTTGACTGAAATAACCACTCGTTACAACCGAGGTATGCAGCAAAGCATTTGTGAAGCCACAACACGCACAACCTTGAGGCGGATGGGCTACAACAGCAGAAGACCCCACCGGGTACCACTCATCTCCACTACAAATAGGAAAAAGAGGCTACAATTTGCACAAGCTCACCAAAATTGGACAGTTGAAGACTGGAAAAATGTTGCCTGGTCTGATGAGTCTCGATTTCTGTTGAGACATTCAGATGGTAGAGTCAGAATTTGGCGTAAACAGAATGAGAACATGGATCCATCATGCCTTGTTACCACTGTGCAGGCTGGTGGTGGTGGTGTAATGGTGTGGGGGATGTTTTCTTGGCTCACTTTAGGCCCCTTAGTGCCAATTAAGCATCGTTTAAATGCCACGGCCTACCTGAGCATTGTTTCTGACCATGTCCATCCCTTTATGACCACCATGTACCCATCCTCTGATTGCTACTTCCAGCAGGATAATGCACAAAGCTCGAATCATTTCAAATTGGTTTCTTGAACATGACAATGAGTTCACTGTACTAAAATGGCCCCCACAGTCACCAGATCTCAACCCAATAGAGCATCTTTGGGATGTGGTGGAACGGGAGCTTCGTGCCCTGGATGTGCATCCCACAAATCTCCATCAACTGCAAGATGCTATCCTATCAATATGGGCCAACATTTCTAAAGAATGCTTTCAGCACCTTGTTGAATCAATGCCCCGTAGAATTAAGGCAGTTCTGAAGGCGAAAGGGGGTCAAACACAGTATTAGTATGGTGTTCCTAATAATCCTTTAGGTGAGTGTATAATAACTGTGCTAAATATAAGGCAGTCTCGGACTGCATTGGGAGCAGTTGGTAAAAGTTAAATCCTGGTGGCCTGGCTACTAATTTGGCACATTGCCCAGCTTGTTTGTATCCTTATTTGTTATTACTTTAATTTATTAATATACTGTATACCCTTGGTCAGGGGGATGCATTTTAATGCACTTAATTTTTTTTAACACATTTTCGCTTGGTAGTCTTTTTATCTTCCATGCTAGATTCCCGTGAAGAAACTTGGCAACCGCAGCTGCTTGTGAGCCACCCCTTCTGCTGCCTATCCCACCAAGGGTAGGCTATAAGGTATATATATATTAATAAAATAAAGTAATAACGAATAAGGAGGTAAATACAAACAAGCTGGGATTTTACTTTTTCCGGCTGCTCCCAAAGGCTAGTCTGAGACTGCCTTATATTTAGCACCGTTATTATATAAATATGATGGCATTTAGTTTGAAAAAGGTCGTCCTCTGTGTTCAGTCTTTTACACTTTTCCTCAACGTGCATGCAGTGTAAATAAAGCAGTTACATCAATGAAATGATAGCAGTCCACGGCCACACCCCTGTGCTAATGGTACCTTTTTCTATGGAAAAATAGAAAATTGGTTAGATTTCATTTATTGCCGCACTTGGCTTTTTTGACTCACTTACGTAGGACTTAAGTACATCTTTATGTGTAATTTCATAATTACTTCTATTGTCTTTGAATTATGGTTAAAGTTTTCTGCTAAATGCACTGACAAGCATTTATGGTAAACTAAAATATACTTTAATGCCATTTTTATTGAAAGTTTTATGTAATGTATTTGTAATTACACAATTGTAATGTTGCAATTCATTACATGTAAAATATATGAACTTTAAATTAAGAACACATAACAGATAAAATTATAATCAACTACTTTACACTTAAGTAGTTTAGTCAACCTAAAAAAAATTTAGCTTAAGATTTTAACTACTTTTTTCCCCACAAGTTAAGTATTGTGCTGTGTTGTAACCAAGCATTATGCTATAAAATACAATTTTAAGCTACATAAGCTATATAACCCCCCACCCCCAACTGGCTGCAACTGCTGGATCAAAGATGAAATCTCATTGGTTCACATAAATCTAATTGGCTCTGCATAGCTGTGTATTAAATAATAACAGTCTTGTGATTTGTGTTTTGTTGCAATTTTACATTTAGTGTGGCCAGACAAACTGCTTGTCCCTGGAAAGTAGTTCCATCGCACCTATAGAATGAAGGAATATTTAAACCATGTCAACAACCAGTCATTACAGTATTAGTAGACTGTCTGTTTAATATCTGGTAACACTTTTAGTTGGTTCCCTAACAGATTCTACTGACTATTCTAGTAACTTTGTAACTACATGTCAACTTATTCTACTAACCTAACAGTCTACTAATACTCTGAGAGTTAGTTGACATGCAGTTGCAAAGTTACTTAGTAGTAGTTAGTTGGTAGAATGTCTAAAGTGGAGTATCAAAGGTGTAACCTCATGTTATACTTGACCCATGAGCCATGACCACTACAACATTGTAAACTCTCCTGGAAGTGTTTCTGAGAAGAAATAAATATGTGCATGTGCATGTGCATTGCACAAGACTGTCTTAACTTGATTATATTAACTTTTGTCAAAGAAATTAGAAGATTCTATTTTCGAGTACAGTCCGATATTGAAAACAAGCTTCACAATTAGTTCCGGTCACATGGTACTTGATATAGATGAATATAGATAACAAACTGTATTTCCTCTGTTTCCCCACAAAGTTGGCAGCATTATTCTCTCTTTAGTTAAATGAGGTTTTATTGCTTTTGTTGTTCTCTTGGGACATTTAGGAAATGCCGCACTTGGCAAAATTGACAATCTAATACATTTTGTAAGAGTTTTTCTTGACAAGAAGATATAAAAGTGATCTAATGCAGCTAAAGGTCTACACTAGACTAAACTGAGATGACCTGAAGTGTATTGTGTCTCCATCTGAACATCTGAAAGTATGTCGGTGCTCATTACCATCAGAGAAATTCTTCTGTAAACCCTGATGGGACTTTATTGCTTTATTAGATTTCAAAATGATCACTTACCCACAAGCTTCATGCCATTCTAAATGAGTTTGTGCTGAGGCTACATATAAACAGGTAAACACTCAGATATCCCCAGAAGATCTAGCACTTTATATTTATTTTAGACTTCTACTGAAGCCTTTTTGTTTATTGCTCAGAGACATTGTTTAGACCTGCGGTCATAAGATTAAATTCTGTCTGTTTGCATTAGTGTTATTTTAGTATCACTGACATACTATTATAGTTTTTGTTAATATTATGAATCAGATATTTTCGGTTTCCATTTTAATTTGAGTTAAGGTTTAGTAATTTTGTTATGTTTTTGTCATTTCATGATTATTATTTTCATGTCTATAACATTTTTAATTAAAGGTACACTTTTTGTTCAAAATTACAATGAGTCAACACAACATCAGTCCTTTTTCCAAAATGTGTTTTTGTTACTCTGATTCACTATGTTAAGCCTGTTATAAGTGTTATAAGACGGGATGATGTCTCCTCATATCCATAAATAGAGAAAAGTTGCTCTGATTACTGTGACGTGGTGTGGGAATGACATAGGTTAGTTGTCACATTGAGCAAGAAAGTTTGACATGGAGCAGCTAAATGTCTTCAGCTATAGTCATCTTGAGATCCATCTAAACTGGTTATATCTCTTAAGCCTAGTAGTGAATGCTTTATGAGCAGTAGGATAATCTATCTTTTTTTTTATATATTCATATTCATTTGCGCAGTCATGCAGAGCCAAAGCACAGGCAAAGCAATGTTCTTCAGCAATGCTGCATGCTGTTTTGTTACATAGTGTACCTTTAAATTTAAGTTTATTTATTTATTTAGTTATTTTAGTTCGTCAACTTAAACTAAACAAAAATGACAACTATTACCATGGCAACTAGCCATGACATTTTATTTCAGTTAATGTTTATTTTATTTCAAATAATTAAAGTATTTTTATTGTTTTACTTTTAGTTAATGATAATAACCCTGGTTTGCATTATGGTTTATTATAATGAAATTAAGTGATTGCACTAAAATGTTTTTCATCTACTAAAGAAATCATCTACTATTATGTGGGCACGCTCTGTTCCTTGTTGAATTTTGTTTTTTGAGCTCATGCACCAAAGTAATTTTTATCTGCTTCAGTATTTGGCGTGGACATATGGCTTTTCAGCTGTTTTTGCAGAATTACACAGAAAAAAAAGCTGACAGTCAAAGTTTGTAGAATTCCAGTGATCACGGGTTTAGTGTGTTCCATTTAAACATAAGGGTTCCGCCAGTAGTGGGTACTCATGCAACGTAAGCAATGATGTATATCCAAGTGAACGAGACGGAGGGAAGTTAGCTAGGGAAGGGCATAAAAAATGACTTAAACACTGCCTTAGCTTGAAAGACACTGCAAAGGTCATAGGGAATATAATTGACAAGTGTACCTAAAGTCTACCTAAAGTAAACCTAAAGTAAACATAGTGAAAAGATAAACAAAGGTCTGAAAATTTTATTTAGCTTAAAGAGACCAGCCCTGGATTCCATCTTGGCCCTCCGACTCATTGGCTGTACCTTGGCTTCACGTTCGTGTGGTCTGTCTCGTGTGGCTCTCTTGTCTCTCTGGCTTCACCTTGGTCAAACATCAATCTGGCTCTAACAGTCATGTTCTGTTTAATTTTCCCAGTCACTGTTTGCCTAAGTTCTCATTTTATTGTTTGTTGCTGTGGTTTCTGATTAGTTACATACCTGTTCCTTGTTTCATTGACCATCATCCTTGTGTTTATAAGCCCTCAGTCTTCTCAGTTCTGTATTGTTTGGTATTGTTAATGGTAGTTAGATTGTGTGCTTTGAATCTCTCAGTATTCATTAAAGTCTCTGTATTTTGTGTGTGTGTGTGGTGTGTGTGTGTGTGTGTGTGTGAAGCACCGCATCTTTGCTTTTCCGCTGAAGAGCCTAACTATTGACTCGGCCGGTCAGCGGAGGTACAGCACCTGTGGTGACGGGATGTACATCTCCGTTCCCTCCTTCAGGGAACAAGGGTTACATACGTAACCGAGATGTTCCCTTTCAATCGGTCACGTTCGACGTACGTCGGAACTGACCGATGAATTGGGGATCTTCCAACACGTCACAGGCGCTGGCCCTTCCAGCGCTCTGCTTAATCAAAGCATTGGAGCAAGGCATTGCCAATCTCGCTCTCTTGTGGCCCAGGGAGGGAGAAAACTGCTCTTTTATTGAAAATGTGGGTACCGCTGGACTCCGGGAAGCAGAACAGAAACAAAACGAAAACAAGGATTCTCCACCCGGTCCTCCTCTACGATCTCCCGTAGAGCAACTCCTCTCTTCCATGGGCTGCCCGTCTCAGGGCAGCTTGCCCTTACGCTTGCTGCCGGGCTTGGCAGGGGCCTGGACGGGCTGGGCAACCCTCGGCAACGAGCAGGCAGATGCGCTGCAGCCGACGGCTGGGTGGAGGCAGCCGATGGTTGTCGGGGCAGGATGTTCTTGATCGCCTCCATCTGCTTCTGTGCTACCGAAAACTGCTGGGCAAAGTTTTCAATAGGGTCGCCAAAGAGGCCAGCCTGGCCGACAGGGGCGTAGAGGAACTGAACCTTGTCGGGCTAACGCATGTCCGCCAGGTTTAGCCACAGGTGGCATTCCTGGACCATGAGTGTGGACATCACCTGACCCAGGGAGCATGCGGTGACTTTCATCACCCTGAGAGCGAGGTCCGTCGCCGTGCGCAGTTCCTGCATAACCCCTGGGTCAGAACTACCCTCGTGCAGTTCCTTGAGCGTTTTGACCTGGTAGACCTGCAGGAGCGCCATGGCATGCAAAACCTACGCGGCTTCTCCACAGGCTGTGTAAGCCTTGCCCGTCAGAGAGGATGAGAACTTACACGCCCGGGAGGGGAGTGTAAAAAGATGCGGATTACCCCACCAAGAGGTAGCGGTCTTGGGACACAGCTGCATCACCACAGTCGGCTCTAATGGGGGGATACTCCACGTACCCCTTAGCCGTGCTGCCATCGAGGGTAGTGAGGGGGGAGGCATCTCCAGAATGGCTTCGGGCAGAATAAGGTGCCGTCGCCGATTTGGTGATCTCCTGATGCACTTCCGGGAAGAAAGGCACCGGGGCAGGACGCTGAGAACCAGCATGGGCTCTGGATCAGACTCAGGCAATGCTACCACACCCGAAGGGGGCAACGCAGCTCAATTCTCATCTCCAGAGGACATTAGCTCGCCCTCCGATGCAGTGATTGACATACGATCCTCAGCCGGAGCCCCAAAAGAAACGACTGGCCCCCCATGGGAAGGACCAGCGCGCTCTCTTAAAAGCTCCAACGGCATAGGTGCGGAGGATTGAGGGGCCTGAGGAGGCTGGCTTGTTGGGAAAGCCCTCACTGTTATCCTCAGGTCACCACCAAGGTTATCAACCGAAGTAGGAGCCCTCTGCTTCGTAGGAGGACCACTAGATCAGGGGATAGGTGAAGGGACTCCACCCCGTCCGAGGTAATCGAGTCTTGACCTAAGCACTGCAATGGTCATGTTCCCGCAGTGGGAACATGAGCCATCCACAAACGCTGCCTCAGCGTTCCGAATGCCCAGACACGAGAGACAGCGATCGTGACCGTCAACTGGGGACAGTTAGTGACCACATCCAGAAACACACGGTTTGAATGACATAAATGCAAAGATGCGGTGCTTCCACTTCCTTATTTATACATGCTCTGCGGGGAGGAGCGTGGAATGCGTGAACTGCATGCCAATGTTCATTGGATCGTTTAGTTACACTCGAAGTAGATTGGTCTCTGAAAGCGATCCCCAATTCGTTGGTCAGTTCCGACGTACGCCGAACGTGACTGACTGAAAGGTAACTAAAGACTCTTCGGAGATATGAAGGATGCAATACTACTCTATAGATACTCAAGATGAGACTGGCAGAAACTGTGTGTGTTATGTACCCTTTAAGCCCGGGACACACCAAGTCGACGTCAGAGAACTAGCAGCGACAAGAGGTGACTGTGTTGTCACCTCTTGTTGGATGCGCCCCGGTCACTGGACTGCTCAGGTAAGATGACGTCAAATAATAACAGCCTTCTGTCTGTACCACCTTGACTTCTTTGCTCGCTTTTATCACTGTCGCTCTTATTCACTTGCACAGACTCATTAGCTAATCTGAACAGCCAATTAGAGTTCTCTCTCTCAGTGACTGCCCGATGTCGATTCAACATGCTGATGGAACATGCAGATGGTGTCTGACTAGAGCCAACAGTGCGAAAAAACGAAGCCGACCGATGCTCAAAACATTGCCCGATGGCCGACCTTCAGTTTGGTGTGTCCCGGCCTTTATTTGCCAATCTGCACAACTTTCGGAGTTTGATGTTGCTGTATTCGAAATTACGAAATGAGCTTTACAAATGTTATCAGATATTCCCTGTTCTGTGTGCAGGGAGCAGAAAACGCTGCAGTATATGTCAATTGGAAAGCTTCTGTCAGCACTCTGCTCCTTTTTTGGAGGACGATGGATACTCCCTTTGAAGGAAACAGTGAAGTGAAAAGCCCTGATAAGGGGCAGGGCAGTACTTTTTTTCGAATGGGAGAGTTTGAGGGGATATCCTCTGTGACTGCATATAAGGGGCATTTTTGCCATTTTCACCATATGTAGAAACAGCACATATTTGTAATTGTGTTCTCATGCATCTGAGTGTTTTCTTGTTCTGTGTGTGTATGTTTTAGGGTTGTCAATGGGAACCGCAGCAGTAAGTGTTGAAACTGACAGACTTGGCAGGTGGTCATTAGTCTGTGCGTGAGAACGTGCCATAGCTGGCTGTGGTAGTAGTCCAGAGGGCTGGGGTGAAGACTGGCACAGCTTGGGGTGTTGATAGCCAGTGGCCCTTTAGAGAGTTTACCTCTCTGCTTTCATGCCCAAATAAACTTTTAGAAGCGGTATGCTTGGCTTGTTAAATATCTCATGACAGAGGATATTGCTGAAATTACACTTTAACTTAGTTAGTCTTTGTCCATTGATCAAATGAGCCTTTGATCAAATTGGCTAAATTGAATTTTTGTTTTACACTAGTCTAATGTATACTGGATATCAAGATACTGATTGACACAACTTGTTCTTGATTGGATAACCCTGATCAAAATAATCTAGCCATTAATACTGTACTGGGTTGTTTTATGGTTTCTGAGCCAATGACTAATATATAAACACAGTAACCATAGGTAACCAGAATATATTTGGTACAATCACCTTATAATCTCTTGGCAAAAGCAGTAAGATTCCTTCACATTTATTGGTCATGGCAATTTAATGGTCGCGGAGTGAAGCAGTTTTATTGATGCAATGTTTGCCGTTTCATTTTATTTATAGAAGTTGGATGCAGTAGTGAAATTTCTACCTTTAGAATTTTTCATCCGTTGAATGATCATACGTTTTTTTTCATCAGAATCTACACTACATGATCAAAAGAATGCAAACAATCACTTTTAACTTGCCATTTTTGCTACACCCTTTACTAACAGCCTTTACTACAAGTATTCAGGAACGGGGCACACCAAAGTTCATAAAGTAATGATTTACTCAGGGAAGAACTTGACTGATCTGCAGAAAGCCCAGAACTGAACCCATATTGAACACTTTTGGTATGAATTTGAACAACTTTCAACATCAGTGACTGACCTCACTGATGCACTTGTATCTGTATGGGATCAAATCACAAGAAGTCACATATCAACATCTGGTGTAAGTTGAAGTATATGAGGTATAGAAAAATTCTAAAACTGATGGGCTGTATGCATGTGTTGATCAATGTCCATATATATAAATAAGAGCCTACATTTAATCAGTTCAGCATATAAAGTAGGGGTATAACGTTATTCAAATCAAACCGAAAACCTGCAATACATCACCCACGGTACGAACCGCAATACTCTCATGTCGAAACGAACACACCCCGCCCCCATATGTCCCAAAACTATTTTTTTCTTCCATGACATTTGATTAAACAGTAATTAGTACACTTTTAACAACTAATAAGAGCTGTATTTTTACTAAATATTATTCTAATAATATTATTTACTAAATATACACTAACTTTTGTCTTCCAAGTGCATGTCACGTGACTTCGTGATCGATCACGCTCGGCAGTTTACATACGCACTGCAGGATGGCAACTCCGTGTCATATTGAGATTGCAGACCCCCCCACCCCACCCCTGTCACATTTACGTCTACTGTCTGGGCACATTTTAGTTTTCCAGTAGAGCACAAGAATGTAAATTGCGTCGTAGAGAAAGCGCACGTCGTCTGTCATAAGTGTTTCACAAAAGTTGCTCATACGACAGGAAACACTTCTAACATGCAAGCGCATCTCCGGAGACATCATCCCAACATTGATATGAGCAGCACACGTAAGCCTTTAGAATTAAGCTACATGCCAACTCAGACCGTGCTCAAGCATTACCAAGGCAATTGTTTTTTTCATGGTGCTGGATATGCGGCCATTTTCAGTTGTTGAGAACGACGGATTCACGCATTTGCTACGTGTTAGAGCCCAGATACCAGCTACCGAGCAGACCACATTTTAGTCAGAATGTGTTGCCTCAACTTTACAACAAAGTGAAAACCAAACTGGTTGAGGACCTGAGCAATGCAAAATTATTTTTTTGAGGTCTCTTACGTGTGCTGCTGATATCAAGGAGATGCGCTTGCATGTTAGAAGTGTTTCCTGTCGTATGAGCAACTACTCGGGTATGCTAACTGCTCTAACAAAACGTGAAGCCAGTGTATAAAGTTAATAAAGATATAGTTAATAATTGAACTTATTGTTGTTGTTATTATTAGGTTTACAGTGAATCTAGTGTTATTATTGCTGGTCCCCTGCCATGAACCTTGCCCCAACCCACAGCAAACAGAACCAAACTGAACCGTGGCTCCAAAATCGTGATATGAACCAAACCGTGGCATTGGTGTATCCTTACACCCTTAATATAAAGTAATCATGTCTCTTCAAAAGCTCAGATGATATGAATGAGTTTTCTTTATGAACTTTTTGAAGTGTGAACGTAACAGACTTTCAAGGAAGAGACAGAAATCTCTTTTAGGTTTAATTAAAAATATCTTCATTTGTGTTTCGGAGATGAACAACATGAGGGTAAATGACAAAATTTTCATTTTGGTGTGAACTAACCCTCTACTGTTAATACTACAAAAGTTAAAGCCAATGACAAAAAAATATTTAGCAAATAAATTTTATCTTTCAAAGTGTGGTGTAAAGTGTTAAAATGTGGTGTCTAGGTGTCCACATGCTTGTGGTAATGTAGGGAACCTCAAGAGGTGTGTTGGATCACAGTGCTCCCATGAAAGCCCGTTTTTATTGTAATTCAACACTTAAACACCAGCAAAAAGGACCTTGATTATTAGTTGAGAAGCTTGAGAACCACCCTTCTAGAACATTCACATCATCTCAGTAATGACTCAGGAAAAGCTCTTTATCACTGCGGGCAAACTCAAAGCTATAATCTCCTCAGTATATCCACATAGTCTCGATGTCTCGTAAATTTGTTTTGCTCCGTTTCCTTGACCCTTCCCACATCTGTCCGCCTCCAGTCTCTCTCAGCATTGCCTTAGAAGAGCCTAGTAATAAGTTTACAAGACTACAACTCTTTCCTTCAAAGAGTGGAAATGCCGTTTACAAAGAGCAGGCCTCCTTGAATTAGCTAGATGCTATCAAGCTCGGCCGTAAGTTATGAGCACAGTCAGAATGCCTTAGCCTGCCTGTTTATCATACACCCGCCACCAATTTGTTTCGGGATTGTTTCATTAATTGCCATGGAAACATCTGCGCACGTTGGGATCAAATTAGAGACGACCCTCTTTGCGGAACAGCGACATGATCCCGTTCCTTGAGGGGGAAAAGCAAAGTGAGAAAAGTGGAATTAAGGATGAAAGGAAAGTTCAAATCCAATTTAGAGAGTGAGATTGCTTAGCTTGAATGTGTGTCATGTGGTATTGGTCAAGAGAGGACAATTGAGAAACTGCAAATGGGGTGAGATGAGAGGACAGACGGGGAAAAAAAGATGAGAGAAGGACATGTTAAAGCATATTGCAACTAACTCCGGCTACTCAGATTGGCCTTTTGGGTATGACTGGCATTTTGGGAATATAGCAGGAAAATCACTACACTGTAATCATATATGGCAAATGTAATGAAAACGGTGTCATATTTTACTAAAATATGCAAGTCAGGTGATTGCTCACAAAACCAATGAGCCGCATATTGCAAAGCAAACAGAAAAGAAAATATCATATAATCTGGAGAATTACGTCTCAGGTTCAAATCAAAAGAAACGTGGCGGCAGGTGATTTTGAAGGGTTTGTTTGAATAAAACCTTTCCTAATATTTCCATGTGTTGCTCTTCTCAAAATCAATCGGATATAGTACCAAGAAAAATAATGTTTTAATCCGTGTCAAACATTAAAATGCTTTTCTCAAACAGCTGAAGTTATTAAAGACAATGTTTCCATATGTCCAAAAGAATGTCGGCTTTGAAACGTTGCATGCTGTTTTAATATTTCTCTCTTTTTGGTATTTCAAAGCTGCATGTCGTGACTAGCCTATTTGTGTGTAATTTAGTATTGCCCTGTCTCGGTTTGTTTGAGTGGCATTTTCTTAACACAGGAAATTCTCCATTAGCATGGGAGGCTAATCAAGAGCGCTGAAGGAAATAGGAAACGTTCAGAGCAAAACAGTGCGTCCCTCCCACTCAGCAAAGGCTATTCCAGTAACTTTTTTCTTTTTTTATTAATATTCTTATAACGTAACACTATTTAATGTATCTAAAGTTGGCCAGCAGTCTGTCTGTAAATAAAGTAGTAGAAATTGTGTGTGCTAACTTTTTTTTATTTTTTATTTTTTTTATTATTATTATTATTATTATATAACATTTTACTTTCTGAAGCATGCACTACCAGTCAAATGTTAAGACACACTTGCATGAATTTAATAATTGTATTTATTTAATTATTTATTACATTATTTATTTACTTAATTTAGGCTACTTACTCACTTACTTACTTACTTACTTGGTAACAATTATTTTAATAATCCACTTTAGACATTCTACTGAATATAAGTAACTTTGCAAATACATGTCAACTTATTCCTCTAACCTAACAGTCTACTAATACTCTAATGTGAATTAGTTGACATGTAGTTGTACATTAATGAGAGTTAATGGACGGTTACACTACTTTTTTCATTCCGTTGACTTACATTCATACGCATACGAATGCTGAAGACAGGAAATGCAAGCTCATGCGAAGAAGCTTCGCTTTTCTCTGTGTTCCAAAGTTCAAGTTTGGGGGACTCTGATCTGCAAATTTGTATCACTTGAAGATTTGCGACCAAGATCGTTATGCCATAACGTGACTTCTTAGCTGAATTAAAAGAATGCAAAATGTTTGCAGTAAAGTGGAGTAGATTGTATATTTTCCCATTTTGGATTGTTATATGTTGAATTTATGTTTTAAAAAAGACGTTGCAGAGTGTGACGTCATATCACAACCGTTCCATGAGCGTTCATGTGTTAAAAGTCTAGTGTGACCGTGGCATTAGTTGACATGTAGTTGCAAAGTTACAGTATCTGTCAAAAGTTTGGAAACATTACATTTTGCCCATCTTGCCTATCAAGCCTGCATTTATTTTGTCAAAATTGCTGTAAAACACAAATATTTTGAAAATAATGTAATTTATTCCTGTGATGACAAATCAGAATTTTCAGCAGCGATTACTCCGCACTTCAGAGTCCCAGGTGACAGAAATTTCCATAAAAATGTTAAGCAACACACGTTTTCAACATTGATAATAACAATAATAAGAAATGTTACCTGAGCACCAAATCAGCATATTAGAATGATTTCTGAAGGATCATGTGACACTGCAAAATGGCTGCAAAAAAAAAAAAAAAAATCAGCTTTGCCATCACATGAGTAAATTGCATTTTAAAATATATTTAAATAGAAATCAATTCTTTAAAAAATAATTTGCAATATTATTTCTTATAAAAATGCATAAGAGACTTATTTGAAAAACAAAACAAAAAAATTGACAGGTACTGTACTTGTAGTTAGTAGAATGTTTTCTATTTTAATATTGATTAAAATGTAATGTCATTCTAATATGCTGATTTGGTGCTCAATAAACATTTCTTATTATTATCAGAGTTGAAAACAGTTGCTGCTTTTTAGTATTTTTTTGTGGAAATCTATCACGTTTAGTTAGTGTTCATTTCATTTTCAAGGACTTTTAGTTTGTTTCCCTTCAAGTTACCTGTTTCCTTTGTTCTATTTTACCTGTCATGGGGTGCGTTTCATTTGACAGGGTCCCTGTTACGTACTGCTCCGAGACTTAAGGTTGAGAATCCAAATGCAGCTTTATTAAAGGGTAATCCACAATCGTAGTCAAAAGCACAGGCAGGCAGTCCAAACAAGCAAACAAGGCAGGAGAGACAGGTAAAAGGGTAATCCACGGAACGGGCAAGTAATCCAAAACCAAGAGACAAGAAACCAGGGAAAACGCTCAGAAATGCAGTGATACACTAAAGACAACTTTGCAGTGAATGACAGACATGACCAGGCTTATAAAGTGTGAGCTAACAAGGTAATGGGGTGCAGGTGGATGTAATCAGGAAGGAAGTACGGGTAGTGAGTGATGTGGGAAATTTAGTCCTTAGATGAAGTGGTAGTCTGGGATGGAATGCCCTCTGGTGGTAACCACGGGCACTCTCATTTGTGATTGTGACATAGCCCCCCCTCAAAGGAGCAGCTACCAGACGCTCCTAAACTGTCCAGGAGGGAGGTGGAGCGGAGGCGGAACCGGGGGGCGGGATGGAGGGCCAGGCCCGTGGAGCGGAAGAGGGCCTGGAGACTCAGGCAGAGCAGGCAGCCAGGGTGGAACAGGCTGGGCAGATGACCAGGGTGGCTTAGGCCAGGCAGATGACCAGGGTAAAAGGGCTGACCACCATGGCAGCGCAGACGACCACCACAGCAGTGCAGACGGCTTGAAGACACCCACGGCGGAGCAGACGACCACTTCAGCAGCGCAGACGGCTTGAAGACACCCACAGCACAGCAGATGACCACCAGAGCAGCGCAGACGGGTTTGAAGACACCCACAGTGGAGCAGGCTGAGCAGGTGGCTCGGTTGGTGTCCTCTCTGGACTCGGGACAGGAGGCGGAGCCCTCTCTGGACTCGTGACAGTAGGCGGAGCCCTCTCTGGACTCGTGTCAGGAGGCGGAGCCCTCTCTGGACTCGTGACAGGAGGCGGAGCCCTCTCTGGACTCGTGACAGGAGGCTGAAGCCCTCTCTGGACTCGTGACAGGAGGCTGAAGCCCTCTCTGGACTCGTGACAGGAGGCTGAAGCCCTCTCTGGACTCGTGACAGGAGGCTGAAGCCCTCTCTGGACTCGTGACAGGAGGCTGAAGCCCTCTCTGGACTCGTGACAGGAGGCTGAAGCCCTCTCTGGACTCGTGACAGGAGGCTGAAGCCCTCTCTGGACTCGTGACAGGAGGCTGAAGCCCTCTCTGGACTCGTGACAGGAGGCTGAAGCCCTCTCTGGACTCGTGACAGGAGGCTGAAGCCCTCTCTGGACTCGTGACAGGAGGCTGAAGCCCTCTCTGGACTCGTGACAGGAGGCTGAAGCCCTCTCTGGACGCCGGTCAGTGGCTGGAGCCGTCTCTGGACGCCGGTCAGTGGCTGGAGCCGTCTCTGGGCTCTGGACGGAGACAGGGCACGACACTGGGCTCTGGACAGAGACAGGGGACGTCACTGGGCTCGGGAAGGAGACAGGGGACGTCACTGGGCCCTGGAAGGTGACTATGACGGGACGAGACTCTGGACTGGCGGGTACTGCGTGAATGTCGCGTTCATCCTCAATGACACCCACGCTAAAAGCAGAGCCACTCAGTTGCAAAGCAATGTCTATATAATATTCTAGTGTCCAGTTAGGATTGTGCAGTGGCATACAGGAACTGAGTGGCTCGGCAAGGCCTCCTCGAAAAAATATCATCAGACATACCGTTTCCATCGTGGAGAGATATGCCAGTTCAATAAAGTCTTGCACATAGTCCTCGATAGGACGATCTCCTTGATGGAGACGCATGATCTGTGCGGCTGTACTCATTTGTGGACGGACGTTCACTTGGCTGCTGGATCTGTGCATGGTGAAGTCTTTTGTAACGTACTGCTCCGAGACTTAAGGTTGAGAATCCAAATGCAGCTTTATTAAAGGATAATCCACAATCGTGGTCAAAAGTAGAGGCAAGGTAAAAACACAGGCAGTCCAAACAAGCAAACAAGGCAGGAGAGACAGGCAAAAGGGTAATCCACAGAACGGGCAAGTAATTCAAAACCAAGAGACCAGAGACCAGAGACCAGAGACCAGAGACCAGAGACCAGAGACCAGAGACCAGAGACCAGAGACCAGAGACCAGAGACCAGGGAAAACGCTCAGAAATGCAGTGATACACTAAACACGACTTCGCAGTGAATGACAGACATGACCAGGCTTATAAAGTGTGAGCTAACAAGGTAATGGGGTGCAGGTGGATGTAATCAGGAAGGAAGTCCGGGTAGTGAGTGATGTGGGAAATGTAGTCCTTAGATGAAGTGTTTTCTCAAGTAAATATCTTTATTTGAACGTAATCATCCTTGTCTTCATCTTTGGTGGGTATTTATTTGGGAACAGTATTGTATTTGTAACACCATCACTTTTGACCAATTTAAGGCATCCTTGCTGAATAAAAATATTAATTTCTTTCACAAAAACTTTTAAATTAGTTTTCAAGATTTTAATTATTATTATTATTGTTGTTGTTGTTGTTGTTGTTTTTAATCAATGAAAAGTAGGAAAGCATTTATGTGAAAAACCACAAGCTGCAACAACTAATCAATAAAATAGATTATCGATATTGAATATAATAGACAATTGCTGCGCCTCAATCAGACCCTTAGCTCCCGAGCTCGTGAATCAGTATATCGTGACACTGATGACGTGACAACGTCCTCATTGTACAACATCACTCAGGTATTTATGAACAACAGCAGAGCTGATATCTTTCGGACATTACTTGTAATGTTATTTAAAGTACATTATGATAAATACTTTGCTTGTTACATAAACATGCAACATTTTAGCCATAAATAAATTATAAATGTTAACTAGATTATGTTCATTACCTGTCTAATGATGTATGTTTATACTGAAATATAATAAAATGATGGTTTGTATTTTTAAAAACATCTATCACGTGTCGGTATGTTTAGTGAGTTGGCCCACGTGATTTAGGTTTTGCGCTTCAAAACTTCTGTTAAGGGAACATAGTGAACATCGATGCACCCTGGTTTCCACAGTGCATTGTGGGACTTTTTAGGGAAGGTGCCCTGGAAAGATTCTGCGATTGAGACAGGCCTTAAAATGGCAGACGTGATTAGTACCCTGACTACTGGACTAGAGAGCTGATTGAGACGCAACCAATGAATCTTATTATTGATTAGTCGCGTCTGCGCATGGTGCTCGGAAACCATAGACTGTAAAAAAGGCGTACCTTCTCTCTCTACCATTGTAGAAAAGTGAAGCCGCCAATGTCCAAATATGGTGCTGACATCTTGGAGCCCGTGTCTGTGCAGTATCAAGGCCCCACCTACACTCCCACAGAATCGGTTAGTAGCAAGTGTGCCGCACAAGTCAGTCAGGAGTTCAGGAGGAGATCGGAGCTTTAGCTTTAATTTCTACATTTCAACAACTGTTTATTTCACAACGACATAATGATTTGTTTGAGTGTGGGCAAGCTTTTGATATCGCGGCTCTACTTCCTGCTCTCTACTGCGTACAACTTTTAATGTTGGTGTCAACTAAACAGTCATGAAAATTTAGAAATTAATGTTGAATCTCCAATCGGCTCCTGAAAATCCCGGAAAAAGTCTGGTGCTTCAGTGTAAATATATACATAATATAAATATATATAAATACATATAAATAACTAAAACCAAACTTAGTTAAAACTTAGTAGAACTTACATCAGTGTGATTTAAAAACTGCCTAAAATTACAGAAACCAAGTGTAATTTGATTCTTTAATTTGTTTCACGTCCGAGTAGATTACATGGAGAGGGCGGGGTTTATGAGCTATACTACATCCAGCCACCTGGGGGTTTTCAGAACTCGTGCGGCACGCTTGTCTGAAACCATCAGCCAGTCACGTCATTTTACAGTAGTGATTAACCCATTGCTAAATAGAGGAGGACAAAGAGTGAGCACCTGCAGGAAAGGTACATGATCCAAGTTGTCCGAAACATGAGAACCTACTATTTTATTTTTAAATAGTATATAATGCATTACTATTATAGTATACCATACATTACACCCATACTATCATACATTACTATTAACTATAATACTATGATAACTATGATAACTATTAGTTTTCATAGGCTTTATATAATGTTTGGAGGACAGCACTGGGTATGATATGGAATACAATTGTTTAAAATAATGGATTCAAATGAATTTTTAATTACTTTTTTAATGCATAATATTTTAGATTTTTCATCCGATTAATCAATTTGTCTAAAAAAATATTCGACACATTAATGATTCTCAAAATAATAGTTAGTTGCAGCCCTGGGTTAAAATGTGGGAACAAATGCTTTGGTCATAAGAACACCAGTATAAAGTTAAAAGAGCAAATGTGAGTATGTGCTCCACAGGAAATTATGAGACAGTTTGTTTCAGCCTTGTTTTGTCATGACAGATCCAACCAATGTAGCTTGGCAAGAGACAACTCAATGTGTCAAAGTTCGGGAGCACACCTCTCCCCTCATTGCATAATGGAGCTTTGGGAATGATGGCCAAACAATCTATAAGTTGTCAAGCAAATCTATCCAGTAATTGCTCAGAAACGTGCTAGAGTCAAAATCCACATGATTTGTGAAGCTGAGTTGGTCAATCCGTCTGCGCGTTTCAACACAGCAGGGAAAAATGCTATTTCAAAACCAGAGTCAAATACATTTGTTGTAGTTCACTCCTCAGAAAAGACCAACATTTAAATGTGTAAACCATTATGTCATGCTAACTACAGTAACATTCCCCTCTAAAAACAAGGAAACACACTGAGAAAAATGCCAAACCTTTTCAGTCTCGATTGTACACATACATTCCGATTTGAAAGAAAACCAAACTATTGTTCTGGACGTTATATTATGTAATAATTCACTGAAGAGTAAGTTTCCTCATATTTTGAAAGTGCATGAAATTGGTTAATTTCCCAAATGGTTTTTATATTTAAATGGCTTTTTTTTTTTTTTTTTCCAGAGACATGGTCTTGTGGTGAGTGATGACAGCATGATGTGCAGCTACAGGTAGGATGCAATACCTGGAGATACCTGGAGAAAGCTCTCGGTTAGCATTGCTATTCATCTCAGCTGGCACAGCACCCCCCTACCAGACGTAAGTGATTTGAAGCCTGCCATCTTTACTAATGGACGTTCAGTTCTGCTGCCAGATTTTTTTGTGAGCCAGTCACCTGAACCATAAATGTGATGTGAATAATTACTTTGAAGCCATAGGTAAATGACTAGTCTTCAAAGTCTTCACTAATATTATTGCTTTGACATCAAAGGCAGCAGACAGGGAAAAGTCTATTTCACACTTGAAGAGCCTCCAAAAAATAAGTAACTGGTAAATATATAGGCTATAATACAATTAAATAGTTGTGATAATGTTGAATCCAGCTGAATAGGCATCAATAGAGAAAGACACTTTTGCATCCAGATGATGTGGTTATCTACTAGCCAGACCTTGACCACTTGGATGACACTTTTTATTATGAGCATCCTGAGTTCAAACCTGGTTTGTGTCATTTCCTGATCCCACTCCCTTCCTCTCCTCTCATGTTTTACTGTCTTCTCAATAAAACTGGAATAAACACAGAAGGTTGCAAAGTGTATGACAACATACTTATTTTTCTACGCTGCATTGTTCTCAAAGGATACAGCATATAAGAGATATATTTGTACAGTATGCCTTCATAGTTTTATGGTCATATTCTTGTTGTGTTAGAAGTCCTGTAAATCCTTTCTTACTTGCAGTTTGTGTCTCCTGGGATGTAAGGTTATAATGTTTTGAAGGCTAAGTTCTGTTTCTTAATTTCACTCTTTAGAAAGTCAGTAACCTAAAATTAAGAAAGAAAAAAAAGAGCCTTGAGATATGTAGAGAAAAAGGGTGGAATCATCCTGCGAAATCCCACCAGCTAGCATTTCTTCTTGTCTGAAGAAGAAAGGATGAGATCATAAAGCACATGTTTAATATACACTGTGCAGGTTGGAGAAGTGCAACTATCAGTGTGTGGGGGAAATCGCTGTCATTACGCAAAGATTGGAAACAAATGCTAGTTTTTGCTCTTTGCTTTTTCCCTTTTTTCCATAATCACACTGATGAGCTGTGTTGTTTTGAAAACCTAATGTGAGAACATGCGAGACAAAATTTCAATTGCATTGATAAATTCTTAAGTGGCTTCATATGGTTCCTCTCTGTATGTTAAAAGCCCTTGAGCTGTGATAAGTTTCCCCCGCACCTGAGTCTTGCCAAGAGGAAATGCTTATAGAAATGAGACCCTTTGCATATGTTCGCTCCATAAGTGCTGCTTGGTTCTGTGTGTTTCATGTTTGCTTTCAGCTCATGAGTAGTTTCAAATGGGTTTCAAATCTGTCTTTATACGAAATACAGCAAAAAGCTCTGTAGTTTATGTACTTAAATCCTCATAGTCATAGTTTATATGAAATGACAATTCATTACAGCACACAGAAATGACTGTTGGCTAAAAGGTACTGTGGAATGAGACGCTATGCACTCGATGAACTGAAGTGAAAAAAAAGAAAAACTATTCCACATGTTAGCTGATACTAAAGCATAAAACAAAGTTTAAAGGAATAGTTCACCCAAAAAAATGGGTCATTAATTACTCACCCTCGGGTCGTTCCAAACCCGTAAGACTTTCATTTATCTTTACAACACAAATGAAGATCTTTTTGAAGAAATCTGGGTGCATTCTGACCCTCCATTGACAGCCTACGCAACTACCACTTTCAAGCCCCATGAAGGTAGTAAAGACATCATTAAAGTAATCTATGTGACTCTTGACCTCATAAAAAACAATTCATCTCCAACACATTCACGAGAACACCACGACTCATGCGTGTTGGATTTGCGCAGGCTGTCAATGGAAGGACAGAAACTCATAGATTTCATAAAAAATATCTTCTCATGTGTTTTCCGATGAGGAATAAAAGTCTTATGGGTTTGGAACGACATGAGGATGAATAATTAATGACAGAATTTTAATTTTTGGGTGAACTAACCCTTTAATATTATGGGCCCTATCATACACCTGGTGCAACGTTTTTTTCAAAGTGTTTTTTGCTAGTGTCAGCTCAACACAGTTATCATTTTCACTTCCAGCGCAACATTGTTTAAATAGCAAATGCACTCGCGGTCATTTGTGTGCCCATGGGCGTGCTGGTCTGAAAACGAGGTGTGTTCAGGCGCATTGTTGGTGCGTTGCTTTTTTGAGGAACTGAACTGAAACGACTGCACCATTGACCAACTGAAACCTGGTCTAAAGTCAATAGCGTAGTATTTTTTTATTTTATTTAAAGGGCACATTAGTAATATGCACCTATAGGCGGGTGCACAACGCGCATACACTTTGCTTATTACACACACAGGGACACGCAGCAGCACACAAACATGCCAAATATTAAAAATAAATGGATTTCACTCTGGAAAAGCGTTCAGCATTTCCACTCACAAATTCTGCCATGTAAATAGTGAATCTGCCA
This sequence comes from Rhinogobio ventralis, assembly GCA_039654625.1. Classification (NCBI taxonomy): domain Eukaryota; kingdom Metazoa; phylum Chordata; class Actinopteri; order Cypriniformes; family Gobionidae; genus Rhinogobio; species Rhinogobio ventralis. Next base: position 11,809,755 of record CM077211.1, read on the forward strand.
TGGTGCAAGTGCAACTGGCTTTTAAAGGGAATAAGAGATGATACTCTGATTGGTTTATAGCATGTTACACCCAAAACACACCCATGACTCATTAAGAGGCTATGTACAACCCTTTTGGACTTTCCGTCGTTAAACTAGCAAAAGTGGACCTGCACCATGCGCTTCAGACCATGTGCTCAAATCGTTCAAATAGGGCCCTATATGTGTGTTTCTTCAGATATGGGACCCTGTGAAATATACTTTTTAAACTAAAAAAAAAATATATATATATATATATATATATATATATATATGAAAATTCAGTCCACAGTATAATTCCAGAACATCTCAAAATTATATATTGTTTTTTTTTTTTTTTTTTGCATTCTGTGATGAAAATGATGGAAATTGCATTTTTAATGTTTTTGGAATAAAATGTCTGACTCCTTGCAAAGGTTAATTTAATATCTAGCATGTTCTGCATACAGACAGTGAATTAAATAATATTTTTTGCATAATTTAAAATTACAGCTTGATTGGAAATAGCGTTAACATTAAACATTAACTGTTATATTAACCTTGTTTTTGTTCAGGATCTATAAATAAGTGCACTTAGTAAAAAATGTTATAAAAGGCAAATGGAATCATCACTGCAGTCATAATTTTTTGAATAATTAAGATAAATCTTTTTTTTTTGTATTTCTTTTTTATTTTATTTTTTATTTCACTCTTTACTTATATTATTGTAGTTTTAAACATGTAAAAATTCACATTTTTATGATATTCGATCTTGGACACTTTTGCTGTTGTCTTGATAGAGCATATATTTTAGTTTTGAATGAAAAATTAATTAAAATACTTAATATATTATATTTATATTTTAACCATTGATCTTGTATCATTATGCAACTGTAATCGTTATGTAAATGCATTCATGCCACCTCTAAACTGCATTTAACTGTAAAGACACCTATAAATGCTACTTAAGATGCAGCTTCAGATGCAGTTTAAAGATGGCTTAATGTTTCATTTAATCCAATTGTTCACTAATCGTTTTTGTAGTCTGAAGCCTTGTTTTAATCCGGTTTGGAAAATGCCACCTGCACACCTCAAATGTCTGAAGAATGAGAACTATTAAAATATCTGGTGTATGTGAATACTAGTGATGTTTGGTTCTTGAACGAATCGTTTTTTTGAGCCGGTTCTCTGCAAGTAACCGGTCGAGCCGGTTCACTAATCGAACTGAATCGAACTTTAGTTCCGGTTTGATGACCTAAGACGCAAAAGCCGAAGTAGCACGTCCCACTAAAAAAGAACCGAAAGAGCCGGTTAAACCAGCTGTCGAAGTTTGCAGAGGATTACCGAGGTTTCTGATGATTGAGTTGGCGACGCAAGCCTGTGGCACGCACTGGAAATATGCTTATGACTACTGTTATTACTGTTACTGTTATTAAATAACATTTTATTAAAACCTGCAAAAACCTTTCTGTCAAGAGATTACTGTAGTTTATTGTGCATGCAGATTATATTTTAAATTGTTAAGTGAAATGTATAAGTTTATAAGGCTGGTTTATTATTTCTATATAGGCTACATGTAACATATCTGCGTTTATGCATGTCTGTAATGTGTGCTGTATGTGCGAAACTTTTAGGAATCTTATCCAAGATGAAGGCTACTCAATATTGGTCAATCGTATCTGACATAAAGGATCCGTGAATGAAACTATGATACACCATTAACCTAAGTGAACTGGTTTTATTAAATAGGTCTTCATTTTATTAAAACATGATTTATTTATTTTTTACTATAGTTTTGTGCATGCAGATTATATTTTAAATCAGTTTCGATCTTATAAGGACAATAAACAAGGAGTTGATACGTTTGGTTTACTCCTGTGATATACTTTAGACATAAAGAAACATATCCATGTTTGTTGATCAGTGCCTGTAATGTGTGCTGTAGTTGTGCAACTTTCAGTTGATAAATGAATTAACTGTGAACACAAACACCATTAACTGAAGTGAATGAAAGGCAATAATCAGCAAATGTGCATTGACACAGATTACTTTATTTGAATGTTTCCTTGATATAACATGACACTGAGAAATGCATAAAAAAGCATAAAAGAAATGCATAGCGACATCATTGCATGATGACTTCAGGAACCTATGAATCGGCTTTTTGAACCGGTTCATTGAGCCGAACTGTCCGAAAAGAACCGGTTTGCGGAAATGAATCGGACTTTGCATCACTAGTGAATACCCCTATCATTTGTGTGTGTGTGTGCATGACCCTCATGTTCTCAAATGTTCTGTATTTGGCCATATAACTGAAAGGCGGCAGTCTGTTTGACCAGTTCACATGGTGCATTGGATTTGATTTCTTTAAGCAATATTTATTTATGCAGCTTGCCTTCCCCTCAGCCTTCTACAAGTCTATTTAGTAGTCCTGAATTCACACGAATGTACAGCAGTGACTTTGGGAACTAAACTGGACAGTGGGGTATTTTTAGAATGACATTGCAGTTATATTTCCTCACTAGCAACATTTTAAAGGCAGGAAACACAAACCACTTTACAAGCAAGACCTATTTTCACAGGCTTGTGTTTTTCCAAAAGCATTGTAAGCCTAAATAGATCATAAAACCATTGACAACAATGCTCTCTAACAATCTACTTAAACTTACGATGTTTTGGGAAACAAAGCCCAGATTGATTGCTCCTTTTTTGTAGTGGTTAAAAGGATAGTTCACCCAAAAATGAACATTTACTCAACCTTATGTCGTTCCAAACTCATGAATGAAAGGTTGCCAGAGGTGACAATACTACTACTACTACACGTCAAGCGTCAATGCTTGAGCTTCCATTTACCGCAACTGATGTGTGAGTTAAATATTAAGTGAGTAAATATTTTGGACTAAACCGCTCAATTCATATGAATTAGTTTACGATCTCTTTCACACCCCTCACGGATGACTGCCACATAGAAACATAATAAAAACATAACATAAATGTCCCAGGCCTGTTCCTCTCTCGTCATTCACTGTCATTACTCCTCCTTTTATCAGTCTGGAGCTCCTCAGTGAGAACTCGCACCATTCCCACTGCTCTCTTCCTTGTGGGCTCTCTCGTCTTCAACTACTATGTACTAACACTAAATGAATCATTTGATGCAATGCATTTACTGTGTACATACATGTTTTTACATTGTGCTTATTTAAAAAAAAAATACTTGCATGTAATTACATCTGTAATTAATTTCTGTGATTACATATTTACACCGTTGACCCTTCCCTTACCTCTTAACCTACCCTTACCACCAGACCTGTCACTAATCTTACCCGTAGCTTGCCTCAATAATAGTAAGTGTTTTGCAATACAACATGAACACAGTAAGTACATAGTAGTTAAAGTCACCTAATAAAAAGTGTGACCTTTTTTCCCCCACTGCTTCCTGTGATTTCAGAGAGTGATTTTTAGACCTGGGCCCGTATTTTATCAAGCTTCTCAAAGTGCTATTTTAGTCTTAAGTGCTGAGAATTCATGAAATGTACTCCTACTTTCAAACTTAAGTATAAAAGCAAGTTATCAAATTTCTTAAAGCTAAGAATCACTCTTACTCTCCCAGTTATTTAAGACCGCTCGAGAGGTCTCTCAAGTGGTTAAGAGTTGCCAGTGGGGGCTTGTGATGGCACTGAGGAGACAGAGACGTGCGCAAATCTTTCAGGAGAGGGAGAACGTTTTTGAAATGTTTGACGATGAGCAGTTAATCAAACGGTATCGTTTGGACAGAGCAGATCATCTTTTTCAGCGCTGGTTAATGTTGGGCTGAACTTGCCTTTTATAACATGTTTCCACTGTTCGACTTACTCAGCAAGCAGTAGCGCTTCTTCCTCCCGCCAGTTCGGTTTTCTTTTGGATTATATCATAAAATCTAGCCTATATATAGGCAGGTCAGTTAATAGCACACCGGTTTAAAATTTATAATTTGTAAGAGAACGTGTTAATCTTTCATTTCCATAATGTTTATATCATAATGTATTCTCTTGAAAATTCTTTATTGTCAAATGTGTGTTGAATGTAAACTCTTAGGAATTTCACCATTCAATGTGAATTTATCTGAGAATATTCTTAAATATGGAAATCTATTCAGTGATTGGTCCATGCCTATATCGTCATCCAAAATCCCGTTTGTGGCACAGCAAAGTGTCGTGAATCATCTCTAAGACTGACACTTAAGATTTAGTCCTACACTTCACTTAAAGTATGACTGAGATGCTTGATAACTAACTTTTAAGCGCAGCTTTGAGCCAAGAATTTTTTTACTCTTAAGTCAATTCTTAGCAGTGTTCTTGTGAGTAATTCTCAGAGGCTTGATAAATACGGGCCCTGGGCCAGTATTTATCAAGCTTCTCAAAGTGCCATTTTAGTCTTAAGTGCTGAGAATTCATGAAATTTACTCCTACTTTCAAACTTAAGTATAAAAGCAAGTTATCAAATTTCTTAAAGCTAAAAATCACTCGTATTCTCCCAGTTATTTAAGACCGCTCGAGAGGTCTCTCAAGTGGTTAGGACTTGCCAGTAGGGGCTTGTGATGGTACTAAGGAGACAGAGATGTGCACAAATCTTTCAGGAGAGGGAGAAAGTTTTTGAAATGTTTGACGACGAGCAGTTAATCAAACGGTATAGTTTGGACAGAGCAGGCATCATCTTTTGTCAGCACTTTTTCCTTCCGCCAGTTCGGTTTTCTTTTGGAATCCATGGTGGCTGATTATATTATAAAATCTAGGCTATATATAGGCAGGTCAGTTAACAGCACACGGGTTTAAAATTTGTAATTAAGACATGGTGGAAAACTTGTTTGTCTTTCATTTTCAATGTGTATATCATAATGTATTCTCTTATTGTCAAATGTGTGTTGAATGTAAACTCCTCTTTCACCATTCAATGTGAATTTATCAGAGAATATTCTTAAATAAGGAAATCTATTCAGTGATTGGTCCATGCCTATATCGTCATCCAAAATCCCGTTTGTGGCACAGCAAAGTGTCGTGAATCATCTCTAAGACTGACACTTAAAATTTAGTCCTACACTTCACTTTGTTAACGACTGAGATGCTTGATAACTAACTTTTAAGTGCAGCTTTGAGCCAAGAATTTGTTTACTCTTAAGTCAATTCTTAGCAGTGTTCATGTGAGTAATTCTCAGAGGCTTGATAAATATGGGCCCAGGTCATGCAAATCGGAGTGTCTATTTACACTAAGTGCAAATAGCACGCCTTTTTGGCAAGCACTATTTATACTAGCTCCACCCGCCCAGCAATGCCTGGTTGGGCCACACAAGATAAAAAAAAAAAAGAAGATGCATGTTTTGTAACGTCTGCAGTGGCGAAGTCAGTAAAGCGTAAGGTTCATGACGCGATTGACCTGGGTTCTAATCTGCCTTTTGCCAGGCTTGCTCTCCCATTTCCCATCACATATCACATTGGAAAGGCATTTACTTTCAATAAAAATGTTAAAATGTTCTAAAAGTGGAAATAAAGTGAAATTAAAAGTATTTATTGGGTAGGGTTAGTGGTAGGTGTATAGGGAGGGCTTTTGTTGGCTTTTATTGTCCCATTAAGGCGGCATCCATTTAATAATTTAATGAATATAATCATTTACACTCTGTTATTATTGCATCCTGTTAATGTACTGTTGTATGTATCTGCCAAAATAAAGTATAAATAGCATCTAATTACTATTTACACATATTGCAAAGAACTGCTACTTTTACATGGTGTAAATAGAATATATCGCTATTTTAAATTAGTGTAAATAGCATCGCTAAGAAAATGCTGCTATTGTCACTTAGCATAAATAGAATATATCACTATTTGTCACTTAGTGTAAATAGCATATATCGCTAAGAAAATATGCTATTTTCACTTAGTGTAATGTAAACTGCCCATGTGAATTAATACAATTTTTATAATGAATATTCATTAGTTATGCTAATATGCTAAAATTGTTTATTGGGTAAAATATTATTTACTAATCCTTAATCTTTTTTTTTTGAGTATATGACTGGAAAAGTCATATCAATTTGTGGGTGGGATCCCAGAAGAACATTCAGCTCTTCTGGAACCCTGATATTAAATTTTATACAAACTAGGATTGTCGGTGAACAAATGTGGGCCATAAAGTCAAAAGTTTTTTTTCATGTTTCAAAAGCTCACAGGGAGTGTGTAGCCTATCTGCACTTCCTCTGAATGAGTGAATGTGTCACCGGTGGAGAGGAAACAGGGGTACTGCTGAGAATAATGCTATGGTGTGGCACAGACTTGAGAGAATGAAAGTAAAATAGTGTGTGTAAAAACAAAGGGAAAAGGTTGTAAATTGAGATTAAAGCACAGTGGAAAGCTTTCAACATTTGCTGAAAGACAAACATGTGGATAACTAGGATAGAACAGGCAAACATGAAACATGCCAATGTAACGGTTTTATATAAATATTCTGAGAGTTTAGTAGGGGTGTTGAAATGATTTGATGCAGTAATAGACCATAATCGATTATAACCTACTGACGTTTCTCTGCCATCATTCGTCACATACGCGCTTCTCGTGCTAGCGTAAAATGACAAAAGCGAGTAATAAAAAATTTCTTGGAGTCATCTGACTGCTTGTATTCCAAAAATGTTGTCTAACAAAATGAGTTTTGTAATGAGCTTTTACAGTGAGACCAGTGACGATTCACACCCCTAGAGTTGCATTCAAGTACTTAGCCATCAAGGGCTTTTCAAACTAGTAAAAATTAATTAAAAATAATATTAATATAAAATTAGATAATGCATTATTATATTATTATAATATTTATATTCTAATCAATGACATATCTGGATTTAAATTAAACTTTAAACTTGAATCTTGAATTACAGGTTACAGCACTCATCATCACTTTGGGACTTTTTGTGTGAGGGAGCAATTTAGAGGATAGCTGTTACGGTACATGGACAGGAGTTGCACATTGATGAGAGTCGTTTGAATCCGGGCCTCAACGAGCATCATGACGTAAATGTGGTCTCTCTGCAAACTATGTTTAAGATGGTGGCAAGCCTGTTCAAATTGAGCACAAACAGAGATTGAATAAAGGCAAAATGGTCACACTGTGTAAATGTTGGAGAGAATGGCACTGCTTAGAGTGTTGCTTCATTCTGTGGGAGCTTTGCTTTAAACAAAACTATTTTTATTTGCTGCTTCTGCCTTGCTTCTCTACATTTTAATGTCAGAAAACAATACCATATGCAAACTATTTGTTTTTAGGTTATGTCTATGGGGTGTTCGGGGATATTAAAGCATTTTTTAATGGTATAGGGTATAATGTTTGTAATGACATATTGTAAGAGCCCCATCCAGGTTGCATTGCGTTTTGGCTATTATGATTCTTGTTGATGATGATAAATGATGTGTGTGAGAATGTTTTGGATGGTAATGTGAGTCGTCTAGAATATGACTTCCTTATGTGATATGACCCTGCTGGAGCTGAAGTTGCTCATGTGAGGGTGCAGCTGGCTTTGTGATTAAAGTTGTTGTGGTCAGTGCATGTCCGCTCAAGGAGATCCGGTTTACTGGCTAGGATGGGACTGTGAAGTTCCTGCGGTGGCATGTGGAGAAATATGTGGAATTTTTGGGGGGAAACAAGAAAGAGATGTTGCCAAACAAAACCATATTAAGGAACAATCTTGACAAGTGTGTAGACTCCATCTATTCTTTGTATCACTGACACCTATTCTCAGCCTCAGATGGCCCACCCACGGACTGATGCTGAGATAGATAGAACTGAGTTCATCAGTTCAAATCTCACTGACTGGCCACAACCTTTGGAAGTCAGGGATTCCCAGTGTTTTTATCAGTCGGCATTCTCCACAACACTGTAAAAGCTCATTACAAAACTCATTTTGTTAGACAACATTTTATGCTATTTTAAAAAAGAAAGAACATACAATCTTCAGTTTGGTGGTGAATGAATTTATTATACTTTTTCAAAATGAATATATAATATATAATTAGGTGGATATTTATAGATATAATATTAAAAAAAGTTTACTTTTTTGATGTGCTTTTTAATTTTTTAGCTTTATTTTACATAAAGGTTTAGTAGTTACAAAAAACCCTTCTAAATCTGTTTCTATATATGTGTCTAAATACAGAAAACGATAAATGTATCATATTTTGAATTTTACAACAATTTTACAAGTAGTAAGCAACATTTGTAAGACTTTGTGAAAATGTTTTAAAATAAGATAGACACAAAACGAAGGAGTTATCTATCTGTCCCTGATGTACAATCACCTTCATGGCATTTGTTTTATAAAAGTCTATTGCCAAAGCGATCAAGGCCCGTATTCATGAAAAATCCTAATGCAAAGAGTTTCTTTAGCAGCGGAGAAAATGGTCAAAACTCGAAGAGGGAAAAGAAATGTGTTGCACACAATGCATGAGTGAGTTAATAAGACACTGTACATTAGATCGTGCAGAAATCATGTTTGTGACCGATCTTATTAGAGACACGCTAACATCTCTGTCACAGCGCAGAAATGCCATAGTGCCAGAAACGGAAGTAATCACTACATTACTAACATGTTTGGCAACTGGAAAAAACTATGCAGTAGTGATGATTTGGGTCTGTCACAACCTTCTATAAGCAAAGTGATCACACAATTACAGCAATTTCAGAACCTTATTGTGTCTCTGTTCATTTCCTATCAAATATATTAAGTACAACATTAACAACATGGTAAATAAAAAAGAAACAATATATTTACATGTATATAAAACAGTAAAAATTACGCCTGTAATTTCAAAGGTTAAGGTTTATATAGTACTTAAAAGTGCTTTTTTCCCTTCTTGGACATCCAACCAATCAGTCTTCAAAAGACTGTGTCATACGTAGCAACGGGGTCAGCCCCGCCTCCTCACTAAGATCAAAGTTTTTGTATGTTCCTCGTTCAGAGTTGCTCTCAGATCGGTCCTCAATCACTCTTAAGCAAAGACTCCTACGTAGAAGTTTTTAAAGTAATTTAGGAGCTTTCTGAGAGGATTCTTAGAAGCTTTAAGAATACGGGCCCAGGAGATTTGCAATAGCATATCATGCATTGTGCATTAGCAACAAAAACTTTAACCTTAGTATATCTTCAGCTTGTAAATTTTGTAATGTACCAGATAATGTTTTTCATATCTTTAATGATTGTTACAGAATTATACCTCTTTTGGATATTTTGGAAAATATCTTTTTAAGGCTTTGGTTGAAATTTTTCAAAAACAGTATTCATTTTTGTGTTTTAATATTTTAAAGTCTCAAAGTTAGTGCTGCACCTTCTCCCATTTTCGAATTGGCCAGGCAAAGTTAACTATTTGGAAAACCTATAACATTGAAAATGAAGGAAGACGAATCAATGTAATTGTTTAAAGTGTTGGTGGAATCTAGAGTTCAATTTTAATTTATAAAATATGTTAATCTTTAAAAGGAAGTGGTGTAAATGCAATTTTTAATTCTGTGAATGATGATGATGATGAGGATGATAAATTAGTGTTCCATTGGTATTGGAATCAAAATTGAACTAGAAGTTGTAATTATGTTAATTCCCTAAACACCCTAAATTGCCTTGAGTCCTGCTAATCAATCGAGGCACCATACATCTTGTGGAAAAAAAGCAAGGAAGGACAAAATAACTCTTTCCATTTTATACTGACCTCTCAGCATTAGCTAACTCTTGGTAGCTGTTAAGGTTGAGAAGTTTTATTGAAATTAACACCAAATATTTTTATTTTTACAGCGTTGTTGAGACTTTATGTACTGTCTGAGCTGTCAAAATAACCTGCATGTTTTTGCACAGGGCTTACTGGATGCCCTGTGCCCTGCTCTTTTTCATATTCTGCAGACGTTACCTAGGCTAGTGATCAAGGCTTGCATTAGGGAGTCGAGCTGGGATGGATGGAGGAGAAAGATGTGTTTACTTTCCAGTCTGCCGTCAAAACCCTGATGCCATCATCAGTGGTGTCTGGCTTCGACATCGTTCCTGTCCATCAGCCAGGCCAACTCCACCCTTATTAGATGGATACACACACATGTACACAAACTGTTTACCCTATTTCTCTGGCCCCTCACATCCCACCCCGGTTTGTTTCTCTGAATTCACCCGTGAGCCAGCCTTCAGATGTGATAAACCATTAATAATGCATTTAAGTAACACTGACAAAACATGCCTTTATTGGTAAAAGACAGAGGCTTCTTTGATTGGCCAAACCCATGAAGGGCTTTTCCTTCAAATGTCCACCCCTGTGGGACGTGAGGTCCCTTTGAGTGGACAGAGGATGCTGTCATATGTATGTGTGTTGTGTGAGGGAGAGGTGGGGTGCGTTATTCCATCAAAGTGGTCTCTTTATGTAGTTAAGCAATGTGGACCCAACCTTGTCTACAGTCTACAAAGCAAGCACAAACATACGCCAATGACATCCATTTGCCTAGATAGTTATTAATTGTGGCACTTATTAAACTAACATGACGTATTTTTAAATAACTCAAAGTGACTGAGCTAAAATGTCCTGTTGAAAGATCACATAAGGTGAAGCCTCAGGTGACCACAGTGTCAGATCAACTGAAAGAGTGTGCGAGAGAGAAAAGTGTATTTGCTGTGTACAGCGACTAACAGATTTGCCAAAAATATGTCATCTTCAACCATAACAGAGACGCAGCTTTGATTCTGTTAAAAAGAGCCATGGATGGACGTTTTTTATTAAAAGTAACAGATTTTAAAGGGGTCATGAACTGCATTGTTTTATTGTTTTATGTTTCCTGTGGTGCACTTGTAATGTTAGTATGATCTTTACATCAAAAATGGTCATAATTTAGAAATAAAAGGCATTTTTCCTACCCAGATTTTAGCCTCTGATTTGAATGCTCTGTTTTAAGGGGCGTGTCTGCTGTGAGACTTCAGTGTAAACGCCCACTGCTGTGATTGGCTAACATCTTTGTATATGAAATAAGTATTACATGTGAAACTTTTAGCACATTTTTACTATTACAGCTCTCAAGGTTAACTAATCATGAAAAGTGTTGATTATAGCATTATATTTAGATCTACGGCATTATATTTAGATTGTGGCATGAAAGGTTGCAGCGATGAGCATTGTAGCCGATCACATGAATGCAGTGATCTTGTCATTGCAACTTGATTTCTGCACTCTAACGAATGCTTTCATCATAACTAACAGTGCAAATGTAAATAAGACATTTGTTGATTTTCCTACTAAGAGAAACATTGGACCTCATTTATGAAACGTACGTACGACAGAAAACTGGGTGTACGGACTTTTCCACGCAAAACTTGGCATTTATCAATATGGACATGAGCGGTGGCTACGATCAAATCTGAGGTCAGGTTTTTGAGTTAGCATGAACTTGCGTGCAGCATAGCAAAGCTGGCTGAGAATTGAAATGAGAGCATTTTGTTCATTTAGATTCTTTTCCTGACCGACAACCGAAGCTCAATCGATCATTAGCCTTTAACATTAGAATGTCAAATTAATGTGACCAATTTTTTCAAGGGCTTTAGACTTATATCTGCAACTATAACAGCATAAACAGAACACGAGGATTCTCACACATCATGCACCTGCAGCGCTTCTGTAAACCGAGAAAAACAGAAATGAAGTAAAAGGAATAAAATAGGTGAGGAATTAATTAAATTAATTTTCATTTTTGTGTGAACTATCCCTTTAAATAGAAAACAGCTATTTTCAACCCATTCTCCCTCCCAAGGCGTCAAAATCTGAAGCATGGTCAAGTGCCTTCCGCGCCAAAATGAAGACGCTAACGCTGCTTTCACACGGGGCATCTGCGTCAATACTTGATGGAGGGTGTGTCTGAAGCTTGGTGCAGACGCGACCGTCATAATGACAACAGCCAATCATACCACTTTTCTAGTGTTGCATGAACGCAATTGGCTAGCGTGTGGGCTAGAGTATTTGCATAGGCGATCTGATTGGCTGACGCCTGCGTTGGCGCTTGAAAAACTTCTGCCGCGAGCAACGGCAGACGCAACGGAACCCATGATTCAGTTCGGCAGCGCATGACGTCACCCTTTCAAAGTAAATGAGAAGCGTTAACGCCGGCGCCCAGTGTGAATGCAGCGTAAAGGTACCCCTAGGTGTCACTATATCAACGCGCAGGGGTACATCATTGATTTCAATGAGGAACCTTTGGCGTCATACACAGATGCATTGGGCATGGGAACGTTATCGTCATGATGAAATTATATATTGGGTTTTGATTTTGCCATTATGACATGTTGGAGTGTGATTCTCAATTTAGTCAGCCAGCATAATTGTATTTACATTTATTTTATTTATTTATTTATGCTATTTAGACACGTTTGAACATATAACCCAACCCAATCCCTTCCCTAAACCTACCCATTTGTGTATAATATGATATAAACCACAGGATATAACAGGCAGATACGACTGCATGCACAATTTATTCAAAAAGTAGAAATATTCCAAGTGTTCCGAGGCCAAACGATTGATTTGACATTGGCTCTTGTGTGTCTCGTGACCGATCGCGTCATGCTAAAGAGTCGGGTGTATCATTTGAATGAGATATGAATGACTGCATGCGTGTGTTCATGGAATGGCGGGATCATCATTTCAGCGATTAAAACATTAAGATTAACTATGTTCTTCACATAAAGATATCGCATGACTTCAGAAGACTTGGAATGCAACATGAGTTAATACCTTTGTACTGTTTTTGGACAGTTTTTGCAATAAATACCTGTGACTGTACTTTTATTTGCCTGTTACGTGTTTTATATTGTTGAGAAGTGGGTAGGTTTAGGGTACGAGTTGGGTTAGTTGCTTCAAAATATAAAAGTAGCCTACAAATATACATAAAATCATGTCTGCTTTTGCAAATGCAAAGAATTAAATGTGTCTTGATGTGATGTATTGGGCAAACAACTGAAATGAATGGAGCACCTGCGCATCGATATAGTGACGCCTAGGGGTACCTTTAGCGTTTTCATTTTGACGCGGAAGGCATTTGACCATGCTTCAGATTTTGATGCCTTTGGAGTGATAATGGGTTGTTTTACATTGTAATGATATTTAATATATTTAAAAAAAATATTCCTGTTATCAAGGACTGCACAAAATATATTTCACTTAAATAATTAACAGATTAATAAAAGAAAACTATGTTACAAGTAGCCTAGTATAGGCTATGCTCATTTATGTGACACTCTAACGCATTTTAGTTTTCTTTATATTCATTAAATCCAACTGATCGCGCAGGTGCCTTGCGTGCACACACACAACGCTTAGGCCTATATATTATGCCGTTGATAACTTGACATTTCAGCCATTCAACATCAAATTAAAATGCAGTCAACCAAACATAAAAGACACTGCTCAAATTAATTGGTCTACTGTAAAATCAGCCTGGCCAGCGCCCAACCAAACATTTTTGCACATGTGAAGGATGCCGTACGTGGATATTGGAACACGGGTGAAATACAAAGCCTTGTTTACATAATGAATAATTTAGCAACCAACATATTTGGATTCTTGCTGAATGAGAGAGGTGAGCCCAGTTTCACTTTTAAATAAATTCATTTTGGCTTGATGTTTGTATGTTGTTTATAATGAATGCCACTATAGCCTAATTTGTGTTTTATTTGATAGTTTATTATATAATTTATAACTACTTATTTTTCATTCTTGTTCTGTTCTGAATACCGTTAAAAAATGTAAAGGATTTGTTGTGTAGTAAAGGGAAAATAGCCTAGGCTATACATGTTTATAATTTTTGTAAATGTTTAGTTTAATTTATCTGTATTTAATATACATATAAATGTAATATACTTGTTTGCAATTACGAGGTAAATGGGTGTTTTTGGAGTAAGATCAATTTCTCTTTCATGAGATTACTTCATCTTCTTGGCCGGGTTACGTTTCTCCATGTCGTAAACTGTAGGGGCGAGGCTTCTAAACCGTGAATTTTTAGGGGCATGATATTCAAATCACTATTGTTTTCAGCCGCCACATTAATCAAACTGGTCACAGATCTTGTATTAGAATTAACACGGTTACTTACCTGTTGTTGTGACAATACTGTCGAGTTTATATCGTAAAAGTCTGTTTGCAAAGCCTGCACTGAAATTGCTGACTGATTTACCAAAGAGTGTGTGTGTGTGTGTGTGTGTGTGTGTGTGTGTGTGTGTGTTCGGGTGTGTTCGGGTGTGTGTGTGTGTGTGTGTTCGGGTGTGTTCGTGTGTGTGTGTGTGTGTGTGTGTGTGTGTTCGGGTGTGTGTTCGGGTGTGTTCGGGTGTGTTCGGGTGTGTGTGTGTTCGGGTGTGTTCGGGTGTGTGTGTGTTCGGGTGTGTTCGGGTGTGTGTGTGTGTTCGTGTGTGTTCGGGTGTGTTCGTGTGTGTGTGTGTGTGTGTGTGTGTTCGGGTGTGTGTGTGTGTGTGTTCGGGTGTGTGTGTGTGTGTGTTCGGGTGTGTGTGTGTGTGTGTGTGTTCGGGTGTGTTCGTGTGTGTGTGTGTGTGTGTGTGTGTTCGGGTGTGTTCGTGTGTGTGTGTTCGGGTGTGTGTGTGTGTGTGTGTGTTCGGGTGTGTGTGTGTTCGGGTGTATTCGGGCTGCTCCTGACTTCATTTTCTAGTTCCTGTTCCTGGATTCCCTCGGCTGTGGATTTGCCCATTGTGTCACCGGCGACTACCTCTTTGTTCTGCCTTCCTGGACTCACCTGCCGGTTTGGACGCTGCCTCTGTTCCTGTGCTGTGGTTTCCTATGCTCTTCGCTCTTGTGTTTTCTTACTCTCTTCAACTCGCTACTGGATCCTTTTGCAGTTATTTCTACTCAGCACCAGTGACATTAAATGCATGAATGTTTTGCCAATCATTATTATATATTTGCATCTTTAGCGACACTTGGCGATCTATATCTAACATGGATGGATCTCTAACTGCCACAGTACTATAAAAATCTCCTAATAGTTTCATAACAATTACAGAACAATAAAAGAGAGCATATTTTCTTACCATTTCGAACTTGGAAGAGATACATTACAGCAGATGCTTTTTTACCATCACTGTCGTCATCATCAGAGCTCATTTGGCTCATATTCACAATCTCAATCATATCATTTTCAACAACTTCAAAATCAATATTTTGATCGCTAAAGGCTTTTTCACCAGTGACCCTAATTGACTGTGTACAGCACATGCTCTGCAGTAAATCGCGGAGCCATATCAAGTTTTGCTGATGATACTTGTTATTCTTTTGTTTTATGTCTGCGGTAATTGAGTGAAACAGCACGTCATCATTGTGTATCATATAATACAGTGGTTCTCAAACCTGTCCTGTAGTACCAGCCATGCACATTTTGTATGTCTCCCTATATCTGACACATTCATTTCAGGTCTTGCAGTCTCTACTAATGAGCTCATGAGTTGAATCGTGTGATATATGAGGGAGACATACAAAATGTGCAGGGCTGGTGGTACTACAGGACAGGTTTGAGAACCACTGATATAATATATTGACACCTTAAGGAATAAAGGTGAATTGCACTTATTGAGTCATAAACAAAACATAAACTATTACATCACTTTCTACAAAAAAAACAATTATAAATATATATATTTTTTTCTTGTTATATTGTTTATAATGAATAGTTTAAGGTCTAAGAAGGTTGATGTCTAACTTGAAAAAATTAATGAGGGGCAGGGTAGTGAATGACGTCCTGGATCAATAAAGACCCAAGGTGTGTGTTTAAGGGTAAAGCTGTCTTGAAAACCTTTTATCATGCCTTTTATTATGTGTTTTAATACTTTTCTAATGCCTTCTATGTATAGTTTTTATTTTGTTCAAACGTATCAATTATTAAAATTATTATAAAATAATATATACACATGAATTGCCATGAGATTGTGTTGGTAAATATCACTTGTGAGCAGAATATTTCTATTTATTGTGTCTTATTTCCAGTCAATCATGCAATTTTTATCAAATGCATTATGCAAAGATTATGAAATAAAATCAGTAACAAATTCTAGCTATCCAAGCCTTAGCAAGGCCATTTTATTCTAAAAAAAAAAAAAATAATTTCCGTAACAGAATGATATTAATCACAATACATCATATATGGTAGTGATGTCTATGTAGTTGGACATTTTAGTCACATACAGTTGTGAGATTATCTTGTAAATTAGGCACCTAAAATATAACCTATGTTAATTTGGGGGTGGTGTGCTCCTGCATAGTGGCTTAATCTGGCAACTAGTTGGCTGGTTTGTAGGAGGAACCCATATCTGTCATGCATCTTATCACAATACCACCTAAATGCTGTAGGGAGAGGAGGATGGTTGTAACAAGGGGTTCATTGTAACTCCATCCGTTTAAACCAGTTAGAAATGAGCTGCACACGGATGGGATTAAGGGGAAATCATACGTTTTTGTAAATTAATTTAACAAAAACTAATGTCAACCGCATCTTACTTACCCCAATATTAAGGCATATTAATCACACAGTTTAGGAATAAGTAGACCAACAACTTGTTGCAGATAAATGTAGGAAAAGTATATCAACAATTGAGATACACTGCAAAAAAAAATAGATTTACAGACGTTAAAATAGTGTTACAACAGTTCCTTTACAAGTTTATTCCTGTAATGCCTGACATATGAAGTAATAGTCTGAAAAATGGAACAGTTTAGACAAACATCTGTATGTTTTTTTTTTGTTGAGTATCAGATTTGATACATCACATATGCCTCACATATGATATAGGAAAATGCATAGCTCATACTTGAGGAGGGAGAAAAAACACCTCAATTTTATTTAAACTGCCCAAACATATGCAATTTGGTGCAGATGCTGATATTTATATGGCCAAAAGATAAGATGGCATTCTGATAGCTTGTATAAATCAAATGAGATCTTTAACAGTATATCAGACTAATTACTTGCATACAAAATGCATACAAATGTCAGTTATCACTCTATATCTCTTAGTAGGATGATATTTAAATGCTCAGTTTTATGATAAAGCTCTGTAGTTTTTAATGCAATACAATGATGATTAGGATATGTATAAATAAACGTTCCTCAAAAGCCTGGTGTATCATATTTCATACTCACATTTTAACTTGATTTTTCTAAAAAATTATGTATGGATAATAAAGTAAAAGTTGCTTCAATCCATTAAGTCTTCAACTTGAAATATTACTAACAATATGGAATGTATTCTTATGTTTACTTTAGTAAAGATTTCACAGCAAAATGGCACGTTTACCACAACCTGAAGGTGGACAGTTAGAATTAAAGGCTTTTTACTTGCTAAAAAGTATTTATCATTCAGATGACAGACAGCATGTAGATATTCTCAACAGTTTTTTCCAGAAAAGTTTTGATCATGTTGATAATTTAGACGCCTTAGAAATTTGCATATCACATATGATACTGCAGGCTTTTAGGGTTTATCACACAAACCTCCTTTACTTGGTTTTACAGCCACCAGTGACTAATTACTATAATTCCCCTCAGATGTTTTCTTCTGCACTGCTGTAAAGTACTGTTAAAGATAGGTAGGTTAACCAAGGCAATTGGTGTGGGTATTCCCTTGTGATGGAGGCCCTGTAGAAGGGCAGAGGGCTTATCTCTGTCTGTGTGGGAGGCGATTAGCTGGGTGTCTGACAGCTTGTCGGGTTCTCCGGACTCCAACTCCGCCTGTGGTTCAGCTGTGATAATTATCCACCAAATGAGACCAAACCAGCATGTCCACCTCAGTGTGTCGACTGTGTCTCATTGCAGTATTAGTAAGTGAGTGTGTCAATGGCACTTTTCAGCATAAAAACAGAACCACGCTATTAAGCTGTGGGAAACATTAATAACTGTCAATGAATCGACCACATCCTGCTTAAGCTGTTTTTGGTGTCCCGCTCTCTAACCTGATAGCCCTCTATGTAGCCGCATTGTTTGTTTTGCAAACATGCCCTTTTATGGTCTGCACTTATAGGCTACTGCTGAATTATTTCCTCAGTCTTTTCCTATTACAAGTCCCAAATGAATACAAGTCCCTTATGAAAATACACACTCATATGGACACATACTCAAGCTTAGTTCTACTTTTAAACGTATAGTTTGTGGTGCTGGCCCCTTCATTTTATCAGTACACTAAGTACAATTACGCAACAGTTAGTTCCGGTCCTCTAATCTGATTGGCCGTTCCAAGACTGCTGATATTTAGATGTTTCACTGTTTGTTTCATGCAGCTTGTCTTTGTTTGCATCATTCCAGACAAGATTATGAGAGCGGAGTGGAAGTGTTGTGTTTTTTATTTTTTTTTAGGGCTGTCAAAGTGAATATGTTACATTTCATAAATTAATTAAATACACTGATCAGGCATAACATTATTACTAATATTGTGTTGGTCCACCTTTTTCTGCCAAAACAGCCCTGACCCGTCGAGGCATTTGGAGGAATTTGGGGGATCTAGGGTATTTGGAGGCCAAATCAATGCCTCAAACTCGTTGTTGTGCTCCTCAAATCATTCCTGAACCATTTTTGCTTTGTGACAGGGCGCATTATCCTGCTGTAAGAGGTCACAGCCACCAGGAAATATTGTTTCCATGAAAGGGTGTACATGGTCTGTAACAATGGATGGCAGGACCCAAGGTTTCCCAGCAGAACATTGCCAAAGCATCACACTGCCTCCGCCGGCTTGCCTTCTTCCCATAGTGCATCCTGGTGCCACGTGTTCCCCAGGTAAGCGATGCACACGCACCTGGCCATCCACGTGATGTAAAAGAAAACATGATTCATCAGACCAGGCCACCTTCTTCCATTGCGCCGTGGTCCAGTTCTGATGCTCACGTGCCCACTGTTGCCACTTTCGGCGGTGGACAGGGGTCAGCATGGGCACCCTGACTGGTCTGTGGCTATGCAGCCCCATACGCAACAAACTGCGATGCACTGTGTATTCTGACACCTTTCTATCAGAACAGCATTAACTTCATGAGCAATTTGAGCTACAGTAGTTCGTCTGTTTGATTGGACCACACGGGCCAGCGTTCGCTCCCCACATGCATCAATGAGCCTTGGCCGCCCATGACCCTGTCGCTGGTTCACCACTGTTGCTTCCTTGGACCACTTTTGATAGATACTGACCACTGCAGACCGGGAACACCCCACAAGAGCTGCAGTTTTGGAGATGCTCTGACCCAGTCGTCTAGCCATCACAATCTGGCCCTTGTCAAGCTTGCTCAAATCCTTACGCTTGCCCATTTTTCCTGCTTCTAACACATCAACTTTGAGGACAAAATGTCCACTTGCTGCCTAATATATCCCACCCACTAACAGGTGCCGTGATGAAGAGATAATCAGTGTTATCTGTGTATGTTGCAATGCAGTAATTTATTGACATATTAAAAACCAACTCGGCATAAACAGTAGTATATACTGCATATGCCTAGGCCTGGGAAAATTGACGTAGTTGCCTTTTATTTAAATATTATTCAAAATTATTTTTAATTAAAAAAAAACGTAATTATGCTTGGAGTCAATTGTTTTATTTGTGATAACAAGGTTTCCACAAAAATATGATGCAGCACAATTGTTTTCAACACTGATAATAATAAAAAAAATTCTTCAGCACCAAATTCAGTGATGGCTGAAAATGTTCAGCTTTGCCATGGCTTTGACGGCTTTGCAATTGTTTTGATCAAATGAATGTATTTCATTTTCAAAAACAAAACATGACACACATTATAATGAAAATACACTCACCTAAAGGATTATTAGGAACACCATACTAATACTGTGTTTGACCCCCTTTCGCCTTCAGAACTGCCTTAATTCTACGTGGCATTGATTCAACAAGGTGCTGAAAGCATTCTTTAGAAATGTTGGCCCATATTGATAGGATAGCATCTTGCAGTTGATGGAGATTTGTGGGATGCACATCCAGGGCACGAAGCTCCCGTTCCACCACATCCCAAAGATGCTCTATTGGGTTGAGATCTGGTGACTGTGGGGGCCATTTTAGTACAGTGAACTCATTGTCATGTTCAAGAAACCAATTTGAAATGATTCGAGCTTTGTGACATGGTGCATTATCCTGCTGGAAGTAGCCATCAGAGGATGGGTACATGGTGGTCATAAAGGGATGGGCATGGTCAGAAACAATGCTCAGGTAGGCCGTGGCATTTAAACGATGCCCAATTGGCACTAAGGGGCCTAAAGTGTGCCAAGAAAACATCCCCCACACCATTACACCACCACCACCAGCCTGCACAGTGGTAACAAGGAATGATGGATCCATGTTCTCATTCTGTTTACGCCAAATTCTGACTCTACCGTCTGAATGTCTCAACAGAAATCGAGACTCATCAGACCGGGCACCATTTTTCCAGTCTTCAACTGTCCAATTTTGGTGAGCTCGTGCAAATTGTAGCCTCTTTTTCCTATTTGTAGTGGAGATGAGTGGTACCCGGTGGGGTCTTCTGCTGTTGTAGCCCATCCGCCTCAAGGTTGTACGTGTTGTGGCTTCACAAATGCTTTGCTGCATACCTCGGTTGTAACGAGTGGTTATTTCAGTCAAAGTTGCTCTTCTATCAGCTTGAATCAGTCGGCCCATTCTCCTCTGACCTCTAGCATCAACAAGGCATTTTCGCCCACAGGACTGCCGCATACTGGATGTTTTTCCCTTTTCACACCATTCTTTGTAAACTCTAGAAATGGTTGTGCGTGAAAATCCCAGTAACTGAGCAGATTGTGAAATACTCAGACCGGCCCGTCTGGAATCAACAACCATGCCATGCTCAAAATTGCTTAAATCACCATTCTTTCCCATTCTGACATTCAGTTTGGAGTTCAGGAGATTGTCTTGACCAGGACCACACCCCTAAATGCATTGAAGCAACTGCCATGTGATTGGTTGATTAGATAATTGCATTAATGAGAAATTGAACAGGTGTTCCTAATAATCCTTTAGGTGAGTGTATATACCTGCCTTTATATTATTTTATATATTTTATATTATATATGTATTTTATATATAAGATTTTTAATAGATTAATTGTCATATATGATGTATACATTCAGAGAGCAAGATTATTCTCAGGGAGCTTTAGAAAAATCCGACACAGTTTCCCTGGCATTATTTGTGCTATATTTGTCTAGTGTTCATGGGCAGAGCAGGGTTTGTTGTCTTTGCTTCACCTTAGGTCTGGTATACTCTCCACTGTATGTTTTGTCTGGTTTGTTTTGATTGTTGGAATCAGTGTGCGGTCCCTTCAACAGATTCTAAACAGACATCAGCATGTTATTCCTGGCTCGTTCTAGGCCTGTTTATTTTATTACAATTGTAAGACTGTTAAGCAACACTGCATGTATAGTAATTCGGTGAAGCGTACACATAGACGAGCGTGGAACTGTTTTTGCCTTGAATTTGGTGGGGATACAGTTTTGGTGTACAGCGCTGATCTCTGGCGCCGGCTCCTGCATGCTGTAATGAGCTTTTAGAGTTGCTGATTGCAGATAAGCTTCCAAAAAAAAAAAAAAGAAAAAAAAAAAATCAGTGAGGGAAAGAAAAAAAGAAAAGGGCCAACGTTCCAAGATTATTTTATTTTATTTTATTTTATTTTATTTTATTTTATTTTATTTTATTTTATTTTATTTTAGTTTAGTTTACTTTATTTTAGTTTATTTTAGATTTGATTTGATTTGATTTGCAGATTAAGAAGTTAAGATGCACAACAACCATTTTGGCCTTTGCAGAATTGTCGTCAATCACAGGAATAAATAAAAATTTTAAATATGTTAAAACAGAAAACAGTTATTTAGAAGTGATTTATGTTATCTTAGCTTTATGTTAACTTAAGATGCACAATAACCATTTTGGCCGTGCAGAATTGTCATCAACCTACCCATATCCTAGTTCTACCACTCTTTGGATGGTTTGTGTTCATACAAACCTCAAACTTTATTGGAGTGCACATGAACCGTAACCCAAACCACGTTCATGCAGACTTGCTAGCGTGCATTCCTAGTCCAACAGACACTGGTCTTCACCAAAAGCTTCTCATGGCCTGTGGTCTTCTAATACACGCAAGTGTTTTCACAGCTAACTACAATATGGGCCAAGAATAGGCCCATGGGAACTGCATGGCTTGCTGGGTTTTGCTTAAAAAGATCTGAACCTGCAGCCACAGGAATGCAGCCCTGCTGGTTAACGCTTCAGCAGCATCCAGGAGACAGTGAAGAAGAGATGGGAAAGGTGAAAAAAGGGAGAGTTTAAAAACGATGTCAAGTTGAAGGACAGCATGGCAATAGCTCTCTTTAGACAGAGGAGCAAAAAGGAAGAGAGACAGCGAGAGAGACAGCGAGTTTGACTGATTGCATCTGCCCGCTTACTTTGCAGCGGTACATTGCTCGCATTTCAAAACAGTAGATGCAGGCGCAAGACACAAGCATGGACATGTTTCTGTGCTTCTGCTGTTAAAAATGGATTTTTAGTTTTCTGTTAATCTTCTTTAACCCTAAACGACACAACTTGTGTGATATTTTTAGATTATTAGTTTACCACTCTGTCTCTGCCCCTTTCTTTCCGTCTTTTTCTCTCTGATATTAAGAAAGAACTGTCCCTCAAGAGACTGACATTTGTTCTGTGTAAACTAAGCCAGACAGTATTCATGAATTTGAATAAACTGTTTCATTTGTCATAGCTGATTATGAATGTCTTGAATGTATGTTACCTTATTTGCTGTCTTTTAGATCTAGAAATGATTTTTGTGGATATTGTTGATTGTTGTCATTTATCCTTTATATACAATACATTAGCACAATATTCAACAATACTAACACTAAAAAACAATACATTTACAGTATATTAATGTTGATTTCTACATATTTTACATTTTAGCATTAAAAGGTCTAAAAATTAACATTAGTGCACATGAACTAACAGTAAAAAATGTCTAAATGTTATAAATTATAGATTTAAATGTTTTAAATAAATATAAAAAAATGAATTTGGTTTCAATCAAAATGTACATACATATATATATATATATATATATATATATATACATTTTGATAGATACTGACCACTGCAGACCGGGAACACCCCACAAGAGCTGCAGTTTTGGAGATGCTCTGACCCAGTCGTCTAGCCATCACAATTTGGCCCTTGTCAAACTCACTTAAATCCTTACGTTTGCCCATTTTTCCTGCTTCTAAAACATCAACTTTGAGGACAAAATGTTCACTTGATGCCTAATATATCCCACCCACTAACAGGAGAGCTATGATGAAGAGATAATCAGTGTTATTCACTTCACCTGTCGGTATATGCAGACGATTTGCTGAACTTCTGATCCAAACTGAGCGTCAGAATGGGGAAGAAAAGTTATTTAAGTGACTTTACGTGGCATGGTTGTTGGTGCCAGATGGGCTGGTCTCAGTATTTTAGAAATTGCTGATCTACTGGGATTTTCTAAGACGACCATCTCTAGGGTTTACAGAGAATGGTCCAAAAAAGAGAAAATATCCAGTGAGCGCCAGTTCTGTGGGCAAAAATGCCTTGTTGATGCCAGAGGTCAGAGGAGAATGGCCAGACTGGTTTGAGTTGATAGATAGGCAACAGTAACTTAAATAACCGTTAACTTGTTACTACTGAGGTCTGCAGAAGAGCATCTCTAAACGCACAACACGATGAACCTTAAAGCAGATGGGCTACAGTGGCTGAAGAACATACCGGGTGCCACTCCTGTCAGCTAAGAACATAAAACTGAGGCTAAAATTGGGCTGGCCCACCAAAATTGACAATAGTACATTGAAAAAACGTTGCCTGGTTTGTTGAGTCTCAATTTCTGCTGCAACATTCAGATGGTAGGGTCAGAATTTGGCGTAAACAACATAAAAGCATAGATTAATTCTGCCTTCAGACTGGTGGTGGTGTAATAGTGTGGGGAATATTTTCTTGACACACTTTGGGCTTCTTAGTACCAATTGGGCATCGTTTAAATGCCACAGCCTACCTGAGTATTGTTGCTGGCCATGTCCATCCCTTTATGACCACAGTGTACCCATCTTCTGATGGCTACTCCCAGCAGGATAATGTGCCATGTCACATAGCTCAAATCATCCCAAACTGGTTTCTTGACCATAACAATGAGTTCACTATACTAAAATGGTCACCAGATCTCAACCCAATAAAGAATCTTTGGGATGTGGTGGAACAGGAGATTTGCATCATGGATGTGCAGCAGACACATCTGCAGCAACTGCATGATGATATCATGTTAATATGGACCAAATATCTCTGAGGAATGTTTCCAGCACCCTGTTGAATCTATGCCACAAAGAATTAAGGCAGTTCTGGAGGCAATTTAATATAGAAAATAGTATTGCTTTACTTTAGTACTTCAGGTTGAACATATTTCAGTTGAAGTTAGTTAACATTTAAAAAATTCAGTTTAGTTTAGTTTTTTTTACATAATATATGTGTATGTTTTGTATTTTTCAGAATCACCAAGATGAATAGCATTTGTGTTAACAATTTTTTGATGGACTTGATACAGTAAATCAAAGAAATATCAATAGACACATTGCAACATACAGTATCAATTGTTGTTCAAGTTTTATTTGGCAGCTATAAAATAGATGCTTGTGGAGCAGCAGTGATGTCATGCCTGATAATTCCCTTCAGAATCCAAACACGTTCAGACTGTTGACTTCATGGACTTTGACCTAAAACCTAACAGTTAAAATGTGTCTAATGACTTACTCATGTGTCCTCATCAATATCATAATTGCACTAAGTGAAACCAACATCTTATTTCCTGTATCCATTTTTTTGTGTGTCTGGATATACAGTGTCTCCTCAGACCATTTTTCAGTTTAGCCAGTGATGTCATCCTCCGGTGACGCACTTGAAGGTGGAATTGGTGGGACACAGATAATTAGTCTTTTAGCTAGGATTACTCAGTGCTCATTAGGCAGGACATCTTCTGTTGCTGGCCTGCAATAAGATTAAGTGTTAGTGAGACGTTTATCACTAAAACTAATTGTCCCCTTATCGCCAGGGTCAGTCTTCAGTCTCCGTCTATGAACAGTGTGCTTTGCCGAAAAGGGAAGACAAGTGGAGGTGTCGTAAAGATTCATGTTGCCATGTGCATAAATTCTGTCAAAACCCCATTGACACTCCCCTTAAGATGACTTTGCCATCGGAGGTCAGCAATCAGCTGTGCGCACAAATCAAACAAGAGATGTCCACATAGCGAGCCAAGAACAAGCTAATGTTTCACTCTAATGAGCACTTATGGCAATATGATATTGGACTCTTGTCTGGACACAACTCATCTCTCAATGAAGTTGAGCTTTAAAAGGGGTCCTGGAAGGATTACCGTAAGACCTTTGTCAGCAGTGGCACTTTGAAATAAAGCACAGTAACATTCTGTTCACATCGCTTGTGAAACTTTAAATAACCTCCCCAAACCAACATTATGGGATGTCAAGCTGACACAGGACCGCAAAAGGACCGCCCACCTTGAGTGACTTTATTTCTCGTTATTGTGATTTTACTGTGTATGTCACAATTTTTTTCCCCATGTCAATTTAGGGATTTTCAAACTGGGCTCCAGGGGGCCACAATAAGGTTCTAGGTGGTCCGCTGAAACGCTCAAACTAAAATTCTTTCTGTTTTTAACAATTTGATAATTCATCATTTGAAAAATACAAAAATACTAAAAATTTGTATTGACAGCCATAGTACACCGATCAGGCATAACATTATGACCTAATTGTGTTGGTCCCCCTTTTGCTGCCAAAACAGCCCTGACCCATCAAATCATGGATTCCACTAGACCCCTGAAGGTGTGCTGTGTTATCTGGCACCAATATGTTAGCAGCAGATCCTTTAAGTCCTGTATGTTGCAAGGTGGGGCCTCCATGGATCGGACTTGTTTTTACAGCACATCCCACAGATGCTCGATTGGATTGAGATCTGGCGAATTTGGAGGCCAAGTCAACACCTCAAACTCGTTGTTGTGCTCCTCAAACCATTCCTGAACTATTTTTGCTTTGTGGCAGGGCGCATTATCTTGCTGAAAGAGGCCACAGCCACCAGGGAATACTGTTTCCATGAAAGGGTGTACATGGTCTGCATCAGTGCTTAGGTAGATGGTACGTGTCAAAGTAACATCCACATGGATGGCAGGTCTCAAGTTTTCCCAGCAGAACATTGTCCAAAGCATCACAAGCATCATTGCCTCCACCGGCTTGCCTTCTTCCCATAGTGCATCCTGGTGCCATGTGTTCCCCAGGTAAGCGACACTCACGCACCGGACTATACACATGATGTAAAAGAAAACGTGATTCATCAGATCATACTCAACAAACTGCGATGCACTGTGTATTCTGACACCTTTCTATCAGAACCAGCATTAACTTCTTGAGCAATTTGAGCTACAGCAGCTCGTCTGTTTGATCGGCCACACAGGCCAGCCTTCGCTCCACATGTGCATCAATGAGCCTTGGCCGCTGATGACCCTGTCGCCGGTTCACCACTGTTCCTTCCTTGGAGCACTTTTGATAGATACTGACCACTGCAGACCGGAAACACCACAAGAGCTGCAGTTTTGGAGATGCTCTGACCCAGTCGTCTAGTCATCGCAATTTGGCCCTTGTCAAACTCCCTCAAATCCTTACGCTTGCCCATTTTTCCTGCTTCTAACACATCAACTTTGAGGACAAAATGTTCACTTGCTGCCTAATATATCCCACCCACTAACAGATGCCGTGATGAAGAGATAATCAGTTATTCACATCACCTGCCAGTGGTCATAATGTGATGCCTGATCGGTGTATGTGTCAGTGTAATAAAAAGGCAAAAACAAACATTTTTCGTATAATATTACACATTTATTTGTGCATGTGGGTCGGTAGGATTTTTAAATGTTTTTAAAAGTCTCAACTAAAATAAAATATAAAAAAAACCATACTTTTTGTATTTTTATATTTTTTTAAAACGTTATTTATTCCAGTGATGGCAAAGCTGAATTTCAGCATTACTCCAGTCTTCAGTGTCACATGATCCTTCAGAAAACTAATATGCTGATTTGGTGGTCACAAAACATTTATTAGCCTACTATTATAAGATTCTATGAAAAAGAATATCATTTATTTGCGATATAAATCTTTTCGGTAGCTACCTAAATCTGTTACTGTCACTTTCGATTAATTTAACAGATTCTTGCTAAATAAAAGTATTATTCTTTAAAAAAAATTATAAATTAATAAATCTGACCCCAAACTTTTGAACGGATGCAGACAGTTTTGTATGTAGACGCTTTCTGGCCACAATAAGTTGTATTGACCAGACTTTATGCATTAGTCAAAAGTCACATGCATGTAAAAAAAAAACTACTAAAAAACATGTCTAATTAAACAGTTCAGTGCCCAATCTGTTAGTATCTGGTTACTAGATCCCATCTCTGTACACAGATGTTCAGTCAGTGATTTCCCACTGCACAGCAGCCCTGAGAGAGAACTGATTAGAGTCAGCTGGTTCAGAAACACGTCTCTTTTAATATACTTCTTTAATGATGCCAGATACCATGGTGCCGCTGAATGGGACAGTTTGAGCCAAGAGGAAGTTGTTCATTGAGATATCAGACGGATGACTTTTACCCTTTATGGTGGTGCAACCACATACATCGACTAACCTCTTGTGCTTGTTAGTGTTGGCCATTGTTTTTAAGCAAGTGTTTTCAGAGAGTAAAGGGAAGTATGGCTGAAATTAAGTCCCTGAAGTGGTGTTTATGCTGCTGGCCATTTCCTGTTCCTGTTTTGTGTCCTGTGCACCTTTTTACTGTTTCTGTTTTGACTAAATTGTTCCTGTTGGGAGAAGACGATCAGTCAGTAAGCAGCATATCCTTAATTAGTACTTTGGTTATTTTTGCAGTGGAAAAGCCTGAGAAGAGAAGACGAATACTTGCGAGAAAATCCCCTTGCATTACACTGACGGTTCTTTTGGCCCAAAGGTATTGATTAAAGGTTAAGTGTGTTATTAGTTTGATGTTTAATGTGCAGTGACAACTATAAGTAAGCCACTTGTAATGCCAAGTGCACACTACATGGCCTGAGCACATTAAAAGACTTGTTTTCTGTCGTATTAATTGCAGACTAGGTGCATCATCTGCTCCCTGACTGAAGTTATGAATTTTTCTGACACATTAATGAGAAACTTGCAGTCATTTTTCACTAATTTGTACAGAACGCTTGTGTTTTGCTGCAGCGTGTTTCACAAAAGCGCACACTAAAAGTGAGTTTGCATCCTTGGACAGAACCTATAGAGTACTGTTAATGAAAAATGTCATGAAAAAATTTTTCTTTAACTGAATTAAAAATAGAAAAGACTGAAAGCTACGTTGAAACTACATTGAAATAAAAAATAAAATAAAATGACAACAAAGGAAGTGGATATTCTAAAGTATATTATAAAATGTAAAATTGTTACACACAGTTTCTGTCAATCTCATGTCAATCTTGAGTACCTATAGAGTAGTACTGCATCCTTCATATCTCTGAAAAGTCTTTAGTTTTATTATATTTATAAAAGAAAGATACGCTGTACCGTGTCTTTCCGAATAAAACCGAGCGGATGGAGGCGTATCGTGTGGGCGGAGCTAAAGAATCACGAACATGCGCAGCTATTGCGTTGAGAGCGTCTGAAAGCTGTGACATCCTTAATCACACACAGTTTCTGTCAATCTCAATCTTGAGTACCTATAGAGTAGTATTGCATCCTTCAAATCCCTGAAAAGTCTTTAGTTTTATTATATTTATAACATATATATTATAGTTAAACATATTTTCCTATTCTTTGTGTTTGGAGTGGTTTTACAATAAACAAACAGACACCTATAGTGGTCAGCTAAACAAATGTATTTAAACACACCATACACCGCATGCTCTATTGATAAATTAACTATACATGATCATGTTGTTTACTTGATGTGCACTTACGCACCAATAGCCACAGACATTTGAAGCAGTTTTACTCACCGCCTGCGGTTCCAACGCATGACCGTGAACCTTTATCGTTGGGACCGCTCCATCCTTCAGCATTAGATGAGCTACAAATCCGGCGTCAAACTGGGCCTTGTTTATAAAACAATTGTCGCCGAAATGCAGGGAACAAACAAAAACACTTGCACGACTCCTTTGCTGCTCCGGAAAAACAAACTCCATCCACTGTCCCCTTAACGCTAGGTTCTTTGGGAAGCTGTGCAGGGTTGTCTTGCCCTGACAACCAAAAACACACTTCTTTGGTAACATTGTTGATTTCTTGAAGTCCTGTCACCTGTGCAGCGCAGCGTAGCCAACGACTTCTCTAAAGCCGAGCAAAGCGCGTTGATGGGCGTGCTGCTTTCGCTCTCTCGCTCTGGTCGATGTGCGCGCGCGTCCTTCCGGGAGAAGTGCCCATACGGCCCGTACAAGGAAATTCCGCCCTTGTTGACGTCATGTAGACCCATACTTTCCGAAACTTGTGAGAAACCGGAAAGAGTATTTTTGGCACAGAAATACTCCATCAAACGTCCAATTTATTTTTTGAAACTTTGTCCAGGTTTAGCATGGGAATCCAAGTTTTTAACAGTGTAAAAAGCTCAGTATGCATGAAATAGCATTATACCCCCCCTTTAAAGTCCCAGTGAACCGGAAGTTGCAACTGATTTTATTTCAGTACTGTGACGTATTAACAAGTGAAACAGGATATTGAATAGAGGGCAGGGTTTAACTTCAGCGCTCCTCCTCTCCATCTCTCGCTCATAGCAGACTAACAGATGGAGGGGAGCGGTTAAGGATATTCAAACCCAAGCCGTCAAACTGCCTTCATCAGAAAGGGAATGCCATTCCTGACCAGAAGTTACTTTTCAGATTTTGTTTAAAGATTACCACAGCAAACTATTTTTTTCTGTGTATTAACTTGCACAGATTAATTGTTGACCCTACGACCTGTAATATGTGCTAATAAAGTAAATAATGTCGATTTGGATTTCATGAGGACATGAACTTTAAACATGGAAATGCCACTAGATAGTAAGAACCATACACAGTTATGAGAAAATTAACACTGTTAAGCATATTTCAACTACACTCACCTAAAGGATTATTAGGAACACCATACTAATACTGTGTTTGACCCCCTTTCGCCTTCACAACTGCCTTAATTCTACGTGGCATTGATTCAACAAGGTGCTAAAAAAGCATTCTTTAGAAATGTTGGCCCATATTGATAGGATAGCATCTTGCAGTTGATGGAGATTTGTGGGATGCACATCCAGGGCACGAAGCTCCCGTTCCACCACATCCCAAAGATGCTCTATTGGGTTGAGATCTGGTGACTGTGGGGGCCATTTTAGTACAGTGAACTCATTGTCATGTTCAAGAAACCAATTTGAAATGATTCGAGCTTTGTGACATGGTGCATTATCCTGCTGGAAGTAGCCATCAGAGGATGGGTACATGGTGGTCATAAAGGGATGGACATGGTCAGAAACAATGCTCAGGTAGGCCGTGGCATTTAAACGATGCCCAATTGGCACTAAGGGGCCTAAAGTGTGCCAAGAAAACATCCCCCACACCATTACACCACCACCACCAGCCTGCACAGTGGTAACAAGGCATGATGGATCCATGTTCTCATTCTGTTTACGCCAAATTCTGACTCTACCATCTGAATGTCTCAACAGAAATCGAGACTCATCAGACCAGGCAACATTTTTCCAGTCTTCAACTGTCCAATTTTGGTGAGCTTGTGCAAATTGTAGCCTCTTTTTCCTATTTGTAGTGGAGATGAGTGGTACCCGGTGGGGTCTTCTGCTGTTGTAGCCCATCCGCCTCAAGGTTGTGCGTGTTGTGGCTTCACAAATGCTTTGCTGCATACCTCGGTTGTAACGAGTGGTTATTTCAGTCAAAGTTGCTCTTCTATCAGCTTGAATCAGTCAGCCCATTCTCCTCTGACCTCTAGCATCAACAAGGCATTTTCGCCCACAGGACTGCCGCATACTGGATGTTTTTCCCTTTTCACACCATTCTTTGTAAACTCTAGAAATGGTTGTGCGTGAAAATCCCAGTAACTGAGCAGATTGTGAAATACTCAGACCGGCCCGTCTGGCACCAACAACCATGCCACGCTCAAAATTGCTTAAATCACCTTTCTTTCCCATTCTGACATTCTGTTTGGAGTTCAGGAGATTGTCTTGACCAGGACCACACCCCTAAATGCATTGAAGGAACTGCCATGTGATTGGTTGATTAGATAATTGCATTAATGAGAAATTGAACAGGTGTTCCTAATAATCCTTTAGGTGAGTGTATATCAGTTAATATAATAATGTTGGCACCTTTGGTGTAAAATACAAAAAAATAAAAACAAATATACTGAAAATCTAGAACCAATGTTATTTTATTATCATTACTATATTATATGTTTTGTTAATATTTTGAATTAGATTTTATTTTTATATTTTCTGTTTTTATTTAAATGTTTAGTAATTTTGTTCTGCTTTTGTCATTTTTATTAGTTATTTTTAATTATTAGTTAAATGTCTAAATAAAAATGAACTAAACTAAATAAAAATGAAAAATGTTGCCTTGGCAACTAGCTTAATTATATAAAAAAAGTTTTTTATTTTATTTTATTGTTATGGA
Source organism: Rhinogobio ventralis (assembly GCA_039654625.1). NCBI lineage: Eukaryota > Metazoa > Chordata > Actinopteri > Cypriniformes > Gobionidae > Rhinogobio > Rhinogobio ventralis. Next base: position 11,841,492 of record CM077211.1, read on the forward strand.
AGCTTGTTTCCGTTACGGAATAAAACATTTAAAAAGATAATTGCGACTTTTTTTGCGTGATAGAAACTCGCTATTGCAAGCTATGTTAGAATTGTGAGATATAAACTATATAACATGCATGATATATAACTATATATCATGCAATTCTGAGAAAGTCAGAATTGCGAGTTCATGTATTATTTTTTACAGAATTACGAGATGTAAACTTGCAATTGCAAAAAAAAAAGTCAGAATTGTGAGATAAATTCATACATTTTTGTATCATTATGTAATTCTATTTGGTGCCACTAGTGGTGCCAAAAAATACACACTTCACCTTTAAGTGTCATATGAGCAGCTTTGAACTTTTGAACATTTGAACTAAAATGAAAAAAAGATGATTGACCAATTCAGTAGTCCTTAACTTCCAGTGATCATCCATATGGTGTCTACTGTCAAGGTTTTTAATCTCCTGTGGTTTACGCTATCTCATATATCACTCTCACTAAGCTCACAGACAGACAGGCAGGCAGACCCTTGTCCTGAACACGTCATCTTACACACAAGCAACTAACTAGTGTGTGTGTGTGTGTGTGCGTGTGTGTGTGGTTCAGGTATACCCTATGTTATGGGGACAAAATGTCCCCACAAAGTTCAATCTTTGGACATTTTTTGGTCCCCATGAGGAAGACAGATTATAAATCATACTAAGTGATATTTTTTTGAAAATGTAAAAATGCAGAAAGCTTTCTGTAAAGGGTATAGGTTTAGGGTTATGGGATAGAATATACAATTGTATAATATACAGTATAAAAATCATTGTCTATGGAAAGTCCCTACAAAACGTGTGTGTGTGTGTGTGCCTGCACCTTTGTGGTCATTGATTTTCAAAGATGTGGGACCTGACAGAGGCACTGAACAGATGTGAAGTGTAGACAAATATTTGTCAGGGAGATGTCAGGGAGATTTTTCCATGCTGGGATTGGCTTTGCAGCTAAAACGGTCAGCCAAGCCATAGAAGCAAGTAACTGGACACCACCCTTTAGATTTCAAGCGCGAGGAATGATAAAAAAAAGAGAACGTAAACGAGTACCTATGTGAGAAGCAGCACTTGGTGAACAGCAGGATCATACCATAATGCCCTGCCTTTGTCGAATGCCACTTTGTTTTGATGAGGCAGCTCAAGCCTTTCTCAAAGTTTCTAGATGTGGTCTGAGAAAATGGCAACTAGATCAAGATGAGCTGTGAGAGAGTTGTTTTAACATCAACATGGAAAAACACCTTTCCACTTAAGCATTACACCCACGGTTCTGCTTGTAATAACACTCGAGCCACATGTTACTCTCTCATTGCGAGTAGCTGTCATCTTTGAGCAGAGAAGGATTTTGATGTGGAGGTGCAGAGACTGCAGAGCGTGTAATGGGAGTCCTACAGAACTACATCTCCATCAACACGTATGAAACACCTGGAGAAACACTCACTCAAAATGCTGTGAGAAGATTAATGGGTTCACAGCTTAAACCACAAAATCTTAGCATCGTATTAAACAGATTTCTGTTGACAAGGGCTTTAAAAGCAACTGTTACTTTGCTACTGCATTGTAGTCTAATGTTTCATGGTCATGTACAAAAATTAGTATAATGTTAATGGAAAAATACTGTAAAAATGCTACTGTAAAATTGGTTAATGGTAAGTTCCCTTATTATATATGCGTGGTTATATGGTGAAAAACTGTAATAAATCTAACTTCACTAGATTTATACCAGTTCTTAAGAATCTAACTTAACATTTCATGTAATTTTAAGTAAATGACTGTTAAATTTATATTTTTGATGGTAAAAAAGAAAGTGGTGTTATAATTTACTGGCATCAGTATGATGCTGGTTCTCATAAGTCAAGTTAAGTCAAGTCATCTTTATTTCTATACAGCGCTTTATATAATAAAGATGGTTTCAAAGCAGCTTCATAGTTATAAATAGGAAAATAATCAAATGTTGAGACAAATATTTGTAACGATTGTTACAACTCTGCTCTTTCTTCAATTTTTGATGTTGTGGCACCATTGAGAGAATGAATCGTTTCTAACCCTAACCCTAACCTTCCCTTACTATACATGGTGAAAAACTGTAATAAGCTAAATACCTAGTTCCGGCAGGAAACTCTACACTGTAAAAAATATTGCCTTGGTTTTACTCCAAAAAATTGAGGCAACTATTTGCATCAGACTTCGAAGTATTTTGAACTCATCTAATTTGTGTTTGACCAAATAGACTTTACATGTCTTCAACATGCACCCTTAAGTAATTTCAACTAAATTTTCCTCGTAAACACAACTCAGTTACTTTGTGTACCAGAAACATAATTCAACTAAGCACCAATAAAATTAGATGTAAAATAAGTGAATACACTTATACGACATGCATTAGTTCTATTTTACTATATGTAATAAGCAGTATGCAGTAGAGACGAACCACAATACTGCTATAAACAGTTGCTCATTGAGCAAAGCAAATCATTTGACACATTGTGCGTACCTGTTGTCAGCCTAATGTCAGGCTCCACTCGTCACTACCACGGTAACCCCCAAAAACTTAATAAAACATTAAACAATAATAACAAGCAGTCTACTTCATTTATCTTGCTTAAAAACACATGAAGATAAATAAATTCAATATTTTCTCGTACAATTAAATCTCACGCAAAGCATTCTGGGAACTAGAAATCTCCTCACCCCCAGTAAGTAGATTGTACACAATAAAATTCATTTGAATATATAATATTGATCAAGCAGCAAACATCCTCAAAACAACAACGATCACGCTTAATGACAACAGTTATAAAATGTGAAATATGAGAAAAATGGCTATTTATGTTGCAACATAAAGGGTTCATTGCATCAGCCAAATCCAGTAAATGTAACTTAAATAGTATGTTGGAAATGCACGTCTACAAAGCCTTGTCTAGATTACTCATGATAAGAAGTGCGATATATAATTATACAAAATATGTTTTTGCTACAACTCCAAATTTAGTGAGTAACAAGTAATTAACAAACAAAGATTTTTTTTTTAAAAAGTATGATTTTTTTTGGGTAGGTGTTTCTAATCGGCGCGCATGCCGTTGTACTATTCTTTAAAATGACAGAGGGTGACTCGGAGTAATTGTTCTATAAACCACCAGGAAACAGCGGCGAGAAGAAGCACACCCATGACAATGTTTACTTTAGTTAAACTTTACCAAAACCACACTATAAAAGAATAGTGTAAAACCCAGTAAACCTTGAGATTATTACTTGTGACATTAGAAATTTTTTATTAAACATGGACCTTTATTTTCATTAAAAGGGGTTATTTCTGCTATTGTAGGCTCATTTTGTAAATATAAGGAACTAATTCATACGCGCAAAATGACGCGCAAGCACCTTCGCGCTCGTAAGGATGCGTCGAGTATAAACCAAGCTTTAGTCACCTCTGATAACAGATCACTGTAAATTGTAATGTAGACACAATGCATTTTCTGTAAAACTGCTTTAAAACGATATATATAGTGAAAAGCGCTATACAAATAAATGTGAACTGAATTAAATACAGGCTAATGGGGGGCAGGATATATGCCTTGCACTCAGCACGTATAAAGCTTGCCTTAAAGCACTGGCAAAAGTAGCCTAATGATTATGAATGTGTCGGGAAAAAATAGCAAGGAGACATTTTAATTCTGGCTGCAAAGATGAAGTGGACAAGGCTGATTCGTCATTGCTGCAGTATTGTGAGCGTACACGCCTATAGGGAGAAAGGCACCTTTCATTTGGATTACATGATCAGAGAGTATTTGTTTTCAATTCTATTTGGTTCATTTAAAAGACATTTCAAGCTTCTATAGGCATATTTCTCATGTGTGAGAAAGTATCCTATACGCTGAGTTTCGGTTCATTTGTGACGTGCTTCGGTTCTTCTTGCTGTCGAAGACGGATCAACTTTATGCTCTCAAGTTTATTCCGTGCACTGTCAAGTGCTTCGTCAGATTTGTTGTGTTGCCTGGTGAAATGCAGCCACACTTTTGATCTTTCTCACATCTTTTACATCTATGAGGGTTGGGACGCTTACACTTTACAGCCTCATGTGTGAGCCACGTCTCTGTGGGTGTGTAAACTAGTGTTATTCCTTGATGCCTCATCCACCACAGCCAATCATGCTGCACGCTTACTTACTTACGTTGACAAGATTAACCCCTTAGGTATCGAAATTTGGTACCGAACGACAAGCAGTGTTTCGGTACTAGATAGTATCGAGGCAATTCGGTCGGTATCTGAAAAGAATCGAACTCGATACCCAGCCCTACTGTTACATTATAGTTTTTAGAGGTAAAAAAAGAAAGTGATCTTATAATTTATTGGCATCATTATCGGGCTGGTTCACGTCACGTCAAGTGAAGTCTCCTTTTTTTTCTATAGTGCTTTATATAATAAAGATTGTTTCAAAGTAGATTCATAGTGATACACAGGAAAATAATGATCAATTATCAATTTCTGGCTATCTACTGAGTCTCTTTTTGAAAATTCACTTTCCACTTCTTTTTCTCATTTTGCTACTGTAAGCACTCTTTTTCTGCAGTGGAGTACGATTTCTCTGCGACGTATAGGCGATGACATGCTCGGAACCATCAAAGTCTTGTGTCAGCACAGCTCCTAATCCTACATTGCTAGCATCAGTTTGAACTTTAAAATCCTTTGTGAAGTCGGGTGGCATTAAAACTGGTGCTCGTTGGAGGGCGTTTTTAAGATAATTAAAAGCACTTTGGCATTCGACCGTCCAATCCCAAGCTGCATCTTTAGCCTTTAGTGCATATAAAGTTGCTGCTCGCTCAGAAAAGTGGGAAATGAAGCGATGGTACCAACTTGCAAGACCTACAAACCTTTGTACCTCCTTGAGATTCTTGGGTACCGGGAAATCTTGGACTGCTGTGACTTTAGAGGCTTCAGTACGGACTAGGGATGGTACGATTACCGGTTTCACGATAAACCAAAATGTAATTATCATTAAAACCGTGTTTGACTATCGCGATTTTGAAAGCTCGCGGTAAATTCTGTCCAGCCAGCGTCAGTCTGGTGCAAGCGCAGCGCGCAACGTTGTTTTTTGAACGAGAAGAAATGGAGGAAGGCAGTGACAGCGCCGGGAGATTTCTCAGTCTTCTAAAAGGACCAAATCTGAGGTGTGGTCATATTTTGGCTTTTACAAAAGTCCTGAGGGAAACTTAATTGAGTATGGTCACCCTGTCTGCAGAACATGCAAAAAGAAAGTCGCTGCAATAGGGGGAAACACTTCATATCTGCGAACGCAAGGCAAATGACCTCAATACTAAAACTACGTCTGGGAAATAATAACGTGAAGCTTCCATGAAGAGTTTGCAGCAAGTGGCTTTGAGCGAACGAACGAACAAGTTCAGACAAGAATAGGGTGACATTTAAGGGATAATAATGTATATTCATTGTACACTTATTACACAGATTTTCTTTACCACATAAATAAATAAGGGGATGTATTGAATTGAAATTAATGTTTTAAATCTTACCTGTTTATAAATCCATTTTGTACAATGTACAAAACAATCGACCAGACAAGATGATCACAAGAAGTTATAGTAATAATTATAGTAGTATTAATAGTAAAGTCCTCTGATTTCATTTTCAATACAATCAAAAACAGAGGCAAGTTGCATTTGAATGAAATGAGAGTGTGCGTCTGTTTGGATACGTGGATGTGCACTGTTATAATGCTTTGCTATTAACGACAGTCATTATAAGGAAGGAAACCCCACATAATAGAATCTTGCTTAAAGTGCATAGAGCTGTTTGTTTTATTTGTTGTTTGTTGATTTTCAAATGTAAAGCTTGTTGAAATGTTTTCAGTGTGTGCATGAGTTCTTTTTGAACACTTTCATCTCATTTGAACAAAACCGTGATAATATTGATAATCGTGATCATTTGAGTCACTATAATCAGGATATGAAATTTTCATACCGTTACATCCCTAGTATGGACCCCTTCCTCAGAAACAACATGTCCTAGATACGTGATGGTCTTTTGCAGCATGGAACATTTCTTGAGGTTGAGAGTTAATCCTGCGGCTTCCAGTTTGGCAAAGAGTTGTTTAAGATGCTGGAAGTGGTCTTGGATGGTCTTGGAATAGATCACTATGTCATCAAGTTAGACAAAGCAGAACTTCCCTATAAAATCTCTCAGAATGTTGTTCATGAGCCTTTGAAAGGTTGCAGCAGCGTTTTTGAGGCCGAAAGGAAGACAAACAAACTCTGATTGTTTTTAGTGACGACAGGCAGTTTTTTTGATGCTGTCTTCCTCCATTCCCACCTGCCAGTAACCAGATTTTAGGTCTAATGTACTGAATGTACTGAATACGACCGCTTCATACAAGGACTCTAAGATATCTTGAATCTGTGGCATTGGAAATCCGTCAAGAGGAGTCTTGGAATTTAATGCTCGGTAGTCAACACAGAAGCGGGTACTACCATCCTTCTTTGGCACTAGGACCACTGGTGCTGCCCAAGGGGAAACAGAAGGCCTTATAATACCTTTGCTCGGCATATTTGCCACTTCTTCATCTATGAACTTTTGTTTGGTGACAGAAACAGGGTAAGCCTTCTTACACACAGAAATCTCATCGATGGTATGGATTCGGTGGCGAATTAAAGTAGTCTGTCCCAAATTATCTGTGCATACTGTTGGCCAATCAAGCATTAGACCTTCTAGTTGATGTCTTTGTGCTTTAGAAGCATCAGCTTGATCTTATGGTAGTTAGCATAGTGGAAGTCATTGGCACTAAAGGTAGTGCAAGGTGGAGACTGACCGTCGGCGAGGGTGAAGATGTTGTGAAGGTGTGGATTTGCATCACATTCTTCGGGCAGTGTATACAAGTTTTTAAAATCAATAAGGATTCCTGAGGTCATCAGAAACTCAAGTTCCAATACAACCGAGAAAGTCAAATCACAGTCTCTCATCACTTATGCTCTTAGAGGGTAACTGTGACCATGAATCGTACTCTGCCAAGCTATCTTCCCCAAGGCTGACTGTACATATCCATTAGCAAGGGAAAATGACTGTCCTCTACTTGATTGCATGACTCCATGATTTGATTTAATTTTTTGCCAGCATGGCTCTTGCACTAATGAATAAGTGCTTCCAGTGTCCAATATTGCCTGATATTGGTGGCCTTTGATGGTTATGGGCAATGTTAATGCCGTTAGCGGCTTTCCATTGTTCTCTGAAAAGACAGCAATGTGTGGATTAGACGACCGTCCTCTTGTGGATTTATTTGCTTCAGCAGGCTTAGAGGTGGTTTCTTGTTGCCTTTGCCTCCAGAAGGCTCTCTCCTCACTAATGTCTCTCTCTATAAGCATTCCTGCACGTACCAGCTCATCCACCATAGTGGCAGTACCTCTTAAAATACTGGCTATTCTGGGGTTGCAGTTGCGAAGTGTTGTTTGGAGGATCTCACGTTCAGTCATAGCCGGCTTCAACCTCAGACATAATGCTCTGTACTGGTATGCAAATGTCCTGATGCTTTCATCAACTCCTTGTTTTCTTTCTCTGATTCTTCTCTCCACTTCAGCTTCATGATCGTCAGATAAAAAGGATTGGCGAAAAGCAGACTTAAATTGCTACCATGTTCTTACCTTCTTCTTCTCTGCCACCCACCAGTCTTTAGCTGTGTGCGTTAATACAGCAGGAATCATGGATAAGATTTCAGCATAATTGAAAAAGGCTGCATAGCTAGATACTCATCCCATCGCTCCAGATACGTAATGGGATCTTCTCCGTCTAAACTTCCGAACTTTGGAAACTCTAGCTTGATGGGTGTCTGGCAATGCACAGGTCGAAAATAACTATGAGTTGCTACTGTGTGGTTGAAACCTGGAGTAGAAGTGGCTTCCCCAGAAGACTGAATTAGGGATCTCAGCTTCCCTTTCAGACAATCCATAACCGCTTGTCCCAAGTGTTGCAGCTGACTTTCAGTGGCAGTCATCCGATTACTTTGCACATTCAATTGGTGTTGCATATCTTTAAAATTAATACTAGAGGAATTTTCCAATCCATCTATTCTACATTCCATTTTATGCACTCTTGACGCCATTATCATCGTTAACAAGCTTTCATCTTCCTCACTTGGTGGAGGCGGAGGTAACAGAGATACAGCGTTTAGAAAACTCACTAACCGCCAATTATGTCAACCGTATTATGGAAGGTTGTGTGGTTGGTTAGGCATGGTCTGGTGTTGTGTTTGAATGCTTTAAATCCTATCTCACTGATCGTTTTTAGTATGTATGTCTGGGAAAAATAAATCAGAGCCAACATTAGTTCAGCAGGGTGTCCCTCAGGGGTCTGTGCTTGGGCCCAATTTGTTTAGCATATATTTGTTGCCCCTTAGTGACATCATTCGAAAGTATGGTCCAGGGTTTCACTATGCTGACAATACGCAGATCTATGTCAACTTACCCTGATCCTAATCTCGCAATCACAGCTCTTACTTTTTGTTTGGATGAGTGGATGCAGGATAATTATCTTAAACTCAATAATGTTTGGTATGCCCCTATAATGCGGTATGCTAATGGATTTGCATAAATGTAATAATTTTCATTTGGTTACTAATTCCGACTTAGTGTCTCTATAGCCTCAAGTGCACAATCTTGGCATTGTCATTTGATGCCCATTTTAAAATGGTCTTGAAAGCTGTGTTTTCCACCTCAAAATTGTTGGCAGACTTCGCCCTTCTCTATCTCTGCCAGATGCAGAAAGGCTTATCCATGCCTTTATTACATCGAGGCTTGATTATCTCAGTGCACTTTATTCTGGTCTCCTTGATAAGTCTATCAAGAAAGTGCAATATATTCAGAATTCAGCCACTCGGGTACTGACTTACACAATTGCTCACCAGCATATTTCCCTGGTTCTTATAAATTGCATTACCTTTTCATACAGGCACGCACTGATTTTAAAACCTTGATCTTAACATATAAAGCTGTTCATGGGACAGCTCCTGCATATCTTTGTAATTTAGTCACCTCTTATACTCCAGCTCGAGGAAAGCACAATATAAATAAAACACATTATTATTATTATTGACTATTGATTTAGTTCGGTTCAATAACTGTGCGAAGTTCATTAATTGTGAAATGATTTAAATTCTGCTCTACAGAAGACAATAGTGTCATTATTCACTTTGAGCTAGCTCAATGTTGATTCAATTCAGTAACAGTGTTGATGCACTTTAATTCATTTTGAAAAAGGGAAGGGACTTGTGCCCTCTTTTTCAATGTTGGAAGTATGCTGGATTTAAGTTTCAAAATGACTTTTGTTCTAATCTTCAGGCTTCACATTGCAAACAAATGCATAGGCACATACAAACACAGATAGAAGCATATGATATTGCTTTTGACAAGTAATTAAGAAGGTTATTTTAGCCTGTGCCCTTAATGTCCAGGCGTTGGAAAGGCCACATCACCCTAATATAACACTGGACACATGCACAAACTACTGGACTGTAATGTAACTGTCCATCAGCCCTGTGACACACAAAAGGGAATATTGTAACATATACAGTGGGATTTTAAAGTCTGAGATTATTGTTGAAATTAACATTGTGGAAATGCTTCCATTTTTGTGTGTATGTATTTAAATTTAAAAAAATATATTATCAGCATAACAATTTAAAAAGTGCCACGGTTGGTGGCTGTAGTGAAGCACACAACAAGGAAGTAAACAGAATAGTGTAAACAGAATAATTGTAGCTCTAAACAAAGTTTCAGCCTGACGCAGTTATCATTTGCCACGTCATGTGCCACGTTGTTTAAATAGCAAATGCATTTGCGCCCATTTGTGTGGCCATGGGCGTGCTGGTCTAAAAAACGAGGTGTGTACAGGCGCATTGTTATTTTGAGGCAACTGAAATAGACTGCGCCATTTAAACCTGGTCTAAAGTCAAGGGCGCAATTTTTTTTTGTTCTTTAAAGAGCGTGTTAGTAATATGCGCCTATAGGCGAGTCCACAACATGCGTATACTCTGCTTATTACATGCGTATACTCTGCTTATTACACAAAGGGGCGCGCAGCAACACACACACATTTTTTAAATAAAGACTTTTAAAGGAAAGGGAAATGAGACTCTGATTGGTTTGTTGCACGTTACGCCCAAAACACACCCATGACTCATTAAGAGGCTATGTACAACCATTTTGGGCAATGCACCGGGCGCCCCGACCATTTTTCCCGTCGCTAAACTAGCAAAAGTGGATTCGGACACGCCCTAAGTGCACTTGCGCTGTGCGCTTTAGACCATGCGCTTAGATCGTTCAAATAGGGCCCTAAGTCTGCAAAATGTCAAAGATCAAAGTGCACGATAAATGGAGTTCTGTAATGACAACTCTTGGAGTGTTTGCCATGGTAATGGTAATATTTGGTCTTGGCAGAATAGATCTCCTACGCTGCTGCTGCTGTTATTGCTGCTGCTGCAGAGCAAGTATGGGACTTACTGCCAGTACATACATGACACAATGCTGTGAGCAAGTAAGACATGCTGCTGATGTACAATAGCATACTATTTTTACCCGTAGCGGATCTATACAGGTGGAGCTGGGAAAGGCGGAGGGTTTCTGAAAGCATGCTGCACTGCTAAGGCACATGTTAACCAAGTATTTGAAGGTTGACCATGCAACCTCAATGGCTACTGATTCAGCCGGAGCTGTGCACTATAAAGAACAATGTGATTGCAAAAAAAAGAGATTGTGATTGTGTTAAGGACCTATTAGCCTGTGCCATCAAGAGTTTCATGACAGAACTTTGTATTTGTTGCCTCCTAAAAGAAAGAATCAATTCTGAAATGCCTGAAACGAGTCGTGAGTATTTCCAGCCTTACTTCTTGCTCAAACCTATAGGTTTGTAACAAATTAGTATAATACCAACCTATGGTATTCATTGGCTGCCTGGGAACAATGTCTATTTTGACCACGCTTAGGCCTGGAAGAGTTTGGTTCATATTGTGGATATGTCAAAAAGCAAACCCACTTTACATGCTCTTACAAAGGATGCGGACATGAACTGGCTGGAGCTGATATGGTTTGTTAGTGTTTGTATCACTGTGTATACAAGTGCTGAGGAAGCCCCAGGAGCTGAAATTCAGGTATAGAAATGGGCATTTAGTTTCTGGCACGCACTGCAAGCAGTAGACCAATCACAACAGATTGGGCCATCTGACAATCAGAGCAGAGGAGTTTGGAGAAACCGAACCAAGTCCTTTATCAAACTGCTTCAGAGAAAAGAGGTGATGCTGCAATGTACAGTATATTATGAGAATATATATTTTTTGATCTTGGATCCATGTAAACCTATTGTATGAGACCTCCAAAATAAAATTAGAACATTTAAAACAGCATTATATGGGCACTTTAAGTAAAAAGGTCTAATTGAAAGATTAGCATACTTTTCAGCATGTCTTAGCATTTGTTTCATCCTCATTTTACTTTAATGACTTGAGCTGATATAAACAAAACCTGATGATCATGTTCTCCAGCATGATTTGACAATGATCCAAAGAGCATCTTGTGCTTTAATTTGACCTTTTGATCAAAGGAGTTCCCATGATCAATGACAGTAATATGAAAACTTATTTGATTAGTGCTTACAGGAATAGTCTTAAATATTTTTTCATAAAGTCATAATGTTTCTTTGTTTTACAAAATCCTGAAACAATTTTTTTACAGGTTTAAATTAGATTCTGATTTTAATGTGAATCTTTGTGGGATCTTAAAGGGATATTTGACCCAAATTTGAAGATTCTGTCATCATTTACTCACCCTCATGTCAATCTAATCCTGTAAGGCTTTGTTTCTTAAAATAAAAGAAGATTTTGAAAAATGTGTTTGTCTATACAGAGTAAGCCAATCGTGACCAAAACTGTTTGGTTACTAACATTCTTCAAAAAATATCTTCCTGTGAAGAAAGTCATACAGGTTTGGAACAACATTATGGTGAGTAAATGACAGAATTTATTGGGTCAAATATCCCTATGAGATTATGCATTTTGTACACCCACTCCAAACCCCCAGACACACAGACTCTCTTTAAAAACATCTTTTGTGTCCATGGGGCATTCAGTCATGGCCACAGCAGCCATTGTCACAGTGCATTACTCACTGCTATTACGCACTTCACTCCCATCACTCTAGATGGGCAGAGATAGACTAGGCCATCAGGTTATCTTCTGTCATTTTAGTAGACTACCACATACCTACACGGACATGTAGCTGTCTCGTCCTTATCTCAGACTGTCTGCTACTTTTAGCATATTTCAAATTTTTTCACACAAAAAAAAAACTGATACCTGATGCAGAATTAATTTGTCAGCTTTTAAAAGCATATTATGTAACAAAGAATTGCTACATCAGCCTATTAATTTATTTTTTGCATTTTAGTACGTGTGAAAGTCTATGACTGTTAAATTTCAAATGTATTTATTATATTTAGGGTATTTTTTTGTAACTGTCAGAAAAGTTGTTAGGCCTACTTGTGTTTTAAATATTGTAAGTACACTACCGTACAAAACATGTTTAAACAAAACATGTTTAATAATGAGTTAATACATCAATCCTTCTTCCAAAATGTATATTCGTCTTACCTTGGTTATATAGTAGGGGTGAGCGGGGCACAACCTAACGCGGGGTTAGTTGTAACACACATGGTTTAAAACTTTCCACACATGCCAGCATGACGGAACTTAGTGTATTTACTAGTTGCCATATCAACACTATATTGTAATGTAGAGTCCACTGCAGGCAAGTTGATAGAACCCAAGTGCAGCTTTATTTACATCCAAACATAATCAAACATAGAACAGAAATTTGGCGTAGTGATGGCAATTTCAAAACACTGCTTCATCAAGTTTCGAAGCTTTACGAATCTTCTGTTTCGAATCAATTGGTACGGAGCGCGTATCAAAATGCCAAAGTCACGTGATTCACGATGATCTGTCTGAACCCATGAATCATGAGGTCACTGAGAACCATTGGTCAAGTGTCTGTGGGTTTTACCTGATCTCTGATCAGTTTTATACATTTGTAGACGTTTTAATTAGACATTAGTATAATTAAAAGGAATAAATAGTAGTTAATAGTCTCATATTGGCCTGTTTATCTGAGCCATCCATGGAACAAACAAAACAAGCCCTGACAATGGATAAAAGAACATATAGACACTTAATATTTAATTTTATTAGATGATTAGTTAATTGCATTTGAAAGATTTTACTTTCAAAACTTTCAACATTTGCAATAGATTTGTAAAAGGTGTTTTTATGCATGTTTGGCCTGGGTTTTTGTTGCATTTACACTGTTCTGACCAGCAGAGGTCGCCGTGGAGATGGGTGTTGGATTAATTCGAAGCTTTGACACAATACGGCACATTTGTTTCAACTGTTTCAGTGTTTCACGAAGCCTCTGTCTGCCTAACTTGGTGTGGCATGGCAAGCATGGCATGAAGAAAACTCACCAATAGTGGTTACAGTTAACAATCACAATACTAGACAAAGACGAATGGCAAACATGAGAGCTTAAATACACAGAGACTAATGACTAACAAGACACACCTGTGAACAATCAAGACAATGAACCAATGACAGAAATGAACTGAGAACCCACATGACTAAACCAACCAATAGGTGTGCTGGCTAAAAGAAAAGACGACAGAGCTCGTAATAAACCGAGAATCAACATTGGCTTGGCTTTTCAGAGATCCTGGGGGGATTTTAAATGTTGTAAAAGTGACGGGGAGATGCCGTTTTTATTACTCAACATGTAAGGTATTTTATTGAACAGATAAATCACCGTATGTAGCACTCTAACAGAGTTCATTGTAAAGCATTATGTATTGCGAAGGGTAATTTTATTATGGGTTGTAGCGCTGTGCTGGAATTTATTTTCAAGTAAGTACTGTATCTTCAGCTAGTCAGCTTAATATCCTTTCCATCTTAACTGGTCATATCTGTTAAGCCTAGTAGTGAATGTTTTTATTATCACTGAGCAGTAGGATAATCTCTTTCTTTTTATAGTAATGGGAAAGAACCATATTTAGCCTACAGTCACCCAATGCCGAAGCACAACCAAAATAATGTTCTTCCGTGAAAAGCACAGTTTTGTTTTTTATCATATTAGCACGTTCAATTGTTACAACATGCCTCACTATTGGTCACCATGCAATGAATTGCATGAACAATGTTCAATTTTTAATAGTATTTTTTAGAAAACTTGATGGTATGTCCCTATAATGAATTTGACCTGAGAACCTGAGAAGTATTCACTGCCGTAAATGTGAAACGGCTAGTCCTAGTCTCCCCTATTTATTGAGTGATTTGATTGATTGAGTGATTGACTGCAATTTATTATAAAACGTTTTTTTTGTATCTTATTGATACATTTTAAAATAAAGTATCCTAAGTCTTCCTAAGTCAGTGCACAAATGTGTCATGCTGGAACTTTTGTGTCAGTTTGATTCGCAAAAGATAGTCTCCCGAGAGCAGTGATTGTTATGTCCATCACATAATGGTCATATACACTCACCTAAAGGATTATTAGGAACACCTGTTCAATTTCTCATTAATGCAATTATCTAATCAACCAATCACATGGCAGTTGCTTCAATGCATTTAGGGGTGTGGTCCTGGTCAAGACAATCTCCTGAACTCCAAACAGAATGTCAGAATGGGAAAGAAAGGTGATTTAAGCAATTTTGAGCATGGCATGGTTGTTGGTGCCAGACGGGCCGGTCTAAGTATTTCACAATCTGCTCAGTTACTGGGATTTTCACGCACAACCATTTCTAGAGTTTACAAAGAATGGTGTGAAAAGGGAAAAACATCCAGTATGCGGCAGTCCTGTGGGCAAAAATGCCTTGTTGATACTAGAGGTCAGAGGAGAATGGGCCGACTGATTCAAGCTGATAGAAGAGCAACTTTGACTGAAATAACCACTCGTTACAACCGAGGTATGCAGCAAAGCATTTGTGAAGCCACAACACGTACAACCTTGAGGCGGATGGGCTACAACAGCAGAAGACCCCACCGGGTACCACTCATCTCCACTACAAATAGGAAAAAGAGGCTACAATTTGCACGAGCTCACCAAAATTGGACAGTTGAAGACTGGAAAAATGTTGCCTGGTCTGATGAGTCTCGATTTCTGTTGAGACATTCAGATGGTAGAGTCAGAATTTGGCGTAAACAGAATGAGAACATGGATTCATCATGCCTTGTTACCACTGTGCAGGCTGGTGGTGGTGGTGTAATGGTGTGGGGGATGTTTTCTTGGCACACTTTAGGCCCCTTAGTGCCAATTGGGCATCGTTTAAATGCCACGGCCTACCTGAGCATTGTTTCTGACCATGTCCATCCCTTTATGACCACCATGTACCCATCCTCTGATGGCTACTTCCAGCAGGATAATGCACCATGTCACAAAGCTCGAATCATTTCAAATTGGTTTCTTGAACATGACAATGAGTTCACTGTACTAAAATGGCCCCCACAGTCACCAGATCTCAACCCAAAAGAGCATCTTTGGGATGTGGTGGAACGGGAGCTTTGTGCCCTGGATGTGCATCCCACAAATCTCCATCAACTGCAAGATGCTATCCTATCAATATGGGCCAACATTTCTAAAGAATGCTTTCAGCACCTTGTTGAATCAATGCCACGTAGAATTAAGGCAGTTCTGAAGGCAAAAGGGGGTCAAACACAGTATTAGTATGGTGTTCCTAATAATCCTTTAGGTGAGTGTACAGTCATTATTACTTGAAAATTCTAAACTAAAGATTCTTCCCTTTGAATAGAGAATAAGATTTAATCTTAATAAAACTTTGATAACAGACAAACAGATTAGATAGAAAAAGAGTCGCAGTGTTATTGAATTCTTCATTGAGTATTGCTCAGCTAGTGTTATACTTCCTCAGGCTCTTTAGCTGTCTGACCTAACGACCGTTTGCTCTTGGCGTAAATCAGAATATTCATCTGTTTCTCGTCTCTGGTGTGTTATCTTAAAGAGTTATCAAATCCTTTCTTCGACCTGTTCAGTGATGTTAAGCCACAGTTAAGCACAGTCATTTCTGTGAGTGGAATTTTAGAGCTTAATGCTGGTGTTTGAACTCATCACATGGTTTGTGTAAATGCATGGCAGGTGCTGCTGCTCAAATACGTAATTGAGCATTTCCAGACCGGAGTAAAGCCGTCACAGAATTTGGAAAGCACATCCCTTTCCACTGTTTTTCTTTTTTCTTT
Source organism: Rhinogobio ventralis (assembly GCA_039654625.1). Classification (NCBI taxonomy): domain Eukaryota; kingdom Metazoa; phylum Chordata; class Actinopteri; order Cypriniformes; family Gobionidae; genus Rhinogobio; species Rhinogobio ventralis. The sequence continues at coordinate 11,857,799 of CM077211.1, forward strand.
TTCTTTTTCTTTTGAGTAACAGTAGCAAATATTGAGGATTCATTACTGACTGTGAAACAAATTAATAGACAATATGCACATACTCTGATTTAATTGTGATGGCACACACACACACACACACACACAAGTTTGTTGATGGACGTACACTTGTTAATGCTGACATTGAGGAATTACATTTGAAACATCTCATAATGTACCTCAAACTGAGTAGCATCACTGAGAAAAGTCCTGCTCAAGGTTCGGGTTGAATAACTAGTTCTTCTAATGTTTTATCATCGATTTGGATTCGCGCTGGGATTTATGTAAATTCGACATCATTCGACAACGAGTGGTTATTTCAGTCAAAGTTGCTCTTCTATCAGCTTGAATCAGTCGGCCCATTCTCCTCTGACCTCTTCGCCCACAGGACTGCCGCATACTGGATGTTTTTCCCTTTTCACACCATTCTTTGTAAACTCTAGAAATGGTTGTGCGTGAAAATCCCAGTAACTGAGCAGATTGTGAAATACTCAGACCGGCCCGTCTGGCACCAACAACCATGCCACGCTCAAAATTGCTTAAATCACCTTTCTTTCCCATTCTGACATTCAGTTTGGAGTTCAGGAGATTGTCTTGACCAGGACCACACCCCTAAATGCATTGAAGCAACTGCCATGTGATTGGTTGATTAGATAATTGCATTAATGAGAAATTGAACAGGTGTTCCTAATAATCCTTTAGGTGAGTGTATATATTGTAGCGTCTGGAGTCTCTCTGGACAGGATCAAAGATGAGTCGATTCCACTATAAACGTCAGAAAGCCTTTTAGCCGTATATAAATTAGGTTCCGGTACCGAGGAGTCTGAGGAAGATGGCAATGTGGACAGTTTTGTGGCTTGGCTGGGGTAGAACAGACAGCACCGTTAGAATCCTGTGAGAACTTCAATCAGGACGCAATCTCTCCCCCTACCCCCCCCCCCCCCCCCCCCCCCCAAAAAAAAGATAGGGGGGGCCTAGACACACAGGCTCCTTCCAATACACAGACACAAACATTTTCTTTATGCAACTTTAATTAAACAATCCCAAAATGTATATGATGATTCCTGTGTGTACGCATGCTCCCTATGTCATTGCCAACATAGTCATGATGTACGAACAATGTAAAGTCATTTAAGATGCTTGTATTCATGTGTAAGAATGTATCTCTGCTCTAATATCTCCCAGTCATACTGTGTTTGATATCTAAATATTCCTCTCTCTTTCTCTTAACCAACGGTGCACAGTAGATGATTATGAAATGCATCACATTATGTTACCCCCCCTTTCGAGTAGAAATGTACCAAGTATGACACCATCATAAATTAGGCAAATGAGGTCATAAACGGAGACAAAGAAAGTGTTCTCCCGCCTAAAACTCCCACATCTGGTTGGTTCCTTTGAAGTCGGCGCGCTCCGCAGCCAGGCGGACAGGCAACACGCGCCATCCCAGCGCGCTCCATCTCAGCGCTCAGTCGTCTTCAAAAACTCAGACGAGACAATCTTCTTTTCCTCCCCTTTACGGCATTCGCTTCAACCACCTTCAAACTTCCCGCGGATCGAGAACGCTCCGGAAGGACCAAAAGAGAACACACTCCAGCTCAAGGAACTCTCGGAGAAGACTCACACGCATTCTTTATACTCAGCACAAAACAACCCATGCAAGTATAAATTCAATCGAAATTTAGATGCGTTTTAAGATGTGTACCCCTGTTTAAGGTGATATTATTCGTTGCTGGCTCTCATGGTTATGTTTGTGAAATTGCCATTCCTGAACCTTTCCTTCCTCTCTTTCATTCTCTTTCGTTACTATTCGTTGTTCTGTATATACATGTATTCTTTGTTTAGTCGTATGTATTCGTAGTATCAATTATTAAAACCATTGTATCCACGTTCGATTTTTATTGTTGCCGCTCACAAGGCATGGTCACTGTAATGTTCCGATCTAGCTACGAGCTCTCAAGTATCTTTGAATACTTTAATTAATATCCTAATAGTTCGGAAAGTTTATTCTTTGTGACCAGAAGGATGATCTTCCCGAAGATTTGTGAGAATTGATAAAGGATTGTAGTACTGTTCGTTCGTTAAATGAACGGATCAGATGAATTTTGAATTAATTCTAATTCAAAGGTTATTCTGTAATGATTTAATATATATTCGTAGTTAATTGCAACCCATTGTCGTTAACTATATATATATTGCATAAATACCTAGGTTAGGTATTTCCCTTTTTGGGTGATTTGGAGATTTAATCATAACCCGTTGCGATTAGTTATAAATAATTAAACATTAATAATCATAATTCCCTATTGAGCTAATTTAATTTATTATTATTATATGCAGCCGAGTCGCTACAATATATAATGTGTATGTGTGTGTGTGTGTGTAAATATACAGTAGGTTGTGTTGTGTTGTGTTGTGTTGTGCTGTGTTGACATTCAGTCCGTTTATGTGTTATGTGTTATTGATCCTGAGGGATCAAGAGTTTAGAAATCTAATTGCTTGAGGGAAGAAGCTGTCATGGAGTCGGCTGGTGCGTGTCCTGATGCTGCAATACCGCCTGCCTGATGGTAGCAGTGAGAGCAGCCCATGACTCGGGTGGCTAGAGTCTCTAATGATCCTCTGAGCTTTTTTCACACACCGCCTGGCATATATTTCCTGGAAGGAGGGAAGCTCACCTCCGATAATGCGACTGGCAGTACGCACCACCCTTTGCAGGGCTTTGTGGTTGCGGGTGATGCTATTGCCATACCAGGCAGTGATGCAGCCAGTCAGTATGCTCTCTACAGTGCTGGTGTAGAACCGTGTGAGTATGTGGTGGTTCATTCCAAACTTCCTCAGCCATCTCAAGAAGAAGAGGCGCTGATGAACCTTCTTCACAGCGGCCTCGGTGTGGACGGACCATGTGAGTTCCTCTGTGATGTTCCAACCCATGTACCAATTCACAAGATTAACGGAATGCATAGCTGATATAAAAAATTGGATGACTAGTAATTTCCTGCAACTTAATTCAGAAAAAACTGAATTTTTAATTATTGGACAAAAAAACTCCACATGTAGTAACTTGATGGCTGCTCTGTCAAGTCCTCGTCATCAGTTAGGAACCTGGGTGTGCTCTTTGATACCAATCTCTCATTTGAAAGCTACGTTTCTAGCATCTGTAAAACTGCATTCTACCATCTTAAAAATATATCTAAATTACGGCATATGCTTTCAATACAAAATGCTGAACAGTTAGTTCATGCGTTCATGACCTCAATGCTAGATTATTGTAATGCTCTACTGGGTGGTTGCCCTGCTCGCTTAATAAATAAACTGCAGCTGGTACAAAACGCAGCAGCTCGAGTTCTTACTAGAACCAGGAAGTATGACCATATTAACCCGGTTCTGTCAACACTGCACTGGGTCCCTATTAAACATCGTATAAATGTTTAAATCTTGCTAATTACTTACAAAGCACTAAATGGTTTAGCTCCCCAGTACTTGAGCGACCTCTTAACGCATTATACTCCATCACGTCCATTGCGGTCTCAAAACTCTGGCCAGTTGATAATACCTAGAATATCAAAATCAACTGCAGGCGGTCGATCCTTTTCCTATTTAGCACCTAAACTCTGGAACAGTCTTCCTAGCATTGTTTGGGAAGCAGACACACTCTGTCAGTTTAAATCTAGACTAAAAACACATCTCTTTCCTATGGCATTGTAACAGGGAGGTCCACTGGAGGTGAGTTTGCTGAACCCAAGTGCAGTTTATTTATCAAAAATCCAAAACATAAAACAAAGACTTGGCTTGGCTTGGCTTGGCTTGGCTTGACTTGACTTGACTTGACTTGACATAAACAAAGACAAAGACTCACCAACACACGGGTTACACATTCAATACAAGACAAGGACCATGGCAAACATGAGGGTTTAAATACACAATGACTAGGGACAAGATGAGGGACACCTGTGAACACTGACGAGACGATGAACCAATGACATGACAACACATGAGGGCATGGGAATCACATGGCAAAAACCAGGAAGTGCATGGCAGGGAACATGACAGTGAACATGAAAAACTCAAAAACATGAACATGAAACATAACCAAAAACACCCTGTGACAGTTCCCCCCATTTATGGGCGGCCCAAGACGCCCAAACAAAACCAAAACCCCAACAGAAGTCTAGGGGGGCGGTCATGGGGGAGGGACAGCGGGCCAGGCCCGTGCAGAGGCACCGGACACAGACCCTGGCATGGCTTGGACGGTCCTGGGAGCGTGGGTGGACCTGGGCCTGGGACGTGGGCGGACCTGGACCATGAGGCGTGGGCGGACCTGGACCATGAGGCGTGGGCGGACCAGGATCGTGAAGCATGGGCGGACCTGGATCGTGGAGCATGGGCAGACCTGGATCGTGACGCATGGGCGGACCTGGATCCTGGATTCCCCCCCCCAAAATTTTCTTGGGCAGGACTATGGGGTCATGGCCAGGAGTCCTCTCTGGATGCTGGTCTGGAGCCCTCGCAGGACGCTGGTCTGGAGCCAACTCAGGATGCTGGTCTGGGGCGGGAGCCACCTCAGGACGCTGGTCTGGGGCTGGAGCCACCTCAGGATGCTGGTCTGGGGCTGGAGCCCTTGCAGGACGCTGGTCTGGGGCTGGAGCCACCTCAGGACGCTGGTCTGGGGCATGACTCTGGGTGTGGACAGGAAACATGGCCTGGCTCTGGACGTGGACTAGAGACGTCGCTTGGCTCTAGACGTGGACATGAGACATGGCTTGGCTCTGGACCGTAGACAGGAGACATGGCCTGGCTCTGGACGTGGACAGGAGACATGGCTTGGTTCTGGACGTGGACGTGGACAGAAAATATGGCTTGGCTCTGGACTTGAACAGGAGACATGGCTTGGTTCTGGACGTGGACAGGTGACATTCCATGACTCTGGGTGTGGACAGGAGACATGGCTTGGCTCTGGACGTGAACAGGAGACATGGCTTGGCTCTGGACGTGAACAGGAGACATGGCTTGGCTCTGGACGTGGACAGGAACAGGAGACGTGGCTTGGCTCTGGACATGGACAGGAGATATGGCCTGGCTCTGGACGTGTACAGGGGACATGGCTTGGCTCGGGACATGGACAGGAGACATGGCTTGGCTCTGGACGTGAACAGGAGACATGGCTTGGCTCTGGACGTGAACAGGAGACATGGCTTGGCTCTGGACGTGGACAGGCTGTGGCAGGGCAGGCATGACGTGAACAATATCAGGCGTGGCAGACACTGTGGGATGGTGGGGATCCTCATCCGCAACAGCCACAGTAAATGATGAGCCACTCAACAGGAGGGCATGCTCAATATACTGGGCTAGGGAAAGATGATTCTTATCCCCAGGCAGCTCTGAACAAATGGGCTCATTTAGCCCAAATCTAAAAATGTCCTTAAGCGCAATATCATTAAAGTCAATCTCATGGCATAGTCCACAAAAGTCCACAACGTAATCCTCTATGGGACGCTGGCCTTGACGAATTGTTTAATCGACACGTCATCCTCAATAAACCCGTCTCCGGCGTGATGCCTCCGTTCTTTCGAATATCCCGATCTAATATGACTTCTGACCTGTAAGGTTGCCAAAATAATAATCATACACTGTTTGTTAATTGGCCAGAGGAGAACTGGCACCCCGACAGAGCATGGTTTCTCCCAAGGTTTATTTTTCTCCATTATGCCACCTGATGGAGTTTTGGTTCCTTGCCACTGTCGTCTTTGGATTGGCTTGCTCAGTTGGGGACACTACATTTTCAAATAAATATCCAAATAAATGTAATTACTAAACTAAATTAACTATGTCAACTACATTACTTGAATATATATGATAATTGAAATGAGCTAGATGACATCAAATTCTGTTTTATTATTTTCCTGTTTAACACTGTAAAGCTGCTTTGAAACAATCTGCATTGTAAAAAGCGCTATATAAATAAAGTTGACTTGACTTGACTTGATGTGGATACTGAGGAACTTGAAGCTGCTGACTCTCTCCACCGGTGCTCCATTGATGGTGATGGGGCTGTGTTCTCTGTCATTTCTCCTGAAGTCGACTACAAGCCCCTTGGTCTTGCTGACGTTGAGGGAGAGGTTGTGCTCCTGACACCAGCGTGTCAGAGTGTGCACCTCCTCTCTGTAGGCCATTTCATCATTGTCAGTGATCAGACCTACCACCGTCGTATCATCAGCAAACTTAATGATGGTATTGGAGCTGTGGGTTGCCACACAGTCATATGTGTACAAGGAGTACAAGAGTGGGCTGAGAACACAGCCCTGTGGGGCTCCAGCGTTGAGGGTCAGTGATGAGGAGATTTTGCTGCCCATTCTGACCACCTGGCGCCTGGCGTATTTTGAAGTGCCGACAGTACTGGATCCTCTTCTGTGGATTGAGACGGTTTTTGAGCAGTTTTCTTCTTAGCTGGAGGTGCGCTGTTTGGATGAGTGTTTTTCCTTTTTGAAGTTTCTTTTCTGGGACACGGCTGAGGAGGAGTGGAAGACAGCTGATTTGGGTCCTCTACACTGGCAAGAAAGAACTGAAAAAGTTAATTGTGAGTGACTCCTACGGGAGCTTGAATGTTAAAGCTGTACAAGGTTGTGATGATTCTCTCAGTTGGTCATTCAGAGATGGTTTGCGAGGGTCCTTTTCTAGCAAGACATGAGCTTCGTCTCACGAGCAGGGGGCTTTGTTCTGGCTCATAAGCCTCGTCCGGAGAATCCAGGGGCTGATCATCAAATGAAACTGAAGCTGACATGGTCAGTGCGAGCGAAAGTAATAAGGGGAATAGAAATGATCGAATTTATATCGCAAGTTTAGATGTAGCCTGAATCCATTAATAGAGCATAGCATACAGGGCCGTCGCAAGGGGGGTGCAAGGCCCTGTGCCAAGTTGACGTGCGAGGCCCTCTGCAATTGATTTGCACGCGTGTGTATGCGGGTATTGCTATAGTAACGAACCCAACTTTCTTTCAACTCCACCTGATCGACAAATTAAAAAAGTGGGAGTGGCGGCACTGCTGACATGCAGCGTATGAATCACGGTCACGCACACGCTCATAAGAATTGTAAGATCTACTGCATAATGATAGCCTAAGAACAACAACAATATATTATAATATATAATATAATAACAACATAATTTCAATTCGAAACGGCGAAATTTCATAGAAAGTTGAGTAGTTTCCATCACTATATAGTCTATTTATGTTGGTCGCTGAACATTTCTATCGTAAAACAGTTGTCCAGTCTAATACAGTACTTAGATCGCTCCACAAACTCTCGTTGCATTGTGACAGTAAGACCCACCTTCTTTGATTGGCCATCTCACTCATTCTGACAGTGACAAGCGCTGTTAGACCGCTGAGGCAGACAAGACTAAAACTTTTTAGTCATTCTAACAAACAGATTTACTCATTCTACACTAAAATTATAAAATAGGACAAACAAAATAAGAAAATATGAATTATAGCCTATTATTATTTATTTTTTATCCATAGCTCAGACAAAATCATTGGCTATACTATCAGCTATGACTATTATAATCTTTCGAAGTACAAAAAGTGAACTCCAATACCATTGGCTTTAGATCAGTTCAGCTGTCACTTTATTTTGACATGTTGAACAATGACAGACAATGAATGACAGACAGATTATTACAATTTAATTATTCAGGGCTAAAGCTATATAGCATATTTCATTCAGATTTTAGAATTTTTTTTCAGATGAGTATTTACACACATAGAGACAAAGTATATACATTAGGCCTATAGATTTATGTCAAGAATTTCTGCAGCTGCAGGCTGAATACATTTTGAACTGGTTGACATTTATACAGGAAAATTACAGATTTACAAAAAAAAACTTGGAATGTTTAGATTTGGTTGAACACATTTAACTAAAAATAATAATTCATGTGATGGTTGAACACATTAACTAAAAACAATAATTCATATGAGATGAACTCTCCATACAGTCCGACTCTCCATATGTGTAACGATTCACCAGTGTGAGTGCCCCTGATCACCACCAGAGGGCACTCCAACCCGGACTGTCATTCCATCATAGACTCATAATCCCATAATCCTTTGCCCGGACTCATCAGCACTCACTGTTTACACCTGTCTCTCATTTACCTCATTACCTCTGCCTATATCTAGCCTGTTCACCCTGTCATTCTTTGCTAAGACTTGTTTAGTGTATCACTGCATTTCTGAGCGATATCCTTTTCAACTGATAATAGGGTGAGACCACATAGTCTTTCCTGTGACATGGTTGTGCGCAAATAGTTTTTAATTAGTTTCAGTTTCGAAAAGCTTCGCTCGCTTGATGCCACCGTTATTGGGATAGTCAGTAGGATCCTGAGTGCAATTTCACAGTTGGGAAAGGTTCCCTCAATCCTTCTGATAAACCGAAGTGTTTGAAGTGCTGTAGTTATTCCCTTTGGAATAAGTATCCTCAACTCATGGAAAAAGTCCACTGCATTTATATCCTGAGATTCGGACGCACTCAGAGCATCATTCAGTCTTGTGCACTGTCGTTGCAGTTCAGTTTCCTCCATTTTACACAGTTTGGTCAGATCAAAAAGAAATCCAAACATGTTGCCAAACTCCTGCATTTGTTTGAAACGGGTATGGAGAGCGGTGAGAGCCTGATCTACTACCACAAAAAAGTAGTCTGTTACATATGCTTGCTCTGGGTCTTGAGTATATTCATTTTGTTTTTCATCCCGTTTGCATTTCACTCGTCGTATTGCTTTAAATACAGGTTCAATGTCAATATCAGTAGCAATCTGTATTGCAGTGGATTTTGCAGCCACAAATCCAGTGTCCCTATATTTTTGCATGAAGTCAATTAGTCCATTTAGCTGCGACAACGCGACATCCAGCTGCATGTCCTTCGACTGAAGTGTCTTACTGACTGTGTTCACGGCAAACAGAATATCATACCATATGACCATATCCATAAGGAATTCAAAGCTTTGGATTTCATTAGCCAGCGACATGGTTTCACTTTTAACTTTTGGGTCGCTACAGTCCTCTGCCACTTCAAGCAAAGCATCCCTAATATCACTTGTTTGATAGCATATTGCTCTTACACTCTCTATGCGACATTCCCACCTTGTTTCAGACAGAGGTGTAACAGTGAGAGATGGGACTTTCGCTTTAAGTATTTCCCACCGTTTAGGAGAGCCTGCAAATATCGTATAAAGCCTTTGTACAATACCAAAGAATGACAGTGCTTTTGAACAACATCTTGCCATATCTCCCGGTTGTGGCAACCGCATGGCATGAAATAAGCCCGGGGATTGAGGCAAAGAATATGGGCTTGGACTTCCTGGTTTTGTCCTTTCATGTTTGCCCCGTTATCGTATCCTTGGCCCCGACAGTCATTTATGTTCAGTCCAAAGGCCTCTAGTTCGGCCAGGAGTGCATTTGATAGTCCCTTTCCAGTTTGGTCATTTATGGGGATGAAATCAATGAAGTGTTCTTCTACAGTCACGTCTAATGATGTCATATTGACAAAATGGAGAATCAGTGACATTTGCTCTTGGTGGCTCATATCTGGTGTGCAATCAAGAAGCACAGTAAAATATTTTGCCCTCTTTGTGTTGTTCACAATAGCATTTTTGACATTTGTGGCCATAATCGAAATGATCTCTTTTTGAATTTGAGGCCCTAGATAATGTGCATGAGTTTCCTTATTTCTTATACGTCTGACATGTTCTTGCATAGCGGGATCAAATTTGGCAAACATCTCTATTAACCCTAAAAAGTTGCCATTGTTTTCTTCGTAAAGTTGCCATTGTTTTTGCATTGGTTCCTCGAAATGCCAAATTATGCTCAGACAAATACTGCACGGCTGCTATAATTTGCGTCAAAACACTCTGCCAGTGTGCCCATTCTCGGTTTATCACTCTTTGATGTGCATAGTCTATAGATGTCATTTTCTCTAATCTCTGTTTAGTCTCCAACCATTTTGCAGCACTTGTGATATGATCATGGGATGTTTCGTGTTGTTTCAGCACAGCAGCCAAATGTCTCCAATCATTATTTCCTTCGTTAGTAAGTTTGGTCTGAGGCCGACTTGAACAGTTGTTAAACAATTTACAACAAAAGCAAAATACAGAATCTCTTTTCGTCGAATATACAAGCCAGTCTCTATGAGCTTTTTCACCACTGGGTAACTTTCTTACATAGAAGCCATCGGAAAAGTGTCTTTTGTCTTGATTTGAGGGGAAATTAAAGTTGCACACCGTGACAGGACCCTTTTCCACAAGTAAAGCCACTGTCTTGTCATCTAGATGCACAGGCCAGTTGCTGGGGCCGACAAGCTGCGCTGAGGCTTTCTCACAATCGGTGTCGGAGCAGTGCTCATCAGTAGAAGTTGGCGGGACCTCATCTTCCAGCATAGACTCTAACAAGTTGTGGTAGAAGAATAAATTGATTGCGTGGTTCAATTGAACTAAAATAATACAAGCGTTATAATAGACCTACCTGAAAAAACTTCAAGCACTAGAATTACTACATAAAATGCATACAAAACAATGCATAGTCTTTACTGTATAAATTAAATATACGTTTATTCTTATTATAGATAAAAAAGTGATTCAGTCAAGAGCAGTGAAAGATTGTCACTCTTTTGTTGTTGTCTGATTAACATTAATAATGACAGCGGGTAAATTTAGGTGCTGTCACTTTAAGACCGACTGCACGTGAGCTCGTCTATCAGCCCTCAGAAACAGTCTCTCTGACAGCACGCTGAGTTGTCCATCTCTGCTTACTGTGCTTTAACGCTTTAAAATCACTTGTGTGTTTAAACTACAATGCTTAAAAACGCATGCAAACGACAAGCTTTCGTGACTGCGCAGCACAGCAACGTCACATGAGCGTAACCACTATAGAGACATAATAACGTTAGTCCAAAATTGTTACCAGTTGACACATTTCTACTGTTTAATTGTGTCTACCGGCATATCGCTCACCCCTATAAGCCGGATTATATATATTTTTTTTTAGTCACCACGGCCACTTGTTAAACTTATGCCTCACTTTGAACTTCATCTTGTTGCAACCCGGTAGCCTGATTAGCCTCAGTGATTGTGTGGGTTGTGCTGCTTGTAGTCGCAATATTGCCATTGACAAATTTATCCAGCGATCCTCTCAGTGACTTCTGAAATTCTTCTTTCTTTTTAATTCTTTTCCTTTTCTCATCACCCGACTCGTGTTTACGAAATCGGTTGCGCTCTCGTGCAGCACCCGACATTTTTTCCTCAGAGTGAGCAGCTCACAGTGGCCCGACCACGCAGAATGTAATTGAGAATGAGAAGGTGATGTAACGATGTTTACTCTGTGTTACATTTCGGGAAGGCGCCACCATATTGGGAGGATAAGCTATCCGTTGCCATGGTTATTTTGATAGTGAGACCGAGAGAGCAGCTTGAGATTTGTTTGAATTTTTGCAATACGGCGCAGTTTCTTGGGGAGAAATGGAGAAGGGGGAAGTGAAAGAAAAGGGGCTCTATCGGGAGAGACTAAATAACACCGCCAAACAGCGTTAAACTGCTTGACATCAACAACATCGACCCGCACGACCTGCCAGCTACAGAATGGACGAAAGACACAGAAACACTAACACCTATCACATACCCTGACATCGTCAATTATCTGATTTATGGTATCAGTGCCTACACAATGCAAGCGTTCAGAAGCTTTAAATCATTAGAAGGTGATGAACAATTCTGCTCCGGTTGGATGCAAGACTTACAAACCTGTAAACTGCGAGAGCTCAGTCATATTTGCCAAAGTAAGTTTGCACTCCACTTTCATTAATGTTTTTTATAGTTCTAATGCTTACTATTGTAGAAAAAATTGTTAAATATAATAATATAATTGTAATACGTTCATTGTAAAAAATGAAATTATTTTCGCCTACTGTCATAGACTAGTTAATGTGTTTGGTGATGATCAGATGATGATTAGGCTGCATGAATGGCAAGCAGATGGGCAATTGCTGCAGACAAAGGGAAATTGGAAATGTAGCATGGAATGAAATGTATGTACTTTTGTTGTGTAACAGGTCATGTTATAACTTCTAATGACTTAAGCTTCAGAACACTTGCATTGTGTAGGCACTGATACTATAAACCAGGTAACTGACGTTGTCAGGGTGTGTGAGAGGTGGTAGCGTCATTCTGTAGCTGGCAGGTCGTACAGGTCGATGTTGTTGATGTAAAGCAGTTTCTCTAAATAACGCTGCTAGGCAGTGTTACTTAGTCTCTCCCGATATAGCACCTTACCTTTCACTTCCTCTTTCTCCATTTCTCCCCAAGACACTGCGCTGTATCTCAAAAAATGCAAACAAATCTCAAGCTGCTCTCTCTGTCTCACTATCAAAATAACCATGGCAACGGATAGCGTATCCTCCCAATATGGAGGCGCCTTCCCGAAATGCAACGCAGAGTGAAAACATTGTGACGTAACTCCTCATTCTCAATATCGAAATTCGAAAAATAACAATAATAATTTACAGATTTTTTTTCATGTGGCCTTGATTATGCATAATTGAGAGACAGCAGAAATTTTATTTATTATCGATGTTGGGTGGAAAAACTGTAATAAAAAATAGACATAAACTACATAAAATGCAGGCCAGGTGCGAGGCCCTCTAGAGGCGCGAGGCCATGTGCGGTCGCACACTTGGCACAGCCCTTGCGACGGCACAGATGGCATATAACAAGCGCAGCGTGTCGATCAAGCAGCTCTGAATGGCTGGAAGGTGTATATGAAAGACGCAGTCTAATCTGGAACATATCCCTATTTGATGACATGGATCAGCTGAATGTCAGCTGACGCGAGCTTGACTGACATGTCTTGCCAGAACTGATGCTATACACTTGATTTATGGTAATGGGCATTTATTTCCGAAATACGCACTGTACGCTGTAGACCAATCACAACAGACTGGGCCATCGGACCAATCAGAGCAGAGTAGGCTCGCGGAAAGGAGGGATTTAGAGAGACTGATTCATCCATCGAGTCGTTTGAGAATCATTGAACATTGTGGTGATGTGCAATGTACACTCACCTAAAGGATTATTAGGAACACCATACTAATACTGTGTTTGACCCCCTTTCGCCTTCAGAACTGCCTTAATTCTACGTGGCATTGATTCAACAAGGTGCTGAAAGCATTCTTTAGAAATGTTGGCCCATATTGATAGGATAGCATCTTGCAGTTGATGGAGATTTGTGGGATGCACATCCAGGGCACGAAGCTCCCGTTCCACCACATCCCAAAGATGCTCTATTGGGTTGAGTTCTGGTGACTGTGGAGGCCATTTTAGTACAGTGAACTCATTGTCATGTTCAAGAAACCAATTTGAAATGATTCGAGCTTTGTGACATGGTGCATTATCCTGCTGGAAGTAGCCATCAGAGGATGGGTACATGGTGGTCATAAAGGGATGGACATGGTCAGAAACAATGCTCAGGTAGGCCGTGGCATTTAAACGATGCCCAATTGGCACTAAGGGGCCTAAAGTGTGCCAAGAAAACATCCCCCACACCATTACACCACCACCACCAGCCTGCACAGTGGTAACAAGGCATGATGGATCCATGTTCTCATTCTGTTTACGCCAAATTCTGACTCTACCGTCTGAATGTCTCAACAGAAATCGAGACTCATCAGACCAGGCAACATTTTTCCAGTCTTCAACTGTCCAATTTTGGTGAGCTCGTGCAAATTGTAGCCTCTTTTTCCTATTTGTAGTGGAGATGAGTGGTACCCGGTGGGGTCTTCTGCTGTTGTAGCCCATCCGCCTCAAGGTTGTGCGTGTTGTGGCTTCACAAATGCTTTGCTGCATACCTCGGTTGTAACGAGTGGTTATTTCAGTAAAAGTTGCTCTTCTATCAGCTTGAATCAGTCGGCCCATTCTCCTCTGACCTCTAGCATCAACAAGGCATTTTCGCCCACAGGACTGCCGCATACTGGATGTTTTTCCCTTTTCACACCATTCTTTGTAAACTCTAGAAATGGTTGTGCGTGAAAATCCCAGTAACTGAGCAGATTGTGAAATACTCAGACCGGCCCGTCTGGCACCAACAACCAATTGCTTAAATCACCTTTCTTTCCCATTCTGACATTCAGTTTGGAGTTCAGGAGATTGTCTTGACCAGGACCACACCCCTAAATGCATTGAAGCAACTGCCATGTGATTGGTTGATTAGATAATTGCATTAATGAGAAATTGAACAGGTGTTCCTAATAATCCTTTAGGTGAGTGTATATTATGAGAAAATGAAATGTTTTTTTTACCTTTGATGCATGTAAACCTGTTGTTGGAGACCTCCAAAACTAAATTAGGAAACTTTAAAATAGCATAATAGTCTTACTTTATCTATCAGTTTAGAATAGCCCTTCGCCGCCCTCCTTAGTTACTGTTGCTACGCCTGACAAGCTTTCACGCCTGGCACGTCTATTACAGTATGAATGCGCCGGTGTCAGACATTACCAAGGAGATAATTAGTAATTTTTGGCGAACAGGTGAAATATCTGAGAGAGCAAGACAAAAGGGACAGCAGTATGCATTCGAGGGATATATCCACGACATAATATGCAACCAATTAGAGAATAATTTCATAAAAATTTAAGCTAAAGCCTATAGGTCCCAGCGCAAGCAGCAGCCGCCTCATACGCTGACCATTCAAATGGGAAACACACAAATTGAGGAACAGCTATGCTAATGCACAGCAGGGTAAGTGAAATTAGAAATTGATTATAAATCAAACGGCTTATCCATAATCTTGAGGAATAAACACAAGACATTAGCCTGACCACTTTGCAATGATAACATTCTCCTGCTTATATTTTTATTTTTATATATAAAAATATATATACTCCCACACTGCTTGATCCACGCCCGGCATTTCTCCCCTTGGGTTTTAGGTTTGGGGAAGGGAAAAAAATCCCACCCCCCCGTTCCAAACTTTTAGGATACCGGGTATCAGATTTGCACAATCCATACGTACAACGCTTCGGCATGTTTCCCTCGCTCGAAAGATTGACAGACCTTCTGCGCCTAGTTATGGTTGCTAAGCCACGATTGGCCTGTGGTCGTTTTCGGGCGTGGCTTAGCGAAGGGTCAATTGATTGAAATAAAATTTAAATTGTGATATGACCTAATGTGATGTATTAAACTGAGACGGCCATGCTTTTTATGATTTTTGACATAATTATGAAATCAATTTAGAGGAATTTTGCCCCTCAAATTATAAATTAAAATTAAAAAAGAAATGTATTCACTTGTTTTGTTTGTGGTATATTTATTTATAGTATTAGTGGTATATTTATTTATAGTATTAGTGGTATATTTATTTATAGTATTTATATCATTCTGCATGTCACTGGACTCTTTTCACAGTGTTATGTGGTGGCCAGTGGCACTGGCTCTTTATTTAGTCACCAATAGAGACATATTTAGTTGATGAGAAGCAATATAGTAGCAACACGTATATGTTTGGGGGTCAGGGATTGATGCAGCAGTGCAAGGCTGTTTCTACATGCACATGGATATTGTGTTAATCTTTTTGTAGATGTGTTATGGGGAAGGGGTGGAGCCTTTTGAAATCTGATGACATGTCAAACATCCCAAAGTATCTCATCTTACTCATAGGAAAAAATTCAAGCGTATTGTTTTTAACTATGTGCTGATCATAGATCAAAGCAAGGAGAGATAAAGCCATTGATAAGAGATGAGTCTCAAGCAGACGTTTCTTGTTTATGGGCACAATGACCAACATGTGGAGGTCTGATGGTTGTAAGGAAATGAGTGTAAACAATTATATGCATTTGCAAGTAAGCAAGTAGTCAGTTAGCAGTCGCTTTGCATGATACCATGCTGGGATTGAACCGGCACCTTCATTTAACAAAGTTTCTTTTAACAATGGTTGGAACAATCAAGCTTGTTCTTGGAAAAAAAGCATTCAAACTGCTTTTTTTTTTAATTTATTTAGTAGTGGAGGCCACTAAAGCTTTCTGTATAGCTGCTTTAGCTGTATAACAACGTTTAGCAGGTATTTGGCAATTTTTTCCTAAGCAAAACAGTCTTAGTTCAAATGTTTGTATTGGATGTCTTGCTTTATTCTGCTTCAGATCAAGTCATTTCATATCATTTTAATGGGACTGAGGTCAGGGAACTCACTTGGCCATTCAATACAGAGTTTCAGTCACGCTGTTGTTGATCTACTTCTGTGTTTTGGATCTTTTGTCAGGTTGCATTATCATACTTTTACATTCTAGAACACAGACGTCTAGACATTCTCATTGGATTCCAGATTTGAGTCTGAGAACTTTAAATATTTCAGTCATTTGTTCAATAAAGATATGGTACTTTTCATTAATAGAGTGCAAAAGGGGGTCTGACATGTTTTTATTAATTTATTTTCAACAAATGATCAGTAAAAGGTTCTTAACTTTTGAAAAAATGTTCATTATCAACCCAGGAAATCAAAATATATATTTGAGCTAAGTTTTTTGCAACCATGATTTATTTGTGTGTGGGAAAAAAATACAAATAAAATAATAATAATAGAAAAATGCACTGCCATTCAAAAGTTTGCCATTGGTAAAATTGAAAGTTTATACTTTCAAGGATACATTGAATTGATCGAGACATTTATATATAGAAATGTTTCTTGAGCAGCAAATCAGCATATTAGAATGATTTCTAAAGGATCATGTGACACTGAAGATGGCTACCGAATATTTTCTTTCATTTAAAAAAAAAAAAAAAACATATTCAAGAGTTATTTTAAAATGTAATAATATTTCACAATATTACTCTTTTACTGTATTTATTTTTATCAAATGCACCCTTTGTAAGCATAAGAGACTCCTTTCAAAAACATTTGAAAATCTTATTGACCCCAAACTTGTGAACAGTAGTGTTTAAAAAAAAATCATATAACAGGGTTGCAAGAGACAGCCTAAATTAATAAGTGGTGGTTATGACATTTAATTTGTCATAAATTAATTATTAATTAAAACACGTCAATTAATTATATATATTTTTTAAGTTTTGTAAATTAAAATTAGATAATAATTGAATACAGTTATTCAAGTTATTGGATATGAATTTAACAGATTTGCAGAATTTTTTTTTTTTTAATTTACGGAAATGAGACATGCCAAAATCGCCATTTTCATTTTTTGTGCTATATAATAGTATATCAAACATATCATTCCCACAATAAAAAACATGGAATTTGTGACTCAAATACTTAAAGTCCCTGTAAAGGCAATTCTGAGATTTGTTTCTAAACACAATGAAGAGAGAAATGTTAGAAATGTATTGCTGAAACACGTTACAAAGACTGTGAACTGTGTAGTACTGAACTGTGGAGTTAGACCGTTAAACAGTTTTTCACCATTTCTGTGTTCAGGATTTTTTGGGCTGGGCTAAAATGGTGGCTCGATGACGCACTGGAGCCACTGAGCATGGCCCCTCCCCTAACACAATCATAACTAGAGCACATTCACATCAGTTCGCCCGCTCTACAGCCTACAGTTTGCTAGCTAGTTATGCCTTTGTCACATAAATGCATATTACCTGGTTGTGACAACTTACAAAACAGTTTACAAAACAAAAATAATGATATCAAGAAGAGGTGGATTAATTTTATGAAGAGCCAGCTTGATGGAGAGCTAAGGATCACCACCATCAACTGCCTCTGCAGTGACTTTACACCAGATAGTTTTACAAACTTTAATCGGAGAATGGGGCCATGCCGACTATCTCCCACTCCGGCCTTCATCCTCCCGTCCTGCGGACAACTGGTGCCATCGTCGGCAGTATGTGCCCACCAATGAGTATTGTCTTGTGTGCTTACGGCAGCTTTCCAATGAGTGGGCGTGGTTTCAGCGCTGACAGCGGACGCCCCCAGCGTTTGAGAGTAAAGAATACTGCTTATTTTTTTTACGATTTTGATAAGCTATTTTGTTTACTTGGCGGTATTTTTGTCATTCAAATTTGGCTGGGTGGTTAATAACACATTTTTCTGTGGTGTGACAAAATCAGAACACATATTTAATTTTGACTTTACAGGGACTTTAAAGGACTGGGACACTGATGCAGTGAGATCCAGTCAGACACGTGAAAAGCGCGATATGACCGTACCAATGCCAGTCATTTCCTTAAGTGTATTGTTGACTTAGATGAATGTCAGGTGATATTTTAGCAGTGTTTCATGCAGAAATCCACAGTCTTTTTTTTTTTAAGTGTATGTCAAAACATGCAGTCAATGGACAGTAAATCACCAGAAGTTCCTCTTCCCCTATCTACAGTTATGAGTGTGACTAACATGATAGGACGGATAATGATAAATGTTTAATGATGACTGCAAGTGCTGTCCCGCATGGTAATGCAGCTTCCAGACTTGTATGAAAATTACCAGACAGAGGTGGCTTTATTGGTGAAATCATTTCATAATGGCTAAACAAACAAGACAGCAGTTTCTCTAGTACAGTTATCAGTGGTGGGAGAGACGTGAGTGTTTTTACTGGAGGAAACAATGGGAAGGGGAGGGTGAGGTGGAGCATGAAGCCATTGTGAACAAACAGCAAAGTGCTTTATGCCAACATGATTAATCTTTACACCCTAAGCAACTAGCCAATGGCTTTCGGTGGGAACATGTCCAAGCAGAAGGGAGGCTCCGGAGTAAAAGCTAAAGGGAATAAAGATATTTTTTAAAAATGGGGGAAATGAGGTTTGTTTACTCATCCTAACCGTTTTGTTTGCGATTCACCTCTGAATATTTATTACAGGGTTTTTTTTTGTTGTTGTGGTTTTTGTCACATTCCATTAATTTTTTTCCCAGACTCAGAGGCTGGAATTTTTTCTTGTACTTCCCTCCCAAGAGTTTCTCATAAGCTGAAAGATTCTACTTTAAAGTAGAGAATGAGCTAAAAATATTTATGCAATAACCATTTCTCTTTTTAGCTTGTCCTTCATTATGGCAAGTTCATCTCCGGACACATGCTTAGCACAGTCCTCTATATGTCGTCCAAGACCTGCTTATCATCACTTCAAGCACATGTTCTCATTTCACTGCTAGTTCTGTTCATTTTCCCCCACTTCTTGTTGCCATAATTACCGGTTGTTTAATAATGTGAAAAAGCCTTGATGCCTCCTCAGTCTCTTTTCAGTTGGCACTTACAACGTGAACTGTCATAATATTGACGCCTGCTTTGGCAAGTCTTAACAACCTTATCTGGCCAGGTCAGTCCAATTCACAATTTAAGCTTTTTGCTCACGTACTTAATAATGTAAGCAAAGGGACGGCACTGACATCGAGCATACGGGCTCCATAAAGGGGGACAGATGTTTTGAATCCAGGTTTGGATGATTAAGGGCTTTGCAACTTCATCAAAGGATCTTAATCAACAGGACTTGGAAACAAAATTATATTTGTTTCTGGTTTGTTTTAAATAAGACCAGCACATTGGTGTTCCAACAATCTTCATGTATCTCTAATCTAAGTAGAATAAAATAATATACTAGATTTCGTTCTTTGGTGAGCGTTACACTAATGCACTACGTGTCTTGCTTTGAAGTGCAAGTATAGCCATAATTTTAACAAAATGCATAATATATCGCTGACTGATCAGCATATGTGAGTCAGTCAGTTTGCTTTTCAAATCATATGTCGCTCCTTGATGTGGCAGTAATTGTTGAATGCAGGTTTTGCCAAATGAATTGAATTTAACATAAAAATATTACGCGATTACTTGATTGATTTGGCAACACTTTACAATTAGTTAACATAAATGTATTAGTTAGAGTATTAACTCTGAGCAATATATTTTTACAGCATGTATTAACGCTTTAATTAATGTTAACATACAACTTTTGATTTAAAAAATGTATTAGTGCTGAAATTAATATTAACAAAGATTTATAAATGCTGTAGAAGTATTGTTTATTGTTCATGTTAACCAATGTTAACAGTCGAATCCTTATTGTAAAGTGTTACCAATTCATTCAGTACAACTTCATGAAATTAAATTTAACTAAATGTGTATCTTTAAATTATAAGCTGAGTTTTCAGCTAACAGTAAATGCATTTTTCCTCTTGTATAATAATAATAATAATAATAATAATAATAATAATAATTTTCTGTTTATATCACTTGTTTTTTCTATATCACTTCATATATTTTCTTCTGCCTTTCTGAAGACCTGATTTCTAGTTCATCCGAGTTCTTCATTCTCAATTCATTTAGGGATTCCATATACTTTTTTTTCCTGGCTATTTTAAGGTTTCTTTACAATATATTAACAATATATGAAATACATTGACAAGCAGTAGTATACACAGCCTAATCCCCTTTATTCAAGTCTTTCATGTTCACCTGATAAATAAAGAGACAAATATATACACAGCCATGTCTGCAGCGTTCATTGCATTCAGTCACACCATTTTCACTGAAAAAAAAAAAAATCTATGGTACAGATTTGACTTGGAAAGTCAAATGCACCCAAAATTATCAGAATTTGTAGATTACCATATCAAACATATTATCAGACTAAAGAACCGGTACTTTAGTTGAGCTGTGTGATTTGTGTTTGGATCTAACATAAGATAAGACATTGATGTCAAATTTTTTGCTCTCTCTCTCTCTTCCTCACTCCCTATTATTTCATCACTTTGCTTGCCATATCATATTAAACTAGTTCCCTTTGCTGTAATAAAATTCATGTTAACATCTTAAATCAGAGAAATGGTATAAAAATAACGGTTACACTTTATTTTACGGTGTCGTGTCACAGTGTAATTATATATTTAAGTACTGAGTAATATTAATTAACAACATGTACTTACTATAGGGTTATGGTAGGATGAGGGTTAGTTGCATGTAATTATGCATAATTTACTGTTATTACTATGGTAAGTACATGTAACATACACTCACCTAAAGGATTA
Source organism: Rhinogobio ventralis (assembly GCA_039654625.1). Taxonomy (NCBI): domain Eukaryota; kingdom Metazoa; phylum Chordata; class Actinopteri; order Cypriniformes; family Gobionidae; genus Rhinogobio; species Rhinogobio ventralis. The sequence continues at coordinate 11,878,822 of CM077211.1, forward strand.
TTAGGAACACCTGTTCAATTTCTCATTAATGCAATTATCTAATCAACCAATCACATGGCAGTTGCTTCAATGCATTTAGGGGTGTGGTCCTGGTCAAGACAATCTCCTGAACTCCAAACTGAATGTCAGAATGGGAAAGAAAGGTGATTTAAGCAATTTTGAGCGTGGCATGGTTGTTGGTGCCAGACGGGCCGGTCTGAGTATTTCACAATCTGCTCAGTTACTGGGATTTTCACGCACAACCATTTCTAGAGTTTACAAAGAATGGTGTGAAAAGGGAAAAACATCCAGTATGCGGCAGTCCTGTGGGCGAAAATGCCTTGTTGATGCTAGAGGTCAGAGGAGAATGGGCCGACTGATTCAAGCTGATAGAAGAGCAACTTTGACTGAAATAACCACTCGTTACAACCGAGGTATGCAGCAAAGCATTTGTGAAGCCACAACACGCACAACCTTGAGGCGGATGGGCTACAACAGCAGAAGACCCCACCGGGTACCACTCATCTCCACTACAAATAGGAAAAAGAGGCTACAATTTGCACGAGCTCACCAAAATTGGACAGTTGAAGACTGGAAAAATGTTGCCTGGTCTGATGAGTCTCGATTTCTGTTGAGACATTCAGATGGTAGAGTCAGAATTTGGCATAAACAGAATGAGAACAAGGATCCATCATGCCTTGTTACCACTGTGCAGGCTGGTGGTGGTGGTGTAATGGTGTGGGGGATGTTTTCTTGGCACACTTTAGGCCCCTTAGTGCCAATTGGGCATCGTTTAAATGCCACGGCCTACCTGAGCATTGTTTCTGACCATGTCCATCCCTTTATGACCACCATGTACCCATCCTCTGATGGCTACTTCCAGCAGGATAATGCACCATGTCACAAAGCTCGAATCATTTCAAATTGGTTTCTTGAACATGACAATGTGTTCACTGTACTAAAATGGCCCCCACAGTCACCAGATCCCAACCCAATAGAGAATCTTTGGGATGTGGTGGAACGGGAGCTTCGTGCCCTGGATGTGCATCCCACAAATCTCCATCAACTGCAAGATGCTATCCTATCAATATGGGCCAACATTTCTAAAGAATGCTTTCAGCACCTTGTTGAATCAATGCCATGTAGAATTAAGGCAGTTCTGAAGGCGAAAGGGGGTCAAACACAGTATTAGTATGGTGTTCCTAATAATCCTTTAGGTGAGTGTATGTAACTAGGGCACTGTAAAATAAAGTGTTACCAAAATAACTATTTATAAATAACAACACTTAACATGGTTTCATAGTAAATCTTTAATTTTTTGGGGGGCAAATGACCCTGGGTTTAAACGTAAAACCAGAATCTGAAGATTATAGAGCAGTCCAATAAAACATTGAAAATTGAGACACTTTGAAAAATGAAGCCAATTGTGTGTGTATGTTTAAGGGAATTACAGCTCACAATTCTAAGCTGCCAATTCCCTACAGAAATGTGTATTTTTGAACTTTATACACTTTTACATACAGATTTATATAAAACCAATTCCAACCAATATAAAACCAATAGATTTTTAAAATAAAACCAATTCTTTGTACTGTTTACTTTCAGGATACTAGTAACAGTTTTCAACTGTTTTCAACATTGATAATAATAAGGAATGTTTCTTGAGCACCAAATCAGCATATTAGAATGATCACTGAAGACTGGAGAAATAATGCTGAAAATTCATAATATGTATACAGGGAGTGCAGAATTATTAGGCAAATGAGTATTTTGACCACATCATCCTCGTTATGCATGTTGTCTTACTCCAAGCTGTATAGGCTGGAAAGCCTACTACCAATTAAGCATATTAGGTGATGTGCATCTCTGTAATGAGAAGGGGTGTGGTCTAATGACATCAACACCCTATATCAGGTGTGCATAATTATTAGGCAACTTCCTTTCCTTTGGCAAAATGGGTCAAAAGAAGGACTTGACAGGCTCAGAAAAGTCAAAAATAGTGAGATATATTGCAGAGGGATGCAGCAGTCTTAAAATAGCCAAGCTTCTGAAGCGTGATCATCGAACAATCAAGCGTTTCATTCAAAATAGTCAACAGGGTCGCAAGAAGCGTGTGGAAAAACCAAGGCGCAAAATAACTGCCCGTGAACTGAGAAAAGTCAAGCGTGCAGCTGCCAAGATGCCACTTGCCACCAGTTTGGCCATATTTCAGAGCTGCAACATCACTGGAGTGCCCAAAAGCACAAGGTGTGCAATACTCAGAGACATGGCCAAGGTAAGAAAGGCAGAAAGTCGACCACCACTGAACAAGACACACAAGCTGAAACGTCAAGACTGGGCCAAGAAATATCTCAAGACTGATTTTTCTAAGGTTTTATGGACTGATGAAATGAGAGTGAGTCTTGATGGGCCAGATGGATGGGCCCGTGGCTGGATTGGTAAAGGGCAGAGAGCTCCAGTCCGACTCAGACGCCAGCAAGGTGGAGGTGGAGTACTGGTTTGGGCTGGTATCATCAAAGATGAGCTTGTGGGGCCTTTTCGGGTTGAGGATGGAGTCAAGCTCAACTCCCAGTCCTACTGCCAGTTTCTGGAAGACACCTTCTTCAGGCAGTGGTACAGGAAGAAGTCTGCATCCTTCAAGAAAAACATGATTTTCATGCAGGACAATGCTCCATCACACGCGTCCAAGTACTCCACAGCGTGGCTGGCAAGAAAGGGTATAAAAGAAGAAAATCTAATGATATGGCCTCCTTGTTCACCTGATCTGAACCCCATTGAGAACCTGTGGTCCATCATCAAATGTGCGATTTACAAGGAGGGAAAACAGTACACCTCTCTGAACAGTGTCTGGGAGGCTGTGGTTGCTGCTGCACGCAATGTTGATGGTGAACAGATCAAAACACTGACAGAATCCATGGATGGCAGGCTTTTGAGTGTCCTTGCAAAGAAAGGTGGCTATATTGGTCACTGATTTGTTTTTGTTTGGTTTTTGAATGTCAGAAATGTATATTTGTGAATGTTGAGATGTTATATTGGTTTCACTGGTAAAAATAAATAATTGAAATGGGTATAAATTTGTTTTTTGTTAAGTTGCCTAATAATTATGCACAGTAATAGTCACCTGCACACACAGATATCCCCCTAAAATAGCTAAAACTAAAAACTACTTAAAATATTGATACAAAAATATTCAGCTTTGATATTAATGAGTTTTTTGTGTTCATTGAGAACATGGTTGTTGTTCAATAATAAAATGAATCCTCAAAAATACAACTTGCCTAATAATTCTGCACTCCCTGTATTTGCATATTAAAATAGAAAACATTTATTTTATATTGTAAAAAATGTTTCACAATATTAGTTTTTACTGTATTTTAACCAACAAAATCCAGTGAGTATAAGTGACTTATTTATTATTAATAATAATAATAATAATAATAATCTGATACAGACCCTAAACTTAAAAAAATACATAAACAGTGATATTTTGGAGGTGCGGGATAAACATTACTTAAGTGATGTAGAGATCTCTCCAATGTCCTGATTTTAATGGTGCACATTTGAATAATTTTAAAAGCACAACGCTAAATAAATCTAAAACAGCTTGAAAACATCCATTTCAGTAAGATCAAACAACAGTGCCCTCAGAAACCATCAACTCTAAACACACTCAAAGTGTTTTATTTATGTAAACCATGCTCCATTTCTCTCTCCCTTTGTCTCTCTCTCTCTCTGCATCTTATTTGTGCACAAGTTTTTTTTCTTCCCCAGTGTGAGGTAATTAGCACTCATTGTGTTTTAATAGCCACTTCCTTAGCCACAAACCACAATAGTTCCCCAAGGGCTGTGTGAGAGATTAGAAAAAGGTAAAATTCTGCAGGATTTCCTGTCTGTTCACAAATCATGTCACAGTGTGCTAGCTGACACTTTAAGCATCCTTGATTAAATCTTAATTGGAGTCATTGGGCAAAATTTGATAAAGCCAGGATATACAGCGCACCAATGGAGTTCTGCAATGTATCATAATGAAGTATAAAGCAAACCCACATGAAAAAAAACTAATGAAAAAACATGTGAGATTTCTTTATTGGCCTCATTGTTTCTCATTGATAGCAGTGAGATTTTTTTTTCTGACCAGCCTTTAGAAAAAAAACCTCTCCTAAAAAAACCTCTCCTTTAGAGTTTCAGAATATATCCTAACAATATCACAGACTACTTAGGGTTAGGTTAGGAGCCGCTGGAGCCAAAGGAGTGGAGAGACGGGGCGCAGCAGAAGGCTCACAAGTCCGTGGCACAGGCAAGTGACAACTGGGTGACGACTGACCAAGGTAGAGCCATAGGGACGAGGGAACCCGGTGGAGCCGCAAGGCAGAGGGTCTCTGGTAGAGCAGAGGGTGGGAGGGAGGGTTAGGGTACAATACCTCTGTGTCCCAATCGATCAGCCAGTCCTCAGTGTTGAGATGTGTCCACCAAGACTCCCACAGGCATGGATGTTGCTGGCTCACACCCCTGGACAGACTTACAATTGAGCTTTGGTTCCGGGGTGATCATTGGCGCTATACTCCTTACAGGCTCCTTTGTTGCGGCTGGTGGAAGCTCTCTGTCTGCAGGGGGCTCTGGCGTAGTCTCTGTGACACAGGGTGATAGTAGGATGAGCTCTGGGCTAGATGACGTGGATGCCAGAGTGGACTGGGAGTAGAACCTCCAGACAGTGAAGTATGGCCTCCCTCCATGTACCTTTCGACATGACTGGAAGGTCTCTATGTTGGTAATAGTTCACCTTAATCCAAAATAACGATTTCAGGAGGTTTTTTTTGCCATCAAAGGCCGACTGTTGGGCAAGTTGGTAAAAATGGATGGAATATTCCAAAAATTTAAATCCTTCCCTGGCTAGGGCAGTAAAAGCAGCAGCTTTACAATAGAGCAGCTTTTCTTACTTTTAAGTCTGGTATTCTGTCATGTTAAGGTCCAGATGATGATGAAGAGGAATGCCAAAAGGATGAAAATAAAACAAGGTTTATTAAATAATTCAACACAGGTAATCCAAGGAACAAACAAACTCCACAAAACAGTGTGCTGTGCCAGACAATACCAGACAATGAGGAACTGAAAACAGAGAGCAAACAAGATAACAAACTAAATGTCAAGCAGGTGTGCTCATTAAATGGGTGTCCATAGTAACAGATTAATGGCGGGAAACTAAGACGAAGGAAATAGTAAACCGACTGTGAACAAACTATAAGTCCATGATAATGAAACTAAACAAACAAATAGCACAACATCCCTGACACAGATATATCCTAACGTTCCTTAAGTGTAACATACATTTTCACTTATACAATTTAAATTATTCATAGAATATACCTTGTTAAAGATTATATGATCAAAATATGTAAAATTGAAATGAGTATTTTTTTAATGTGTATTCTGTAAAAATGAACCCAAAACATTAGCCCATCTGTTTTGAAACTTCCATCTTCCACTTGAATTATGTCTCTCAATTTGTATGTAGAAAAACTGATTCTAATCTTTCGCTTGAAGAAAACAATATTTATTTCAAAACAGTGACAAGATGTCAACCTTGTTTGTATTATACATTTCTTAATTATATTTGGGAGTTTATTTCTTCATACGTTGTTAAAGAATTATTTAAGATAGCGTTACAAAGTAAAATCCTGTAAAAACAGTAAAGCAAATAGATATTTGTTGTAATCTTAATTTATATAATTTAACACCGTAATGTGTTATTGAAACTCATATTTATAATGTTTTTTACCTTTTCTTTTGCTGTACATTTCTTTAATCACTATATATTGTACTTCATCTTCAACATATTTAACATGCCTATTGATTCAATTAAAAAAAACAATTCTAACATACATTGCCACCCAAGGCAACACTGTAGTCAAATTAGGTCACCTTTATTTATAAAGTGCTTTATACAATACAGATTTTCAAAGCAGCTTTACAGTGATAACAGGAAAATTATTCAGTGATGCAAACAGTTTATTTTCAGCTCTAAAGTAGCTTTAAAAGTAAACAGTGTCATTGTTCAGCTGAAGTCAGTTCACTGTTGTTTCAGTTCCACTGTAAAGATCATTAATTTTTAAATTAATTTATTTTATCTATAAAGCAGTTCTACAGAAAAACAGTGATATCGTCATCTAGTTCAGTTCAGTTCAGATCTCATCCAGTTCTGTCAGTGCATTCAAATCAATAAAATTGTTGAATATTAAAGGGGTCATATGATGCAATTTCTTGTTTTCCTTTTTCTTTAGTGTTATGTAGCTGTTTGTGCATGTACACTCACCTAAAGGATTATTAGGAACACCATACTAATACTGTGTTTGACCCTCTTTCGCCTTCAGAACTGCCTTAATTCTACGTGGCATTGATTCAACAAGGTGCTGAAAGCATTCTTTAGAAATGTTGGTCCATATTGATAGGATAGCATCTTGCAGTTGATGGAGATTTGTGGGATGCACATCCAGGGCACGAAGCTCCCGTTCCACCACATCCCAAAGATGCTCTATTGGGTTGAGATCTGGTGACTGTGGGGGCCATTTTAGTACAGTGAACTCATTGTCATGTTCAAGAAACCAATTTGAAATGATTCGAGCTTTGTGACATGGTGCATTATCCTGCTGGAAGTAGCCATCAGAGGATGGGTGCATGGTGGTCATAAAGGGATGGACATGGTCAGAAACAATGCTCAGGTAGGCCGTGGCATTTAAACGATGCCCAATTGGCACTAAGGGGCCTAAAGTGTGCCAAGAAAACATCCCCCACACTATTACACCACCACCACCAGCCTGCACAGTGGTAACAAGGCATGATGGATCCATGTTCTCATTCTGTTTACGCCAAATTCTGACTCTACCATCTGAATGTCTCAACAGAAATCGAGACTCATCAGACCAGGCAACATTTTTCCAGTCTTCAACTGTCCAATTTTGGTGAGCTCGTGCAAATTGTAGCCTCTTTTTCCTATTTGTAGTGGAGATGAGTGGTACCCGGTGGGGTCTTCTGCTGTTGTAGCCCATCCGCCTCAAGGTTGTGCGTGTTGTGGCTTCACAAATGCTTTGCTGCATACCTCGGTTGTAACGAGTGGTTATTTCAGTCAAAGTTGCTCTTCTATCAGCTTGAATCAGTCGGCCCATTCTCCTCTGACCTCTAGCATCAACAAGGCATTTTCGCCCACAGGACTGCCGCATACTGGATGTTTTTCCCTTTTCACACCATTCTTTGTAAACTCTAGAAATGGTTGTGCGTGAAAATCCCAGTAACTGAGCAGATTGTGAAATACTCAGACCGGCCCTTCTGGCACCAACAACCATGCCATGCTCAAAATTGCTTAAATCACCTTTCTTTCCCATTCTGACATTCAGTTTGGAGTTCAGGAGATTGTCTTGACCAGGACCACACCCCTAAATGCATTGAAGCAACTGCCATGTGATTGGTTGATTAGATAATTGCATTAATGAGAAATTGAACAGGTGTTCCTAATAATCCTTTAGGTGAGTGTATAAGGTCTGCAGAGTTACAAATCTCAAAGTCTCAAACCCAAAGAGATATTCTTTGTAAAAGTTAAGGCTCAGCCATGCCTTTATTGGGTTATATTGTCTCTCTGAGACACGGCGTCACACTGTCAATATTGCTTTGGGAGCTGATGTTCCAAATATGGTAAGGAGCGTGACATTTCCGTCACATGCTTATGGTATTCAGGCCAATCACAATGCACTGCATCGCTGGTCAATCAGAGCACACCTCACTTTTTAGAAGGATGAGCTTTGAAAAAAAAACAATAATGTACGGTATGTATAAATTTTTTTTTTTTTTTTACCTAAAACTGCATAAACACATTGCACTAAACCAAATACACAATATAATGTTCTTTTTAGAACTGTCATATGACCCCTTTAAGTATTATGTAGTCTATATCAATCCTCCCTGGGTAAAAGAAGTCTTTCATGTAAAACACAAATTTCCATTATCGATTGTAGTTAAAATGACTTCAGTATTAATACTACTATAACATTGTTTTAGCATTGGTCTTTTTGCTATGCTGATTGTTTTGTACATCATAGAAGGAACTATTTTTTCTTTGCAGAAACTTTAAGATAATATACAGGTAAGGTTATGAAATAAATTTCACTCAATATTGATTGGTTGTAACACATTTTATTCTTTAGGATAAACTTTAGGATTGATTGATTGTAAACATATAATAAGTGAGACAATATACAGTTAGTTGGCCATTATTGTTTAAAAGATAATCTATGTATCTATGTAATCTGCGTATGCAAAAAAAATATTGTTTTTATTTAATATTTCTCCAAGAGGTTTGAGTAATGAAAATCCTATTAATCATTTAATACAATGCACTTATTGTGTACAAACATGTTTTACATTGTACTTCTATTTAATGCATGTAGTTACAGCTGTAGTTAATTTCTGTAATTACATCTATAATTACACTGTTGACCCTTTCCTTACCCCTTAACCCACCACTAAACCTGCCCCAAACCTTACCCGTATCCCACCTCAATAGCAGCAAAAGTGTTTTGCAATACAACATGAACACAATAAGTACATTGTACCTAACATTTTTATGTAAGTGCACAGTAGTTAAAGACACCTAATGTAAAGTGTGACTAAAAACTCCACTGCAGCTTACTTTTACTGCACATAAAAAGAACTTTAACACATTTCACACCTCCTCAGTTTAAAGCTTGTAAACAGCTGCTCTCCATCAACTAAAAGATAGAGATTGCATTTGATTGCTGTGCTAGCTTAGTTCAGGGGGAAAAAAGCTGGAAGTCAGTGCATGCTTGCTGTTGAGTGTAACGTTGACCATAATGACAAGAGATCCCTGGCATTCAGGCTGTGCAGTTTTTCTGAGCAGCATCTAACATTACATCAATATCAGTCTCCTCTAGTACACAGGTGTTGGGCTGCTCTATCCAGACGTGTTAAACTCTTCAGTACATGAGAAAACACAGACCCGCATTCTTACACAGACTCATTTAGTGCTGCGCAGAAACACATGGAAAAGGAACATTTTCTTTGCCTTTCTCAATTCATGTATACCGCTACGAAATCCCCACCCCTTAGATTACATAAGGGATTTTGGAGTATAATTGAGAGGCATTATCTTAGAGGGAAATGTCTTGCTATGTGGGACTTCAACTGTGTCCTCTCAGCTTTGGGTTCCCAGGGGCCGCTTGCTTCCCCCTTGCTAATGGATATAATCAAGGGGGCAATTAGACGTTCTGTCCTGGCGCGGAAAATAACAGTCAGGGTATTTGCAGTATCTAAGAAATGCCCTGAAACAGGGCTGCTTTTGTCATCTGCGATATTTTAATAATAACATTATCAAACCAGTGTTTATCAGTACAGCGTTCAGTTAGCAAGCCAGTGATTAGGATGGTTCTGAAAAGGACTTCTATCCAGAAACAAGAAACAATGGAAAACTTTCATTCCGGGTCTCGTCTAGTCAAGCCTAAGGATACAAATATGCATACGAGGAACATTTCTGTCTAATTGGAGGATTTTTTTTTAACATTGAAAAAATCTATCTATCTATCTATCTATCTATCTATCTATCTATCACATTAGTAATGGAAATGAGAAGTGGCAGGGGGACATCACCACCAGAGCAGAGTGACAGTTTAAACATTATAGATGTAATTAAATAGATTTTTACTTGATTTTAAATTATGATCTGAGAGTAGCTTTATTGTTAAAGCTATTCTGAGATGTTAGCAAGTCATTAACATCAAGCATCATTACCATTGCGCAACACACCAAAATTGGAACCATTCTGTATCATGACATACCATAAAGACATTTTCCTTTTTACCTCCTACTTTAATAAATGAAAATGGAACACTATGAGCGACCCTGAATGTGCGACAGTATAAGGCTTTCACAAGGCCTAGCACACAGCTCCTGTTTGGAGTTTTTCAAAGCCTGGAGCCGAGCCTCATACCTCATTAATCCTTTCCCAGGACAGACTTTTAACCGCATGATGAATTGCGGCAGTAATTTGGTGTAGTCTCCTTTTCATAAACCCATGTGATTGTGACTGATCATTAATAAAGCGTCCCCTTAAAAAGACTAAAGCAGCCAGATTATTGACATATGTGTCCTTGTCAGTTTACTTTACTAAAGATCATATATGCATTGGAACATCTTTATAGTACAATACTGATTTTCCCTCAGCATAGACTTATATCGATATGTCAAAACATCACATTCAGCAACGGAAAACTGAATTCATAAAGGCTCTGAACATGCTTATTCTCCTTACTGGGATTGGAAAAAGAAGAGCAGTTTATAATCCATTTAGCTGGTGGTGCTGAAAAAATCAAGTAACTGCAGATAAAAAATGCAATAACATCATTAAAAAGGATGTAGTCAGCAGGAATATCCACATATCTGTAAGACCATATGTAAACAACAGAGAACCATGTGGAAAATTTAGCTTTATGTGACAATATCTTCTGCTGGTAAATGTCACAGCAATGCCACTAGGACATGGGAACGAAATGTTTGGCGTGGAATGTAGTGCTCTGAGAGACACCATACAGTGTGAGAAATAAAATATAGTATAGTGGCATTCACTCCCTAGAGCTGGTCAATTTTGATCTGAAACAACCACTTTTTAGAAAATAACAGCACATATTATTGCAGATAGTCATATGTTGTTATTTCTCATAATAGTATGTTTAATATGTTCATTTTAGCAAAACACCTTTTTTCCTAAATAATTTAGAGTTCTTATAAATTAGAGTTTGCACATTACGAGGGTGAAATACACCACAACAGAAACTGCAGCAGCTGTGGAATATTGGCATCTTGGCTAATTGAAAACAAACTTTTAATCAAATGTACTTCAATTTTAGAGCTGTTTATCACTCACAGCTTCAATTAATTGGTCAAGTAAATGATTTTGTCCCTGTAGCTTGGCAGGTAAAAGTGGGTTGCAGTGCTGATGGAGCACAGTTTTGGCTGGATGGGCAGGTATGTTCAGTGGGGAAGATTTGTGGTTGGACCACTAAATCATGAATGTTTTGTGTGAGATCAGTTGACTGTGAGATCATGAAAGCCTGTCTGCACCATGTCTGTGTTCCACCCTGATTTTCTTTTACAGAAATAACAGAACAGAAACAGAAAACAGAAAATATTTAAAGTTCCAGTTGTTCTTGAGTCGAATGCATTATAATACAAACTTCCTCGGGGTGCTCCAGTTTCCCCTACACTGTCTAAAGACATGCAGGTTATAGAAACAACTTATAGACAGTATATTTTAAATATTTGTTGTAATGGCATCTTTTTATTTGTGAAGGTATCACTGATACTAGCTACTGGTGTCTCTATGAAATTTATTTTTTTAGACATTAATAATAGACATTCAACATTACAGTATAATTGAAAGCTATATCAATGTCAACATTTATTAGGCTTTAAAAAAATAACTTTTAATTTTAAGTGAACTTAAAACCATCTTCACATAAACCTATTATAATAAATGTCATATTTACCTGTGGCCTTCCTACCTGTCTAACATGTAGGAAATATACAGAAATTGAATAAAGTTATCAAACAGTCTGCACTGCATAGATAATAAATGAAATATAGATGAATCCTTATTAAAGCTAACATTTTCTCTGCACCTTTGTTCTTCGATTTAAAATTCCTGTAAAGTCAAAATAAAAAATGTGTTGTGAGTTCGTCACACCATAGACAAATGTGTTATTAACCACCCATCCAAATTTGAATCTCTAAAAAATCCACCAAGTAAATAAAATAGCTTATCAAAATCTTAATAAGCAGCATTCTCTGCTCTCAAACGCTGGGGGCGTGTCCGCTGTCGGAGCTGAAACCACGCCCACTTGTGGGAAAGCTGCCGTAAGCACACAAGACAACACTCACGTACAGTTCACGACGGCACCAGATGTGGGAGATAATTGGTTCTGCCCCATTCTGCAGTGGATTATCAGTGAATGCCAGTTGTCTCCGATGAAAGTTTGGAAAACTATCAGGTGTAAAATCACTGCAGAGGCAGGTGTTGGCGGTGATCCTCAGCTCTCCATTAAGGTAGCTGTTCACAAAATTAATCCACCTCTTCTAGATATCATTGTTTTTGTTTTGTAAGCTGTTTTGTAAGTTGTAGGCTATAGTAACTAACGGTACTGACAGTAACTCGCGATCGAACTGATGTGAATGTGCTCTAGTTATGATAGTGTTAGGGGAGGGGCCATGCTCAGTGGCTCCAGTGCATTATTGAGCCACCGTTTTAGCCCCGCCTAAAAAATCCTGAACACAGAAATGGTGAAAAACTGTTTAACTCCACAATTCAGTACACAGTTCACAGTCTTTGTAACGGGTTTAAAAAACAAATCTCAGAATTGCCTTTACAGGGACTTTAACATCGACAGACATCATTAGTGGCTGCTGTCACTTTAAGATCTGCCTCTGCCGAACATGACGCAAATCTGACGCGCTGTCACGTGCATCTCAGTTTCTCACAGCTCTTTAAGTTCATTTAAGACATTATTTGACTCATTTAAGACTGCTCCTATACTCAACAAAACGGCATTTTGGCATAACCCTGCGTAATTGTTTGTTAAGGTGCGAAAGAGAACCTGATTCTGGCACGTGTCTTTCTGTGTGTCGTGTGTGTGTGTCTCCATTCACAGACAGCGTGCTGTCTTCTGTCTTGTCGCGCTTGAATGGTTTAAAAGCATTTGCATGAATAAGAGCGTGATCATATAATGTAACGCTATTAATTGAAGGCCTTAACGTGCTAATTTGACTAAGCTAAGTCTATGTCATGTCTGTCACATATGTCGATCAACAAGCAATTGCAATGTGGTTCTTCATTGGTTCAACACCCACCCCACATATTCAGCAACACTCCCTTGAGGACCTTCCCCAGACAACTTAGCCTAAGTTGAGGTGCTGAGTCCGGTGTAATAAAACGTGTACAGGCAGTATTCTGGGTAGTGGGATCAGGTGAGCCAGATCAAAAACTTGGGTATGATACTCGAGGGAAAACACTCTTGTGTGAGGCAGAGAAGCCTGAGAGACCTTCAGCGACACTGAACAATAGGCCTCATTCATGAAACATGAGCAGAACAAATTTGTGTGTAAATCGTTCGTAAAGCCTTTCTGATGTAAATTTTCGGATTCATAAAAATGTTCTTATTTTCAAAATGTTAGTTGGTACTAAGGGTTGAATTACTTCAGATGTTTTAAAGTTGACATTTATGAGATGAAAGTCGAGTCGACATCGACTAGTCGCTGATGACGTCATTAATGTACAAATAAGCCTGAACCTCGAGCTGATTGTCTCGAACCTTGCCTTGTGCACAACTGTGACAACTTTTGTCTTTGGTTTGTTATATTTCTCACAGATTTCTGCTCATTCTAAATCAGACATAGATAAAGTAGCACAAAAAAGATTACATTTACATTAATGCATTAGCGTTTGAGAGAGCAATTGCGTGTGAATAACACCTGGCAACGTCTCTATACTAACAGTGAAGCTGTGGTTTTAGTTACTAAAAAATATAAACTAGAGCTGTTCCGTTTCTAAGCTATTTTATTGATAAATCACAGAACAGAGTTTACAATACATATACATATTACAGTACAGTACATTTCTACCGAATGATTATCTTTGCGTGCGATCTTCACGTGATGTGCGTGCTACTGTCTGTGTGTGCATAATGCAGCAGCTATTTGGAACAGCAATTCACTTACCTGTACAATAAATTATGTAAAATGTGCATTCATGCGATCAATTTTGAGCATCCAGATGGTATAATCAAACATATCTTGTGGAACGCTCTCCAAGTGTGCATCATTTGTCATTTTAACTGAAACGGAGAGTATATGTGGACTTCACCGATTTATTATCCTGTTGCGTCCTCTAGAGGCCGTGAATGATTAGCAACTAGTCGACGTCAAGCTTAAAGTGTAATGGCAGACTATTAAAGTCAACTAGTCTGTTCAACCCCTAGCTGGTACGAAATAAATGTACACCTGCTCCCTACCATGTGTAAATTGTGTCTAAAACATTTGAACGTTCTGTGTTCTAACTTAGGCAAACTGATGACATTGCACTATGTACTATACTATGCATATGTACCATTTCACGAGTTTAATTTTTAAACTGAGAGAGAGAGAGAGAGAGAGAGAGAGAGAGAGAGAGAGAGAGAGAGAGAGAGAGAGAGAGAGAGAGAGAGAGAGAGAGAGAGAGAGAGAGAGAGAGAGAGAGAGAGGGGATCATTTATCTAGCTATTTATCTAAACCCACCCCCCAGACTAGATCATCTTTTGGTCGAAAAATTATGACTAGATATCTATCTGCAAAAGGGGTTAAAGCTTCTGAGGGCAGAGTGGGTAAAGTGTTAAGAGGTATTCATCAGCCATACCACACTGCAAGACAGCAGGTAAGGTCAAATACCTTTGTTGTGTTCTGTATTTATTTTCAATAGAACATTAGTGATTCTGAATCTAATCATCCAAATGAATGAATATTGAGTTTCTATAATAATGTGGTTCTTCTATTTTAGAGGGCCAGAAATCTGAACCCCATACCCTACAATGCTGAATACATGGGTCACAAGAGTGGAGTGGCCCATGTAATGGCTATTGATGGTTTCAGCAAGAAGGTTGTCGGCGTGGGTGGACCTGGACCGTGAGGCATGGGTGGACCTGGATCCTGGGGCGCAGCCTTCCAGGCCTTCCCAGGGTATCCAGGGTATCCCCCCCAAAAAAAAGTTTTTTTCTTGGGCAGGACTATGGGGTCATGGCCAGGAGTCCTCTCTGGACGCTGGTCTGGGGCTGGAACCCTGGCAGGATGCTGGGCTGGAGCCCTAGCAAGACGCTGGGCTGGGGCTGAAGCCACCTCAGGACGCTAGTCGGGGGCTGGAGCCACCTCAGGACGCTGGTCTGGGGCATGACACTGGGCGTGGACAGGAGACATGGCCTGGCTCTGGACGCAGACAGGAGACATGGCTTGGCTCTGGACGTGGACAGGAGACGTCGCTTGGCTCAGGACGTGGACATGAGACATGGCTTGGCTCTGGACATAGACAGGAGACATGGCTTGGCTCTGGACGTGGACAGGAGACGTGGCTTGGCTCTGGACGTGGATAGGAGACGTGGCTTGGCTCAGGACATGGACAGGAGACATAGCTTGGCTCTTGACGTGGACAGGAGACATGGCTTGGCTCTGGACGTGAACAGTAGACATGGCTTGGCTCTGGACGTGGACAGAAAACATGGCTTGGCTCTGGACGTGGACAGAAAACATGGCTTGGCTCTGGACGTGGACAGGGACAGGAGACGTGGCTTGGCTCTGGACGTGGACAGTAGACGTGGCTTGGCTCTGGACGTGGAAGTGGACAGGTGCTGTGGGGGTCCTTAAGCGCAACATCGTTAAAATGTACCTGGCAGCACAGTCCACAGAACTCCAAAACAATAATCCTCAATAGGACAGTTACCTTGACGAAGGCGCAAGAGACAAATTGCTGGGTTCATGGTTGTGGGTCGAGTATTCTGTAACATGGAGTCCACTGGAGGCGAAACGTAAAACAAAGGCTTGGCTTGGCTTGGCTTGGTTTAAACAAAAACAATGGCATGGCATGGCATGAACAAAGACTCACCAACAGTGGGTTACATAAAACAATACAAGACCAGGACACATGGCAAACATGAGGGTTAAATACACAATGACAAAAGACGAGACACACCTGTGAACAATGATAAACCAATAAACCAATGAGAACATGACAACCGAACACAAGACAAAGGAGCACATGGCAGGATCACATGACAAGACCAGGAAGTGCATGGCAAGACATGACAGTGAACATGGCAAACTTAAACACATGAAACATAACCAAAACACCCTGTGACAAAAATGTAATTAACCATAACTATGGCCCTTTTAAAGAGGCAGTTATGTCTCCTATTGATATCACCAGAAGCTGTGTGTGACCTGTTACAAGTGAACTGCAATGATCAATGAAACAGTATACTGCAAAAAAACATTTATTTCAGAAACTGTAAAACATGTTTCAATCCATAACAATTGCACTTAATCACAAATACATTCCACTTTTACAAGTCTTTCTCAGTCAAGTCTTTTTTTTAGTGGTCTTGTAAACAAACTGAGCTTTTGCCTAAAATCTAAGCTAATCAGATTGAATGTAGATAATGTAACATTAACTTCCTTGAATTTAATTGGATTTACCAACTAGTGTTCTGCTCATAAACATTAAAACAGGATGTTGCAGGTTATCATACCAACATTACACTACAACTTTTTTTGAGAACAGATCAGTGAATTTAACAGCCCTTAGCTTGAAATGCAAACTTTGCAGCCTCTAACTTTCTGGTAACATGTTTGCCCATCCTTACTGAAACAATGATGCATGACTTATTCCATTTATATCTCATTGAAGAAAGACAGGACACCAGAGAGGACCCTTAACCTGATGCACCTTGGAGTTGAACTGTTCTGCTCTGCATTTCAGACAGTGATCTGCAGTTAACAGCCACTGCTCCACACATGTTCGGCACCCAACCAGAGACTCGCAACATATGGCAAACATGGGCTCTGACAATAGAACTGTAAGGTTTTAAACAAAGAAATGATTGATGCTGAAAATTACAGTTACTTTCAATATGAAAGATAATTAACTGAACTAGTTAATTATAGTTAATAACTGTACAAGTACCCACTGCTACATATCTTACACATATCTCAGTATTACTCAGAAGTCTAGTTTCAAATATAATTATTTTGAAGTTTTGGTGCTTTACGTAACGTTATGTAGTGAAATTGATAAATCCTGTTTAACATTTGTGTTGGCTACTGTATATAGGCCACCAGGGCACAATACACACTTTATCAGAGAATTTGCTGATTTTTTATCAGAGTTAGTACTGGCTACAGATAAAGTCCTAATTGTTGGTGATTTTAATATCCATGTAGACAATGAAAAAGACGCATTGGGATTGGCATTTAGAGACATTCTAAACTCTATTGGAGTTAGGCAACACGTATCAGGACCCACTCATCTCCGTAATCATACTCTAGACCTAATATTGTCACATGGAATAAATGTTGATACCGTTGAAATTCTGCAGCAGAGCGATGACATCTCAGATCATTACCTAGTATCATGTATACTTAATTTAGCAAAGGCTGCAAAGCCTTCCCCTCGCTTCAAATATGGCAGGACTATCACTGCTGCGACTAAAGATTGCTTTATAAATAATCTTCCTGATCAGTTTCATCTCCTCAGCATCCCAGATAGCCCAGAGGAACTTGATGTTGCAACAGAAACTATTGACTCTCTCTTTTCCAGCACTTTAGACACAGTTGCTCCTCTGCGCTTAAAGAAGATTAAAGAGAATAGCCCAACGCCGTGGTACAACGAGCACACCCGGGCCCTTAAAACAGCAGCCAGAAAAATGGAGCGCAGCTGTAAGAAAACAAAACTGGAAGTTTTTCGCATTTCGTGGAAAGAGAGCATGATTTCATACAGAAAGGCCGTAAAAACTGCTAGATCTGCTTATTTCTCGACTCTCTTAGAAGAAAACAAACACAACCCTAGGTATTTATTCGATACAGTGGCTAAATTAACCAAAAATAAAGCTTCAACTTCTGATGTCTGCCAACAGCACAGCAGTAATGACTTTATGAACTTCTTTACTTGTAAGATTGATAATATTAGGAAAAAAATTATAACCATGCAGCCGTCTACTACTGTATCACATCAGACAGAGCATTGTAGTGTCACTGAGGAAAAATTACATTCATTCACTGCTATAGGAGAAGAAGAATTGGCTAAACTCGTTAAATCATCTAAATCAACAACATGTATGCTCGACCCTATACCGACTAAACTACTAAAAGAGATGCTTCCAGAGGTCATAGATCCTCTTCTTTATATCATTAATTCATCCTTGACTTTAGGATATGTACCGAAAACTTTTAAGTTGGCTATTATTAAACCACTTATTAAAAAAACGCAACTTGACCCTACAGAATTAGTCAATTACAGGCCAATCTCAAATCTACCCTTTCTGTCAAAAATACTAGAAAAGACAGTGTCCTCACAATTATGCTCCTTTTTAGAAAAAAATGGTATCTGTGAGGTTTTCCAGTCAGGATTTAGACCACATCATAGTACTGAGACTGCTCTCATTAGAGTTACAAATGATTTACTCTTATCATCCGATCGTGGTTGTATCTCTCTGTTAGTGTTACTCGATCTTAGCGCTGCATTCGATACCATCGACCACAACATTCTTTTGAATAGACTCGAAAATTATGTTGGCATTAGTGGAATTGCATTGGCATGGTTTAAATCATACTTATCTGACCGTTTTCAGTTTGTAGCAGTAAATGAAGAGATCTCACACCGATCACAAGTTCAGTATGGAGTACCGCAGGGCTCAGTGCTAGGACCGTTGCTTTTCACCCTGTACATGCTACCACTGGGAGATATCATTAGGAAGCATGGCGTTAGTTTTCATTGTTATGCTGACGATACTCAGCTCTATATTTCTTCACGCCCTGACGAAACTTACCAATTCACAAGATTAACGGAATGCATAGCTGATATAAAAAATTGGATGACTAGTAATTTCCTGCAACTTAATTCAGAAAAAACTGAATTTTTAATTATTGGACAAAAAAACTCCACATGTAGTAACCTAGAATACTGTCTAACACTTGATGGCTGCTCTGTCAAGTCCTCGTCGTCAGTTAGGAACCTGGGTGTGCTCTTTGATACCAATCTCTCATTTGAAAGCCACGTTTCTAGCATCTGTAAAACTGCATTCTACCATCTTAAAAATATATCTAAATTACGGCATATGCTTTCAATGCAAAATGCTGAACAGTTAGTTCATGCATTCATGACCTCAAGGCTAGATTATTGTAATGCTCTACTGGGTGGTTGCCCTGCTCGCTTAATAAATAAACTGCAGCTGGTCCAAAACGCAGCAGCTCGAGTTCTTACTAGAACCAGGAAGTATGACCATATTAGCCCGGTTCTGTCAACACTGCACTGGCTCCCTATTAAACATTGCATACATTTTAAAATCTTGCTAATTACTTACAAATCACTAAATGGTTTAGCTCCCCAGTACTTGAGCGAGCTCTTAACGCATTATACTCCATCACGTCTATTGCGGTCTCAAAACTCTGGCCAGTTGATAATACCTAGAATATCAAAATCAACTGCAGGCGGTCGATCCTTTTCCTATTTAGCACCCAAACTCTGGAACAGCCTTCCTAGCATTGTTCGGGAAGCAGACACACTCTAGACTAAAAACGCATCTCTTTACTATGGCATACACATAAAACATTTTAATTTATATTTTATTCAAATTGTTAGGCTGCATTAACTAGGTCAGCCGGAACCGGGAACACTTCCCATAACACCTGATGTACTCGTTACATCATAAGAGGAATGGCATCTACGCTAATGTTAGTCTCTCTGTTTATCCCGAGGTTTACTGCAGTCAGCCGGATCCGGGCCGTATCCAGATCAGATGGTGGACCAGCGCCCAGACATTACCAACACATCCCTGAAGTGTCTGCAGAGACCGTGTCAATTAGTCTACCCTCTGAAATTGCTCATCGACATGGCATCCTCAATGGATCCATCTCCGGCGTGATGACTCCGATATTTCGAATATTCCTATTTAATAATTGTTTAATTGACACGCCATCCTCAATAAACCCGGTGTGATGCCTCCGATCTTTCGAATAATCCGATCTAATATTACTTCTGACCTATAAGGCTGCCAAAATAATAATCATACACTGTTTGTTAATTGGCCAGAGGAGAACTGGCACCCCGACTGAGCCTGGTTTCTCCCAAGGTTTATTTTTCTCCATTAGGACACCTGATGGAGTTTTGGTTCCTTGCCACTGTCGCCTCTGGCTTGCTCAGTTGGGGACACAAAATGTTCAAATAAATATCCAAATAAATTTAATTACTAAACTAAATTATATCAACTACATTACTTGAATATATATGATAATTGAAATGAGCTGATGACATCACCGTTTTCTCCAGAGCGGCTGTACAGCCGAATCAAATTCTGTTCATTATTTTCCTGTTTAACACTGTGAAGCTGCTTTGAAACAATCTGCATTGTAAAAAGCGCTATATAAATAAAGTTGACTTGACTTGACTTGACACATACCTTTACAAACAACACAGGTGAAGGCATCCTTCATTAGGTGCAGACAGGCATTTGACATTACTGCTGTGGTTTTAGTCTTTGCAAGCTCAGACAGCTGGTTTATTGTTGAAGTGATGTCTTGGAGGCCCTTAGCAGCTTGCTTTAGTTGGTCAGTTTTAGCAATGACCTCTTGTAGGCTTGAACCGTCTTCAGCCCTTCGACTTAAAATGTAGGGACAGTAAAGAATAATAATTATGCATAAGAACTGATATTTGAAAAATGTTCAAAGTCACTAGCACACAATGTAACCTAAATTTGGATCTTTTTATTTACAGGCTATATGATTTCACCTTCAAAATGTTGTATTACCTTACTTTAGCTATTCTTCTATTCTGGAACTCCACAAAGTCTTGTTCAGAGATGGCATAGATTTTTCTTGAGTTCTGTTTCCAGTAATGGGAACCTTAGGAGTCAAAGGACATGTATTTTGTTTCTGTATTTAAAATTAATGTATTAATGTTATTTAGAATCTGCTAATTAGACATTTCTGGTCATACAACTCACTTCTTGTGGCCTCCGAGTCAGTTATTTCATTTCCTTGGCTGTCTGTCAGGGTAAGTGGCTCATGACAGCATGAAGCCATCTTTCACCTTTGACGTTATTCCTTCAACAGTTGCATCAGCTTCCAAAAAGCGAATGACCACTGTCCTTGAAGTACTTATCTTTTCATTCAATATTTCAGCAATATGGATTAACCTGGGGATTAATCAGACTGTTTATAATCACACCTATGGGTCTAAAATGATATTAATATATTATAGAATGAAATTTTAGCAGCAGAGATGAGTTCAATAATTAACAAGTAACCTTTGGAACGATCTTGCTGGGAACAGGCCACCAGCTCGTGGAGTTCCAGGTGAAGCTCCTGGTGTGTCAGTGGAAGCAGAAAATGAAGGCCAGTGCATGAAGGCAAAAGGAACACCTGCAGTGTGTAGGGCTCTACTTGCAGGGGGCTGACTTTGATCTGGATCTCCGTGGACCTTGTAATGACCGTGATGTGAAAGACTGATGGTGCTAAATCTTCCTGTTGGCTCTGGGAATATTGCAGTGTTTGCATCCTCTGTAATGTACAGACTACTGCCATTGACCTGTTTAATTGGATATAATGATACATGATTTGTTTACATGATAGAACACCATAAAAGTTTAAAGAACACTTACAGCATAAACAAAACGTTTGCTCCATTAACATTATTGAACATATAAAAGTATAATATTTCAACATACTTAAAATAATTAGATAATGTTCCCTATTAGGTGCCCCTTTCTAATTCTGCCACTTTAAACCTGTCTTACTTAATAGTAACTCCACTGTCAAAGAGGACAACAAATTATGAATAAAGTAATATTTCGCCACAAAGGAGTATTTACATAGCATATTTTCATAGTGATAGATGATATTTACACTAAGTGCAACTTGCTGTAGATGCTATTTACTAAGTGAAATATCATACTAAGTGAAAATATTCTATTTACACCATGTAAAAGTAGCAGTTCTTTGCGATATGTGTAAATAGTAATTAGATGCTATTTATACTTTATTTTGACAGATACATACTATTTGCACCTCAGTATTGTTGTACATTAACAGGATGCAATAATAACATAGAGTGTAAATGATTATATCTATTAAAATTATTAAATGGATGCCACCTTAATGGGACAATAAAAGCCCTTCCTACACCTACCCCTAACCCTACTGTGACAGATCTGACAGGTTCCTGCACCAGCCACTCACAACGCACTCCCTCTCCTGAATATTAATCACTCACACCTGCACCTTGTTTGCACTCTCATCAACATCACTATTTAAGCACACACCTCACCTCAGTCATTTGTCCGATCTCGTTTGTGTGAAGTGACGCTTACCTTACTCTCCAGATGATCTCCAACGTGTACCTTCAGTGTGTTTCCTGAGTTTCCCTCCAACGAATTCCCTTATCCAAGCCTCCTGTGTGTTTCCCTGAGTATCTTCGCTTTATAGAAGTCCACCGAGGTGTGTGCGTCTGACTGTTTCCTCACTCATCCACGCACGCATCCACGCTCTCCTGAAAGTCTGAAAGATCCCGAAGATTGGATTGACCATCCTTACCTCACATTCAAAGATTCCAAAGCTCTGCCATCTTACCTGATTGCATCTTCACAGTTTGAGTGTTGTCAATAAATCACCCTTATACTGCATTTCTCTGTCTCCGAGTGTGCTTCCGTAACAGAAGACCGGACCCAACTGATTGACAACACGATGAGCTTGGCGGATCCATTTCAGGAGAGCGTGGATACCCTTTGCCGTAATCTCAGATTCACCACCGCCTCTACCACCACTTCCGTCACAACCACCGTTGGTGGCAGCCGCATCTCTACACCACAAACCGAGCAAGGATTGCTTATACCGTTTCTCTGCTGACGGGTTGAGTGCTTCAATGGGCAAAAACCATCTGGACCCAGGCTGGTACAGTGACTCAATCCCTAGATAACTTTATCAACCATTTCCGCAAAGTATTTGGCAAACCTGTAGGAGATGCTTCTGTGAGTGAAGAACTGTATCATATCCTTCAAGGTAAAATGTCAGTAAATAAGTATGCCCTGAAATTCAGAACTCTTGCGGCCGCTAGTGGTTGGAATGAATGCTCGCTCCTCACAACCTATCAACAGGGACTTGAACCCCGAGTGCGGCTGCATCTCGCAGCCTTTGACGATTCCCTCGGTTTGGAGCAATTCATTCAGCTGTCCAACCGTATTGCCACCCATGTGCGATCATGCCTCAACGAACACCAAGGTCATCCATCTCCTTCATTCCTCCGCCAGCCAGAGCTCGACAGCACTCCAGGACCTGGGCCCCAACCCATGCAGTTAGACTCAACTAGATTGAACCCCGTTGAGCGGCAGAGGCGGCTGACCCAGGGACTCTGTCTCTACTGTTACATGGGTGGACATGTTATCTCCATGTGTCCCATTCGAGTAGCCAACCTGTGACCATTTACCACCATAGTCATGCTTACAGCCTGGTATGTTTATTCCAGTCCATGCCCTCATCAGCTGGGAACTTCATCTCCGGAAACCTCTGCCGCCACGTTCACATCGCGACGACAGCCACTTAGACGACTACCAGATCCACTCTGTGATTGGAAAACCCCTTGGTAATAGAAAGGTACGACAAACCTCCAAACCACTAAAATTACGGGTAGGTCTACTGCATGAGGAAGCTCTCCAACTCCTGGTCCTGGAGAACTCCACTGCTGAAATCATTCTAGGGCATCCATGGTTAGTGCAGCATGATCCCGTCATCTCTTGGAGGACCGGAGAAGTCCTAAAGTGGGGCCGAAGATGTTTTCCAGTTTGCTTTCTGCATATTCCATGTCCGATTCCAGTCCCAAAAGAAATTCTTTTAATCAATTCCACCACCATCGAAAGCCCAATAGAAAAGCAGTCCGTTGAGATTCCACCTTGTTACGCCCCCTTCAGCAACGTATTCTACCCCAAGAAAACATCTCTGCTGCCTCCACATCGGCCATGGGACTGTGCCATTGATTTGATTCAGGGTGAGCCAGTGCCCCAGGGAACGATTTATCCCCTTTCACTACCGGAACAGAAGGCCATGGAGGAGTATAATGAAGAGGCTTTACAACAAGGCTACATCCGCCCTTCTACGTCCCCTGCTGCTTCGAGTTTCTTCTTCATGGCAAAGAAGGATGGAGGCTTGCAGCCTTGTATTGATTATCGAGCTTTAAATAAACAAACAGATAAGTTTCGATATCCTCTTCCCCTCATTCCAGCGGCTCTCAAACATCTCTGTGGTGCCAAAGTGTTCACCAAGTTGGACCTCCGCAGCGCGTATAATCTCATCCGAATACGTGAGGGGGACGAGTGAAGACAATTTTTGTGACCCCTACAGGCCACTATGAATACCTTGTCATGCCATATGGACTGGTCAACGCCCCCTCAGTATTCCAGAACTTCATGCATGAGGTGCTCCGGGAGTATCTCCACCGATTTGTACTCATCTACATTGATGACATCCTAATCTACTCCCGGAGCCTGGCCGAACATCGCCACCACGTTGCAGAGGTCCTGAAACGCCTGAGTGAGTTCCACCTTTTCCTAAAGGCAGAGAAGTGTACATTTCATCAATCCTCAGTGCAGTTCCTTGCCTCCACCTCTGGAGTAGGAGTGGTGTTATCTCAGCAGCAGGGGACTCCAGCCAGACTCCATCCATGTGCCTTTCTAAGAAAGTCAACTACGACATCGGTAATCGGGAGCTCTTAGCATCAAACTAGCCCTAGAAGAGAGGAGGCATTGGTTGGAGGGTGCACAACATCCATTCCTGGTGCTTACAGATCACAAGAAACCTGCAATACTTAGTACTTAAACCCCCGTCAGGCACGTTGGGCATTATTCTTTACTCGGTTCGATTTCTCCATTTCCTAATGTCCCGCAACAATGAACGTCAAAGCTGATGCCCTCTCACACCTGCATGCTTCCGAGGAAGTTAACGAAGAACCAGAGCCCATCCAGTGGTCAACAGATTCAGTCACCTCCTCCAATGTCTCCACCACCGCTCTGCCGGGCTGTCCGATTTGTCAGATTGTCAGTATGTCACCCGAGCACAACGTACGCCTCTCATCCTGTCCGTACATTCATCCCTGGGCACTGGCCACCCAGGGGCCAATAGCACCCTCTCTCTGCTAAAAGATCGCTTCTGGTGGCCCAACATGGCTCAGGATGTAAGAAGGTTTGTTCGAGGATTTGCATTGTGAAGAGCTCTCGCCATCTACCATCTGGCAAACAAATGGTCACACCTAGGAGTGGACTTCATGACAGATCTTCCGTCCTCAGATGGTAACACTTGCGTTCTGGTAGTCATTGATCGATTTTCCAAATCTTGCCGTCTTCTCCCTCTCAAAGGGCTACTGACAGCAATGGAAACAGCAGAACTTCTTTTCAACAAGATTTTCAGACTTTACAGGATTCCAGAGGACATCGTATCTGACCGTGGAGCTCAATTAATTTCCAAGGTATGGAAAGCCTTCTTCAGACTCCTAGGTGTGACTGTAAGTCTATCCTCTGGATACCATCCCCAGTCGAATAGGCAGATGGAGAGTAAGATCCAGGAGATCAGCCGCTTCTTACGAACCCTTCTGCCACAACCACCTGAACTCTTGGAACCAGTTCCTAGACTGGGTCGAGTACGCACGGAACTCTCTTCGCCAACTCGCCACTGGACTCACTCCTTTCCAGTGCGTACACTGTTACCAGCCACCCTTGTTTCCCTGGTGTGGAGAGCCATCTGATGTTCCCTCTGTCGACCACTGGTTCCAAGAGAGTGAGAGGGTCTGGGACGCTTCTCACCATCAGCTTCAGCGGGCAGTGCGACAACGCAGGATGACAGCTGACCTTCGCCGATCTGAAGCTCCATCTTATCAACCGGGTCAAAAGGTCTGGCTGTCAACCCAGGACATCAGGATGCGTCTGCCCTGCAATAAGCTTAGTCCCAGATATACTGGCCCATTCACTATCATCAAACAAATCAACCCGGTCACATACCAACTTCAACTCCCTCCACACTACAGGATTCATTCAACCTTTCATGTGCCCCTTCACAAACCTCACTATGATTCTGTTTCTGTCTCCACAGAACCTGGCTCAGCAGATGAACCCCCCCTTCCGTCAATCCTCGAGGACGGCGCTACATATCAAGTTCAGGAAATTCTGAACTAGTGGTATCCTGGAATATCTGGTCGACTGGGAAGGGTATGGACCAGAGAGACGGTCATGGGTTCCTAGGAATATCCTCGATCCAACACTGACGGAGGCCTTTCACACGACACATCCTGACCGTCCAGGGGGTACCGTGACAGATCTGCCAGGTTCCTGCACCAGCCACTCACAACGCACTCCCTCTCCTGAATATTAATCACTCACACCTGCACCTTGTTTGCACTCTCATCAACATCACTATTTAAGCACACACCTCACCTCAGTTTAGGGTTAGTTACTTGTAATTATGCATATTTTACTGTTATTACTATAGTAAGTACATGTAGTAACATGTAACTACATCACCTTAAAAGTGTTTTTTCTTCTTTTTTTTGCAGACTACCTCTGACTTTGCGAACAAAATACTAAACTAACTTTATGCATTGCTTTTGTTTAATGTCTTTATCCAAAACTAACATTTCTCAAAGTTTTTCATGACTTTCTAGTAAAATAATCAGAAATTTGGAATAAAAAGGCCTGAGATTTGAATTAAAAAAAAAAAAAAATACTTGGCTTTATATGAAAAGTTCTACAGCCAAGGCAAGGCCACACACAACTGTACCAGTCTCTTCAATCATTTGGATAACCTGTCTGAGATGTTTGCACAAATCCACTCAAGGATACATGCCAAATCCAGTCTGTACTGATAAGATATTTTATTGGCTTTCCTCCCGCAAGATATAAATAATATTTATTTTCTTGTACAGTGTCAAATAAAATAACTGCAGGCAAGTCCAGTGTGATTAAACTTCTGCTGACAGTAATAATGAGAACTTTTGCTATGTTTTTTCCATCTTGCTCTGACCATCCACTAATTATTTCCAGACTGTTGGACATGCATAATTGGAAGTGATATCATGACGATTCATTTGGGCCACGGGTTCCTCTGGGTCATCTGCATCTGCGTTCACCACTTAAATCTCTTCGTTTGGAGTCAAAAACACACAGCTGGCCATTCGAGGAGGCCGTCCCTGTGAATCTGTCTATTATGGATGAGGTTCTCAAACATCTGAATTGACAGCCTATAGCCCTTCAGACCAGAGGGAAGCATCAGTGCGCTTCCCCTGAGAGTTTTTTTTAGAGCTGAAAGACAAAAGCCTCTGCTGATGCTTTCCATCTGGTTAAGACTAAAGCTGGACTTCTAAAATGAGGCAAAGTCCCCGCTCTGTGTTTTTTTTTTTTTTTTTTAAGTAATGTAGTTACATTTGATGTTTACATGGTTTCTGGGTTGAAGGCAAATGAATCAGCATATATTTTTCACTATCAACAAGTAACCAAAACAATACTATTTGTTTGTTTATATTAACATTAAAGGTCCCATATTGTGGATTTTTTAATTATTTTATAATGTTTCCTGAGGTGCAGTTATATTGTTAGTTTGATTTTTACATCATAAAATATCATAATTTAGAAATAAAAGGTATTTTTGAGATCTTTTCCCATCCCATGAAAGGTTGCAGTGATGAGCATTAAGTAGATGACAGTGTGTTGATCGCGTGAATGCAGTGATCTCGTCATTGCAACACGTTTTCTTTCACAAAATGTTTTCACCATAACTATCAGAAAACACGATATCGATATGAATACAGCAAGAGCTTTGTTGTGCAGTATAACAGCGTCATTCATTATAACGGCAGTTTGGCCAAGTGTCCAGATAAACTCATGCGGTGTGATTGACAGCTTCAGCCATTATAAAGAGAGCGTTCTTTAATCGCTTTCTGTAGTTTAATCACAATTTTAAAAAAATGATTATTTTCATGCTACTAAGAGAAACAATGTGAAGTTGATCGTTTAGTCACTGGCTTGATTCACTGATGTACAGTATTAAAAAATCTGTCTAAACTTGAATAATTAGCTACACATCAGAAATCAATGATCACAGATCAGGCATTAGAAAGAACACTGTTACTTACATGTTTGTGGCGGTGCTGTCAAATCCATATCGTAGAAGTCTGTTTGTAAAGCCTGCGCTGACATTGCGACTGAATTACCAAATAATTCCACAATGAAATGTAAAAATAAACTTAATCCATTTTTCTCTGACATCGGGATCCTTC
Organism: Rhinogobio ventralis; assembly: GCA_039654625.1. Classification (NCBI taxonomy): domain Eukaryota; kingdom Metazoa; phylum Chordata; class Actinopteri; order Cypriniformes; family Gobionidae; genus Rhinogobio; species Rhinogobio ventralis. The sequence goes on from CM077211.1 coordinate 11,906,897, forward strand.
GGCAGCTTATGCAAAGATTATGTTTTTTCACAGCCAGGAACAGCATCACAATTTTGCAAACAACTACTTTAGATCCACTTGCTTCTCATCGACTGAACACCAGTGGCCGGGGACAACGATGAGATGAGGCAGGCAGTGGGCAGTGCTCGGGGTGGTGAATGAAGGCAGAGACTTAGTTGTGACATCACATTCTTACGGAAGTCTCAACAGCTTGTGAAAAGGCACAGCTACTTTATGCAGGCTGTGTGCATTTGACTGTGGATTGACTTATATGGTAGTTACATAGCCCCTAGACCTGAGTTATCATGAAAACAGCCAGGAAATTTCAGTTTTGACAATATGGGACCTTTAACGTTCTTATGAAGTTCTTATGAAGCTTTTTATAACATTGCTTTACAAGCCTTCAAAAATTAAAAGCTATCCACTTATTTTGCAACACAGAAGTAAGCTATTCATATAGTAAGCTAGTCATATTGTAATGGTAAAAAAAAATTGAGATGGGAGGAAAAATGACGTCAATGTATTTGCGTTCTCTCGAAAATATTTTGTTTTCGCCCAAGAAACTTTGCATTTTGCACCAAATGTTTGCAAACTTTGCATTCGCACACACATTTTTTGAGTTCTTTGAGAGTTTCTCGGTGGAATGCAAACATTTTGCAAGCGAATGCAAGGTTTTCTCTCTTCCCATATTTTTCCACCACCATGTCCCTTTAGAGGCTCTGTCATTTTTTGTGTTTTATACAGCTACAGTAAAAATAACTGAAAGTGGATGACACCGGAAGACTTGCACATTAGAATTAAAGATGGTCGTATCCGCTCTTATTAAAAATAAGGTGGATTATAATTAAAGTTAAAGATGATTTTACTTGATACATCTGTGTAGATTTTATCCGTTAATACTAGCTGTTTTTCCAACTATTATTATTAATAATCACTAATTTCACTACTTTTGAACTGCAGTTCATTTACGTAATAATTATGAAAATAAGGCAGAATTCAGTTCATGCCAAAGGAATTCAACCCAATTTTAACCCATTTTTCTGTAGCTGAATGTGGAAAAATGATTAGCTACTAGCATTTTTCAGCAGTTGGTTTGAATGAAATTGATAAATACTCCCTTACAGTAGGAACACACTGGCACTGGAAATGCATTATGCAGTGGAAACTTTTCAAGAGTTGATATATTTGATTAATGAGGTGGAGAGAGAGAGAAAGAGAAATAAAAAGTGCTTGTGTAAAATGAAAGGGAAAGCAAAGACACATCAAAAACTCATTATCATTGTTTTTTTGTTTTTTTAGTTGTGGAGCAATGCTCTGGCTGTGTTAGTATATTCTCTGTTTCGTATTGTTCATTGTAGTCAATTCACTCATGTTTGAGTTTGGCAGGTAATATAGTTCCCTTATGCATCATGGACTTTCTTAAAATGTTGACAAGATCAGAGCAAAATGGGACATTTGGTTTTGTTAAAAGTTGACCTTTCACTCTCATCTAAGACAATTCTCTCAATCGCTTCACGAATTGTCAAGATTGGTACCTGGGTGAGGAAAGCTGGACCAGTGTCAAAGTACCAATAACTTCTGCCCGGACTAATTTGTTCATGTGCCAACCAGGCTCACATGGCCAGGGTCCAAGAGCAACTCAGACAGTGGAAGATTCATTTATTTCTACGTTTAGACTGTTGTAAATGGTTCTCTCCTTTGAAATAATAAATAGCCAAAATGAGAAGGAAAAAATGACACTTAATATAATTATCATCATATTTTGGAATGGGATCCATCTATTAGAACTTTAGTAGCAATACATCTCTCAGTTTGATGCACATTATCTTAATAGAAAATCTGTTTAGTGCGTTGTGAAACATTATGTAACTCTAATCAATCATTAAAACTAATTACTGTTGTTTATTCAATGTCATTTTTTCCATACATGACTAGTTGCTGGCCTTTATGATACAGTTGCTTTAAGTGCCAGCTGCTGCAAAGGGAGCATGACAATTTGAAATTTTCCTCTTCAGTTTCAACCACACAGCCCAGCTTGAAGCATGTCGACACTTACAGTGGTCTGGGGTGGAAAACATAATGCCATGACCTTTTCTGATCAGAGAAATCAGTAAACAGTTAAGCTGTCTGTTAAGCTTACTAATCTAATCCTAAACAAATCTAATAATTGTATGTTATATTATATTATATTATATTAGTTTTATTATATATTATTCAAATTATATATTAGTCAAAATTCTGCTTTGAATGATTGTCGGTATCATAGAAATGTGTGAAAAAAATACTTAACAACTATTCAAAAACATTTAATTAATGTGTAAAATGCTTGGTGCCCTATCACATAACAGTTTTCAAAAACTTTTAATCATTCACTTTTGTTATTTTTCCATCGCTCATGGACATAATTGACTTAAAAAGGCAATTTCTGCTTTTTGTATTTATTTTGACTTTTACTCATCTTCCACTCAGTCTGGGCAAATCATTCGCTTTTATTTGGCAGTCAAACATAAATATCTGCTTCCCTGCCCTTGGCTCACTTAACACTTGGAACACGAATAGCAGAGCAATTATTTCTATCCGGAACATGTTCAAAATGGCCCTCAACACTTCACCCATCACGTAGCATTTAGCGGATGTGATAACAAGCAGCTGTAGCTGTGTCTTTGCATCACATATGAGTATATGATTTTCTGACAGTACCATGTGAGAACTGGCTGTAATGCTCATGTTGTCACAATCAGGCCCGTCACAAGGGGCCGTACTGTACCGTCAGATGGAATCCTGCAGGCATCCGTGCTTTTTCCGACCCATTTCAGAGGTGGCCAAAATCAGAATTTAAATGGACAGAATGTGAATAAAGCTCTATGAACTTGACGTGCGATGCCACGCTGATGACATGTATGCGCATGAATAACTGGCACACGCACAGAAATACTGTAAGTTACTGCATAATACATTTTTAACAAGCAGAATAATACAGCATCACGATACACATAATTTTTCGCTATGTCTTTTAACTATTATATTATTTCGACTGAACTTTAACTATTGGCTTTACATCATCAAGTCAGCTGTCACTTTACTTTGGGCGAGGCCTTGGGGAGGCGCGGGGCCCTGTGCGGTCGCACACTTGGCATAGCCCTTGTGACGGTACTGGTCACAATTACAACAATATGTTGTCAGTCATGATACCAAACATTATATTACTGAAACTATGTTAATAGAAAACAACAACAAAAATTTTAGTCAGGATTTTTACAATTTTTTAAAATACTTTGTTCTGGCCCTGTGTTATAAGTAATCCATTCATAAATTTGTTCCCCCATAAAGTGGAAACACTATGGCACTATCAAACCGTTGCTCTGTTTGTTTGAACCAACAGAGTGAGTTTGGGGCGGGGGAAACCTGTTTGGTGACTAGTGGCAGACAGGGGAGTGTTTGGGGAAACCTGTTTAAAAACAGCCATTATTTTTGCAATTCTGTTTAGAGACTAGTAATGCATAAATTAACCTTTTTGCTTTTAATGCTTAATTTAATTTTAATTTAACAAAGATTAATAACAAAGGAAAATAACAAAATCATTTCAAATACTTCCTTACCTTACATAAACATTTACATTACATTATATTTATGCATTTGGCAGATCCAAAGGGAATTTCATTTGATCACTTGCATGCATTAACTGGGAATCAGACACATGATGTTATCATTGCTAGCGCCATGTTTTACTGTTTGAGCTACGGAAGCAAAATAGAATATCATTGAATTAGTGCTTTAAAGGTTGAAAATCATGGCCAATTGTGGTTATGTATGAAACCATTATTGAGTCAGCACTGGTCTATCTCTGAAGTCCATTGGGATACTCTGGTTATGCAAGACTTATCATTTGGTTCTTGTTAGTTCTTGTACTCCCTCCCACATTTTTTTTGCTACTTGCTTTTTTTGTTTTCCGTATTGATTCATATCAGTGACCTCCAGCAGAACTACTCAGAGAGTAGGTTAATATCTGCTTCACAGTGGTGTTCAACAGTGGTGTCACATTATAAGAATCCCTGCCTATTTTAAGATCTTACAAAAAGACGTTATCCTGCAATTTAAAATGTATTTTGAAAATGCTTTTCCTATTGCAAGATGTTAGGCTGCATCTCATGTTAGCCTGAAAGTGTTTATAGTTCCCTTTGAAGGGAACTCGACACTGCGTCATGGTGTTGATGCTATGGAAATGCATCCAGGCATGACCAGTATCTAAAGCATGTGTAGAACATGCAATCTTGATTGACTGACAACAATATTAAGACATCACATTGAGCGTCCGTGCATAAAAGGGTGCCTGTATTAGACATCATCAGCTGTCTTCAGGAGCTGCTTTGTATGCACGTGTAAGACGAGAATCTCGTGGAGCGCATTCAACTCTCAAGGGAGCTGGAAGCGCTCATTGTGATGAGTTCTCTGTTAGAGCTTTTGTTCTGGCTTAATTCTCTCTCAAGGGATAGAATCTAGAGTTTGCACAGACCATGTTTGGTTCTTAAGGGCACTTATAGCAATGCATTTGCAGTAGAAAGCTCTGCTCTTGCTTGATTCTCTTAGAGAATCAAGCGTTTGCATGGAAGCACGAAATTCCATGGCGAAACCAGTGTGATGAGAGACCAAGGCGAAACTGAGGGAGCGCAGAGCCAAGGCAGATCCGAAGGACTGACAGGCTGAGCTGGAGACATGGGCTTGGAGGCCGAGGTGCAGCCAGGAGATCCACCTCACATCTATGCTGCCCCGCAAGTCTGTGAACCTTTTATTTCTCAGAGATCTCCACATTGAGGTGTCGAGATCATGGAGGAATCTCTCCCATGTAGAGAACTATTTTTGTGTGGAGGGGCTATGTGAGCAGCGAAATGTGAGGATGCCCTGGTTGATGAGTTGCTTGCATGCTATCTCTCCCTTGGTGCTGCATCCTCTTGAAAGGCCCCCACCTTACTAATGGAGACCGAGAGCGTTATGCTCACCTAATGGTTCAGGCCCCGCCTCTGCTAAAACAGCATGTGCACAGGCACTCCATGTGATGTCATACTATTGCTGTCAGCCAATCAAGATTGGCATGTTCCACCCGTGCTTCAGAAACTGGCCTGGGTGCATTCCCATAGCGTCAACACCATGACGCAGCGTTGAGTTCCCTTCTCATGGAACCAGAGTTATGTACGTAACCCTAAGACATTTCATGGCCACAAGTGACCACACAAATATTTATTTATATGTTTATATAGTACTGTTAGTACTGCTTTAATAATGTGTCTCCCTGTGCGTCAAAGAGCCTGGCAGATTTCTCTATATGACTCAAAAATACTTTATAAAGTGTAAATGTGTTACATAGATTTTTCACTTTTAACCATCAATCATGAACACTATCACCTTGTTTTCAGGATGAAGAAAAATATTTTACTGGTTGATTTGGCATGATATAATACAAAAAATTTTTTTTTTTTAATCGGTGCTAATGTCTTGTTTTCAAGTAAAAAATATATAATTTTTTTTCTTTTAAACTGTACAAGTTCTATATTATTATTATTTAGATGACCTGAAATGTAATATCTTATGCAGTTTTGTTTTTCAAGTAAAAAGTGTTAGCTATTTTTACTTAAGAACAAAACAAAAATGAAAAAAGAAAAATTGAACCTGGTCATTTTGTTTTTGACTCCAATCAACTGATCAACTGTAATTGAATCATTCAACTCTTGATTATCAGCTATGAAAAAGTGACCAGGTGCACCAGGAGTTCATGTTTGTAACTCTCATTACTTCATCTTGTTCTTTGTAGTCTGTTCAAAAACTAAGTTGCTCTGAGTTGAGACTGTATCAGGTGCCTTTTTAATGCTGGCAGGGAAGGCATTTGTTATTTGTTAGAAAGCATTTGTTAATTGTTAGACTTTAGAAAACATTCTTTGTCAGGACTCTCTGATTGCAGCCCAAATGAAGCAAGTACTTTGAGATTATTTCCAGGTGTGATATTGCTCTGTAAAGCGTTTGAAGGTTGTGTTGTGTGTATGTGACTGGTGACAAAATGGGTTGAAATAGATTGCATTTGGCCCATTAAATGCCTCACAAGTTGAAGATGATTAATAGAACACTAATATTCATGATCCCCAGCTAACCTTAACATACATCTTGATTTTACAAGCCATGCTGTCATATCCTTGATTGCTTGAATGTAAATACAATAGTGCTGGGTAAAAATTAATCGTGATTAATAAATCGTGAAAATAAAAGTTTGTGTTTACATAATATATGTGTGTCTACACATGCATGTATATATTTAAGAAAAATATGTTATATATAAATATATTTTTTTATAAAAATATAAGATAAATTATATATACAGTATATACATGCAAATATTTCTTAATTATATACATGCATGTGTATGTATTATATATACATACATACTACACAGTACACACACATATATTACGTAAACACAAACTTTTATTTTGGATGTGATTAATCACGCTTAATTTTTCCCCAGCACTAAAATACAGATACCAAAATACCCCCATGGTGAGGTCAGGATCCCTTTGACCTCCAACAACCATAATGCTGCTATAGCTGTCAAGTTGTGAACAAAACAGCAGTTTGGCATCAAAGAAAACAGGCATTAAACTAGTTTGGCACATGCATTTCAAATATACATAAATAAAAATAAATTATAAAAATGCCATTGTAATAATCTAATTACTGTTGCAGTGCATCTGTTATACATCACTGTTAAAGCTCTAACTTTTAATGCATGTTTTAAGACAAGATAGTCTGACATTTATAATATTAAATGCAATTCATTAACTATTGTATAATATATAAGTTATACACCGATCAGGCATAACATTCTACCTTCCTAATATTGTGTTGGTCCCTCTTTTGCTGACTTCACTAGACCCCTGAGGGTGTGCTGTGGTATCTGGCACCAAGATGTTAGCAGCAGATCCTTTAAGTCCTGTAAGTTGCGAGGTGGGGCCTCCATGGATCGGACTTGTTTGTTCAGCACATCCCACAGATGCTCGATTGGATTGAGATCTGGGGAATTTGGAGGCCAGTCAACACCTCAAACTTGTTGTTGTGCCCCTCAAACCATTCCTGAACCATTTTTGCTTTGTGGCAGGGCGCATTATCCTACTGCCATGTGTTCCCCAGGTAAGCGACACACACTCACCCGGCCATCCACGTGATGTAAAAGAAAGCATGATTCATCAGACCAGGCCACCTTCTTACATTGCTCATGTGCCCACTGTTGGTGCTTTCAGCAGTGGACAGGGGTCAGCACTGGTCTACAGCTATGCAGCCCCATACGCAACAAACTGTGATGCACTGTGTATTCTGACACTTTCTATCAGAACCACTATTAACTTGAGCAATTTGAGCTACAGTAGCTCGCCTGTTTGATCGGACCACACGGCTAGCCTTCGCTCCCCACATGCATTACTGAGCCTTGGCCGCCCATCACCCTGTCGCTAGTTCACCATTGTTCCTTCATTGGACCACTTTTGATAGATACTGACCGCTGCAGACCGGGAAAACCCCACAAGATCTGCAGTTTTGGAGATGTTCTAACCCAGTCGTCTAGCCATCACAATTTGGCCCTTGTCAAACTCGCTCAAATCCTTACGCTTGCCCATTTTTCCTGCTTCTAGCTCATCAACTTTGAGTTCCAAATGTTCACTTGCTGCCTAATATATCCCACCCACTAACAGGTGCTGTGATGAAGACATAATCAGTGTTATTCGGTGTTTATTATATAACTATTAAATAATACTATAAATATCAAATATTATATTGTTTATTCTAAAGCTTCTCAATATATTATTACAATATGATTTCTATAATTTTATAAAGCAGGATGGAATGTTTTAAAGAGATACAAACAAACTAATACTACAAGGTCAAAGAACAATGTCATTGAAGAGCTGCTAGTTAGAGTGATATTTAAAAAAGACAATACAATGTAAACAATATTCTTAAGAAAAAAAGTTTGAATTTTGATTTGACAATTTTATTTCAGTTGAAAAACTATTTAAAATTCAATTAAGTTTACTTAATTGTAATGTTTTAAAACAAGAAAACTCATACAACTCATATAATTTAATCTTTAAAAAAGTGTGCACTTAATATCTTATCCATTAACATTTCAAATGGGGACATTACAATGTGCTGCAAAGCATGAATGATCCACCAGCAGCTACTAAATGTATGCTAAAGTGTATTTATTTTTCAGAAGGATCCATAAACTTATCTCCAGTGCTGTGGCATTTGTTTCTTATAGTAAACTCTAATGGCCAAATATATTTGCAATTATGTAAAATTGAAAAAATGAAGCCAGAGAGCTCTGTGTTCACAAAAAATAAAACAGTTACATTAGAGTATATTCACAAGCCAAAACTGTTTGTCACCTAGAGTCTGACAGAAAGTAAACGTGAGTGGAAATGACTATTTTTGCACTGTGTATAACAACGAAAGCAGTATGAATTGGTACTTGATAAATGCATGCTTATTTCACACCTACATCGTCTCAGCTGTGCGAACACTCTCCCTACTCTCACACACTCCATCAACGAAGAGCTAGACTTGCCAGAAACAGCAAAGACTGCTGAAGCTGCCCAGTATAGGGTGAGTAATTTACATAAGATAAACACTGCCTTGCCCACTAGAAGACTACTTTTAAAGTAAAAATTAGTAGTTATGCAAGGCCTACCAGATACAGACTTGAGGATGAAAGGAACAGGTGCATTTGGGAAGTGTTGATTCACATCTCTTTCCCTAACTTAACCAAAATCCCAACACACACACACATGCAAACAATGCACAAACTTTAGATATTAGAAACAATATCTGAAAAAATAAATAAATAAATAAATTGAAGGTACAACTTCAGTTAGTGGCCCTTGGCTTTTTACTTCAATCAGTTTTTAATTAGTCATAGTTTTTGCATAAAGACATGTATAAAAAAATATCAATATAAACATAATACATTTTTATTTTTCAAAAAACATTTATTCCATATATACAGTCAAACGTCTCGGGTTACGACTGTAACCCTTGTTCCCTGAGAAGGGAACGAGACACTGCGTCTACGACACTTTGGGGACGCTCCCTTAGCAACAGCGCATCTTAAGTATGAATTTAAACTATTCCAATCCTGATTGGTGTTGCGTCATGACGTAGTATTGATTACATAGTACAGACAGTACAGACGTGAGGAAGCAGGTGCCCCAGGCGTGACGAGGTGTGGTGACGAGACGCAGTGTCTCGTTCCCTTCTCAGGGACGTTCCCTTTCGAGGGAATTTGCACTGCATCTACGACACTTTGGAGAACGAATACCCACTATGCCACACCGAGGCTCACGGCTGTCCTAGTGTGAAGCTGGAGACCAGGTACACTTAGGACGCGAGCACCCTGGCGCCCGGCGTTGCAGGGAGTTGCAGACTGTAGAATCTTATGAAGGTGTGCGGGGTGGCCCACCCAGCCGCCTCGCAAATCTCATGAAGCGGAACTCCAGAAAGGAGAGCCACAGAGGACACCATGCCTCTGGTGGAATGGGCCCTCACGGCTATAGGTGAAGGCAAATTGCGCACCTGATAAGCCGCTCCAAGACTCCGATTGGGGGAAATGCGTACAGACGCAGCCTCGGCCACGTCTGCATCATGGCATCTACCCCCACTCTTGCACATGGCCTTCACCACCTCTGGGTAAAGTCGCCACTCCCCGGGCCTCAGCCCTTGCCTTGATAGGACGTCTGCTCCCTGATTTTGGTCCCTGGGGACATACATCGCTCTGAGGGACTACAGTCTTTCTTGGGACCACAGGAGGATCTGGTGTGCCAGTCTGTATAGAGGGCGCGACCTCAGACCCCCCTGATGATTCAGATACGAATCTACCGACATATTGTCTGTTCGTATCAGGACATGGTGACTGTGGAGGTCCGGGAAAAAGCTCCTCAGAGCTTTGTAGACCGTTAGCATTTCCAGGCAATTTATGTTCCAGGAGAAATGCCGGGCCTCCCACGGACCTCTCGCAAAGCGGCCATCCATGACCACGCCCCAACCAGTGAGGGAGGCGTCTGTTGAAACGGTTTTCCGGCAACATGACGCTCCCAACACTGGCCCTTGGGACAGAAACCAAGGTTTCTTCCATATGACGAGGGAACGAAGGAATCTGCGCATTACCCTGATCATACGAAACGGATTTCCCCTCGGGGAAAACCACTTGGTTTTCAGCCACCACTGTAGGGGTCTCATGTGTAGCAGGCCAAAAGGTATTATGATGGACGCTGCTGCCATGAGCCCCAGTAGTCTCTGAAACTGCTTCACAGTGAGGCTGCGGCCCAGCTTTACTCTGGAGACCATCGCCTGTATGGACTCAATACGTGCGGGGGACAGTTGTGCCCGCATCGTGGTTGAGTCCCATACGACTCCCAGGAACAGGGTTCTCTGGGAAGGCGTCAACGTGCTCTTTTTTGCGTTGAGTCTCAGCCCCAAGCACCGAATATGGGCTAGAATGACATCTCGATGCCTTTCTAGCCCACTGCCATCTCTCGCGACTGGGCCAATATGAGCCAGTCGTTGATGTAATTCAGTATACGGACGCCCTGGAGTCTGAGAGGAGCCAGAGCTGCATCCATGCACTTGGTGAAGGTGAGAGCTAGGCCAAATGAAAGAACCCGATATTGGTACGCTTCGCCCCCGAAAATGAACCTCAGGAAGCGAACCTACTTCCTGTGACATGGAAGGATGGATACATGGAAGTATGCGTCCTTTAGATCTATCATGACGAACCAGCCCTCGAACTGGATCTGACTCACAATGGTTGGAATTGTGAGCATCTTGAACCTGAATCAAGTGCTTCAGATCTATAATTGGACGTAACCCCCCATCCTTCTTGGGAACTATGAAGTACCGGCTGTAGAACCCGGACTATCTGGCGGAGGAACACGTTCTATAGTCTCCTTTACCAACAGGGAGTGAACTTCCTGTTCCATAACCCGAACCTGCTCTGGTACCACCGCAGTCCAGACCTACACAAGGTATAGTTTTAGGTATGGAATTTTCATTCAGTTTTAGGTATGGAATTTTCATTCATACTTCAGATGTGCTGTTGCTAAGGGAGCGTCCCCAAAGTGTCATAGACACAGTGCGAGTTCCCTCGAAAGGGAACCAGAATTTATTCAGACACCTTCAACATTTTCTCACATCATCAGAGTTTATTCGCTATAGTTTAGAAAATGGTAATAAAATATGACAATAACTGTTGTCTGTGAACAAATTAAACTGTGTCAGAACAAATTCATTTTGATAATGTCAGATAACTTTGATAGAAAGGTATGTAATGGATTACAATCAACCAATCAGCCCTCAGCTCTTAAATTTAAGTACACAATTAGATAATACCAATTTAGGTCAACCAATTACCAAGCAATGCTTAATTTTGTTCAGTCTGTGGTGTAAAAAGTCGCATTAGCAATTAAAGAAAAAACACTTAAGCAAAACATGGTCAGGTCAAAGTGTCTGAATAATTTTGGTCCCAATTTTTTATAAATTTTACTGGTAGTCCACTGTATGAAGAATTTTTCTGTATAAATTTGGCTATCGTCACTTACATAAATGAACTATAGTGTCCTGCACCCACTAGTAAAAAAATGTATCTGGTGTCTGAATAATTTTTGGTTTGACTATATTCCATATATATTTTTTCCATATATATTTTTTTGCTTTTATGCTTTTTGTCATATATTTTTACCAACAGTATTTTAAATAAAATAATTTAAATACTGTTACATTGCGTCATTTTCATCTCATCTTTATTATCGTATCGTTGATGAAATACTTTTTTCACATTTTCATCATTTAGTTGGCAAAATTAACACTGATGACCATTTACCATGAGTGATCAACATTCTCTTAGCTGAATTTGCTATCGTAAACTGTCCAAAATGTCTTTCCATTGTTCTTATTAAGGCCTATGTGCCTTTCTTAGAACAGTGGAAATGGTGGGCTGGGCTAAGCATTGTGGGAAAGAGACAGTGAGATGTGACTCGGGAGGAAAGCCATGCCAACATTTCTGTAAAACGAGAGCATCAAATGAAAACACCATTCCTTTAGAGAGAATTAAACAGAGACAAACAGTGAGTGGAGCTGTAAGAGAAAAGTCTGCCTTCAATTTTCTACATGACCGATTTTGGCATTGCGTTCAATGTGTTCTTTCTCTTTGGGAAAAGAAACCGCAAATTGTTCAGACTCAAGAGTTGTCAAATGTCTGAGGAGTCATTTCCTGAGGCTATTGAAAATGGGCAACTATCAGACAACAAGCTACCAATGGCTTTAGCTTTTACATTGATTTTTTGAAGAGCACAATCATCGTAAAGAATAAAGCTACAAATTGAAGCAAAAGACAATAGTAAGAGGGACATCTGTTACCACAGACCTGTTTTTTTGTTTGTTTATTTTTTTTGACAGAGCCACAGAGACACAACCTGGCTCCTTCTCACTTCCAGAAGTTGCATAAAACCAGCCAATCAGATTAGAACAGTGCTTCTCAAACTTGTCCTGGACCACTGCACATTTTGTATGTTTGTGCTTATGTACATTAACAATATTTTTACAGCACTTATTAATGTTGGTTGATGTTAACTTCTACATATACTAATGCATGTTTAAAATTTTGGATGTATAAATGAATATGATTTAACCATAGTTAAAAAAAGTCTCAGGTTACGACTGTAAGCATGGTTCCCTGAGAGGGGGAATGAGACACTGTGTCTAAATTGACGTTATGGGAAACACCATCAGTGTGACCAACGTCTGAAGTATGTGTATACACATGAGGATTTCATTGGCCCAAGTCAGTCCATGACATCACTACCGAAGCTCCCGTGAGTATAAGAGGGGGCCTGCAACAGATGTCATCAGCTTCTTTGTCTGAAGGAGACGTGGCATTGCAGTGAGATGCAGTGTCTCATTCCCCTTCTCTGGGAAGCATGGTTAAAGGGTTAGTTCACCCAAAAATGAAATTTCTGTTATTAATTACTAACCCTCATGTCGTTCCAAACCCGTAAAACCTTCGTTCATCTTCTGAACACAAATTAAGATATCTTTTTAATTCAAGAGCTCTCTTCAAGGTCATAAGAGTCAAGATCATATACCATGCATCATCTTTTAAATAAATTCCAGCAATAGTATAATAAAAGAGTTGAAAAAGTCAGTTCACAAAGGCCAGTGTTATTGCTCTGAGTAATGAAGTGCATCTTTTAATTTTCTGGTACCATTATACACTTAATTTGAGCCACTCAGAACAGATTCACTGGCTTTCTACCAGCATGTTAATTTAAACAAGACAACTTTTACCTGTGTTTTTTTTCTGGGCATTGGAGCATCTGACTCCCTTGACTCCACAGAGAAAACACCAGTAATGGCTCCTGACTGTAAATTTAGGAAGGGCAGATTCTGGGTCTTAGCGCTAGTTTACGATAACCATTTTGTAAGCTATATATTCTAATCACTTAACACATGCAGAACATTTTGCTGCATTATTCAGCCTGAGGGTTGTGCTCTAATGTTGATTGACAGGCTTTAAGTACACATGACATGCGCATAGAATACTACCATAGAATTGCCTAAATGTAGCATTTATTGCCTCTGAATGTTGTTTTATAATATTGCATACTTGTGGAGGAATTCCAGGGAGAAAAAGCAAGTCATGTCTATTCACAGAACAAACATAAACAGACCCAATAGAACTATATAAAGGCTATTCACATGAGCAGGTTTAAAGGGTTAGTTTACCCAAAAATGAAAATTATGTCATTAATTACTCACCCTCATGTCGTTCTAAACCAGTAAGACCTTCGTTCATCTTCAGAACACATATTTAAATGAAATCCGAGAGCTCTCTGACCCCTCCATAGACAGCAATGTAATTTTTCAAGGCCCAGAAAGGTAGGAAAGACATCACTAAAATAGTCCATATGACTACAGAGGTTCAACCTTAATGTAATGAAGCGCTGTGAATACTTTTTGTGCGCAAAAAAACTAACAAAAATAACAACTGTATTCAACAATCTCTTCTTGTCTGTGCCAGTCTCCTACGCAGTTTACGTTATAAACAGAGTACAGCGCTTTCAAAGAGCTATGGCAGAACGCCGGCTTGCCATTAGCCAATGCTGTTCACGTGAGCACCACGGCGCATGCGTGTGATGCTGACGCAGGAGCTAGCCAATGGTGAGCTGCCGTTCTGCCGTAGCGCTTTGAAAGCGCTGCACTGTATTTACAGCGTAAACTGTGTAGGAGACTGTAAACACATTTACAATTTATTATTGATTCAGTTTATATGTGTTTTGGATGAATATTTCGGTGGAGTGCCCCATCTGCCCTTATATGAGCTGTTGCTGGAAAACACTCCTATATCAACGAGGACTCTACATCTCTTTTGATATGATATTCAAGTTTGGGTCCTTGCTTGAGGAAATCTTTAGCGTTCTGATAGATAGTGTGCATATTTAGAGCTGCAACCAAGAGACTATAGAGGAAGCTGCCCACTCAGGTATTCACCTCTGACTGTGTCCAACATGCGGATGGGATCCAGATGTTTAGTGTGTGTGCTATTTCACTGATGTTTCCTCATTGAGTTGAGTGAGATCAGTGTTGCCATCTGGAACAGTGCAGGAGAAAAACATACATTTACATATATCTACCCCACGATGTGCTGTCATATGAAATAAAAGATTTAGTGTTGCTATGAAACAGCCCATGGCTGAGACTATACGTCAATTTAAATACACATTTTGCTGATTAAAATAATACACTTGTGTCAGGAGTGCAGAAAGAAAGAGGTAGCATACAGTACTTTAGTAACTCAAGCTCAATGCTTGAGTTGGTCTATATTTGCATTTTGCTTAATGGTGCTGTATGTAAGAATGACAGCTAGTGGTTGAAATGGGTACTGCAGTTAAAATTCTAAATATTGTTTGCCCCACCCCCTCCTCCTCAGACTAGACGCTCACGCGGGTTGCCAGTTTGAGGACACGCAACAGGAACAAGCGCAATTGACAATGAAATTCGAGGAGACTTAGATACTGTAAGTTGATGGGTTGATTTATCCACGTTTTAATGTGCTTCCTTTCATAGAGATGGATGCTGAGGCTTTTTAGGTCGGGTAGAATCTGTGATCTCTGACCCAGTTTGTTTGCTGGATTCCATGGCAGCAATTCGCTGTGTTTTCCGCCAACTGGCAACCTGTGGTGTCTAAATACTATTGGATATACTGGCAATATGTGTTATTGCATAGACCAAAACAAAAACAGTCATTCTGACATGGAACGAAAATTTCAAAGCAGAATAACTGGCTGTAGCATTGCTTCTCTCAGCATGTTTCTTAAAAAACGTACATACAGCACCTTTAAGGATGTGAAACGCTTAAAACAATTTGAAATGGCAAGAAAACTGGCTGACATATTGCCCTAGACATGATCAGGCATGAGGTGCCCCACCAACATGAACACAATTACTCATGTTAACACCATGTTATGTTGTCATGTTATCAAAATTGACCCTATGCTTTCTTAATGCTCTTTACTGGTCTTATTGTGACCGATCCATTGGTGCATGTTATTTTAAAGAAAAAAAACTGTTTGTCTTTGTAATCTTTAATCAAAATGTAATAACGTGCTCTTCCTATGAAACAACTTTCCTTTTCTGCTGACGCTAATCTGACGGCATGGATGAGGACCAGCAGGTCATGGTTTGGCTAGTCTCGCATTGCCAGACCTTCTGCCGTCAGTCTATAGCAGTTTTCATTTGCCAGGGACCGCCCAAGAGGCCGTCTGACTGACATGTAAAGCAACCAGTTACAGTTAGTTTTGTTCTGTGTCATGTTTAGGGGTGTGAAAATGGGAAATCATTCATTCAAGAATGTTGTGAAAATTTACTGCAACAATGGCACACCAGTCTGCAAAAAATGTGAAAATCCAGGATTTATTTCATCCTGATAAGCACTCATTGTCATAATTGTAAACATAAGGAGCATACTATACTATAGGGAAGTATTTGATTTCGGACGCATCGAAAGTGTTTCCCATTTTGTGCGCCTTATGCATCATGTGGTCAGCCAACAGTGGGTGTGGCTGTTTTTTCATTGCTATATTGGGCCCCTGCAAGTAGATGCCACAACTACACTTTTTAAAAATTCTATAAAAAAAAAAAAAAAAAACACATCTTTCTCCATTAACAGACTTTCAAAAATATCTGTTTATTCTGACATAATCAATCATTTAAAAAAGTGCTTGATTATATTTTAGTAGACTTTTTATGACCAATTACTTTAGGAGGGCTCTTAAAAGTGTGACACACTTAAAATTGACTGCCTTTCATGTCACAGCTTACATCACCGGATAGTTGCTAGGTTGCTGCAATTACCCCCTCTCATTTATATCATTATATTTCATAATCTAAATAATTTGTAGTCTAACATGTAAAGCACATGACATTAAAGTATATTTTAGTTTACCATAAATGCCTTTCAGTACATTTGGCAGTACATTTTAACCATATTTAAACGACAAAATAATTCATTTTAAATTTCATATAAAGTCCTACTTAAGTGGGTCAAACAAGCACTCTCAAGTTCAACTAATTGCATTTAAGATAAATTTAAACTACAATATATTTTCATTTAATTGTAAATAGTGAAATTAAGTGTCCAAAAACATAAGTTCATACTTCAGTATATTTTTTTATTTATTTTATATTCTTAAATTAAACTCTTTTTAAAAGTATGCTAAAGTGTACCTTTTCACAATGAAGGGTGTTTCTGCAGGCACAGATTATTCCATGTGATCCAGCTCAAGATCCTTATATCACTAAATGAGGTAAAATAATACTAATTCATCATAGAATTAAAAAATCATCATTATGAAATATTTAAACTACTACACTGACAACAATGTTAAAATGATACAGAGGTTAAGAGGTTATTAATTAGACAGTTCACACAACAGTGAATCAAAAGTTCTCGACATTTCATTGCCTTTATCAAGTTTCTTTTTTGATCATTACAGATGAATGGAGATAATACCTTTATTAAACATTCTTCTCTGTGACTACATGCCACATCTACTTTGTGGTGCTCCTTCATATCCAGGATCATCTCTACCACGAGACTCACTCTCCATTGATAGGATCCTGTTCCAGCTCCCATTTTAGCCCTCTCATGAAGGTTACCTGTCATCTACGATAGCCCATTTTCCTATCTTCCACCCTGACCTTATACAAAAGCTGCTTCACTTCAAAGAGTCTGGGAGAAGGAAATTGGTAGTTGTGGAGGTCCTGAGTAGGGAACGAACATTTCTGGGACAGTCAGTGAAAAATCATCATTGAAAACAGAAGCTTCTCTAATAAGGCATTTAGACCAACCCAAACACATCAGAGCTCATCTCTCTTATTTTCCATTTGTTGACACAGTGCTGAACACTGTCCATGACCCCTGAGCTTGTGATTGTGAAAACAAACATGCAATATTAGAAGATTTTCTGATTACACGCCCCTCTATGACTAATAAAGCAAACCCAACTTTTATTTATTACTAAAGCTGACATTTTGATTTAAGTTAATTCAATCGTAATGGGGTGAAGCTGAGGTGAGTCCTTTTTATTTTCGGACAAGAAGCTTAATTTCAATACCTTTTCATACCGACGGAAATTAAATCTTAAACAAGGACATCATACTAGATCACATACATGTGTGTGTGTGTATATGTATATGTATATGTATATATATATATATATATATATATATATATATATATATATATATATATATATATACACACAGTATCACAGATGATATGGACTTTCTTGTGTAAGCTTCAGACTAGGATATTTCATTCTATGATTGAGCTTTAGTACAATAACTTGCACTACAACAGCCCCATCTAGTGTTTAAGTGGCACTTGAACAACTTAAGTTAAGGCGTTCATTTGTAAATACTTGGCTTACCAACATTTTACCAACATTTTACAAACAATTTTACAACAGTTTACAAATTTGAGCCCTGGAGGGCAAAACAGCCATAGAAATACAGCACAAGCCTATCAATTTTCCATCTCAAAAACAAAAATATGTGAACAAGATGCAAGTTTTGGGCACTTGTAATCCATATTCAGCACCTGCTGCAGTATTTCAATCACTAAAAACAGCGAAAACTTCTAAAATGCTTAATGTGAAAAAACAACACGTTCTAACTCCCAACTCGTCACATATTGACGCTTGGTCAGGACCCCTCTGCGTCACTTTTTAACGCACATGGTACCCCTTTAGTGTAATTTTCAGATGTGCAGGGTGCTCCATTGACTTCAATGAGAAACCATTGGTGTCATACACAGACGCGTTGGGCATGGGAATGTTATCGTCATGATGAAATTATATATATTGGGTTATGATTTTGCCATTATGACATGTTGGAGTGTGATTCTCAATTTAATCAGTCAGCACAAAGTTACTTTTTTTGATTTACACTATTTACACACATTTGAACATATAACCCAACCCCATCCCATCCCTAAACCTATTTGTGTGTTATATGATATAAAATATTCCAAGTGTTCCGAGGCCAAACGATAGATTTGTGTAAAGAAAATCCCCAAAAGCGATCAGTGTCTCCATCGGCCGAAGATCATGAACACATTCAAAAATTGACACCCGAAGAAACATTACATCAGCTTTGATAGTGAAATTGCATTGGCTCTCGTATGTCTCGTGACCATGTGTCGTGTTTTATATTGTTGAGAAGTGGGTAGGTTTAGGGTAGGAGTGAGGTTAGTTGCTCCAAAATATAAAAGTAGCCTATAATTATTTATAAAATCATGTCTACTTTTACAAATGCAAAGAATTAAATGCGCCTTGATCTGACTGAAATCAATGGAGCACCCTGCGCATCGGAAATGATGCCAAGGGGTCCTGACCAAGCGTCAATATGTGACGAGTTGGGAGTGAGAACGTGTTGGGAAAAAAAACACTTAATCTGTAAAGTTTTAAAAAATTTGAAAAACCCAAAGAACTGTATCTCTGCTAAATGAATTTAACATATGTTTGTGATGCCCTTTAATATTAAGCTCTTTTTTTATTATTATTGTGTTTCTATTTATACTTACAAAATGTATGAAATGTATCAACTTGCTGTTGAATTCTGTAATTTTGAAAATTCATAAAAAAAAGCAACAATGTTAATGGATGTCTAAATATGTTACCGTTGACAAAGCGGAACTAATTATGATGGAACTGTTTTACCGGGAGTCATAAACAGACCCACAGTCGCACAAAATGCACAATGCGGTTTCACTCGTTAGCGCAAAAGAGTGGTGCAGGTATGACATCACTTTGTTCCCTCAATAAAAAAACCCAATAGGATTAAAAGATCAAATTCAGTTTACACCTTTTTGATAATGCATACTATATACAGGCGAGCAAATGAGCCTAGAATATGAACTTTAATAAAGCGCAATGTTTTACTACAGTGCTTGGTAAAAAACCTGGTAAAAATTATTTGATGAATGAATGAATGACTTGTACTCTCGCCACACTGACACACTGCAACATATCTGCAGTTTATAATCTACACACTTCTGTTTTAACTGAATAATGTATTTCTTCTTTTGTGACTTGCAGTACATTTTGAAAATTGAATTTTTGTTCTCCATTAACGTCCACCATTGACCAGAGTTTGTTTTCACTATTATATGGTAGGGGCGCTATTATTCAGATATACATACAACAAAATATTCTGGGGGGCCATGAACTTTTTGTGTAAAAAGGATCAAAAAATGCTTGCGGGGAAAGGGTTAATTGTTTGGTTATAGCACTTTCAGAGGCTGGTATAATCAAATAATAAAAAATATATCATACTTTACAATAAGGTCCAGTTTATTAACATTAGTTACTTATATTAGTTATCAACATTAACATGAAAATGAAAAGTAGGCTATAAAGCATTTATTAATCCAAGGAATTTATTTTTGCAATGAACACAGCATGTGTGTGTGTGTTTGTTTGTGTGTCTTTCGTTTAAAACTTTTTTTAATGGTTTATATTGTACTGAAAGGGCATTTTTCCCACTCTACACTTAAAACAGTAATATGAAATTATTGACATACTGAATGGATTTAATAAACAGCTTTTTAATTAACTAATAGTGTCTCTTGTAAAACAGTAATAACAGAAATATGAAATTATTGACATACTGAATGGATTTAATAAACAACTTTTTAATAAACTAATAGTGTCTCTTGTAGTGTACTGGTAATAAATTACTACTGAGCTGACATGATATTGGAAATGTTCTGGAAACCTGAAATGATATTGGAAATAATTTGAAGCTTAAAATATATTCTAGCTTGTACTTGAAGTATAGGCATAAACGTGTATTTTAAATTAAATTTAAAGTAGTACAAATAAATTTCACTACAGATCCAGGAGGTGACACACTTCTTGCTTCCTCTAAATGTATTTAAACATATGGAAGCTTGTTTTCGCCACAGAATGAAAAAGGTAACTGCAACTTTTTATTTTACAATTTCTTTGACTTTTTTTTCCTCAGAATTGTGAGAAAGTCTGAAATGCATCATTGTTCTTCTCATTGTTCTCTCCAGTGGGACTCCCATATCTTTTGTTCCTCACACTGCCCTCCCTTGCTCTTCTGGTCATCTTCTTCCACCTCATTCTAGTGGGCGGGGCTCACTTGTGATCCATATCTTCTTCTTCCTCTGGGTGGTCCGTCGGTTCTGCTGCCTGTCTTTCCATTCTCTTGACTATTTGCATTGCATTGTCATCTTGTCTATCAGAAAACGGGCTTGGATCTCTAGTCAGACTCTAGTCCTGACAGAGTGTTGCCTGTTACATAATAACACTTTCTTCCCTTTATCGTTTGATGCCATTGGCGAAAAATCCACCAAATGGTCCCATAATGGAGGCAAAGTTGGACAGAGCGATGCTGGGGATCTGGAATGAGTACATCTTCACTGTGGTCCAGCCCATAACATAACAGACGGTAGTCCTGAAGTTGTAAAAAGTCAGATGGCTCACAGTTCACTGTGAAACTGTTGGAGTGGTTATTGAACTCCACCAGACACACAGAGTAGGAGTAAACTGTAGCCATGTAGGGCAGTAGTATTAAAACACAACACTAGAGAAGAATCCACTGATAAACTATTTGCCATGTCTTATTAACCAAAGCTGCGACTGAAAATGATCAAACAATTGAATTTATCAAACAATTGTGTGTTGGGTTATGTTAGGGTTGTGGTAGCAAACTGACAATTTTTTTTCTCATTATCCTTCAGCTGACTTGACTGAGGTGTCCTCTGTTGGAGGAATGTCAACTCTACAGTCGGAAGAGACTGGAACTTGGGGGATGTTGAGTTATTTGACATTAAACTCACACATGACACTGTTGATAGCATGGAGGACCTCAGCACTCCATTCAGATGCATCACTAACTAAATCATAAAAGGTGTCATCATCATCATTTTTAGAGGGATTGGTGGGTTGTTCTTCAATATGGAGGACTTCTGGGTCACAGGTAATATATTTAGAAGTCTGAACTAAAGAGGGTAATGGCATCAACGTAATCATATTAATAAATAATATTTATTGTGTTGCAGCACCGCCCAACAGTAAACGGATGCCCCTCCTACTTCTGAAATACTACACAATTGATTCGCCCAGTGTAGACACAACGAAACTATGTAAGACATGGCACAACGGTTGATTTTGCCTTTTAAAGCACAATCGCGGTGACAAATATACCACATAATATCATGTATAATACCAAATATGAGCTCAAATGACAGTCAGTGATTTAACAGTACAAGCCTCAGCATCACTGCAGCCTCCGCTACTAGAAGCCTCCGCTACATTTATTTACATTTACATTTATGCATTTAGCAGATGCTTTTATCCAAAGCGACTTACAACTGAGGAGTACAGGAAGCGATCCGTTATGAAGAGGCGTAGAAACGCAAAAAGTGCCTTAAATACTAAGTTTCGGGCATTGCTCAGAGTAGCCTAAGCTAGAATAGGGAGGGTGTAGAGAAAGATAGAGGAAAAAAGCCTTTTTTATGATGAGATTAAGTGCTCACGGAAGAGATGGGTTTTTAGCTGTTTTTGGAATGATGTTAGTGATTCTGCCATCCGGATGGAGGTGGGAAGATCGTTCCACCAGCCAGGAACAGTGAATGAAAAAGTTCTGGAGAGGGATTTCATGCCTCTCTGGGATGGTAACACCAGCCGCCGCTCTTTAGCTGAGCGGAGGCTTCTAGTAGCGGTGTAGACTCGTAGGATCGAGTCGAAGTATGCGGGTGCTGAGCTTGTGGTGGATCCATAAGCAAGCGTCAAAGCCTTGAACTTAATGCAGGCAGCGAGTGGTAGCCAGTGCAGAGAGATGAAGAGAGGTGTGACATGGGCCCTTTTGGGCTCGTTGAAGACAAGACGTGCCGCTGCGTTCTGAATCATTTGAAGTGTTTTGATTGCACACGATGGAAGTCCAGCCAGAAGCGCATTGCAGTAGTCAAGCCTAGAAATGACCAGGGCTTGGACAAGAAGCTGTGTTGCATGCTCTGTAAGGAACGGTCTGATCTTTCTGATGTTGTGCAGCGCAAACCTGCATGACTGAGCTGTCTTTGAAATGTGTCTTTGAAGGACAGCTGGTCATCAAAGATTACTCTGAGATTTCTGACCGACTCTGAAGGGGTAATCAAAGATGAACCTAGCTCGATGGTGAAATTGTGTTGTAGAGTTGGGTTAGCAGGGAAGACGAGAAGCTCAGTCTTTGCTAGGTTGAGCTGCAGGTGATGTTGTTTCATCTATTACGAGATGTCTGCTAGACAGCGTGAGATTCGTGCAGCTACTGTGGGATCATCTGGTTGAAATGAGAGGTAGAGCTGTGTGTCATCAGCATAGCAATGGTATGAGAAGCCATGTGCCTGTATGATGGGTCCCAGTGATGTAGTGTAAATGGAGAATAGGAGAGGTCCAAGCACTGAGCCCTGAGGAACCCCCGTGGTTAGTTGATGTGCTTTGGATACCTCCCCTCTCCAGGCAACCTTAAAAGACCTACCTGTGAGATAGGACTCAAACCAGTGGAGTGGAATCCCTGTGATGCTCAGTGATGAGAGGGTGGATAGAAAAAATCTGATGATTCACAGTGTCAAACGCAGCAGATAGATCGAGGAGGATGAGGACTGATGATTTGGAAGCAGCTTTTGCAGTCCGCAGGGCTTCAGTGACTGACAGTAATGCAGTCTCTGTTGAGTGGCCCTTTTTGAAACCTGATTGGTTTACGTCCAGCTGATTAAACTGTAAGAGGAAAGATGAAACCTGGTTGAAAACAACTCGTTCAAGTGTTTTCGCTATGTATGGTAGGAGAGAAACAGGTCTGTAGTTATCTACAAGTGATGTGTTGAGTATGGTTTTTTTAAGCAGTGGAGTTACCCGAGCCTGCTTGAATGTGGTAGGGTAGATATCGGTGCAGAGAAATGTATTGATGATGTGTGTGAGTGCTGGTAGGAGTGCAGGAGAGATGGCTTGTAGGAGGTGTGAGGGGATGGGATCTAGGGGGCAAGTAGTAGGATGGCTGGAAAGGAGAAGTTTAGATACTTCTGTCTCAGTGAGTGTAGAGAAGGAGGAAAGAAGATGTTTGTCTGTGGATGTGGCTGATCTAAGATCCTGTGTGTGTGGAGGTGAGAACTGACTACTGATGATTGTTGTTTTATCAGTAAAGAAATGGGCAAAAACGTCGGCAGATAAAGAGGTGGTGGGAGACAGAGGAGAGAGTTGAATGTTCTGAAAAGTGTGCGTGTGTTTGAGGTGCTGTTGATTTTGTTGCGGAAAAAGGAGGATTTAGCTGCATGGACATCATCTGAGAAGGATGAGAGCAGAGACTGGTACTTACCCAGGTCATATGGGTCGTTTGATTTTTGCCATTTTCTTTCTGCTGCCCTGAGTTTGGTCCGGTGTTCGCGAAGAACATCAGATAACCAAGGGTTAGAGGGAGTAGGGCGTGCTGGCCTAGAAGATAGAGGGCAGATACTATCGAGACAGGAAGTTAAGGTAGAACATAAGGTGTCTGTTGCAGTGTTGACATCCATAGATGAGAATTGTGTGGGTGAGGGAAGGGAGGATGACACAGCAGAGGAGAGATGAGAGGGAGAAAGAGAGCGCAGGTTTCGTCTGAAAGTAACTGGTAGAGGGACTGGAGGTGCACGAGTAGTAAGTTGTAGATTAAATGTGATGAAGTAATGATCTGAGGTGTGTAAAGGTTTCACCAAAATGTTGTCCGTAGTGCAGTTGCGTGTGTAGATGAGGTCAAGTTGGTTGCCAGATTTGTGGGTGTGTGCAGTGATGAGGCGTTTGAGATCAAATGAGGCTAGGAGGGAGTGGAAATCTGTAGCATAAGGTTTGTCCAGGTGAATGTTGAAATCGCCAAGGATTACAAGTGGGCTGCCATCCTCTGGGAAAAAGGACAGCAGCACATCCAGTTCCTCAACAAAGGTGGCCAATTGACCTGGGGGGTGGTAAATGACTACAAGATGGATTTTAACGGATTTTAAATGGATTTTAAGTTGTAACTGTAATAGCATGGTATTCAAATGCGTTGTTATTGCATAGAGAGGTGTGGGTTGCGTATTTCCAATTGTTAGTAATGAGAAGACCTGTGCCTCTACCCCTCCCAGTGTGGCGAGGGGTGTGGGAGAAGGAGAAGTTGTTAGAGAGAGCAGCAGGGGTTGCTGAGTCTTCTGGACGGATCCAGGTCTCAGTTAAGGCCAAGATATTGAGAGTGGAATGAGTGGCTAAGGCTGGAATGAAGTCAGCTTTGTTGACAGCAGACTGACAATTCCATAGACCCACAGAGAAAGAGGGAGGAGTATTAGCGGAGGAAGGAATAGGGCGTAGATTAGAAGCGTTGCGCTGCCTTCTGCGTGTAGTAGTGGTGCGTGTTTGTGAGATAACAGGAATGTACTGAAAGCACATGGTTAGAGGGAGGAAGGAAGGTGAAAGAGGACAGGAAAAGGAGATACTTAAGTGCCTTACCGGTGTCCTTACTCGGTGGAGTCGCACACAGGTAGAGTCGAATGTCTTTACCCGAGTCGGTCTTCACACGAGGAGGCTGAACACTTCCGCTGACGCTTCTGCGATAGCGCTTACACGCTATTAAATAGATGCTATCACTACTTGAGTGACAACAGCTGTGGACGCTTTTATAATTAGCACAAAGAATCAAGGCAAAAGCCTGTCAATGGCTCCAATCAAAACGAAACTATGACTCACTACCAGTGCTAAAAGCCAGCAATAACAAATGAGTGCAGCACAACGCGGCCGTTTCTTTAAACAGCCGTGGTTATAAATCAAATACAATTAGCTAACACAGTAAAATTATGAGTAGATAAATAAGTACAAAATCGAAATGTATCCTCCTTCTACCACGTAATACGCTAAGAAATACAGCGAAACTGAGTATTTACAAAAACACTTACTTACGGCGCGCGCTTCTTCACTGTCCAGTACGCTTCTCCTCTAGGGATTAGGGACTAGGGATTTGTGAGTGGATAATGCAAATAAAAATCTTGAAATGCTGAAAAATGCATCTTTGCATTCTTGGCTTGATACACAGTCTAATTTTAAAATATATTTAATTGTACTAATGTTATGGGCATTATACTTATTATTTGAGCCAATGCAGATGAATGAGCAAAGTTATTTCAGGGCAACACCAACCTGATTGTAAAGCAAAATTGTGATTGATTGGTCAGCGCAAACATTAGAAGCAAACACAAGTGAAAACATTAGCATATTGCATTATTGTGCGCAGACACCAGGGAAAACTTGAACCCCTCAAATACTGCAGCTGATTCATGTGGATACTGGACAGCATAATGTCTAGAAGACGCTGTGCTCTACAATGTAAAGGTAAAGCCAGTTTTTTTGAAGAAACAGTAGGTAAAGTTCATCTTTACAAAGATACCACATCAGTATAGCCCGATATAACTAGCTAACAGTTGTCAGTTCACTCACAATTGTCTAGAAAGGTGTCAAATGTTTGTTGTTGTTATTACAAAGTTACAAAGTTACAAAGTTGTTGGAGTTATGATAAAGAATAGAGCAATACATTGGTGTACAACTGCAGTGCTTTATCAATAAGTTTCTGTGTTGGGCTAATGCATATACTATGACTGTTTGGGTGTTTACCACCAAGCTGTGGGCTAGGTTCGCTATCATAAACATAAAACAACTTATTTCCTCTCTGAGTCTTTATTTTTAAAACAGAGCGGCGCACCATCATTATTATACAGGGAGTGCAGAATTATTAGGCAAATGAGTATTTTGACCACATCATCCTCGTTATGCATGTTGTCTTACTCCAAGCTGTATAGGCTGGAAAGCCTACTACCAATTAAGCATATTAGGTGATGTGCATCTCTGTAATGAGAAGGGGTGTGGTCTAATGACATCAACACCCTATATCAGGTGTGCATAATTATTAGGCAACTTCCTTTCCTTTGGCAAAATGGGTCAAAAGAAGGACTTGACAGGCTCAGAAAAGTCAAAAATAGTGAGATATATTGCAGAGGGATGCAGTAGTCTTAAAATAGCCAAGCTTCTGAAGCGTGATCATCGAACAATCAAGCGTTTCATTCAAAATAGTCAACAGGGTCGCAAGAAGCGTGTGGAAAAACCAAGGCGCAAAATAACTGCCCGTGAACTGAGAAAAGTCAAGCGTGCAGCTGCCAAGATGCCACTTGCCACCAGTTTGGCCATATTTCAGAGCTGCAACATCACTGGAGTGCCCAAAAGCACAAGGTGTGCAATACTCAGAGACATGGCCAAGGTAAGAAAGGCAGAAAGTCGACCACCACTGAACAAGACACACAAGCTGAAACGTCAAGACTGGGCCAAGAAATATCTCAAGACTGATTTTTCTAAGGTTTTATGGACTGATGAAATGAGAGTGAGTCTTGATGGGCCAGATGGATGGGCCCGTGGCTGGATTGGTAAAGGGCAGAGAGCTCCAGTCCGACTCAGACGCCAGCAAGGTGGAGGTGGAGTACTGGTTTGGGCTGGTATCATCAAAGATGAGCTTGTGGGGCCTTTTCGGGTTGAGGATGGAGTCAAGCTCAACTCCCAGTCCTACTGCCAGTTTCTGGAAGACACCTTCTTCAGGCAGTGGTACAGGAAGAAGTCTGCATCCTTCAAGAAAAACATGATTTTCATGCAGGACAATGCTCCATCACACGCGTACAAGTACTCCACAGCGTGGCTGGCAAGAAAGGGTATAAAAGAAGAAAATCTAATGATATGGCCTCCTTGTTCACCTGATCTGAACCCCATTGAGAACCTGTGGTCCATCATCAAATGTGCGATTTACAAGGAGGGAAAACCGTACACCTCTCTGAACAGTGTCTGGGAGGCTGTGGTTGCTGCTGCACGCAATGTTGATGGTGAACAGATCAAAACACTGACAGAATCCATGGATGGCAGGCTTTTGAGTGTCCTTGCAAAGAAAGGTGGCTATATTGGTCACTGATTTGTTTTTGTTTGGTTTTTGAATGTCAGAAATGTATATTTGTGAATGTTGAGATGTTATATTGGTTTCACTGGTAAAAATAAATAATTGAAATGGGTATAAATTTGTTTTTTGTTAAGTTGCCTAATAATTATGCACAGTAATAGTCACCTGCAAACACAGATATCCCCCTAAAATAGCTAAAACTAAAAACTACTTAAAATATTGATACAAAAATATTCAGCTTTGATATTAATGAGTTTTTTGTGTTCATTGAGAACATGGTTGTTGTTCAATAATAAAATTAATCCTCAAAAATACAACTTGCCTAATAATTCTGCACTCCCTGTAATGCAATGTAAGAGATGCAAGCACTATATACTTTACTCTGTGTTAACCAGCAGAAGTATTTTGTCTGTAAACACTGCTAGTGACATTGTGACACAGTCTTTGTTCTCTGCCCTCCGTTGGACCCATGCAATTTTGCCTTGAATTGGTAAGAATAGGTCTGGAGAATGGATGGATGGATGGACGAGTGTGACCTTATACAACTGGCGAATATCCAGGGTGACCTAAGGATCACAGTGAGGCCTTCCCCGCCGAGACAATCTCTGTGGCCCCCTCACTCGTCTAGTGCATCACAGGCCGTGGAGCTTCCACCAGAGCATGCTGGTCCCTCTCATGGGCGGCCAGTCATTTCATTTGGGGCTCCTGCTGACGAACAGATGTTGATCGCTGCATTTGAGGGGGAGCTTCAGTCATCTGGAGATGCCTGGTTTACTTTAACCTTGATTAGTGAAGATTGATGTTAGGCATTATTAAATTATCAATAAAAGATAAAAGGGTTACCCTAAAAAAAAAAAATGTATTTATGTCCGCTTGTTTCGCGTGATAGACATTTATGTGTTTGGTTGATTTTGTATTTGTGTTGTAAGACGTGTTTTTAATTAGAAACACCTGTTGGTGTGTTAAGCAGCTCAGCTGTTTGCAGGTGAATGTGCCGACAAATCGATGTGTAAGTTAGATAGTTACTGCTCTTTTTCAATTGTTTATCACAAATGTATTTATCTATACAGTCCAAGCTCCGATGACCACGGTGTTTGGCCCACTGGATGTCACCATCTGCCAGTACCATTCCGTTTACTGGACCCATCTCATGGCAGAGAGGACTGGTTTCCAGTGTGGCAGATCCGCCGCTGACATCGGCGCGAGCAGCTGGCATCCCAAGGCCTTTGATGGCTGCTACGTACTCAAGCCCACCGGTCTCCACGCTCTCTAGCTCATCTGCTGCAGTGTTGCTTGACTCGATTTCGTCTCACGTCCAGAGTCCAAAAGGGACTTCGTCTCACGTCCAGAGTCCAGAGGGGACTTCGTCTCATGTCTAGAGTCCAGAGGGGCCTTCGTCTCACATCCAGAGTCCAGAGGGGACTTTGTCTCACGTCCTGAGTCCCAAGGGGATTCCGTTTCCCGTCCAACATCCCAAGGGGATTCCAGCCCCTGACCAGAGTCCAGTAATGGCTCCAGCTCCTGACCAGAGTCCAGTGATGGCTCCAGCCCCTGTTCCGAGTCCAAAGAGGGCTCTGTCTCCTGTCCCGAGTCCAAAGAGGGCTCTGTCTTCTGTCCTGAGTCCAGAGAGGACTCCAGCCCATGAGCTCGCTCCAGAGTCCATAGCTCCTCCCAAGAGAAATGGGGGGGTACCCATCCAAGGAGGTCATCCCTGAACTCTCTGCGGCACCCCTGGCCATCCCTGAACTCTCTACGCCGCCCCTACTGTTCTTGCTGATGAATATGTTTTGACATATTTGACAAAAAAATCATTGCCATCGTTTAAATATCTCTGTGGAATGTGCTCGCTCTTTTTTGCCTGGTAATGTGAAACTTCTGAAAAAGCCAAGTTTGGTTGATAAAAGTGATCAGTGTGCTTATTGTTTGAATAAAGGACACTCAAAAAAAGATTGTCCAGCTCTTAAAGCAAAAATGAACCGTTCTATATCTGATCCAAATTCTGCTCTTGCTGCGTCTTCAGTTTTTGAAGTGGCTGGTGTTCCTGGTGTTGTTTTAAACTGTGTTCACAAAAGTGCGGTGTTAGGTAAGGAAGAAAGCTAAGCTCCTTTAATCACTGATGGCTTCGTGTCTCTGGTCGAAAAGGATGAAAAAATCCCAGTGAAAATTCTCAGAGATACTGGAGCTTCAGAGACCTTTATTTCAGAGTCTGTTTTATCCTTTTCTGAGAGCTCCAGTACTGGAAATTAGGTATTAATAAAAGGAATTGGGTTACAAGTTCTGCCGGTTCCATTACACAATATTCTGATTTGGTCACTGGTCAGGTTGTTGTCTGAAATTCAGAGCATAGAGCTTAGGTCTGATTGTGAAAAAAAGAGACTGATTCCTGGTCTTTCGTTTCTCTTCCCTTCTGCTTCCCACCAGGAGTTGGTGGTGGCGCAACGGGAGGATTCCACCCTGAAGGAAATGTTTTCTGCCACATTGTCCACTGAAGAGGTAGCGAGTGCAGCAAGTGGCTGTTTTATTAAGAATGAGATCCTGCTAAGGAAATGGCTATCTGGAAGTGAAGTACCCTTGGGTGAGGCCTGTATTCAGGTGGTTGTGCCAATGTCCCTTCGAGATACTGTTTTACATACTGCACATGGAGACATTGCGGGTCATTTTGGAGTCAACAAAGCTTATAATCATCTGTTGCGTTATTTTTATTTGCCTTGTATAAAAAAATGTGAGGAAGTATATTAAAACCTGTACAACCTGTCAGCTTACAGGAAAGCCGAACCAGAGTCTAAAACCAGCACCGCTATATCCAGTACCAGCGATTGAACCACCATTTCAGCATCTGATCATAGACTGTGTGTGTCCGTTACCCCCTTCTAAACCAGGAAATGCGTATCTTCTTACAGTAATGTACAGAGTACTCGTTCTATTGTTAAAGCTTTGACACAATTTATTTCTGTGTTTGGGATTCCTAGGGTTGTTCAAAGCGACCAGGGATCAAATTTTACTTCTCATATGTTTCCAAAAGTCTTGCAGCAGCTTGGTGTGAAGCAAAGCCATTCTTGTGCATACCATCCACAAAGCCAGGGGGCTTTGCTTCCACCAGACAAGTCTTTGCTGCGGGCTTATTGTGTGGAATTAAAGTGTGATTGGGAAGAGGGTTTTCCCTGGTTATTGTTGGTGGCTCGTGAGGTGGTTCAGGACAGTCTGGGTTTTAGTCCAAATGAGTTGGTCTTTGGTCATAAAGTGCGTGGACCACTGGCTGTTCTCCATGATGGACTAAAAGGATCCACCTCAGAATTTGTTACAATATGTTGATGGTTTTAGATGTTGTTTATTCTTAGCTGGTCAAATGGCTAAGGACAATTTGTTGAACAAACAAAAGAAAATGAAGTGTTTGTTTGATCGGTGAGTCTCGTGTGTTTTGTCCAGGTGATCAGGTGTTGGCCCTGTTTTCTCTTCCTGCTTCTCCTTTCTGTGCGAATTTTTCTGGTCCATATATGGTGGTACGTCAAGTTTCTGACCAAAATTACTTGATCTCAACACCTGAGCGTAAAAGACGCACACAGTTGTGCCATGTTAACTTGTTAAAACCCTTTTATTTCCGTTCTTTGGTATTGGAGAAGGCTCCTGTAGCAGTTGCTGTAGCTTCATCTGTGATGTAAGTTGCTGAGGATGTTAAAGTTGTCACGGTTCATGGATTCACTGACTCTTTCTGTGTGTGTGTTGTGTGGCTGGGGGTGTGGCCACTGATCAGATTGTCACCAGCTGCTACTGATCAGCCTTGTCTATTTATACTCATGCCTTTTGTCTTGTGGTTGTCAGATCGTTTGTTGGATTACCCTATGTTGTGTCTTGTCTACTGACTTGCCGTGTCCTTGTGTTGGATTGGAAGTTTCCTGCTTCTTCTGCCATTCTGCCTTGGATGTTATTCATCTGGAGATCTGTGTGTAACAATGTTCAAAGTGAGGTGAGGAAGAAGATGAGGGGTTGGCGTTCTGGGACTTGCGAGTTCTCTTTTATTTCCTTTTAAGTCAGTAACCAAAACGGTTGTAGCTACTGAGGCAAATCAGACACATAATCACCTGTTACATTTAACAAATATGTTTTAAATGCTCTGTGCTCAGTAACAGACCTTCCCCCAACACAACAGAGAAAGGTCCTCAGTTACCCTGGATACCAACTGATAAGACATTTTCTGGCCCTAAAAAATGTAGCCACATGGAAAAGGCCATAGTTAAGACACAAAGCCTGTAAAACACATGCTTTTGCCTCAAGTTATACACCAACCGTCTATAAATTAATATGCACCCCAGGACATTGTATGTACGCATATAACTGTCTTGTAAAGTGTCCCGTCTATGTTATTTCGTTTATGCATGTCTTATGAACAACTTACTAGTCCATGTAAGTTCATATATGTTGTGTCTCCTATCAAATTAATGCTCTCTTCACGACTTTCATGCATGTCACTTCCTTGTAGGAAGTAATGTGTGTTTGTTGCATTAATTGGAGTATATATGGGCACAGGCCCATTGAATCTTGCTTGAAACAAAGATCCATAAATCTCCCACATAGGAATTTCCAGCTGGGAAATCCCAAAAATCCCATTGGGCAACTCGACCATCGAGGGTGGGATTTCTCTAAGACTCTTGAGAGAGAGACGCTCTCTCTCTCCTCTCTCTCTTCTCTTCTCCCTCTGGACCAAGACGACGCATCACCTTGGCCAGATAAGGCCTGCACACACAGCCTCACGTGTGTGTGTGGGACAGGAAACCAGATGCCACCATACGGCCAGTTGGGCCAGCAGGCCCAACTCCTCATGGCGTGTGCAACTTCCTCAACCTCGAGGGAGTCAAAGCAACCATGCAAGCTCACTGTCGTTCCTTCGCTCAACACGGAAGGAAACGATCCGCCCTGCAAAGCCATCGGACGGAACCATCAAGACTTTCTCCTGCGACCGTATATATCTGGACGCCTTCCCGGGCAAATGCAAGTAATGTACTAAGAAATACAAGTCACGGTGTGGTTAGTAAAACTGAAACTCCTTTGCTCAGACAAAGGAGCTTATCAGGGATGGTTCTCCCAGGTTTAGACTCTTTGCATAACTTCATCCATCTGTACTGACCTGGTTTTTCTTTACCTCTTGCCATATATGTTTTGTGTCTGTATGTTTTATGTCCGTTTAATCTTGTCCGCGATTTAGTTATTAAAGTTTGTGCACAATATATGTTGGTTCTGACTCCCTGGCTGCAAACAAATTGTCACTAAACAATCGATCTTGTTATGCGCTCTAAGCGCTTATGTAAATTCAAAGGAATAATTATTTTTCTGTGGCCAGGAAAAATATCCTTTTCTTAGAATTAATTAATAATCAATAGGCCTACTGAACATTCATAGGATGAACTGACTGATTGATTGTAATGTTAATGTAGCTACATCAAGTTAAGCAATTTAACTGATTCAAATATTCATAATTAATCATAATGAATAATCATAATGAGTTATGAATAATTATTAATATTTCCCCTCTGAGCTCATTCATTACACGGTGTGCACATCGCACCAAACATAAACAATCAAAAACTCTCTCTTTGGTTCAGTCGTCGGTTTGTGCAGTTCCTCTCTGCTTGTGTTGAGTCCCAGGGAACGTTAGTGTTTCTCTCTCTCCCTGGTCTTCCTTTCCCGCAGGCTTATATCCTGTCTCTCCATCAATTACTGCAACAAGAGACAGGTGTTCGTCATTTGCACTTGACCTACTTACGTGCCGCTCGTCCTCTGACTCTCTCTCCCGTCACAGACCTTGCTAGGCCACGCCCCCCTCGCCACACTGTGATTCATGCCTGGGTTCGTGTGTATTCTGTTCTCTGCTGCTTCCACGACAGGTCGGGTTGCCCATTGAGCGTCCCTGCACCACCCAGATTGACTGTGGCCTGCACTAAACTGTTCGGATCTGCTTATCTCACCTTGTGGTTAATAAACCTATTTGTTACTCGCAATTGTATCCTCTGCTTATTTGTTTGTGACAGAACGATCTGACCTTCAACATAGATGCAGTGAGTCCAACAGATCTGAGTGAGTTTTTGTCCGCGGTGCAAGCACTGGTGGCGCAGGTGTCCGCGCTCACCCAACAAATTCAGCAACTTCAGAGTTCCACTGCACCACCCCCACTGCCTGTTCAACCCACTCCTCCGGAGCCCAGTCATCAGCATGAGCCACGTTTGCCCATCCCAGAGGCGTATTCAGGAGAGCCAAACTTTTGTAGAGCATTTCTAACAAAGTGCTCAATGTTTTTTTCACCGCAACCGCAACCACAAACATTCAACAATGAACAGTCTAAAGTGGCTTTGTTCTAACATTGCTGACCGGACAAGCGGCTCTGTGGGGTACGGCAGTGTGGGGGAATCAAGACCTATGCTGCGCCTCGTTCCAGGCACTCTCAGAGAAGATGAAGAGAGTCTTCGACCGTACGGTGGCTGGGCGAGACGCGGCCAGACTAGCGTTGGAGGAGTGGCGTCATTGGTTAGAAGGGTCGGGGGTACCTTTTATCGTTTGGACCGATCGCAAGAACCTGGAATATATTAGATCCGCCAAAAGACTCAACTCCAGGCAGGCTCGTGGGCACTTTTTTTCGGCCGTTTCGATTTTTCTCTCTCATACCGGCCGGGTTCCAAAAACATCAAACCTGATGCTTTATCGTATTTTTGATCGATCCGAACGCATGTCCACTACCTAGTGCCTTTTACCTGAGAGACTCATTGTCTCCACACTCACATGGGAGATCAAATCGAGGGTCAAAACGGCCCTAGAAGGGGTAATGCCCCCGCCTGGTTACCCACCGAGTCGGTTATTTGTGCCGGAGGATTTACGGTCCGACTTATTTGATGGGGTCATTGTTCCAACGTAGCATGCCATCCAGGAGTAAACCGTACCAGTTTTTTGGTAATGCAACGATTCTGGTGGCCATTAATGGCTTGTGACATTCACAGTTTTGTTTTGGCTTGCTCGGTTTGTGCCACTGGTAAGACTTCCAATCGACCCCCAGATGGGTTACTCCAACCGCTGTCTGTCCCTTCGAGACCCTGGTCCCATATAGCGCTAGATTTTATCACCGCCCTCCCGCCCTCTCAAGGCAAAACGGTCGTTTTGACTGTAGTGGACCGGTTCTCGAAGGCGGCATATTTTATTCCCTTGCCCAAATTGCCTTCAGCCAAAGAGACAGGGTGAGGAGTACTGTCACGGTTAATGGATTCACTGACTCTTTCTGTGTTGTCTGGCTGGGGGTGTGGTCAGATTGATCAGTAGCAGCTGGTGACATGTCTTTTGTCTTGTGGTTGTCAGATCGTTTGTTGGATTACCCTATGTTGTCTTGTCTACTGACTTCTGAGTTGCCGTGTCCTTGTGTTGGATTGGAAGTTTCCTGCTTCTACCATTCTGCCTGGGATGTTATTCATCTGGAGATCTGTGGTTCATGCCTGGGTTCGTGTGGATTTTGTTCTCTGCTGCTTCTTCCACGACGGGTCGGGTTGCCCATTGAACGTCCCTGCGCCACGCAGATTGACTGTTGCCTGCGCTAAACCGTTCGGATCTGCTTATCATACCTTGTGGTTAATAAACCTATTTGTTACTCGCAATTGTATCATCTGTTTATTTGTTTGTGACAAAAGTACCTGAAGATTGCATGTTGCAGCCCCGACTTAACAACTCTGAAACACTTAATAACTTGGAGGATTTGGTACAACATTTGCCTCTTCAGCAGAGAGCTGAATTGTTAGCTTTGATTTCAGATTTCCGTATGTTTTCAGGCTCACCTTCACACGCTCATTTGACAGAGCACGATATAGATGTTGGTGACGCAAAACCAATACGCCAGTGTTTTTATCGTGTTTCCTTGGATAAACAACGTCATCTTGAGTCTGAAATTAAGTATATGGTCGAAAGATTGCTAACCCTTCATTTTCAAGCTGGGCATCACCTTGTTTACTGGTCAAAAAATCCAGATGGATCGTAACGTTTCTGTACTGACTACCGAAAGGTGAATAACATAACAAAACCAGATTCTTTTCCACTGCCCCGAATGGAAGATTGTGTAAATTCTATCGGCTCTGCAGTAGCTCTCTGTCAGTAAATTTGATTTATTGAAAGGATATTGGCAAGTGCCTTTAACCGCTCGTGCACAGGAGATTGCCTCATTCATTACCCCTAACGCTTGATGAACCATGTAACCTGGTTGTGCTGTCTTTTTAGATGATGTGGTTGTATATAGTGACAACGTGGGAGCAGCATCTTTTACGTATCCGAGCACTTTTTGAACGTTTGGCAGAGGCTAGGCTCACAGCCTATTTGGGGAAGGTAGTTGGGCAGGGTCATGTGCGTCCGGTGTGCGCTAAGGTCTTGGCCATTGATCATTTTCCTCCACCTAACACAAAACGAAAGCTAATGCGGTTTCTGGGTATGGTGGACTATTACAGAAACCAAGTTGGGGCTGGAGCTGTACTGTTGCAAATTGATAAACATGGTATAGAAAGACCAGTTTCCTATTTTTCTAGAAAGTTTAAGTCTCACCAGTTGCATTACTCCACTACTGAATAGGAGGCATTGGCATTGATTTGGGCTTTGCAGTTTTTTTAAGTCTATTTAACAAGTGGTACTTTTCCAATTGTGGTATTTTCAGACCACAATCCAATTACTTTTTTGCACTCTTTGCAGAGCCCAAACCAGCGTCTTATTCGATGGTCTCACTTTTTACAACCCTATCCTTTGGCTATTCGACACACAAGGAGTGTAGAAAATGTACTGGCTGATGCCTTATCTCGTGCCCCATGTGAGAGTCTTTGCAGCTGATTCAGTTGATGTTTTTTTTTCTTCTGAGAATTTTTTCATAAAATTTCTTATTGCATTTTGTGAAACCCCTAGAATTATGTAATAAACCTTATTCATTATATTGATCTTTTGTTCAAGTCAACTTCCCTTTATTGTTGCGGCCATGAGCCGGCCGTAACACATAGCAGGGAGCTCTGCAACCTTGTCAAAGATGGCCAAAAAAGTGTGAGAGGCATGTTTGGTGGCAATGGACAGATTGAGGAAATGAAGAGGACAACGGATAGTAGTAACTATTATTATTTAAATGATAATCTATCCCCTATAATTAAACACGGTTTGAACCGTGATCTATTTAAATTAACTTCAAATATATTTAAAATTCCTTTCTTTGGAATTTTTTTTTTTCAGTATGGGCAAGGCAGAATAGATGGAAAAGGAGGAAGTGGGTGTTTGGCATCCTGGGTTTGAAATACCACAGACACCAATCTGCAAAACAAGTTCTCTGCTTAGTTGAAAGGAGGACCAGAAGGGAACTGATTCCTCTTATTGCTCACCATGCCAAGAGAGGGTCTATCATCATCAGTGATGAGTGAAGGGCTTACAGACATGCTCTACCCCAGCTTGGTTACAAGCATTATACTGTGAACCACAGGCATTGGAAAACTCTATAGATAGAAAATGTTGCAATTTCAGTGGTATTTCCAGCAATTTTATCAGAGGTAGATAATTTGAAAAAGAATGGAAAGCTTCTCCCCATAATGTGGTAAAAATGATGAAAGTAAAAAGTAGGGTGGGGTGCTATTTTTGGCAAGGTTATAGGCTTTTATACTAGTTTAGGGGGAACATATTCCCCTTAAACTGCTGAGAGAAAGAGTTAACAGTTGTACAAATAAAATTTTTTGCAAACCTCCCAGTTACAGGTTGTGTGTGTGTTTAAGCATCATTTTCTCATATTTGGACACTGTTAAAGAATGATTGTTTTGCAGCTTACAATAATCCTCTTTACAAAGATTTGCATATTGTGACATTTCCATTGTAACAGGTGAGAAATAGCAGAAATTAATTTTCACATTTATACATTCGTTACAGCAATTAGGGGATGCAGAAAGTATTGTAAATGCCTTGTATACAAGTGATGAATAGTTTACTTTAGATTAGGGGATGCAGAAAGCTTTGCAAATTATTTATTAATGCGTTTACACATCATCTATAACAGGTGTTGAACACTAGTGTACTGCAGTGTACGTGCTGACTGGAGAGGGTATAGACCGCTGTCTTCTCTCTGATGTGAGCTTCAGTGGAAGGTGAAACTGGTTCATATTATCACTAGATTCCACACAGAACACGCGTTTGTGCTGATGAGTGAAAAGATTTATCATAACCCACTGGAATCCCCTGACTGTAAGGCATTTACAAATGTGTATTCACTTCACAACAAATAACCATTTACTACACTCTAAACAAAAATGGTGCTAAAAAAGCACTAAAAGTGGTTCATTTGTAATCCTTTCCCCAACTAAACTAAGAGAGAGTTAGAGAACTGTTAAATAATAATACAGGAGCTTAACAGATTCTTTGTTACCTCTTTTCCACCAAGGCAGTTTGAGTGCTGGTTCGGAGCCAGAGCCTAGTTTCAAATCAGACACCCAAAGCACCAGCTCTGAACCAGGAAAAGTGGTTCTTAAGTAGCACCAAAACATTGCTGGTCTAGAAGTAAGAACCGCTTGCATCAAGGGCTGGGGGCAAGGTTACCGTCACCAACAATACAAACACAAACTTGTGAACGCCATTTTTGAAATAGCAGCTAATCAAGCTAATAGCTGCTCGATTGTAATCTTTGTCTATACAAATTACGGCAAGCTGCACGCATGTGTTGGATTCGCTGTGTTTTGATGCCGATGTAGGTTCGCAAAGTCATGAGCATCAATAGCAACGCAACGTTCACCATTGTTGATGGAAGGCTTGTTTGAGATGCATCAGCGGTGTGTAGAACGATCGCCTTAAAGTATCAAAGGTGAAAGTAACTTACAGTGAGAATACAACTCCTTATGCTTTTGATTTGCTCTTGCGGTACTTTGATGTCATACGCAGATCAGTCTGCGCAGTGCCGATGCATCTCGAACAAGCCTGGTGTGTTTGTGTTTCCTGCTGCCTCGCTAGCATTGCTGAGAAAGATGAGACGTATACAGTGACGTAAGACCTGGCTCTGTGGTGGCTCTCTAGCCCGTGGAAAGGCAAACTGGTTCTTAGAAGGCTCATCAGTCGAACCAACATCGAACCGGGACTAGCACTAGCTCTGAACTAGCACCCGGTTCATGCTGGTGGAAAAGGGGTATGTATGGCAGTGGTGCTATATAACACCTTAACCACCCCAAAGAACCAATGAAGAACCACTGAAGAACCACAATGGGCTTAACATACGGTAACGGTGCTATATAGCACCCCAAAGAACTGCTGAATAACCAAATTGTTTTTGTGTGTAAGGATCTGTTTGATCATTTCATGATATGCTATTTTTTAAGATAACTTACGACAGATTTGTAAATCGTTACCAAGCGGCAACCTCCCCCAGTTTCTCTTGAAGCCAATACGGAAGTGACTTAAACTGCAATTCATCGACTGGCCGCTATAGGGACAGGCTCCAGAAGGGAGCAGAATCTCATTGAGCCCCATGTTAAAATGCCCAACTTTACAGCAGAAAAAAACATGTTTACAGCCTGGTACAAATTGTGGTTTTGGTCTATATATATATATAATTTTGCCCTTCATGACAACTGTGAGGGGGGTGAATTTTTTTATAGCTCATTTGTTTAGTTCTTAAAGTTCTGCAAAATTAAGGGCGTGGCCACTTTGAGTGACAGGTGGATAGCCATTTATCTGCTGTCTGTTAGTCATCGCGTCACCTCAGCTCCACTCATGTCCC
This sequence comes from Rhinogobio ventralis, assembly GCA_039654625.1. Classification (NCBI taxonomy): domain Eukaryota; kingdom Metazoa; phylum Chordata; class Actinopteri; order Cypriniformes; family Gobionidae; genus Rhinogobio; species Rhinogobio ventralis. Next base: position 11,946,216 of record CM077211.1, read on the forward strand.
GCCTCTTTGCCCGTTTTCTGTTATCCAGGAGTGACGCGCGATGATGCGCTGCTAAGATGGCAGATATTTATTCGCTCCATAACTTAATTTGTGTCAACTCCGTCAGACACACTAAAAAGCATGCTAATTTAATTTAATCCATCCAAAAACAATGTAAAATCTTCAGTTATGTAATAGGCTATTGGTGTTCTAAATCTAAAGGTGTTCTAAAGGTGTTCTAACGATCTAAATTATAAAAATACATTATCTGTTTATGAACAATTCAGTTTCTAAATTCCTTAATTCTCCTCCCTCCTTTTAATATCAAACATATATCACCAATGTTCTAATTAAGACATAATATCATGTAGTTCCACTGATGTTTTAACATTTTTACACAATAAATTGAAAAAGGAATAAGACATTTATTTCAAAATTAACAAAAACCTTCACCTGACGGTGTAAAATACTGATGGAGTTGACAAATACTGACAATGTTGACAAAGGTTGAGCTGAAGGCCAAATATACAGTATATGTAAATAGAATCATGAAACCGCATTAGAAGAATTTCCCATATGCAAAAAAATTATTAAATCACATTATACAGACTTTTTGAGAGCACTTGTCAAACATCAGACATAAAACCTAAGGAAGTTGACGTCTGACGGAGTTGACAAAATTGATTTTTTTTCCACCTTAACCACGTGTTGTACAGTGGAGCAATTTAGTTTTTTTCCTCAGTTGTAGCTGCCTTAATAAACAATGCCAAAAAATGTCAAGATTTATCCCACAACTATTTACAGAAACTATAACACTGCGATGACGGAGTTGACGTTAAGGCTGTGACCGCAGAGACTTCAATATTGTTTGTTTAAAATATTGAAAAATATATAACTTCCAGGACTTTGTATCCTACTGTGAGATCCACAATGAGCAGGAAATAGTAAATGCTCCTCAGAGTTGAAGCTGCCCATGATACTGCCTGATTTATTCAGAATTATAAAAATCCTGACAAAGTTGACACAAAGTGAGGACACAACTTTTATAGCTATTTTTTAATGGAAAATATAATTAAATATTTACTTGTTGTATTGTTTGATATCTTAAAGATCTCCACCTTTTAGTGTAACTGTGTATTTTTTAATTTGTTGCATTTTTAAACACTTTGTTTGGCAGTTTTACATTGTGACCTCATGAGATCAGGTTAAATTACATGTGTTTCCAAGTATAGTGAGGGATTTTAAAATAATACTAAATCAATTTAAAAGAATAAGCAATGAATGTCCTGAGTATACAAATTTCTTTTAGATGTAACTTTTTAAGTATTTTTATTGTGTTGACATTCTTACTTTTTAACATAAATAGGGCTTTTGTGTTTGGGACATGTGTTGGCCCACTCCACCCACTCCGATACCCTTTAGCACCACCAGATTTTCAAAAAGATTGGGTTTAAGACGTCGTCTGTGTGGTCTATTGATTAAACCCGCAAAGGAAAACAAGCGCTCTACAGGAGCTGAAGAGGGAATGATTGTGTTGAACCTCACAAACAGCTGTCTAATAAGTGGATACTGGTTCAAGATGTTCAAATCCTTCCCCTGATCTTCTAGGAAGTGCAATGTCTCCAGTTCAGCTTTGCTGTGTGTAGACTTGCCAGAGACCTCAACATCTTCGGGTGAAGACAAAAAAGTCTTCCACTTCACCATCAGCAGGTGTTGAACTTGACTCGCTTTCAGTGACAGCCCAAGGTCTGCTGCTGACTGGAGCATTAGTTGGGGTACCCAGCGCATTTTAAATATGGATGGGTAACACTTGCCAGGATTGCCTCATTGACTTCTGGTTTAAGTTGCAGAAAGCTACTTAATCTGCATCTGAAACCATCCATAATGACTTGTAAAAGGTGAGAACAGTATCTGAAATTGGAGGAATGTAAAGATTCAAGTTTAGATTCCACAGCAAACAGGGTGGGAAGAAGCTCAGCATAATAGCAGGATGACTGGCCCTGTAGTCTATCAATGGCGACTGCAATGGGCTTCAAGATGTTGGTGTACTCCTTCAGGTAATCCAGTTCAGCATCCCTGAATGAAGGTAGGTTCAATTTCACCATGATATCTCCAAGTTTTTCTCTTTGAGTGTTTAGCTGGTTGAGACTGTCGTAGAGAGAGTTCCATCGTGTTGGACATGGTGTGATCAACCTGCACTTTAACATCTCAGAGAGCTTCTCTGCACTCTTTGGTCTACCTGATGCATTTCACAAGGCAGAACATTTACCCATTGTGGCATTGTTGAGACGAGAGAGACTGGGACTGTCTCTCATGGCTTTCTTTGCATCTGTGGTGTCCACTAAACTCAAGGTGTGGCATGCACACCTCAAGTGGGTTGGCAAAACAATTCCACTCTCATTCTCCTCTGAAACTGATGAATCAATTTGTACGAAAGACAGATCCTCATTGCCATCTTGCTCTTCTACAGTGACGCTAAACTCTTTAAAGGCTTTTACAAAATTAGACCCGTTATCAGTCACTGTGGCCACAATGCGCTCGTGTGACAGCCCAAATTCAGAGTGGATTTCATCCAACAGTTCAATTCGGTTGTATGTGTGTGGACTTGGAAAATGTCTGCAAGCCAATGTGGCAGACTGGCGTTCCAATGTGTCATTATGAACCCAGTGTGCTGTGACTCCTATGAAACTAGACACACAAGTGGACCAGATGTCAGCCGTGGTGCAAAGATGTTTGGTAGTTTTCAACAAGTCTTTTACACTACTAACTTTTGATTCAAAGTCACAATCAATTCTTCTGCACAGTGTTCTCCTTGATATCACAGAGAGTGTGGGCTAAGTCCTTGAATCAATTCGATAACTTCCTTCTGCTCAACTGTTGAGAGTGAATGCATACTTTGAACAACATAGGAAACAATCAGCTCATCTAATCTTTTTTTGTGACACCACTGAGGACCCTGTAAACAACTTGCTATGCTTGCATTTGGTGTTGGCTGGAGTCTTTTTATTTGCTGCTGAGGTTGTGACATCCTGCTTGTGTTGTTCATAGTCCTGAAGTGCTTCAGGGTGTATCCTCTTTAAATGAACTTTGAAATGTGTTGTTGCAGCTAAAGAACCAGATATGATGTTTTTCTTTTTTGTGCACAATTTACATTCGGCTTGAACTTGGCCCAGTTTTGTTTGTTTCACAATCTTAAAGTATCTGCCATCCAATATTGCTGACCTAACCCGCCCAGTTGAACTAGTTGATGGAATTTCTGGTGAATCATCATCATCATCATCATCATCATCATCACATCATCCTGTTCTGCCAGGTCAACACTGTAAAATAGATGGGATACTGTTTATTAATATTATGCATGAAATTATATGTGAAACATACAGATTTCTAAATAGAACAGTTCATAGAAAAGTTATGGGACAAGAACAAAACAAAACACAAATAATTGGGTAAGCTAATTATAAATAGTCACAGTGAATTAAGAAACTACATAGGCCTACTGACATTTAATTCCTTACCTCATTTCTGCTCTCTCTGTCATTCTGTCACCATAACCTCTCTTTCTTTCTTGCTTTCTTTCTCTCTTTCAGTGCTTGCTTCCTTCCTGGCAATTACAAATAAACTAATGTAGTGCAAAATAGCAGCCATTTATATACTTATTTCTGACAAGGTTACAATGTAGTCTATTACTTATGGTGAACCCTACTAAAAAAAACATACTGTATGTAAAACTGTGGGAACCTTTTCTGCTATATAGCAAATAATAGGAATGGGTGATATGACCAAAATCTTAATTTTACTTCACAAGTTTATTTGTTTCTATATACATATAGAAAATATAAAGTTTATCTAAAATAAATAAATTAGAAATCATTTGGCACAATTTTTTTTTGTTGAACAATAAAACTAAAAGCTAAAGATTTTGTGTGGTGTATCATTCATCATTGTCATCACAAATGCACACAATCACTACACTAAACTGATGGGGACAGACAATGATTAACCTAATTATTTTGTCTCTACATAAACAAACATTTGCATAGATGGGTAAACACAATCACAATTTGGAAATGTGTCCAGTTACATTTTCATAAAGCACCATGTTTGTACTTATCTAAAATTTTTAATTATTAAATTTACAAAATGAGACTGCATAGCAGAAAAAAATTAATAAAGTAATGTTTGGTGTTTAATACAATCGTTAATTAAAAAACATATATAACACAGTATTGTTCAATTTAGTGTTATACATATGTTATCATATTAATATGTCTTGTTCTAATGTCACAAGTCACAATTTCAAGTTTACTGGGTTTAACTTGATTATTTGGTTAGGGTTTTAGAAGTGTACTAAAAAACTTTTTTCCTCAAAATGACCCACAACCTAATCAGTTTATATGTGAATAAAATAAGTGTCTCTTTATGGAAGTATTATTATACTTACAGTGCATCTGGAAAGTATTCACAGCGCTTCACTTTTTAAGTAAGCACTTTCCACATCAAAGACCATTTTTATAAATATGAACTTTGCCATGGATTTTAGCGTACGCACACTCTAAGATCGAATCTGTGCGTATGCACGTTTTATAAATGAGGCCCCTGAGATGTTCAATCGGGTTCAAGTCTGGGCTCTGGCCGAGCCACTCAAGGACATTCACAGAAGCCCCGTTTCCACCGAAATTACCTGAAACAATTTGTCCCAGGAACCTTTTTTTCCCCCAGACCTGTTGCTGTCTGCGTTTCCATCATGGTCTAAAATACCGTGAAGATTAGTCCGGTGACGTAGGACTGCACGCGACTTTCCAGAGCCCACTGGATTTCATCTTCCGCATATACACTTAATAAAGCCTGAACCTCGTTGTTGGTCCATCGGTCGTATTTTTTAAGCTTCATTGTTGATTTGAATAGCAAACAACTCTTACTGCACGCACAGCAACTGACTTTTAGGTTGAAATAAAATGCTGGATGAGCTCAACCAATCAGCATGTTCAGTGCCCAAGTCCCACCCCCGAAAGTTCCTGAACTTTGAAAAAGTACTACCTCGTAAGCAGGGCCGTTTGGGGGGGACATTTTTACCCAGAACTTCATTTAGACCCCGGTTCCCTTTCAGTCACTACACTACGAGTTACGTCAGTTACTGACGGAATGGGGGTTTCGCTTATAAGCCAGTTGCCTTCGAGATCTACAAAACGAGAATTTGCATAGTGCAACTTCGCCCCACCTCGTAGGTATATAAGGAGCTGTGTGGCAATCTCGCATTATGTTTTCTGCTTCGGAGCAGAGTGTTCACTTTGTTTCCTGAGCTTTTCTACTCTTCAAGACGAGCATCTCTCCAGAGTGTTGGGGTTACAGCGCGTTCCAGCAAGTTCTGCATTCTTGTCTAATCTGTGCAGTGATCTAGCACAGCGTGTGTGTTCTCCCTGGGCGCTTCGGCATTCTGCAGAGTAAAACTCCTCTCTAAAAGAGTTACACGTGACACATCTTTTTCAAGATGTCTCGTCTGTGGGTTTCTGGGTGCGGCTGGCTGGTTAGTCCGTCTGATGGGCATGATCGCTGTTTGCCGTGCTTGGGCCTCGTGCGCGCGTTTATGGATGAGTCATGTTCCCACTGCGGGAACATGGCCATCGCAGTGTTGTGATTGAGACTCCATGATCTCCGTCTAGGAGGGAGGGTCCCCTCTACCACACCCCAATCTATCTCCTCCACGAGAGGCGATGCTTTGGCTGGTGGTCAGGGTGATCTGAGGGTGGAGTGGGCCAACCCGACAAACATTTCTCGGACCACACCCCCCTATAGCACATTGCAACCCGTGGTGTTGCCGGATGAAGCCGCTGGTGTTTCCCGTCCTGGACCCAGCGCCATGTCGATCGTCGCATCACAGGGTGGGCTGGATTCCTCCGGAGATGAGGATTTGGCTGTGCTGCCTCCCTTGGGTGTCCCAGCATTGCCCGAGTCTGATCCGGAGCTCACAGCCATGCTTGCCCGGGCAGCTGAGAGCATCAGGCTTGAGTGGAAACCTCCGCCATGCCCCGAGCGCTCAAGGCTGGATGATTGGTATCTGGGGGTGGCCCGTGCTGAAAGCCCCCAGTGCCCTTCTTCCCGGAAGTGCATGAAGAGGTGTCGAAATCGTGTAAGTCCCCGCTGACTTTTCACGATCGCTCGGCAGCCACTTCTGCCTTCGATGCCCTCGACGTGATGCACGGGCCACTCAGATGTGAACTCAGCTCTTTCCCAGGAGATGGTAACAGGACCACTCCTTCCCCCGGTGGAGGGCTGGGGGAGAGTCTTTTGTTTTCCCCTTCCACCGCTGCCCTCACAGTCGGCGGCACCCTATTCATGGTTAAAGAAAGAACTAACTCATTCACGGTTGGCAGTGTGCGATGCACAGCCTCGCCACTCTCAGCCCCCTCTTTCGCCAGACCCCTGTCAGACAAGACCCCCGTGGAATGCTGGTCCTTTCCTGGTCTCCTCTGTCAGGGCGTGGAACACGACCCCGCCCACACCTTGGGACACTCCCATGCCTCCCACGCCTGGGACGGTCCCTCTGCTTCGCTACCCCATCGTGGGTATGCCTGTGGTTCGCATTACCCCACTGGTTGAGTTTTTGGGAGCCTGGCTAGAGCTTCCCAATATGTCCAGCTGGCTCGCTCAATCAGGCTCGGCTATGCGATTCAGTTTGCACGGTCTCCTCCCCGCTATAGTCCGCTATACCATGGTGGGTGGCAATGCCCCTGTCATGCTTGCGGAGATCGACACCCTACTGGCGAAGGGTGCGGTCGAGATCGTCCCTCCAGCCGAGATGAAGTCCGGCTTCTACAGCCCCTACTTCATTGTACCCAAGAAGAGCGGTGGGTTACGACCAATCCTGGACCTGCGCGTCTTGAACCGAACCCTTCTGCTAAAGACTCACAACAGGGAGCTCTGGTCAGCGCAGCATGCTGGAAGACAGCCGTTGTGGTGAGACTGAATTGGGAACCCCCATTCCGTCAGTTACTGACGTAACTCGTAGTGTACTGACTGAAATGTCCCCATGCCACAACCGCTGTACCTCTGGTACCGCCGGGGCGCTCAGCCTCAGCTCCTCAGCGGGTAAACATAATGTGAGATTGCCGCGCAGCTCCTTATATACCCACAAGGTGGGGTGGAGTTGCGCTATGCAAATTCCGCAGACCCATGGCATTCTCATGCCATTGGCTCGTTTTCTAGATCTCAAAGGTGATTGGCTTCTAAGCGAAACCCCCATTCCATCAGTAACTGACGTAACGTCTCCGTTCCCTTCCTTCAGGGAACGAGGGTTACATACGTAACCGAGACATTCCTGAGGTTGAAACACAGAGTATCACCCCAAAGTCACCTAGTTCCTGAGGAAAGTTCCTGCGAAACGCGACTAGAGTTGTCCCATAGCCACTCCTTTGAACTCTTTGGCCTCTTCGACACTTGGCTTGTTTGGAAGCTGACTCATTTGCATGATTAGAGTGGGCTGGCAGTTTTGTGTCCCTTTTATGGTGTCTGTTTTAACAGGAATGGGTTGCAAAAAGAGCCTTATCATGCTGGTGTAGAACTACAATAACCATAATCTTTACACAGCGCCTTACTCATGATTTCTTTCAACATGGGGACAGAAGAGATGTCAGTCAAAACAAAGTAACTTGCATTACTTATTTGAAAAGTACAGCACCTGTCAAAAGTTTGGGAACATAATTTTTTTTTTATGTTTTTGAAAGATGTCTCTTATGCTCACCAAGGCTGCATTTATTGAATCAAATATACAGTAAAAACAGTAATATTGTGAAATATTTTTACAAATTAAAATAACTATTTTGTATTTGAATATATTTTAAAATGTAATTTATTCCTGTGATGGCAAAGCAAAATTTTCTTCATCATTACTCCAGTCTTCAGTGTCACATGATCCTTCAGAAATTATTAAAATATGCTGACATGCACAGAAAGCGATTCAAAAATGAATGCCAGGCAGTGTTGTGTTTGACACAAAACACAATTGTAAATATTTTTTTTATTTGCAAATTTAATTTTATTTATTTGTGAGTTTTTTTTTTTTTTTAGGTGTTCTCCGATGACGACTGTCTGTCCCACCCACATATGCATTTAACATGCTGTATATATTTTACATCATAAAAGTAATCTTAAAGTTAAGATATACTTTAAGTTAATCAATTAAACAGGCCTTTGAAGTTTGGGTAAAACCTCCTGGCAGTGATGTCTTTTCGTGTATTTTTTTTTTTTTTCACTGCGCTGAATGTTATTTGGTGATTGTGAAACACAACTTCTCACTTTAGATGTCCTTAACTACTATGTACTTACATAAAAAAATAAGTACAATGTACTTATTGTGTTCATATTGTATTGCAAAACACTTTTGCTGATATTGAAGTGGGATATGGGTAAAGTTAGGGAAAGGTGTGGTGGTATGGGTGAGTTTAAGGGTACACAGCAAATTACTGAGGGATAAAAACCTAGTGTTGGGCAGCTAGTGATAAAATCTGGTGTTCATTTACAAATATTATATGCTTTATCACTTGTTTAGTGATAAAGCACAGTGTTTCCTTTGGGTGTTCACATATAATCAACATCTGCGCATGTGCAGAGCATTTTCAATTTTCAGTAAATTTGCTAGGTGTGCCCACTGCACTTGAAACGGTGGGCAAGCTACACGTCAGACTGCAGCTTGTGTGGGAAGATAACTAGAGCAGCGAAAATTTACATTTTGATTTAATTTATGCTTTTCACGGTATTACAGTCTTTATGAAATGAATATTATGTTATCAAAAATTGTTAAATATATTACCTTTTGTTGAATAAATGCTTTGAAATGGGAATTTTTAAACGTCGATTGCAGGCAGGCGATGAATGCTTGGTGCCACTCTCAGGCTGAGACAGGCAGAGTTTGGAAGTTTTCACATTGGTTTATCATTACATTTATTAAATCAATGCAAATTGTTAGACACAATCATGCCTAAATCGCATGGTCCTCTTATTGAACCAGCAATTAACTTACATTTTAAACTAATAAAAAGGTATTCACCTTTCTTATTCATTTAAATGATGTTTTCTTCAGTTAAAATAAACAAACAGCTCACAATTGATCAGATAAATGTCCATTTTCGCAGTTAAAATCAATTTATGCGCTCTGTACGGAACATCATTGTAAGCCTGTACGGAACACCGTTAACGCTTATCTTCCATACACCAGCGGAAGAGGTACTTTTCCCCACTTTTCTCAAATACTATTGGTCCAAAAGACATCAATCAAAGTGTGGACTGTCCAATGGGTATTCACCCAGGGAATGATCACACAAACATGCTTGTCTGGATCTCAACAACGGAGGAGTGGTTGTGGGCGTGTGGTGAATAGTGAAAAGTGTACGGAACATGGTTAGTCTACGTTACTAAATTCCTTAATGGAAGGCGATGGGGATATACATAAGTGACTTGTTCATTTTCTTTGAGCTAATTTTAATCGTTTTGTTAAATAATGTAGCAGTTTTAGCATTTTCTGTGTGATACCGACAATATGCATCATTTTGGAACTGACAGGATTTGGATAGTTAAACTTAGTTTATTTGTCATTTGGCTTAAGTATCTTTAATAGGGTTCCCAGTCTTTATAAGACCGTTTATATCTTTCATCCCATAACTAAGAGTTAATTCTGGTGGTTTGAAATGTCATGCAAACGAGAAAGCAGACGTTAATCAAATTAATTGTTCTTGAAATTATATTTTCTTGTGTGGCACCCCGGGGCTCGAGCACTAACAGATTTGGCCGAGCACCCACGGAAACGCATGAGATACGTCATTGGCGGTGCTGTGCATACTGATCGGCATATGACATCTCGAGAGGGGAATGCTCTGTATGTTCTAGCATCGTTCTCGTGGTACTTTGATAACATACTCCGATCAGTCTGTGCAGCGCTCCAAAAAGTTGAAAAACATATATTCGTGGTACACGTTTTTCTTCGTGAAGCGCTGCATTAGCCAACAGATAGAAACTCAGGATCGGGTAAAGAGGTTTGTTTCTCCCGCAGAGGCATATTTCGTATTATTTTGTATTAGTATATTAGTTGAGCAGACGTGCATTAGTGACCTGCCGGGAGAGATTCTTTCTGTACAACTTCTGTACAAGTTCTAGCATTGTAAATCTGTACTAGTATTTAGTGCTTATGTGTGAATATAAAGTTTTAATTGTTTTGACAATTGACATAGGCACGTGGTAGTTCTTGCTGATGTGTGTTAGTATTAAACAGAATCTGTAGTAAAACACAGTGACCTGATTATATTCTGTTAGTTTGCTTTTTGCTATGTAGCGTCTGGAGTCTCTCTGGACAGGATCAAAGATGAGTCGATTCCACTATAAACGTCAGAAAGCCTTTTAGCCGTATATAAATTAGGTTCCGGTACCGAGGAGTCTGAGGAAGATGGTATCGTGGACAGTTTTGTGGCTTGGCTGAGGTAGAACAGACAGCACCGTTAGAATCCTGTGAGAACTTCAATCAGGACGCAATCTCTCCCCCTACCCCCCCCCCCTCACTCAAAAAGATAGGGGGGGCCTAGACACACAGGCTCCTTCCAATACACAGACACAAACATTTTCTTTATGTAACTTTAATTAAACTATCCCAGAATGTATATGATGATTCCTGTGTGTACGCATGCTCCCTATGTCATTGCCAACATAGTCATGATGTACGAACAATGTAAAGTCATTTAAGATGCTTGTATTCATGTGTAAGAATGTATCTCTGCTCTAATATCTCCCAGCCATACTGTGTTTGATATCTAAATATTCCTCTCTCTTTCTCTTAACCAACGGTGCACAGTAGATGATTATGAAATGCATCACATTATGTTACCCCCCCTTTTGAGTAGAAATGTACCAAGTATGACACCATCATAAATTAGGCAAATGAGGTCATAAACGGAGACAAAGAAAGTGTTCTCCCGCCTAAAACTCCCACATCTGATTGGTCATTTCAGAAAAGATGGGCGGATGTTAATGTTTCTTTAAAGGACAGTAACACCAGCATATCTTTGCTCAGTCGGTGCAGTCGATAAACAACCCTCTTATCATCTCGGGTCGTCCCCTGGCCAGGCGGCTTCGGCCCTGGCTTGGCGGCTCAGTCACGTGGGTTGGTTCCTTTGAAGTCGGCGCGCTCTGCAGCCAGGCGGACAGGCAACGCGCGCCATCCCAGCGCGCTCCATCTCAGCGCTCAGTCGTCTTCTAAAACTCCGACGAGACAATCTTCTTTTCCTCCCCTTTTCGGCATTCGCTCCAACCATCTTCAAACTTCCCGCGGATCGAGAACGCTCTGGAAGGACCAAAAGAGAACACACTCCAGCTCAAAGAACTCTCTGAGAAGACTCACACGCATTCTTTATACTCAGCACAAAACAACCCATGCAAGTATAAATTCCATCGAAATTTAGATGCGTTTTAAGATGTGTACCCCTGTTTAAGGTGATATTATTCGTTGCTGGCTCTCGGTGGTCATGTTTGTGAAATTGCCATTCCTGAACCTTTCCTTCCTCTCTTTCATTCTCTTCTTTTCATTCTCTTTCGTTACTATTCGTTGTTCTGTATATACATGTATTCTTTGTTTAGTCGTATGTATTCGTAGTATCAATTATTAAAACCATTGTATCCACGTTCGATTGTCATTGTTGCCGCTCACAAGGCATGGTCACTTTAATGTTCCGATCTAGCTACGAGCTCTCAAGTATCTTTGAATACTTTAATTAATATCCTAATAGTTCGGAAAGTTTATTCTTCGTGACCAGAAGGATAATCTTCCCGAAGATTTGATCAGAAAGAATAAAACTTTGTGAGAATTGATAAAAGATTGTAGTACTGTTCGTTCGTTAAATGAACGGATCAGATGAATTTAGAATTAATTCTAATTCAAAGGTTATTCCGTAATGATTTAATATATATTCGTAGTTAATTGCAACCCATTGTCGTTAACTATATATATATTGCATAAATACCTAGGTTAGGTATTTCCCTTTTTGGGTGATTTGGAGATTTATAATTTAATCATAACCCGTTGCGATTAGTTATAAATAATTAAACATTAATAATCATAATTCCCTATTGAGCTAATTTAATTTATTATTATTATATGCAGCCGAGTCGCTACACTATGGAGGATAAGCACCCACTGGCAAAAACATAAACTGTTCCCACACTGGAATGTTGTCATGCATTTGGTGACAAATTGAATTCTTATCAGTTTTCTGTTTAAATTGTGTATTTGTATTTTTATGTCATTTTTGTTTGTATAAAATATCATTCAAGTTTGCTTACCTTTTACAGGTTGAAAAGTAAAGGCAAGAACACAATACAGGGACACTAGAAAATATGTAAAACTCAAAACACTTTTTGGAGTTTGTCACTGAAGGCAAGTCTGTAACTTAAGCTATACTATACAGTAAATGCACAAAGTACTTTGATTTCTTTATGATTAATAAAAAAATTTGGGTAGTAATGAAGTTATTGTTTTACAGCTAAAAAAGCATTTGCCATTCCAGAACAGACACCTGTTACGGTAATGGATGACACCTCTACAGAAGTAGACGTGGATGTATTTCCTGAACTTGTTGCTGAAAGAGGCATGTGCTTTAGTTTACATACTAATGAGGGTAATTATGTTTATACTTATTTGGTATTATTTTAAAATTGTGGTGATGTTTACATTTTTGCAAGTAATATTTTTATATACTGTATACAGATTCCACTTCTGCACATGAATTGTCCCCCCTTCTGACTGATGGGAAGTCTGTCAGCAAGTCTTCAACCTCTACTGAAGGCAACAAAACTTCTGCCTGCCCTTCCAAGAGACCCAGGTTGGATGATCCCAAGCTTGCAAAAGAGGTTGGTAAAACAAGGGATGTAACCCAGCTTAAAGAAAATGTTCTCCAGTTTATCAAAAAATGCTGTTCTATAGACAATGTGTACATTTTGGTATTGTCTGTTTAGACCATTGAAGACATCCTAAAGTGCAAACCTGGTGGTGTAGAAGTGATGCAGCACTATAAAGACACTGGTAATCTGTCAACATCCAAAAGAAAGGAGATGATTAATATATTGGTTGCACACATTGACACTGAACATGTCCTTAATGTGTCCTGTTATTATAGAATGGGATAGTGACATAGCCTCCCTGCTTTTGCTGTTACACCTCCTTGCACCCCAACCCTCTGGAAGGAAGAGAGCAGCCAAGATCAGTGTGAGAGATGCTGTTAATCACCTCCTGAAATTTGAAAAGGTTAGCTTATGTTCTGGTTTTTTTCTTGAGCATAGTAAATATCCTAACTGTAAACCAAACCATAAGAATAGTGATCTGTTACAACTCTAAAACATGTAGGGTTTTTCTTTGTTTCAAAGATGTAATTTGCTCTTAAAGGCTTGTTCACACCGGGACGATTATCAGGTGCGCTTATCGAAGACGTTAAACGCATCGTGACTAAACAAAGGGCACCAATGTGAGTGTGCACACATACGCACAAAACGGCAGACATAAAACCGTAATTGTAAAAAAAAAATATCTTGGGTTAGTTTTTTGGTTTGACGCACCGCATTAAAAACTGGCCAACCAATGAGATTTGCCGCTTTTGTTCACAGCGGTCATGCTGAGCATACATTGATACCTAAGAAGAAGACGACGAAGAGGAAGTAAGTAGACGAAGAAGAAGATGCAACAAGGCAAAATGAATGTAGAGCGGCTGGTCTCTTTGGTGTCTGAACACAAAGACAAACACCACAGCGGCTACAAAAATCTAGATAAGAGGGAGTTGTTATGGAGAGTAATTGCAGACCAAAAGCACCATCTACTATCAGGGAGTAAATTTGCACGTTCACTCGTCGCATCGCTAGTGAAAATCGCTTGGGTATGAACACAGACGCGTCAAAAAACGCTAGCAATAAGCGGCCCGGTGTGCACGAGACTTAAGAGTCTAAATTTGTGGTAAATTTACTATGTTGTGATTTTAAATGTATGCTAGAATGTACGGCATTTAAGTAATTTTTATATTGTTATTAATCAGTCCTGTTTGAAGTTTGGAGGACCATCTCTCAGAGGAGGAGGACAGGCAGCCCTATCTTCTGGCCACTGGACAAACCAAAGCAGATGTGCAATGTGGACTCATAGCACTGTGGACTCAATAACAATATTCAGTTTAAACTTTTACCAATGCTATAACTTCAGTGAAAATAATAATAACTGACTGAGATCACTTCAAATAACCAATTACAGTATTTATTAAAGCAAATTAGAAGTTCTACATTGTGGTCGACAAGTGCAAGCATCTCAACATGTATGGATAGTGAACAAGAATCATTTAAGGAAACTTTTTTTGTTTTGTTTGATGCTCAGATGCAAGGCCGTAAACAATTGTTTTTTGTTTTTTGTTTTTTTTATAAAGCATAAAGAAACAGAAAAGTGAACGAAATTCTAGGTCTAATTCCAGTTGGGAAATAATCCTTTTGGGACTATTTGCAAGTAATATTTGCATTAATTTGCTTAAATGATATTGTTAGTATCGAGATTCTTTCCTTTAGTGAATAAATACATAGATCTGCTGTTAACATACGAATTCCTTAGTGGTCTGGTGGTAGTATTTTTGTAAACCATGTCAAAGGTTCCAGGCGCCATTAGGCCGCTGAGGCAGACCTGGCTAAAAATATAACTTTTAAATTTAACCTTTTTGGCATCCTAACATACAGAGCGCTGCATAATGAAGTGCAGTGCAAGAATTTAAAATAATGGTGGGGGGCAATTTGGTCATTTTTAATTATTAATTATTTGTACCCCTAAATGTCTATGCTGGTTACGGCCCTGCTCAGATGTCCTATGCTGCTGACTCATTTTTCCACAGTTGCAAAAAATGAACTTGTTTGATTATTTATTTAGGGAATAGTATGTTTTATCAGAATTAATGTATTTTCAAACCAGAAAGTGTTTTAACATTAAGGTTGATTTAAAGGATGGAATATTGAATTGATATGAATATGAATTGATGTATTTTTAATTGAAAGATTACTTAAGGAATGTTTATTTGATTAATGTACAGATGTCCTATGGTGCGGAGTCATTTTTTCTATTTCTATTTATAAAGAAATATTGCTCATAATGAATATGTATTTTCATACCAAACAGGTGTTAAAATGTTATCGCACTGGATACTAACAGAGCTGTTTTATTCAATTGTATGTTTGATATATTAAAATTTCAATAAAAGTTCAAATAAATTCAGTCACTTGGTTTTTTGAAAAAGATTAACCTAGTTGCATCGCTGAATAAGAGACAAACCTTAGCCAGTTGTCTTTATAAAGATTTATTTTCTTGCAAGAGTCACAGTCATACAGCCATCCTGAATGTCTGCAGAGTGCTAATTGACACAAAACAATCCTTTCCATTCTTATACCTCCTCTGACCTCCAAGGTCAGCACTAGTTTCTTCTGTAGTTTTCCACACACATGGTAAAAGTCAGAGCACATACAGATTTAGATGTCCAGTGACCTCTAAGGTCACAAACTAGCCATTGTTTCTGTTTAGAAAAGTGATTATGCATAGCAGAAATGTTACAAACATGATTATTTAGTGTATGAATATATGTAAATCAATAAACATGCATAATGTTTAATCTTCTTCTATGATTAAATTTTTCCACTACAATTTCCCCCTTTTTATTACTCATTGATAAATCACAATATTATTTTTTTAAAAATATAAATAGATAATAGTAATAAAAAGCTAATTCAAGTTATCTTATATCAGATTTTCATATAAATTATCACTCTCTTGAATTTGTGAAAGAAGAAAGAAAACGCTTAGGCTGTTTTTGTGGGTAAACTTAGCAAGCAAAGCAGTTTTTCAATCTCTTGGGACTTTTCTAAAGGCTTCTCATTCCTAAATTTAAAAATAGGAAAGTCACTTAATGCATTTCACTATAACCACTGGTTATATCATCATCTAATGCATCTGGAGATTCATCACCATCATTGTAAATAGACATTTTAACCATCTGGTGTGACATGCTGGATTTTACCAGTCTCCATACTGGGCTGGAAATACATTGCAGACACATCAATATCAGTACTACTATTGCAAAGATTGGCAACACAGTAAAACATAACCAATATCCCCATCCTTTCGGATTTGTTAACTACCCAAACCATTATTCGTCAGCTTTCTCAGGTTCTCTTACGGCCATTCTCAAAATTTGTTGTCATCCCGCTGATTGTCACTGCACAGTTCTCTGCGGTTTCATTTTCGTCTTTTCACAGTAACTGCTGCCTGTGATCTCACCACTCTGAAGGGTTGGTGAACTTGTGTGAACTGATAACTGCACCTGTTGTTTAAACAGGATTTCGGCATACACTGACATGTGCCTCTGGCTCCTTTCCTCTCTGTTCCTCCTCCTCCTCCTCCTCCTCAATTGCTGGTCGGACTCTCCTGCAGTGGCTCCTTTAAAGTTTGTCATTTCACTTAACCCATCTGTAATGATAAACACTCATTCCAGAGGTGAGTGACCCCATACACTCAATCAGGACAGAACGGTTTCACTAATCAACACATACAAAACATAAAGTTTAGTCACCAACGTACACACACATAAACATTAACAGCTCATTTTCAAATTTTCCTTTTAGTTTAAACTCTAAAAATTATTTAACCCTAGCTTTTACATGGTCTCTTAACCAATTTCAAATCCTGTCTGTTCATTATTTATTTGTCTTCACACAAGTCATCTGGTTTGTTTTGGTTCCAATACCGCTGCTTTTGTTTTGTCTCAGCTTTACCAGGGCGATAGCAGACACAGTACAATCCCTGCTTCCACTCAAGCGGTCTCTCTCGCTCTCCAACCCAAATAATCTTTTCACAGCCTCCTAAGACTTTAACTCAGACAACCTATAATATTAAATTCATTGACTTTTAATCCTTCACAACGTTTAGAAATTTAAATGTTTAACTTTTCAAATTAGAGCTTTAGTTTAAATACCTTTTGTTATTCAGACATTCTCTTTAAACTTCAAAAGCTGTCCTCATCTTTAGCCACCACCATGTCCCATGTCATATCTAATGATCTGCAGGATTAAAACTCATAATAACATTAGTTCCTGATCACACCGATACCAATTAATAAATGTTGTTCTGGTCTCCACAAAAGTTAATGACAGCCGGCTCTTGAAAGCCCCTTCCCACTCTTTTCCTCAGGGTGTTCCCTGACATTCAAAACCAAGCTAAACACTGAATGCGGTTCTTGGGTGTGTGGTATGGAGGAACATTTCTTGGGTAGACTGCTGGATATCTCACAGCTCTCCCCTGATGATGCTGCTGGCCTCACAGACATCTGCTTCACACACATACACACCTCACATAAAACACCCCCCTTTAGGAGGTGCCCAGTGGCGGCAGTGACCCCCTGTCTTAGGTTGCCCCCCATCTGGCCAAAAGAGGATCTTACCCGTCTCTGGGAAATCACCTCATGCACACCGGTAACCGCTCAAGATCTTTGACCATTTCTTTTAACAGGATCAGATGTTTTCTGGAGCTTTGCGAAAAGTGCGTTCAAGAGTCACCAGATTAATTTGGTCTGCTTACTATTGGTAAAACATGGAGACAGATTAATTACAGCAATTTAATCACTAAAATCCATCATACCTCTTCAAAGCCGTGTAGTTAACCATAACAACTGTCCATTCAATTTAATGTTTGACTATCTCTATGTAGCACCCTCTTCCCTCTCAGAAGTGATGTCCCTGAGCTCTTAGGGCGGGCACTCGAATTTAATAGGATCTCAACACGGTTTTAAACACCCAATGAAATCAATTTAAATGTATAATCAATGCCCTTTTCAGGAAAAATCCCAATCAAATGAACTTTTTGTACAAAAATACTATAACAATGACAAAGCGAAAGATAAACATTTTAAAGGAACACGCCGACTTTTTTGGGACTTTAGCTTATTCACCGTATCCCCCAGAGTTAGATAAGTTTATACATACCATTTTTATCTCCATGCGTGCCATAACTCTGTTTGATGCACCCACCGCTAGCCTAGCTTAGCACAAAGACTGAAGGTAACCGGCTCCATCTAATAATAATAATATCCATAATAATCCAGGAACTTTGCTGCCGTACCATGGGTGCAGCAGGCGCAATGATATTACGCAGGCCTGTATCGTCGCTCGCGTGCGTTGTGGCCACAAAAACAAAAAGATAATTGGCCGCTTCACTCCAAAGAGCCAAATAAACTTCAAAATATACCTTATCGATGCGCACTCCCTGCGATGGGAAACACTAAACATGGTTCGTCACAGATGGTGCGTCCATGCTTCCTCACCGATCCCTCGTTGCCAAGGGAACCCTGAACCCCTCTGCAATTCAGGGCGCTACCATGTCCAGTCGTGCAGCTGCTTGTTATCACCGTTATTCACGTCTATCTTTAATACACACTCACAGTCCACCACTTCAATATCCAAATACTCAGTTACTGTTTCAAATCCTGAAGTCAGTACTCAAGAAACATTTTAGTAAATGTTTTTAAATAGTCCCTGATAACTTTGGGGAAAACCTCCCTGGGTTACATCTATAACCCAAGCCATCGGTTCTGTACATGGTGGAGGCTAAGACAAAGACAAAAAGACAAAGATGTTACTGGTCATGGAATAAATTAGTAAAAATTTCAGTTCGTTTAAAGTCTTATTTTAAAAACATCACATTTTGTTTTACCTGAAATATTTATTATTGCCCTCTTAATGCTGGTCTGGGGAACGCTGGTCTGGGGCTGGAGCCCCCTCAGGACGCTGGTCTGAGGCTGGAGCCCCCTCAGGACGCTGGTCAGGGGCTGGAGCCACCTCAGGACGCTGGTCAGGGGCTGGAGCCACCGCAGGACGCTGGTCTGGGGCTGGAGCCCCCGCAGGACGCTGGTCTGGGGCTGGAGCCCCCGCAGGACGCTGGTCTGGGGCTGGAGCCCCCGCAGGACGCTGGTCTGGGGCTGGAGCCCCCGCAGGACGCTGGTCTGGGGCTTAACCCTGGACGTGGACAAGAGACATGGCCTGGCTCTGGACGTGAACATGAGACGTGGCTTGGCTCTGGACGTGGACAGGAGACGTGGCTTGACTCTGGACGTGGACAGGGGACGTAGCTTGGCTAAGGACGTGGACAGGTGACGTGGCTTGGCTCTGGACAGGGACATGAGACGTGGCTTGGTTCTGGATGTGGACCGGACTCAATGGCATGATTGCCTTGAAGGCGCAGGAGACAGACTGCTGGGTTCATTGTTGGGTTCTGATATTCTGTAACATAAGTCAACTGAAAGGCAAGTTTGCTGAACCCAAGTGCAGTTTATTAACTTAAACTCAAAATGCAAAACATAAAACAAAGACTTGGCTTGACCTGACTTGACCAAAAACTTGACTTGACCAAAAACGATGGCATGGCATGAACAAAGACTCACCAACAATGGTTTATCACATACATTCAATATCAGACCAAGACACATGGCAAACATGAGGGTTTAAATACACATGGACTAAGGACAAGATGAGACACACCTGTGAACAATGATTAACCAATAAACCAATGACATGATACAATACACAAGACAAAGGAGCACATGGCAGGATCACATGACAAGACCAGGAAGTGCATGACAAGACATGACAGTGAACATGGCAAACTTAAACACATGAAACAGAACCAAAACACCCTGTGACAACAATATTTACATTAAATCAACATTAAATAAATACACTGGGTGTGTGGGATTAATCATAAAGTGTTAAATGTGTATGCAATGAGTAATACATTTCTCAACACCTTGAGTGATTAAAATGAAAGACTAACACAGTGTTTGTAAAATAAACACTTCCGTCAGTGTTGTTTTAACACTAGCAAAGATGGACCCGGAAAGTGAACATTTTAAAACCCATGGTGACAAATCTCCCAACATATTTTCACTGTGTAGGGTTAGGTGTAAGGGAAGTGTCAACGGTGTAATTATAAATGTAACTACAGAAATTTATTACAGATGTAATTACATGCAGGTATTTTTTTTAAATGTAAGTACAATGTAAAAACTTGATGGCGGCGCGAGTACATCGCGAGGCTCGGGGTCTCTCCAGATTCTGCAATGTTGCGGTATATTTCTTGCTCATTTCGGGTCTGTTCGTGCAGAACAGTTGTGCCTTTACATCGTACACCTGATGTGAGCTTTTGGATATTGGTTTGCGAATTTCCGACAGTTTTATGGACAACCTTCGACTCCTTCCTGAGATCACCAGAACACCCGATGCTATGCACTCTACCCGTCCAGGCGGAAGTGCTCGCAGGTGGCGTCGAGATCATAAAACAAAGGCGGGGGAAGCACGGAGGACTAAGAGCTAAGCTAAAGCTAACACCACACCGGCTCTCTTTACCCAGCATTTTCCTTGCCAATGTACGGTCGCTGGTGAACAAAATGGAGGAGATTCGACTCAGTATCACACACAGCAAGAGATTTTTGAACTGTAACGTTTTAATATTCACGGAAACATGGTTAAACAGCGGAATACCGGACAACGCTATTGAGCTAGCGGGACGCCACACACTCCGGGCGGATAGAACATTAGATGGCTCCGGTAAGACCAGAGGTGGTGGATTGTGTATTTACATTAACAAAGCTTGGTGCACAAACTCTGCTATTGTTGGGAGACATTGTTCAGCTAACCTTGAGTTTCTCATGGTTAAATGTAAACCGTTTTATCTACCGCGGGAGTTCACTTCCACCATTATAACTGCAGCATATATTCCCCCGGATGCTGATGCTAAGCTTGCTATGAAAGAACTTCACGCAGCCATCAGTAAACAACAGACTGTTCACCCGGAAGCTGCGTTTATTGTTGCTGGTGATTTTAATCATTCAAACATAAAGTCAGTGCTACCGAAATTTCACCAGCATGTTTCCTGTCACACCAGAGGAAACAAAACTTTAGACCATGTTTACACAAACATGGCTGGAGCTTATGTTGCGACACCCCTCCCCCACCTGGGACAGTCAGATCACCTTTCTTTGTTCCTCACCCCCAAATATGCACCCCTCATCAACCGTGTGAAGCCATCAGTGAAGACAATCAAGGTGTGGCCTGAGGGGGCAGATTTCATACTCCAGGAAAGGTTTCTACACACAGACTGGAGTATGTTTGCTTCCCAAGCCACCAGTGGCTCTCACACAGACATTGACTGCTACACCTCCTCTGTACTGGATTATATCAATACCACCACTGACAGTGTTACAACCCAGAAGCAGATCACCACATACCCTAATCAGAAGCCATGGATGAACAGGGAAGTGCGACTCCTGTTGAAGACACGCAATGCTGCCTTCAGATCAGGAGATGCACAAGCCTACAGCACATCCAGAGCAAACCTGAACAGGGGCATCAAAGAGGCCAAGCACTGCTACAAGCTAAAGATAGAGGGACACTTTTCCAACTTTGACCCTCGACGCATGTGGCAGGGCATTCAGGCCATCAGTGACTACAAACCCACCCACTCCACTCCCGCAGCCACTGATATCAACTTCCTGAACGAGCTAAATTACTTTTATGCTCGCTTTGAAAGGGACAACAGAGAAACTGCCACCAAGGCCAAACCCTCAGCTGACCACTCGCCAATCACACTCTCCTCCACAGATGTCTGCAATGCACTGTGCCGAATCAGCCCGCACAAGGCTGCTGGACCAGACAACATCCCTGGACACGTACTCAGGGCATGTGCAGAGCAGCTCGCTGGGGTTTTTACAGACATTTTCAACTTGTCTCTTGCCCAAGCAACTGTACCAACATGCTTTAAATGCACTTCCATTGTGCTAGTGCCAAAACACTCTAGCCCGATGTGCCTTAACGACTACCGCCCTGTAGCACTCACACCCATCATTATGAAGTGCTTTGAGCGGCTGGTCTTGGCACATCTAAAAGACTCTCTACCATCCACATTGGACTCACACCAGTTTGCCTACCGTAGCAATAGGAGCACAGAGGATGCAGTTTCCTTGGCACTGCACTCTGTGCTCACACATCTGGACAATAAGAACACGTATGCACGTATGCTGTTTGATGACTTCAGCTCAGCATTCAACACTGTTATCCCAACCAAGTTAATAGCCAAACTTGGAGACCTGGGCATCAACACCTCAATGTGCAACTGGATATTGGACTTCCTGACCAACAGACCCCAGAATGTTCGATCAGGCTCCACCTGCTCCACCTCCATCACACTTAATACTGGTGTACCACAGGGCTGTGTGCTAAGCCCATTTCTCTACTCCCTCTTCACCTCCGATTGCAAGCCTGTGTATGGATCTAATTCCATCGTCAAGTTTGCGGACGACACTACAGTGATTGGACTCATCAGCAACAACGATGAGACTGCCTATAGGGAGGAGATCCAGCACCTGGCCACATGGTGCACTGAAAATAATCTGCTCCTCAACACCACCAAAACGAAGGAACTCATCGTGGACTTCAGGAAAGAGTCAAGAGGCACACACGACACCATCCACATCAATGGAATGGCTGTTGAGCGTGTCTCCAGTTTCAAGTTCCTGGGGATCCACATCTCGGCGGACATGTCCTGGACAACCAACACCTCCAGCCTGGTCAAGAAGGCTCAGCGTCTTTTCTTCCTGAGGACACTGAGGAAGAATCAGCTATCCTCGGCTATACTGGTGAACTTCTATCGCTGCGCAAAAGAAAGCATCCTGACCAACTGTGTTACAGTATGGTATGGGAGCTGCTCTGTTGCAGAGTGCAAGGCACTGGAGCGGGTGGTGAAAACCGCCCAGCGCATCACAGGGACTCCACTACCTGCCATCGACCACATCCAGGGGAAACGCTGTCTGCATCGAGCTCGCAGCATCCTTAAGGACTCCTCTCACCCAGCCCACAAACTGTTTTCTCTCCTGCCCTCCGGTAGGCGTTTCAGGTGCCTCCGGACCAGGACCAGCAGACTAAATAGCAGTTTTTTTCCCAGAGCGGTCTCTTTATTGAACTCTAACCCTCGTTGATCCCACTCCCCTTATATACTGCTAACCTTTCTCTCCCCCCTCACATCTGCCTTCACTTTGTTATTTGCACTACTGGATGTTCATTTGCACTATCAACTGTTTATTACAGTAACACCTGTTCATATATGCATCTTGCACTACTATACCTAACTGGAATATGCTCATTTGCACTATATCGTCCATTGCTATACTGCCCATCTTAGCCTAACATATCATTATATACACTCACCTAAAGGATTATTAGGAACACCATACTAATACTGTGTTTGACCCCCTTTCGCCTTCAGAACTGCCTTAATTCTACGTGACATTGATTCAACAAGGTGCTGAAAGCATTCTTTAGAAATGTTGGCCCATATTGATAGGATAGCATCTTGCAGTTGATGGAGATTTGTAGGATGCACATCCAGGGCACAAAGCTCCCGTTCCACCACATCCCAAATATGCTCTATTGGGTTGAGATCTGGTGACTGTGGGGGCCATTTTAGTACAGTGAACTCATTGTCATGTTCAAGAAACCAATTTGAAATGATTCGAGCTTTGTGACATGGGTGCATTATCCTGCTGGAAGTAGCCATTAGAGGATGGGTACATGGTGGTCATAAAGGGATGGACATGGTCAGAAACAATGCTCAGGTAGGCCGTGGCATTTAAACAATGCCCAATTGGCACTAAGGGGCCTAAAGTGTGCCAAGAAAACATCCCTCACACCATTACACCAACACCACCAGCCTGCACAGTGGTAACAAGGCATGATGGATCCATGTTCTCATTCTGTTTACGCCAAATTCTGACTCTACCATCTGAATGTCTCAACAGAAATCGAGACTCATCAGACCAGGCAACATTTTCCAGTCTTCAACTGTCCAATTTTGGTGAGCTCGTGCAAATTGTAGCCTCTTTTTCCTATTTGTAGTGGAGATGAGTGGTAACCGGTGGGGTCTTCTGCTGTTGTAGCCCATCCGCCTCAAGGTTGTGCGTGTTGTGGCTTCACAAATGCTTTGCTGCATACCTCGGTTGTAACGAGTGGTTATTTCAGTCAAAGTTGCTCTTCTATCAGCTTGAATCAGTCGGCCCATTCTCCTCTGACCTCTAGCATAAACAAGGCATTTTCGCCCACAGGACTGCCGCATACTGGATGTTTTTCCCTTTTCACACCATTCTTTGTAAACTCTAGAAATGGTTGTGCGTGAAAATCCCAGTAACTGAGCAGATTGTGAAATACTCAGACCGGCCCGTCTGGCACCAACAACCATGCCACGCTCAAAATTGCTTAAATCACCTTTCTTTCCCATTCTGACATTCAGTTTGGAGTTCAGGAGATTGTCTTGACCAGGACCACACCCCTAAATGCATTAAAGCAACTGCCATTTGGTTGGTTGATTAGATAATTGCATTAATGAGAAATTGAACAGGTGTTCCTAATAATCCTTTAGGTGAGTGTACATCTATCTGTAAATTCTGTTTATAGTAATAGCCATCTGTATATTATATTCAGTACATATCTATCTGTAAATTCTGTTTATAGTAATAGCCATCTGTATATTATATTCATAGTACATATTAACCTGTAAAATTCTATTTATAGTAATAGCCATCTTTATATATATTCAGTACCTGTACTTGTGTAATGACAATAAAGTTGAATCTAATCTAATACAATAAGTGCATTGTATCAAATTATTAATTTAAAGGTTAGTACATAGTAGTTAAGTGAACTGAATTTTGCTATTTTTTGTGTTAACAGGTGTAATTTTAACAAGAACAATGCACTGTGCAGCCATTTCCTTTCCCTCTTGACTGAAAATCTGTTATCTATTCTAACTTTAATCTAATATCTTTCTTTTCAACCAAAGTAGAAACTGCTATCCAGTTGTGGTAAATATTTGCTGACTGACTCCCCTTGTCCACGTGTTTTTATTCAAATCCCTTACATTTAAAGAGCCACTCTAGATTATTACAAAGAGAAATATTCCTGATTCTATGTAAGAATTCTCTTGGGGACAGTCATGTTGGTGTCTGTTCATGATGTGGTTCTTTCACTGCCATCATGACAAAAGCATACCCAGTGTAAACACTAGAGGGTGCTGTTTTCCCTAGAGGCTTGGTCTGCCACTTTCTGTTTTTGTATTTAGTGAATGTCTTTGCTACCAACTTGTATCTTGCATCCAACTTGTATCTTTTAAGTTGTAACAACCTGGGGCAACATTTGGACACCATTTTGCATCTTTCTCTGCAGCCATTTTTCATTTACCTGCCCTCTTGACTGAAAATCAGTTGATATCTACTCCAACTTTAGCATCCCTTGTCAAAAAAACCTGTACAGGATTCCATTTAGAATTTCTATCATATTTTGGAACCGTTCTTATAGGATTCCGTTAGAAATAGTCTTATGGGATATTTATGTCTTGTCCTATAAGATTCTCATCTAATTCCTATTGGATTCTGTGGAAATTGTCTTATAAGACAATACATACATATCCTGTAGGATAATTTCCCGCTGTGGCAGAAACAATTGTTTTCTTTTTCAGTTATTTTCTATTTGTTTTTCTTTTGAGATTTTGGTATTTGTGGTGTATTGGGTGGTGAAACAAGTTTTCATTGAGGGGTTTTCGGGCGTCGGCAACCAGTGCAACCATCACTGGAAGCATGGCAGCCCAAACCACGAACACCTGTTTAGATTCTTTCACACGGCGCCACAGAGTGAAAGTGGTGTCCGCGGTAAATGTGGAGAAGTGCATTCTGGCCTTTGGGGATGTTGTTGGCCATTAATGTATTTTAGCGGCATCAAGGATGAATAACGCTATGGTTTTGTTTTTAAATTCTGTTGAGAAAGCAAACGAAGTAGTGGAGAAAGGAGTAGTAATTAGTGGTTTGTTTACCCCAGTGCTTCCCCTTTCTACCCCCGCGAAGAAAGTCACTTTATCTAACGTTCCACCATTTATTAAGGACGAAATGTTAATAAAAGAACTGTCACGTTTTGGAAAGGTAGTAAGTTCTATGAAAAAGTAAGTCAGGTTTGATTAAGCATGTAATATCTTTCAGGAGATTTATTTATATGATTTTGAAGGATAACCAGACTGAACTAAATCTGAATTTGAAATTCAGGGTTGATGATTTTGATTACACTGTCTTTGTCTCTACGGATGTGATGAAGTGCTTTGGGTGCGGAAAAACTGGGCATTTAGTGCATGCTTGTCCAGATAATAATGGCACAAACACGCAAGATGTCTCCGCTGATAACGGTGTGCAAGTCAGGGATGGAGGAGCAGATAATGTTCCTGAACCAACTCAAACTGAACCTAGGCCATCCACTAGTGGAGTAACTAATGTAGGCCTTCATTCACAGACAGAAGAGGTGAATCAGACCATGTCTGAAAATAAAGGGGAGAATGATTTAGTTGTCCCTGTTATTGTCAGAGATGAGTCCAGATCTGATAAGGCCATGGATGTGTCACATGTCACTGTAGTGTCTGACACAAAGTCTCCTTCAGAGAGTTTCTGCCTAAGTGATAATTTAATGGTGGACGTAGAGCAGGCTGTTTTCAAAACACCCTTAAAGAGGAAAAAGAGTGACAAAGTTTCAGAATCAAAACAAGCTAGAAAAACAGAAAATGAAAAGGAGTCTGATGTGGATGATATTGGCAATGAGAGTGATTTTTCTGATTCTGGTGCTTCTAGTTGTTCTCAGAATGAATGGACATGTCAAGATTATGACACTGATGAAATCAGGAAGTTTTTGACAAAAAATCTGAGGGGTGTACAGGTAGCTGACTATTTTCCAGACATTAAACGTTTTGTGAGTGAGGGATGTTTTTCAAATAAGGAAGTATATCGTTTGAAAAATTTTTTAACAAAACTTCAACAACAACTGAATAATTAATGGCAGTAAACTGGCTTCATTTATTGGCCCTTATTGGCTGCTTTTTTCTTTATGAGTTATTTTTTCATTTTCACATGGGTGACATTCGCATTGCATCCCTGAATGTAAATGGAGTGTAAGCTCCATCCGTTAGCCCAAAAAACGGAATCTAACGGCTTGGTTGAAGGATTCTGCGTGTAAGCCTTTTCAGCATTTCTGTTAAATTCACTTAATTTATTAATATCTAATTTTAAATCTGACTCCATGAATAAAGTGATCTGACTCCAATTTTATGTGACTTCGTTCATTTTGTTACGTTTGTAATTTAAGAGCTGGTGATTCGTTGTGATTTAATTTGGATCGTTGATTTTTCTTAGTATATATTGTTATCAAATATTCGTTCATCAAGGGACCCAATATCACACAGAGACTGAATGCTCGCGAAAATTACATTAGCTCACGAACACAAACCCGCCAGTTCTGATATTAGTCAGAGGATTGCAGAGTGAATATTTTACCTTTAAGTGGTCGCACCTGCTTACTCAACAAAAAGTGTCATTTGATTAAGAGACACGAAAGCTGCAACTTGCAACACAACACCTAGTTTGGGGGAGAGGATCGGATATCTTTGAGGAGACCACTCAAAAAGGGAGAACATAATTCTCATGTTTCAATCTTTCTCATCCTACCAGTGACTACAGTGAAGTTGAGACCATTTTACCAATCGCACTGATACCTTTAAAAAGATACCACACATGAAAGGGGAAAAACAATAGATTTACAAGATACATCATCTGTGGTATATCTGCATTCTGTGACTTGAATCAGGGGGAGGGAAGGGAGGAGGGAGAGGGGGAGAAGGTTTTGGGCAGGCCGATGTCCTACACTCTTTCCGGGAGATCTTCTCTCTAGATTAGTGAGTTTTATTGTTCTATTGCAGGGGGTTGGATCTTCAACTTTTGTCTTAGCAGTAAAACCGATTCTTACCGGAGCAAGTAGTTTTTATTTGCAAGTAGTTTTACTCCTTTTTCTTGTGATATGGAAGAGGTTGTGAAAGGTAGACTGCTAAAGATTCGAGCCCAGTTTGAGAACCATACCTTTGTTTTTATTTGTGTGTATGCGCCAACCCTTGCAGCAGAAAGAATGTTTTTTTTAGATACTCTGTGTGAAACTTTGTATAAATGTAATTCTGAAGAACATTTATTTCTAGGTGGAGACTTTAATAGTGTCGAAAGTAATATTGACAGAAATCATGTAGAACCACATTTTCTTTCTCGTAAACGACTCATCCAGATGATTGAAACAAATGATTTATGTGATGTCTGGAGGAGTTTAAATGGGAACTTGAAACAGTACACATGGGCACATGCCGTGACAATATATTGTCTTTGGCAAGACTAGATCGATTCTATAGTTTTAAACATCAATTAAGTATTTTTAAGAATTGTTTCATAACCCCAGTTGGGTTTTTCAGATCACAGTCTTGTAATATGTACAGTAACGTTATACTTTGTAAAGCCAAAAAGTGCTTATTGGCATTTTAATACAAATTTACTAAGCGACACACATTTTAAAGATACTTTAATTTTTTTGGGGGAAAATTTTAGGAATGAGATCAGTTTCAGTCTTTACAAAAATGGTGGGAGTTTGGTAAAATACAAATTAAGCAATTATGTCAACAGTACACTTACAATGTCACAAAAGATATGATCAAATCTATAAAAAATTTAGAAGATGAAATTCTGAAATTTCAAGAAGTGGCACAGTCAAGTGAAAATCAAACGCATATTGAATCCTTTTTTTTTTTTTTAAATCTGTTTTGTCTGACATACAAAGAGTGAAAGCACAGGGGGCACTAGTTCGATCACGTTTTAAAGATATAGACCAGATGGATATACCATCAAAATTCTTCTTTAGTCTGGAAAAAAAGAAAGGTCAAAAACGCTTTATACATTCTTTATTTTAAGACCGGTTCTCTTGTATCAGATCCTACTGAAATTCGGAAAAGAGCAATCAGTTTTTATGAAAAGCTGTATAGTTAGCAGTTCTCAGTGACAGAAGAGTGGTCCTTACCCTTTTGCCAAAAAAAGGTGATGGTAAAAACTGGCGACCGGTATCTTTATTGTGCTCTGATTATAAAGTGCTATCAAAAGTGTTAGCTAATAGACTAGGAAGGGTTTTGGAGGAAGTAGTCCACCCTGGTCAGTCCTACTGTGTACCTGGCAGATCAATTTTTGACAACATTCATTTAATAAGAGATTTTTTTAATGTTTCTAAATTAATGGGAATAGATATGGGTTTGATTTCCTTAGACCAAGAGAAGGTATTTGATTTAGTAGAACATGGCTATTTATGGAAAACTTTAGAAGTATTTGGTTTTAGTTCTGATTTTATAGGTTATGTTAAAATTTTATATAATGATATTGAAAGTGTACTGAAAGTTAACAGTGGCTTATGTGCTCCTTTTAAAGTATGTCGTGGTGTGTTCTTTATCAGGAATACTTTATACATTGTCAATAGAAACACTTTTAAATAAATTAAGAAGAGTTTTAGAAGGGGTTCAGTTGGAAAAGAGATGGTTTAAAATATTTGGGAGTGTTTTTAGGAGAGGACACAATTGTTCAAAAAAACTGGGAAGGAATAATTGAAAAAGTTAAAGGTCGTCTCATGAAATGGAAATGGATTGTTAAAAGTCTATCATATAGAGGATGTACTTTGATTATTAATAACTTAGTAGCCTCTTCTTTGTGGCATCGACTGGCTTGTATGGACCCACCTGTTTGGTTACTTACAAAAATTCAGTCTCTTTTAATAAATTTTTTTGGGGAAAGAATGCATTTGGATTCCTCATAATGTCTTGTATTTGCCTAAGGAAGAAGGAGGGCAAGGACTTGTACATTTGCAAAGTCGGACTGCAGCTTTTAGATTGCATTTTATCCAATGTTCCTTTTCAAAAGCTTCACTCAATGCTGCACAAAGTGCATATGGGAACGTCTTTATCGTGACCGGCTGTGAATAGTGTGTTCAACACGTCAATGAAATTGACTCGACGGTATTATAGCCTCGGTCGGTGACGTCATCAGCGCACCTGCTGCACGAGGCTATAAATAGATGAGCCCCAGCTGTAAGCCCTCTGGGTCTTTTTGTTTTCAGACCGAAACTGTGTGGTGTGCAAACAACCTCTCTGAAAAATCTCTGAAAAAAATCTCTCTCTCTAAATCTTTCAGACTTGACTTGAGATCTTTGTTAGGAGTTAGTTTTCAACTGGCAGTGTGCAGATTTCTCTCTTTCTCATCTCTGTTAAAAACATCAGTGAAAAGAGTTCAAGTTAAAAGAAATCTATCAGTTGAAAATGATTCAGCAGGGTAAACGTTGTGTCTCTCCATGTTCTCTTCCAAATGTCAGAACTGGATACACACGTTTACTGCTGTGTGTGTTTGGGGAAGAGCATGTGGTCGCTGCATTGAGTCAGGCGAGTGCGAGCATTGCGAGCCTTTACAGTTAAAATGTAAAGTTGAAATGGTCCGTCCCTTTCGCTTGCTCGCTCACCAAATCTATGTTTCCTCACGTGATCCCGAAGCGCGCTCCGGCGTTTCTTCGGCTCGCGCTGGGAATGATGATTAATCTCTGGGGCTGCGGACTTCGAGCAGTTAGCCTGCGATCGGTCCTCACATGATAGTAAATCCATGATGAGGAATTTATCGAGGTGGTGGCCAGGGTACAGTTGACTGGCACCGTGAATGAGACATCCCCAAACGCAGTGAGCTTGAGGTTAGGTTTCTGTCGGTGGCAAAGTCATGAAGAAAACCATTTACTTCACGTGTTTTTGTGCTCTCGACGTCGACTTTTCGACTATCGTGGGTGTGAAATTGCGTGGCTATGTAGAGATGGCCCAGGTGGCAGAGACGCTCGCGAGCTATCTCTCGCCTTGGTTTGCATCTTTATTAAAGAGACCTACCTCCCCACGAAGCCATGTAGAAAATAGACTTCGGCTCTTGTGGGCAAAGCTTATATGTATTACATATAAATAGTATATTATATATTGTTTTATATAGAAATATATATTATATATTATTTATATACAAATATAAAAAAAAAAAAAAAGGACTGGTCTTCAAACAAAAGAGACCTGAGGGCTTACAGCTGGGGCTCATCTATTTATAGCCTCGTGCAGCAGGTGCGCTGATGACGTCACCGACCGAGGCTATAATACCGTCGAGTCAATTTCATTGACGTGTTGAACACACTATTCACAGCTGGTCACGATAAAGACGTTCCCATATGCACTTCGTGCAGCATCTTGTTCCGCTTTATCAGGGAACAGGGTTACAGTCAAGTAACCCCGAGAGTTTTATTACTGGACCAGAAAATTTATGTTGGAGGCCATTGGCCAGTATGATTTTAAGGACTGCTGAAGGACTATGTTTGGATAAATCATTGTTCTTGTTAGATCCCGGGAAAATAAATACATCCAGAATGCCGGAGTTTTACAGAAATATTTTTAAAGTGTGGAACCTTTTTAAGGTGAAAAGAGCTGACTCTGCACTCTCTCTTTTCTGGTTTTTGAAAGAGCCATTGATCTATGGCTCAACATTTACTAAAGCCAAAATTTTAACACTTGAATGTTTAATAAAACTGGCTGGACCAAGTTTTGGAAATGTCAATGATGTTGCTGATTGTTTGAATGTTAAATCTTTTCGAGTTGTTGCACAGGTACTACAAAAATTACAGTCAGTTTTTACAACAGAGGGAAAAACATGCTTCAAGGTTATTGTAAGAGGGAGTTAATCCCTGATGAAAAAGACAATTTTCCAAATCTGCTTCTTTCACCAAGGTTAGGTGAACAC
This sequence comes from Rhinogobio ventralis, assembly GCA_039654625.1. Lineage (NCBI taxonomy): Eukaryota > Metazoa > Chordata > Actinopteri > Cypriniformes > Gobionidae > Rhinogobio > Rhinogobio ventralis. Next base: position 11,977,970 of record CM077211.1, read on the forward strand.
ATGGGATTTTTCTTGGAAACTGAAAAATTGACAGATATAGATCTGTGTGAAAGTAGTGTGAAAGTAGTGGTAAAAAATGGTATAAAGCGTGTGTAAAATCTTTTAATAGGAAGGGCTTACATGGAAGAGTTGATTCACCATGGCGTGATGTTTTTAAAATGAGTAAAGATGCTAAACCAGAGTGGAGAGCACTTTATAAGCCACCGTTAGCTAAACAAGTTGGAGATTTACAATGGCGAATTCTATGAATTTTATTTTAGGTCAAGCCAAAATGTCTATTTATGTCAGTAGAAAAGATAAAATTGAGCACAATAGAGAAAGTAATGTTGAAAATGTATTTGCTGCTTTGATTAAAGCAAGACTGTCAATTGATTTTCTTTTTTACAAAAAATATAAACTCTTTAACAGCGTTAACTCTCTCTCTCTCTCTCTCTCTCTCTCTCTCTGTGCGAGTGCATGCTGGGAGTGAGTGTGGAAGGAGCCGGTTGGCGGGAGTGAAAGTTTCTCAGTGAAATTCTTTACTTTACTTTTCTTTTCCATATTTATTTCTATATTTAGTATTTGGTTTGTAGTTTGTAGTTTGTCCTGACTTCGGTCAGTGAGCGGGGATAATGGGGTCGAAGCGGGGAATTTCTCACAGTTAACACTCAAGCATGGTTGTAAATGTATGCCTGAGGCCGCGGTGTCGGTGGAAGATTGTTTGATAGCCGGGAGCGAGGCGATCGGTGGTGCTAACATTAGATCTGCCTCCCGAATGAACAAAGCCATTGTGTTCTTTCTCAGTGAACGGCAAATGGTGGACGAACTGATTGAAAATGGGTTGGTAATCAAAAACATTTTTGTGCCTGTATTGCCTTTGTCAAGCCCAGCCAAGAAAGTTATTTTATCAAACGTACCGCCTTTCGTGACAAAGGAAAAACTGGAACAGATACTCCAGAGGTATGGTAAAATAGTGAGTACTATTAAAATGATTCCTCTTGGATGTAAAAATCCAGAGATTAAACACGTGATGTCATTTCGTCGTCAGGTTTTTATGATTCTAAATGCGCAGAGTGATCCATTAAATCTGTCAGCGAAACTAAGCATCGATGGCAAAGATTACACAGTTTTTATTAGTTCAGAGTCAATGAGATGCTTTGTTTGTGGTGATTTTGGACACGTCAGGCAAACCTGCCCGAGGCGAGACAGGCCGGCGGGCCTCATTGCGGCTCCGGCTGCAGATGCGGAGAACAGCGAGAGGGCGGCCGGCGCGGATAGTGCTGCGACTGCTGTGGCGTCAGAACCCCAGCCGAGCGGAGCGCTTTCGGCGTCAGGTGACATGCCCGAAGGGGGACCGGTGCTGGAGGCCTCTGGAGGGGGCCTGGCGGAGGCCGCTGAGGAGCCGGCCGGCCCGAGTCATATCCCCGCTGGACCGCAGGCGGAGACGAGCTCGGGTCAGGTGCGCTTGCAGTCCGTGTCTGAAACGGAACTGATTCTTGATGCAAAACAAACGCAGCCTGATAAAATCGGAAATGAGACGACTACTGATGACTCGTTTAGTCAGAGTCAAGATGACATGTTATCTCAAGAACCGGTGGATTTAATAGATGACTCTGACATTGAACACGAAGATGCAGAGATAATGGGGAATGACGCAGTGGATTCAGAGCTCGTCTCTGGAGGTAAGACCAAACTTTACTCTGTTCAGCAGATTAATCATTTCCTTGATACTACTAAGGGCCATCGAAAACCTAAAATTGAGTTGTATTTTCCGGATGTAAAGTTGTTTCTGGTGTCTGGTGCGATGGCGATGAGAAAAGCTGCCTTGGAAGAGCTTGACAAACCCAAACGCTACCGTCTCAAGAAGCTTCTTAGTAATGTTAGAAGTTCTTTGAATTCACAAGTTAAAAAATGAGCATGGCTTGGTTACTTAAATACTCTTGTGGATTAGTTTTATTTTGTGTTTATCTTATATTTTTTTCCATGGCACCTTTGAGACTTCATTGAGTTCATTGAACGTTAATGGGTGTCGTGATGCTGTGAAAAGGGCTAGTCTGTTTGATTATGTAATGATGAAGAGTGCTGGTGTGGTGTTTTTACAGGAAACGCACACAGATGATAATAATCAGATACAGTGGTTGAGTGAATGGAAGGGCCAGGCTATATTGAGTCATGGCTCTAGTGTCAGTGCAGGGGTGGCTATACTGCTGACACCTGAATATAAAGAGCAGCCGCTCAGTGTTGTTGAAGGGATTTCTGGTCGTTTGCTGAGAGTTGATGTAACTATTCAGGGTAATCATTTTTCTTTTTTCAATGTGTATGCACCCAATATTGGGTTAGATCGGGTTGGTTTTTTTGAAAAACTTAAAATTGCTCTAAGTGATGTTTCTCATGATAGGACCATTGTTCTGGCCGGGGATTTTAACTGTACTTTAAGTCATAATTTGGACAGGAATCATGAAGAGCCACATAGTCAATCTGCAGATGTGCTTAGGACTTTAATTGTTTACCACAATCTTGTAGATGTTTGGAGAGAATCATTTCCTCAGGTCAGACAATATACCTGGGTGAAAATAAACTCCAATATGGTATCTGGGGCTAGGCTGGACAGGATATATGTACAAAAAGGCAAAAGAGATCATTTCTATAATAGCTGTATTTTTCCCACTGCTCTGTCTGATCACCATTTTCTATCTGTTGATGTCACTACTGCAGAGAGCACGTTCAACACATCTTTTTGGAAATTTAATAATAGATTATTATTAGATCAAACTTTTGTGCACTCTTTCACTTATTTCTGGGAGATCTGGAGAGAGAGGAAAACACAGTATAAGTCCCTCAGCCAGTGGTGGGACATTGGAAAAACTCAAATTAAATTGTTTTGCCAGAGCTACTCTGCTTACAATAAAAGCTTTTTGGACAAAAAGATGGCACAGCTTGAACAGGAAATACTTCTACTTGACATCGAAGGGGATGTTGTCGATACCACTGAGTCCTTGAAACGCAATACATTTATTTTGCGGAATCTACTGGAGGAAAGAGCCCAGGAGACGCTGATTCGTGCAAGATTTTCTTCTTTTAATAGCATGGATGCTCCTACCACTTTCTTTTTTAACCTGGAGAAGAAGACTGTGGATAAGAAGATTTTAGGCTGTTTGAGGCTTCCAGAGGGGAGGAAGGTTACTGATGGTCATGGCATTATTTCTTACGCACTGTCTTTTTATGAGGATCTTTACAGAGCTGAAGCTTGCGATGAGGAGATGGCTGAACTTCTCTTTCAGGATTTACCTCAGCTTTCGGAAGGGGAGAAATCTAAGCTTGACGAACCATTGACTTTTGATGAACTATCTGTTGCTGTTAAAGAACTGTCTTCTGGTAAAACTCCGGGATTGGATGGACTTAATGCAGAATTTTATAAACATTTATGGCCAGTCATTGGAAAGGATTTGTTCTCCGTTTTCATGGAGAGTTTTAAAAGAGGTACACTTCCACTGAGTCTAAGAAGAGCTGTGGTCACTCTATTACCTAAAAAGGGTGACCTTGAAGACATTAGATGTTGGCGTCCGGTCTCTTTACTCAGAGTTGACTATAAGATACTTTCAAAATCTTTAACCAACAGAGTCAAACTCTACATTTCCTCGGTGATTCATCCAGATCAGTCATACTGCATTCCAGGAAGGACTATTTTTGATAACCTTTCTTTGATTCGTGACTTAATTTCCTTTTCTAAGGTGCATAATTTGAACATTGGTTTTGTTTCTTTGGATCAGGAGAAAGCCTTCGATCGGGTTGATCATGGTTTCCTGGTTAAGTGCCTTGAGGCTTTTGGTTTTGGTCCATCTATTATTGCTTATATTAAACTGTTGTATACTGACATATACAGCATGCTGAAAATTAATGGTACTCTTACAAGACCATTCAGTGTAAGCAGAGGCATAAGGCAGGGGTGTGGTCTCTCAGGAATCCTGTATGCCATTGCAATTGAACCACTTTTGGCTGCACTGAGGAATAAGCTGGGTGGCATATCAACAGTGTGTCCGTCGACCTCAGAACTGATCACTGCTAGGCTTAGTGCCTATGCTGATGACGTCACTGTTTTTATTAGATCTGCTCAGGATGTCATGAATTTGAGAGGATCGTTGGAGATTTATCAGAAAGCATCCTCATCTCGAATTAATTGGCAAAAGTGTGCTTCCTTTTTACTGGGTGAATGGGAGAATGTGGGCCCTCCAGTACTTCCTCAGAACTGTTCCTGGAGTCGAGAGGGGTTCAAAGTGCTGGGGGTTTTCCTTGGGACTGACCAGTATATTCAGAAAAACTGGGATGGTACTTTTGAAAAAGTTTCTGGACGTTTACAAAGATGGCGATGGATACTGCCTCAACTGTCATATAGGGGAAGAGTGCTCATTATTAACAACTTGGCAGCTTCCATGATGTGGCATCGTCTGAATGTGCTTGATCCACCAAAAGATTTGTTGCAACGTTTGCAGAAGACTTTCGTTGAGTTTTTCTGGGGTGGTTATCATTGGCTTCCCCCTGCAATTCTCTATTTGCCAGTCAGTGAAGGGGGTCAAGGGTTGATTGATTTGGCAGCTAAGGTTAAGGCTATGAGGTTAAAAACGGTTCAAAACCTACTCTACCCTGAGGATTTTAAGCCATGGGTGTCGTTTGGTCTGGCGTTGCTCAGAACTTTTGGGGGGTTCTGTCTTGATAGGCATTTGTTTTTAATGTCGTCTTATGATGGAAAGTTTTCATCTGATGTACAATTTTATGCTTCCGTGTTAAACTCCTAGAAAGGTTTTACATTGATTAGACATGGAAATAATTTTGGCCTTGAAGAACCACTGTTTTACAACTCCTTTTTAGGTGATAATAGGGGTACATCCAATACAGTTGTTCAAAATCTTTTGAAAAAAGGACTGACAAAAGTTTCAGATTTGGTTGATACCTCGTCTAGAAAATGGAGGTCAATGATAGACATTGGTAATCAGGCTGGCGTTAGATCAGTGAGGACGATAGAGCGGCTCATAGGTGGGTTGAAAGCAGCTTTTCCCTCCACACTCCTCCTGTTTGTGAACTGTTTTCTGTCTGGAGGCCCTTCTAGAGTTTTGTTTCCTAAGTTATTTGTGTCTCCCAAGGTTGGTTTTGAAGATGATCATGAAGTAAAGCTGCTGAAAGTGGATAAATTACAAGAGCTTGATTTTCAGGTGGTCGGAAAAAAAGATCTATATCACTTGTGTGTCAAAGTGGATCATTTTGAGCAACTTAAGGACAGAAGTGATACAAAATGGAGAGAATTTTGAACCGTGCCTGCTGCACTTTCTCCTTCTTGGAGGCTCTTTTATAAGGGTCCTCTGCCTAAACGATCTGGAGACCTACAGTGGAGGTTACTACATTGTGTTTTGCCCACTAATTCTCATGTTTCTAAATTTAACTTGAATGTTTTATCATCTTGTATTTTCTGTTCTTTACCAGAATCTGTTTTTCATGTTTTTACTGAGTGTTCTAGATTGGTTCCATTATGTACGTGTCTAGAAAGATTACTTGGGAATTTGGGTTTTGTTTTCAACAAGACACTGTTCATCTATGGTTGCAAGTATGCTAGAGCGCACAGACAGCAGTGTACGCTAGCTAATTTCATCATTGGACAAGCCAAATTAGCCATTTGGAAGTCTTGTAGACTGGCTGCTGAAGGGCGAAATGTAAATGTGTGTCTGTTATTTACTGCTTTGGTGGAATCCAGAGTAAGAGTGGAGCATAGATTTTTTCAAATGACAAAAAACATGCTTCAGTTTGAGTTTAAATGGTGTGTAAATGGGGCCTTACTGTCACTTTGTGAGGATGGAGAAGTAATGTTTAATTGGTGATGTAGTTATAGTGGTCATTTTGAGTGAGGTATGTTTTATTTAATTTATTAATTTGTTTTTGTTTGTTTTTGTTTGTTTTATTATCTTTTGAACATCTTGTACTGTGATTGTGTGTAAGGTATAATTAACTGTTCGTTTTTAGACTGTTTTAATAAAGTGTGTTAAAAGTCAAAGTCTCTCTCTCTCTCTTTCTCTTTCTCTTTATCTCTCTCTCTCTCTCTCTCTCTCTCTCTCTCTCTCTCTCACACACACACACAATGTTATTTTAAAAAGTTTAAGGGATAGTTCACCCTGAAATAAAAATAAAGTCATCTTTTACTCACCCTGCTGCTGTTCCAATGCCCTATGTTCTTCTACCTTTTTTGAAATTTTGATAAACGTCCTCCACGCGCTCCTCCATATAATGGCTGTGAATAGCGACCAGGCTAAAACTTTACAAAAAGGATACAAAAGTATCACGCAATGATACAGGGAGACGCACGCCATATATGGAAAGAGTTCAGGAGGGAAAGCACTTGCTCCAGACGCTCTATTCGCGTTCGGTGTGAACGCAGCATAAGGTAATATTCAGTCAAAATACCGACCTCGACTGTTACTCTGTGCGCGCGTTCCTCTGAGTGTGTGCGAGCCGTCAGCGCTCACGCAATGTTGTCATGACAACTGGTACAAAGCATTCACCTCAGGAGGTTTACCTCATTATAGTATTATAGTATTATTTCTTATTATTTACCTTATAAAAGAGACGAGAGTCGCATTTGTTTCTATTGAGTCTGATTTCTCAAAATGGTGCGTGCGTATCCTGGGTGCCATGACAACAGCGCGAGTTATAGTAATATGCTGACGGCTCGCACTCACAGGAACGTGTACAGAGTAACGGCCGAGCTCCGTGAAACCTTATGCTGCGTTCACGCCGAACGCGAATCGAGTGTCTGCCAACAGAAGGGTGACTTTATTTTCATTCCAGGGGGAATCTAAAAAGTAATTAATTAGTTAAATAATTAATTATTTATTATAATAAGTAATAATAAAAATTATCACAGGACAAAGTGAAATTCCATTAAAATAAATTAGAATGTCCAATAGGATTCTAAGAATCCAATAAGATCCTACAGTACAAAGTGAAATTCCATTAAAATGAATCAGAATGTCCAATAGGATTCCAAGAATACAATAAGATCCTACAGGACAAGGTGAAATTCCATTAAAGTGAATCAGAATGTCCAATAGGATTCTAAGAATCCAATAAGATCCTACAGGATATCTACTCTAACTCTAGCATCTTTCTTTTCAAACAAAGTAGAAAATGCTATCAAGTTGGGGTAAATATTTACTGAATGACTCCCCTGTGTCCATGTTTTTTTTATTCAGATCCCTTAAATTTAAAGAGCCACTCTAGATAATTACAAAGAGAAGTATTCCTGATTCTATGTAAGAATTCTCTTGGGTACAGTCATGTTGGTGTCTGTTCATGATGTGGTTCCTTCACTGCCATCATGACAAAAGCATACCCAGTGTAAACATTAAAGGGTGCTGTTTTACCTAGAGGCTTGGTCTGTCACTCTCTGTATTTGTATTTAGTGAATGTCTTTGCTTCCAACTTGCATCTTGTATCCAACTTGTATCTTTTAAGTGCTAACAATCCGGGGCAACATTTGGACACTATTTTGCATCCTCCTCTGCAGCCATTTTTCATTTTTATTCAGATCCCTTACATTTACAGACCCCTTTTAGATGACTACAAAGACAAGCATTCCTGATTCTATGTAAGAATAAGTGCTACTTTTTAGAACTATAATGTTGCAGAATACCCATTTTAAACATTAAAGGGTGCTGTTTTACCTAGAGGTTTGGTCTGCCACTTATTGTTTTTGTATTTAGTGTAGGCCTATCCTTTAAAATGACACTTTTCTAAATTCAGGGGAAATGTTCGTAAGTGTTGCATTTTCATGAAGTGCTTCAAATGTGTGAAAAGTCCACCCGTGCTGGGAAAAGTGCCGAGTTGCTCCAAATTGGGCAATCAAAACTTGATGGGCTTTACAGAAATGCAGAGTGTCAACGACCATGGCACAGCCAAGAGGGCATGGACACACTTATATTGGGTGCTGGTAAACCACATGGCTCAGACCAGCTCTTCCTAAAAGCAGGCAACATGCTCCATGGATGCTCCATGGAACGCGTCCGGCTATCCATTTGACAAGATTTGCAGCTACTACTACTCTCACTCTCGGTACCCTCACAATGGCACTGACTCGTTGTATTTGGTAAGTGCTATTTGTTGGGGTAGTTTCAAGTGATCACTGCTTCAAGAGACAATTGCCTTCTGGAACTCCACACTGCGTTCTCCATGCAATGGCCATTCAATCACAAAGTTCTACACATTACTTAAAATGGGAGCATTGATTGGTCCTGTGTTCATAAGTGCTTCTCTTTGGGGTAGTTTTAATGAGGAAGTGAGCTACAGGCAAGACTCAACCTCTTTTCAATGGAATTCCATTTTCAGTGTACCTTATATGGTAAACCCCTGTACCTATCCCGCTAACCTTTAAGTGATAACAGTTAAAGCCATTTTCATCTCCTTTCCCTCTTGACTGAAAATATGTTGATATCTACTCTAACTCTAGCATCTTTCTTTTCAAACAAAGTAGAAAGTGCTATCAAGTTGGGGTAAATATTTACTGAATGACTCCCCTGTGTCCATGTTTTTTTTATTCAGATCCCTTAAATTTAAAGAGCCACTCTAGATATTTACAAAGAGAAGTATTCCTGATTCTATGTAAGAATTCTCTTGGGGACAGTCATGTTGGTGTCTGTTCATGATGTGGTTCTTTCACTGCCATCATGACAAAAGCATACCCAGTGTAAACACTAGAGGGTGCTGTTTTCCCTAGAGGCATGGTCTGCCACTCTCTGTTTTTGTATTTAGTGAATGTCTTTGCTTCCAACTTGCATCTTGTATCCAACTTGTATCTTTTAAGTGCTAACAATCCGGGGCAACATTTGGACACTATTTTGCATCCTCCTCTGCAGCCATTTTTCATTTTTATTCAGATCCCTTACATTTACAGACCCCTTTTAGATGACTACAAAGACAAGCATTCCTGATTCTATGTAAGAATAAGTGCTACTTTTTAGAACTATAATGTTGCAGAATACCCATTTTAAACATTAAAGGGTGCTGTTTTACCTAGAGGTTTGGTCTGCCACTTATTGTTTTTGTATTTAGTGTAGGCCTATCCTTTAAAAATGACACTTTTCTAAATTCAGGGGAAATGTTCGTAAGTGTTGCATTTTCATGAAGTGCTTCAAATGTGTGAAAAGTCCACCCGTGCTGGGAAAAGTGCAGAGTTGCTCCAAATTGGGCAATCAAAACTTGATGGGCTTTACAGAAATGCAGAGTGTCAACGACCATGGCACAGCCAAGGGGGCATGGACACACTTATATTGGGTGCTGGTAAACCACATGGCTCAGACCAGCTCTTCCTAAAAGCAGGCAACATGCTCCATGGATGCTCCATGGAACGCGTCCGGCTATCCATTTGACAAGATTTGCAGCTACTACTACTCTCACTCTCGGTACCCTCACAATGGCACTGACTCGTTGTATTTGGTAAGTGCTATTTGTTGGGGTAGTTTCAAGTGATCACTGCTTCAAGAGACAATTGACTTCTGGAACTCCACACTGCATTCTCCATGCAATGGCCATTCAATCACAAAGTTCTACACATTAAGATTACTTCAAATGGGAGCATTGATTGGTCCTGTGTTCATAAGTGCTTCTCTTTGGGGTAGTTTTAATGAGGAAGTGAGCTACAGGCAAGACTCAACCTCTTTTCAATGGAATTCCATTTTTCAGTGTACCTTATATGGTAAACCCCTGTACCTATCCCGCTAACCTTTAAGTGATAACAGTTAAAGCCATTTTTCATTTCCTTTCCCTCTTGACTGAAAATATGTTGATATCTACTCTAACTCTAGCATCTTTCTTTTCAAACAAAGTAGAAAGTGCTATCAAGTTGGGGTAAATATTTACTGAATGACTCCCCTGTGTCCATGTTTTTTTTATTCAGATCCCTTAAATTTAAAGAGCCACTCTAGATAATTACAAAGAGAAGTATTCCTGATTCTATGTAAGAATTCTCTTGGGGACAGTCATGTTGGTGTCTGTTCATGATGTGGTTCTTTCACTGCCATCATGACAAAAGCATACCCAGTGTAAACACTAGAGGGTGCTGTTTTCCCTAGAGGCATGGTCTGCCACTCTCTGTTTTTGTATTTAGTGAATGTCTTTGCTTCCAACTTGCATCTTGTATCCAACTTGTATCTTTTAAGTGCTAACAATCCGGGGCAACATTTGGACACTATTTTGCATCCTCCTCTGCAGCCATTTTTCAATTACCTGCCCTCTTGACTGAAATTCAGTTGATATCTACTCTAACTTTAGCATGTTTCTTTTCAACCAAAGTAGAAAGTGCTATCAAGTTGGGGTAAATATTTGCTGATTGTCTCCCCTGTGTCCATGTTTTTTATTCAGATCCCTTACATTTACAGACCCCTTTTAGATGACTACAAAGACAAGCATTCCTGATTCTATGTAAGAATAAGTGCTACTTTTTAGAACTATAATGTTGCAGAATACCCATTTTAAACATTAAAGGGTGCTGTTTTACCTAGAGGTTTGGTCTGCCACTTATTGTTTTTGTATTTAGTGTAGGCCTATCCTTTAAAAATGACTCTTTTCTAAATTCAGGGGAAATGTTCGTAAGTGTTGCATTTGCATGAAGTGCTTCAAATGTGTGAAAAGTCCACCCGTGCTGGAAAAAGTGCCGAGTTGCTCCAAATTGGGCAATCAAAACTTGATGGGCTTTACAGAAATGCAGAGTGTCAACGACCATGGCACAGCCAAGGGGGCATGGACACACTTATATTGGGTGCTGGTAAACCACATGGCTCAGACCAGCTCTTCCTAAAAGCAGGCAACATGCTCCATGGATGCTCCATGGAACGCGTCCGGCTATCCATTTGACAAGATTTGCAGCTACTACTACTCTCACTCTCGGTACCCTCACAATGGCACTGACTCGTTGTATTTGGTAAGTGCTATTTGTTGGGGTAGTTTCAAGTGATCACTGCTTCAAGAGACAATTGACTTCTGGAACTCCACACTGCATTCTCCATGCAATGGCCATTCAATCACAAAGTTCTACACATTAAGATTACTTCAAATGGGAGCATTGATTGGTCCTGTGTTCATAAGTGCTTCTCTTTGGGGTAGTTTTAATGAGGAAGTGAGCTACAGGCAAGACTCAACCTCTTTTCAATGGAATTCCATTTTTCAGTGTACCTTATATGGTAAACCCCTGTACCTATCCCGCTAACCTTTAAGTGATAACAGTTAAAGCCATTTTTCATTTCCTTTCCCTCTTGACTGAAAATATGTTGATATCTACTCTAACTCTAGCATCTTTCTTTTCAAACAAAGTAGAAAGTGCTATCAAGTTGGGGTAAATATTTACTGAATGACTCCCCTGTGTCCATGTTTTTTTTATTCAGATCCCTTAAATTTAAAGAGCCACTCTAGATAATTACAAAGAGAAGTATTCCTGATTCTATGTAAGAATTCTCTTGGGGACAGTCATGTTGGTGTCTGTTCATGATGTGGTTCTTTCACTGCCATCATGACAAAAGCATACCCAGTGTAAACACTAGAGGGTGCTGTTTTCCCTAGAGGCATGGTCTGCCACTCTCTGTTTTTGTATTTAGTGAATGTCTTTGCTTCCAACTTGCATCTTGTATCCAACTTGTATCTTTTAAGTGCTAACAATCCGGGGCAACATTTGGACACTATTTTGCATCCTCCTCTGCAGCCATTTTTCAATTACCTGCCCTCTTGACTGAAATTCAGTTGATATCTACTCTAACTTTAGCATGTTTCTTTTCAACCAAAGTAGAAAGTGCTATCAAGTTGGGGTAAATATTTGCTGATTGTCTCCCCTGTGTCCATGTTTTTTATTCAGATCCCTTACATGTACAGACCCCTTTTAGATGACTACAAAGACAAGCATTCCTGATTCTATGTAAGAATAAGTGCTACTTTTTAGAACTATAATGTTGCAGAATACCCATTTTAAACATTAAAGGGTGTTGTTTTACCTAGAGGTTTGGTCTGCCACTTATTGTTTTTGTATTTAGTGTAGGCCTATCCTTTAAAAATGACTCATTTCTAAATTCAGGGGAAATGTTCGTAAGTGTTGCATTTGCATGAAGTGCTTCAAATGTGTGAAAAGTCCACCCGTGCTGGAAAAAGTGCCGAGTTGCTCCAAATTGGGCAATCAAAACTTGATGGGCTTTACAGAAATGCAGAGTGTCAACGACCATGGCACAGCCAAGGGGGCATGGACACACTTATATTGGGTGCTGGTAAACCACATGGCTCAGACCAGCTCTTCCTAAAAGCAGGCAACATGCTCCATGGATGCTCCATGGAACGCGTCCGGCTATCCCTTTGACAAGATTTGCAGCTGCTACTACTACTCTCACTCTCGGTACCCTCACAATGGTACTGACTCGTTGTATTTGGTAAGTGCTATTTGTTGGGGTAGTTTCAAGTGATCACTGCTTCAAGAGACAATTGACTTCTGGAACTCCACACTGCATTCTCCATGCAATGGCCATTCAATCACAAAGTTCTACACATCAAATGGGAGCATTGATTGGTCCTGTGTTCATAAGTGCTTCTCTTTGGGGTAGTTTTAATGAGGAAGTGAGCTACAGGCAAGACTCAACCTCTTTTCAATGGAATTCCATTTTTCAGTGTACCTTATATGGTAAAGCCCTGTACCTATCCCGCTAACCTTTAAGTGATAACAGTTAAAGCCATTTTTCATTTCCTTTCCCTCTTGACTGAAAATATGTTGATATCTACTCTAACTCTAGCATCTTTCTTTTCAAACAAAGTAGAAAGTGCTATCAAGTTGGGGTAAATATTTACTGAATGACTCCCCTGTGTCCATGTTTTTTTTATTCAGATCCCTTAAATTTAAAGAGCCACTCTAGATAATTACAAAGAGAAGTATTCCTGATTCTATGTAAGAATTCTCTTGGGGACAGTCATGTTGGTGTCTGTTCATGATGTGGTTCTTTCACTGCCATCATGACAAAAGCATACCCAGTGTAAACACTAGAGGGTGCTGTTTTCCCTAGAGGCATGGTCTGCCACTCTCTGTTTTTGTATTTAGTGAATGTCTTTGCTTCCAACTTGCAATTTTATGCTTCCGTGTTAAACTCCTAGAAAGGTTTTACATTGATTAGACATGGAAATAATTTTGGCCTTGAAGAACCACTGTTTTACAACTCCTTTTTAGGTGATAATAGGGGTACATCCAATACAGTTGTTCAAAATCTTTTGAAAAAAGGACTGACAAAAGTTTCAGATTTGGTTGATACCTCGTCTAGAAAATGGAGGTCAATGATAGACATTGGTAATCAGGCTGGCGTTAGATCAGTGAGGACGATAGAGCGGCTCATAGGTGGGTTGAAAGCAGCTTTTCCCTCCACACTCCTCCTGTTTGTGAACTGTTTTCTGTCTGGAGGCCCTTCTAGAGTTTTGTTTCCTAAGTTATTTGTGTCTCCCAAGGTTGGTTTTGAAGATGATCATGAAGTAAAGCTGCTGAAAGTGGATAAATTACAAGAGCTTGATTTTCAGGTGGTCGGAAAAAAAGATCTATATCACTTGTGTGTCAAAGTGGATCATTTTGAGCAACTTAAGGACAGAAGTGATACAAAATGGAGAGAATTTTGAACCGTGCCTGCTGCACTTTCTCCTTCTTGGAGGCTCTTTTATAAGGGTCCTCTGCCTAAACGATCTGGAGACCTACAGTGGAGGTTACTACATTGTGTTTTGCCCACTAATTCTCATGTTTCTAAATTTAACTTGAATGTTTTATCATCTTGTATTTTCTGTTCTTTACCAGAATCTGTTTTTCATGTTTTTACTGAGTGTTCTAGATTGGTTCCATTATGTACGTGTCTAGAAAGATTACTTGGGAATTTGGGTTTTGTTTTCAACAAGACACTGTTCATCTATGGTTGCAAGTATGCTAGAGCGCACAGACAGCAGTGTACGCTAGCTAATTTCATCATTGGACAAGCCAAATTAGCCATTTGGAAGTCTTGTAGACTGGCTGCTGAAGGGCGAAATGTAAATGTGTGTCTGTTATTTACTGCTTTGGTGGAATCCAGAGTAAGAGTGGAGCATAGATTTTTTCAAATGACAAAAAACATGCTTCAGTTTGAGTTTAAATGGTGTGTAAATGGGGCCTTACTGTCACTTTGTGAGGATGGAGAAGTAATGTTTAATTGGTGATGTAGTTATAGTGGTCATTTTGAGTGAGGTATGTTTTATTTAATTTATTAATTTGTTTTTGTTTGTTTTTGTTTGTTTTATTATCTTTTGAACATCTTGTACTGTGATTGTGTGTAAGGTATAATTAACTGTTCGTTTTTAGACTGTTTTAATAAAGTGTGTTAAAAGTCAAAGTCTCTCTCTCTCTCTTTCTCTTTCTCTTTATCTCTCTCTCTCTCTCTCTCTCTCTCTCTCTCTCTCTCTCTCTCTCTCTCACACACACACACAATGTTATTTTAAAAAGTTTAAGGGATAGTTCACCCTGAAATAAAAATAAAGTCATCTTTTACTCACCCTGCTGCTGTTCCAATGCCCTATGTTCTTCTACCTTTTTTGAAATTTTGATAAACGTCCTCCACGCGCTCCTCCATATAATGGCTGTGAATAGCGACCAGGCTAAAACTTTACAAAAAGGATACAAAAGTATCACGCAATGATACAGGGAGACGCACGCCATATATGGAAAGAGTTCAGGAGGGAAAGCACTTGCTCCAGACGCTCTATTCGCGTTCGGTGTGAACGCAGCATAAGGTAATATTCAGTCAAAATACCGACCTCGACTGTTACTCTGTGCGCGCGTTCCTCTGAGTGTGTGCGAGCCGTCAGCGCTCACGCAATGTTGTCATGACAACTGGTACAAAGCATTCACCTCAGGAGGTTTACCTCATTATAGTATTATAGTATTATTTCTTATTATTTACCTTATAAAAGAGACGAGAGTCGCATTTGTTTCTATTGAGTCTGATTTCTCAAAATGGTGCGTGCGTATCCTGGGTGCCATGACAACAGCGCGAGTTATAGTAATATGCTGACGGCTCGCACTCACAGGAACGTGTACAGAGTAACGGCCGAGCTCCGTGAAACCTTATGCTGCGTTCACGCCGAACGCGAATCGAGTGTCTGCCAACAGAAGGGTGACTTTATTTTCATTCCAGGGGGAATCTAAAAAGTAATTAATTAGTTAAATAATTAATTATTTATTATAATAAGTAATAATAAAAATTATCACAGGACAAAGTGAAATTCCATTAAAATAAATTAGAATGTCCAATAGGATTCTAAGAATCCAATAAGATCCTACAGTACAAAGTGAAATTCCATTAAAATGAATCAGAATGTCCAATAGGATTCCAAGAATACAATAAGATCCTACAGGACAAGGTGAAATTCCATTAAAGTGAATCAGAATGTCCAATAGGATTCTAAGAATCCAATAAGATCCTACAGGATATCTACTCTAACTCTAGCATCTTTCTTTTCAAACAAAGTAGAAAATGCTATCAAGTTGGGGTAAATATTTACTGAATGACTCCCCTGTGTCCATGTTTTTTTTATTCAGATCCCTTAAATTTAAAGAGCCACTCTAGATAATTACAAAGAGAAGTATTCCTGATTCTATGTAAGAATTCTCTTGGGTACAGTCATGTTGGTGTCTGTTCATGATGTGGTTCCTTCACTGCCATCATGACAAAAGCATACCCAGTGTAAACATTAAAGGGTGCTGTTTTACCTAGAGGCTTGGTCTGTCACTCTCTGTATTTGTATTTAGTGAATGTCTTTGCTTCCAACTTGCATCTTGTATCCAACTTGTATCTTTTAAGTGCTAACAATCCGGGGCAACATTTGGACACTATTTTGCATCCTCCTCTGCAGCCATTTTTCATTTTTATTCAGATCCCTTACATTTACAGACCCCTTTTAGATGACTACAAAGACAAGCATTCCTGATTCTATGTAAGAATAAGTGCTACTTTTTAGAACTATAATGTTGCAGAATACCCATTTTAAACATTAAAGGGTGCTGTTTTACCTAGAGGTTTGGTCTGCCACTTATTGTTTTTGTATTTAGTGTAGGCCTATCCTTTAAAATGACACTTTTCTAAATTCAGGGGAAATGTTCGTAAGTGTTGCATTTTCATGAAGTGCTTCAAATGTGTGAAAAGTCCACCCGTGCTGGGAAAAGTGCCGAGTTGCTCCAAATTGGGCAATCAAAACTTGATGGGCTTTACAGAAATGCAGAGTGTCAACGACCATGGCACAGCCAAGAGGGCATGGACACACTTATATTGGGTGCTGGTAAACCACATGGCTCAGACCAGCTCTTCCTAAAAGCAGGCAACATGCTCCATGGATGCTCCATGGAACGCGTCCGGCTATCCATTTGACAAGATTTGCAGCTACTACTACTCTCACTCTCGGTACCCTCACAATGGCACTGACTCGTTGTATTTGGTAAGTGCTATTTGTTGGGGTAGTTTCAAGTGATCACTGCTTCAAGAGACAATTGCCTTCTGGAACTCCACACTGCGTTCTCCATGCAATGGCCATTCAATCACAAAGTTCTACACATTACTTAAAATGGGAGCATTGATTGGTCCTGTGTTCATAAGTGCTTCTCTTTGGGGTAGTTTTAATGAGGAAGTGAGCTACAGGCAAGACTCAACCTCTTTTCAATGGAATTCCATTTTCAGTGTACCTTATATGGTAAACCCCTGTACCTATCCCGCTAACCTTTAAGTGATAACAGTTAAAGCCATTTTCATCTCCTTTCCCTCTTGACTGAAAATATGTTGATATCTACTCTAACTCTAGCATCTTTCTTTTCAAACAAAGTAGAAAGTGCTATCAAGTTGGGGTAAATATTTACTGAATGACTCCCCTGTGTCCATGTTTTTTTTATTCAGATCCCTTAAATTTAAAGAGCCACTCTAGATATTTACAAAGAGAAGTATTCCTGATTCTATGTAAGAATTCTCTTGGGGACAGTCATGTTGGTGTCTGTTCATGATGTGGTTCTTTCACTGCCATCATGACAAAAGCATACCCAGTGTAAACACTAGAGGGTGCTGTTTTCCCTAGAGGCATGGTCTGCCACTCTCTGTTTTTGTATTTAGTGAATGTCTTTGCTTCCAACTTGCATCTTGTATCCAACTTGTATCTTTTAAGTGCTAACAATCCGGGGCAACATTTGGACACTATTTTGCATCCTCCTCTGCAGCCATTTTTCATTTTTATTCAGATCCCTTACATTTACAGACCCCTTTTAGATGACTACAAAGACAAGCATTCCTGATTCTATGTAAGAATAAGTGCTACTTTTTAGAACTATAATGTTGCAGAATACCCATTTTAAACATTAAAGGGTGCTGTTTTACCTAGAGGTTTGGTCTGCCACTTATTGTTTTTGTATTTAGTGTAGGCCTATCCTTTAAAAATGACACTTTTCTAAATTCAGGGGAAATGTTCGTAAGTGTTGCATTTTCATGAAGTGCTTCAAATGTGTGAAAAGTCCACCCGTGCTGGGAAAAGTGCAGAGTTGCTCCAAATTGGGCAATCAAAACTTGATGGGCTTTACAGAAATGCAGAGTGTCAACGACCATGGCACAGCCAAGGGGGCATGGACACACTTATATTGGGTGCTGGTAAACCACATGGCTCAGACCAGCTCTTCCTAAAAGCAGGCAACATGCTCCATGGATGCTCCATGGAACGCGTCCGGCTATCCATTTGACAAGATTTGCAGCTACTACTACTCTCACTCTCGGTACCCTCACAATGGCACTGACTCGTTGTATTTGGTAAGTGCTATTTGTTGGGGTAGTTTCAAGTGATCACTGCTTCAAGAGACAATTGACTTCTGGAACTCCACACTGCATTCTCCATGCAATGGCCATTCAATCACAAAGTTCTACACATTAAGATTACTTCAAATGGGAGCATTGATTGGTCCTGTGTTCATAAGTGCTTCTCTTTGGGGTAGTTTTAATGAGGAAGTGAGCTACAGGCAAGACTCAACCTCTTTTCAATGGAATTCCATTTTTCAGTGTACCTTATATGGTAAACCCCTGTACCTATCCCGCTAACCTTTAAGTGATAACAGTTAAAGCCATTTTTCATTTCCTTTCCCTCTTGACTGAAAATATGTTGATATCTACTCTAACTCTAGCATCTTTCTTTTCAAACAAAGTAGAAAGTGCTATCAAGTTGGGGTAAATATTTACTGAATGACTCCCCTGTGTCCATGTTTTTTTTATTCAGATCCCTTAAATTTAAAGAGCCACTCTAGATAATTACAAAGAGAAGTATTCCTGATTCTATGTAAGAATTCTCTTGGGGACAGTCATGTTGGTGTCTGTTCATGATGTGGTTCTTTCACTGCCATCATGACAAAAGCATACCCAGTGTAAACACTAGAGGGTGCTGTTTTCCCTAGAGGCATGGTCTGCCACTCTCTGTTTTTGTATTTAGTGAATGTCTTTGCTTCCAACTTGCATCTTGTATCCAACTTGTATCTTTTAAGTGCTAACAATCCGGGGCAACATTTGGACACTATTTTGCATCCTCCTCTGCAGCCATTTTTCAATTACCTGCCCTCTTGACTGAAATTCAGTTGATATCTACTCTAACTTTAGCATGTTTCTTTTCAACCAAAGTAGAAAGTGCTATCAAGTTGGGGTAAATATTTGCTGATTGTCTCCCCTGTGTCCATGTTTTTTATTCAGATCCCTTACATGTACAGACCCCTTTTAGATGACTACAAAGACAAGCATTCCTGATTCTATGTAAGAATAAGTGCTACTTTTTAGAACTATAATGTTGCAGAATACCCATTTTAAACATTAAAGGGTGTTGTTTTACCTAGAGGTTTGGTCTGCCACTTATTGTTTTTGTATTTAGTGTAGGCCTATCCTTTAAAAATGACTCATTTCTAAATTCAGGGGAAATGTTCGTAAGTGTTGCATTTGCATGAAGTGCTTCAAATGTGTGAAAAGTCCACCCGTGCTGGAAAAAGTGCCGAGTTGCTCCAAATTGGGCAATCAAAACTTGATGGGCTTTACAGAAATGCAGAGTGTCAACGACCATGGCACAGCCAAGGGGGCATGGACACACTTATATTGGGTGCTGGTAAACCACATGGCTCAGACCAGCTCTTCCTAAAAGCAGGCAACATGCTCCATGGATGCTCCATGGAACGCGTCCGGCTATCCCTTTGACAAGATTTGCAGCTGCTACTACTACTCTCACTCTCGGTACCCTCACAATGGTACTGACTCGTTGTATTTGGTAAGTGCTATTTGTTGGGGTAGTTTCAAGTGATCACTGCTTCAAGAGACAATTGACTTCTGGAACTCCACACTGCATTCTCCATGCAATGGCCATTCAATCACAAAGTTCTACACATCAAATGGGAGCATTGATTGGTCCTGTGTTCATAAGTGCTTCTCTTTGGGGTAGTTTTAATGAGGAAGTGAGCTACAGGCAAGACTCAACCTCTTTTCAATGGAATTCCATTTTTCAGTGTACCTTATATGGTAAAGCCCTGTACCTATCCCGCTAACCTTTAAGTGATAACAGTTAAAGCCATTTTTCATTTCCTTTCCCTCTTGACTGAAAATATGTTGATATCTACTCTAACTCTAGCATCTTTCTTTTCAAACAAAGTAGAAAGTGCTATCAAGTTGGGGTAAATATTTACTGAATGACTCCCCTGTGTCCATGTTTTTTTTATTCAGATCCCTTAAATTTAAAGAGCCACTCTAGATAATTACAAAGAGAAGTATTCCTGATTCTATGTAAGAATTCTCTTGGGGACAGTCATGTTGGTGTCTGTTCATGATGTGGTTCTTTCACTGCCATCATGACAAAAGCTTACCCAGTGTAAACACTAGAGGGTGCTGTTTTCCCTAGAGGCATGGTCTGCCACTCTCTGTTTTTGTATTTAGTGAATGTCTTTGCTTCCAACTTGCATCTTGTATCCAACATGTATCTTTTAAGTGCTAACAATCCGGGGCAACATTTGGACACTATTTTGCATCCTCCTCTGCAGCCATTTTTCAATTACCTGCCCCCTTGACTGAAATTCAGTTGATATCTACTCTAACTTTAGCATGTTTCTTTTCAACCAAAGTAGAAAGTGCTATCAAGTTGGGGTAAATATTTGCTGATTGTCTCCCCTGTGTCCATGTTTTTTATTCAGATCCCTTACATTTACAGACCCCTTTTAGATGACTACAAAGACAAGCATTCCTGATTCTATGTAAGAATAAGTGCTACTTTTTAGAACTATAATGTTGCAGAATACCCATTTTAAACATTAAAGGGTGTTGTTTTACCTAGAGGTTTGGTCTGCCACTTATTGTTTTTGTAATTAGTGTAGGCCTATCCTTTAAAAATGACTCTTTTCTAAATTCAGGGGAAATGTTCGTAAGTGTTGCATTTGCATGAAGTGCTTCAAATGTGTGAAAAGTCCACCCGTGCTGGAAAAAGTGCAGAGTTGCTCCAAATTGGGCAATCAAAACTTGATGGGCTTTACAGAAATGCAGAGTGTCAACGACCATGGCACAGCCAAGGGGGCATGGACACACTTATATTGGGTGCTGGTAAACCACATGGCTCAGACCAGCTCTTCCTAAAAGCAGGCAACATGCTCCATGGATGCTCCATGGAACGCGTCCGGCTATCCATTTGACAAGATTTGCAGCTACTACTACTCTCACTCTCGGTACCCTCACAATGGCACTGACTCGTTGTATTTGGTAAGTGCTATTTGTTGGGGTAGTTTCAAGTGATCACTGCTTCAAGAGACAATTGACTTCTGGAACTCCACACTGCATTCTCCTTGCAATGGCCATTCAATCACAAAGTTCTACACATTAAGATTACTTCAAATGGGAGCATTGATTGGTCCTTTGTTCATAAGTGCTTCTCTTTGGGGTAGTTTTAATGAGGAAGTGAGCTACAGGCAAGACTCAACCTCTTTTCAATGGAATTCCATTTTTCAGTGTACCTTATATGGTAAACCCCTGTACCTATCCCGCTAACCTTTAAGTAATAACAGTTAAAGCCATTTTTCATTTCCTTTCCCTCTTGACTGAAAATATGTTGATATCTACTCTAACTCTAGCATCTTTCTTTTCAAACAAAGTAGAAAGTGCTATCAAGTTGGGGTAAATATTTACTGAATGACTCCCCTGTGTCCATGTTTTTTTATTCAGATCCCTTAAATTTAAAGAGCCACTCTAGATAATTACAAAGAGAAGTATTCCTGATTCTATGTAAGAATTCTCTTGGGGACAGTCATGTTGGTGTCTGTTCATGATGTGGTTCTTTCACTGCCATCATGACAAAAGCATACCCAGTGTAAACACTAGAGGGTGCTGTTTTCCCTAGATGCATGGTCTGCCACTCTCTGTTTTTGTATTTAGTGAATGTCTTTGCTTCCAACTTGCATCTTGTATCCAACTTGTATCTTTTAAGTGCTAACAATCCGGGGCAACATTTGGACACTATTTTGCATCCTCCTCTGCAGCCATTTTTCAATTACCTGCCCTCTTGACTGAAATTCAGTTGATATCTACTCTAACTTTAGCATGTTTCTTTTCAACCAAAGTAGAAAGTGCTATCAAGTTGGGGTAAATATTTGCTGATTGTCTCCCCTGTGTCCATGTTTTTTATTCAGATCCCTTACATTTACAGACCCCTTTTAGATGACTACAAAGACAAGCATTCCTGATTCTATGAAAGAATAAGTGCTACTTTTTAGAACTATAATGTTGCAGAATACCCATTTTAAACATTAAAGGGTGTTGTTTTACCTAGAGGTTTGGTCTGCCACTTATTGTTTTTGTAATTAGTGTAGGCCTATCCTTTAAAAATGACTAATTTCTAAATTCAGGGGAAATGTTCGTAAGTGTTGCATTTGCATGAAGTGCTTCAAATGTGTGAAAAGTCCACCCGTGCTGGAAAAAGTGCAGAGTTGCTCCAAATTGGGCAATCAAAACTTGATGGGCTTTACAGAAATGCAGAGTGTCAACGACCATGGCACAGCCAAGGGGGCATGGACACACTTATATTGGGTGCTGGTAAACCACATGGCTCAGACCAGCTCTTCCTAAAAGCAGGCAACATGCTCCATGGATGCTCCATGGAACGCGTCCGGCTATCCATTTGACAAGATTTGCAGCTACTACTACTCTCACTCTCGGTACCCTCACAATGGCACTGACTCGTTGTATTTGGTAAGTGCTATTTGTTGGGGTAGTTTCAAGTGATCACTGCTTCAAGAGACAATTGACTTCTGGAACTCCACACTGCATTCTCCTTGCAATGGCCATTCAATCACAAAGTTCTACACATTAAGATTACTTCAAATGGGAGCATTGATTGGTCCTTTGTTCATAAGTGCTTCTCTTTGGGGTAGTTTTAATGAGGAAGTGAGCTACAGGCAAGACTCAACCTCTTTTCAATGGAATTCCATTTTTCAGTGTACCTTATATGGTAAACCCCTGTACCTATCCCGCTAACCTTTAAGTAATAACAGTTAAAGCCATTTTTCATTTCCTTTCCCTCTTGACTGAAAATATGTTGATATCTACTCTAACTCTAGCATCTTTCTTTTCAAACAAAGTAGAAAGTGCTATCAAGTTGGGGTAAATATTTACTGAATGACTCCCCTGTGTCCATGTTTTTTTATTCAGATCCCTTAAATTTAAAGAGCCACTCTAGATAATTACAAAGAGAAGTATTCCTGATTCTATGTAAGAATTCTCTTGGGGACAGTCATGTTGGTGTCTGTTCATGATGTGGTTCTTTCACTGCCATCATGACAAAAGCATACCCAGTGTAAACACTAGAGGGTGCTGTTTTCCCTAGAGGCATGGTCTGCCACTCTCTGTTTTTGTATTTAGTGAATGTCTTTGCTTCCAACTTGCATCTTGTATCCAACTTGTATCTTTTAAGTGCTAACAATCCGGGGCAACATTTGGACACTATTTTGCATCCTCCTCTGCAGCCATTTTTCAATTACCTGCCCTCTTGACTGAAATTCAGTTGATATCTACTCTAACTTTAGCATGTTTCTTTTCAACCAAAGTAGAAAGTGCTATCAAGTTGGGGTAAATATTTGCTGATTGTCTCCCCTGTGTCCATGTTTTTTATTCAGATCCCTTACATTTACAGACCCCTTTTAGATGACTACAAAGACAAGCATTCCTGATTCTATGTAAGAATAAGTGCTACTTTTTAGAACTATAATGTTGCAGAATACCCATTTTAAACATTAAAGGGTGCTGTTTTACCTAGAGGTTTGGTCTGCCACTTATTGTTTTTGTATTTAGTGTAGGCCTATCCTTTAAAAATGACTCTTTTCTAAATTCAGGGGAAATGTTCGTAAGTGTTGCATTTGCATGAAGTGCTTCAAATGTGTGAAAAGTCCACCCGTGCTGGAAAAAGTGCCGAGTTGCTCCAAATTGGGCAATCAAAACTTGATGGGCTTTACAGAAATGCAGAGTGTCAACGACCATGGCACAGCCAAGGGGGCATGGACACACTTATATTGGGTGCTGGTAAACCACATGGCTCAGACCAGCTCTTCCTAAAAGCAGGCAACATGCTCCATGGATGCTCCATGGAACGCGTCCGGCTATCCATTTGACAAGATTTGCAGCTACTACTACTCTCACTCTCGGTACCCTCACAATGGCACTGACTCGTTGTATTTGGTAAGTGCTATTTGTTGGGGTAGTTTCAAGTGATCACTGCTTCAAGAGACAATTGACTTCTGGAACTCCACACTGCATTCTCCATGCAATGGCCATTCAATCACAAAGTTCTACACATTAAGATTACTTCAAATGGGAGCATTGATTGGTCCTGTGTTCATAAGTGCTTCTCTTTGGGGTAGTTTTAATGAGGAAGTGAGCTACAGGCAAGACTCAACCTCTTTTCAATGGAATTCCATTTTTCAGTGTACCTTATATGGTAAACCCCTGTACCTATCCCGCTAACCTTTAAGTGATAACAGTTAAAGCCATTTTTCATTTCCTTTCCCTCTTGACTGAAAATATGTTGATATCTACTCTAACTCTAGCATCTTTCTTTTCAAACAAAGTAGAAAGTGCTATCAAGTTGGGGTAAATATTTACTGAATGACTCCCCTGTGTCCATGTTTTTTTTATTCAGATCCCTTAAATTTAAAGAGCCACTCTAGATAATTACAAAGAGAAGTATTCCTGATTCTATGTAAGAATTCTCTTGGGGACAGTCATGTTGGTGTCTGTTCATGATGTGGTTCTTTCACTGCCATCATGACAAAAGCATACCCAGTGTAAACACTAGAGGGTGCTGTTTTCCCTAGAGGCATGGTCTGCCACTCTCTGTTTTTGTATTTAGTGAATGTCTTTGCTTCCAACTTGCATCTTGTATCCAACTTGTATCTTTTAAGTGCTAACAATCCGGGGCAACATTTGGACACTATTTTGCATCCTCCTCTGCAGCCATTTTTCAATTACCTGCCCTCTTGACTGAAATTCAGTTGATATCTACTCTAACTTTAGCATGTTTCTTTTCAACCAAAGTAGAAAGTGCTATCAAGTTGGGGTAAATATTTGCTGATTGTCTCCCCTGTGTCCATGTTTTTTATTCAGATCCCTTACATGTACAGACCCCTTTTAGATGACTACAAAGACAAGCATTCCTGATTCTATGTAAGAATAAGTGCTACTTTTTAGAACTATAATGTTGCAGAATACCCATTTTAAACATTAAAGGGTGTTGTTTTACCTAGAGGTTTGGTCTGCCACTTATTGTTTTTGTATTTAGTGTAGGCCTATCCTTTAAAAATTACTCATTTCTAAATTCAGGGGAAATGTTCGTAAGTGTTGCATTTGCATGAAGTGCTTCAAATGTGTGAAAAGTCCACCCGTGCTGGAAAAAGTGCCGAGTTGCTCCAAATTGGGCAATCAAAACTTGATGGGCTTTACAGAAATGCAGAGTGTCAACGACCATGGCACAGCCAAGGGGGCATGGACACACTTATATTGGGTGCTGGTAAACCACATGGCTCAGACCAGCTCTTCCTAAAAGCAGGCAACATGCTCCATGGATGCTCCATGGAACGCGTCCGGCTATCCATTTGACAAGATTTGCAGCTGCTACTACTACTCTCACTCTCGGTACCCTCACAATGGCACTGACTCGTTGTATTTGGTAAGTGCTATTTGTTGGGGTAGTTTCAAGTGATCACTGCTTCAAGAGACAATTGACTTCTGGAACTCCACACTGCATTCTCCATGCAATGGCCATTCAATCACAAAGTTCTACACATCAAATGGGAGCATTGATTGGTCCTGTGTTCATAAGTGCTTCTCTTTGGGGTAGTTTTAATGAGGAAGTGAGCTACAGGCAAGACTCAACCTCTTTTCAATGGAATTCCATTTTTCAGTGTACCTTATATGGTAAAGCCCTGTACCTATCCCGCTAACCTTTAAGTGATAACAGTTAAAGCCATTTTTCATTTCCTTTCCCTCTTGACTGAAAATATGTTGATATCTACTCTAACTCTAGCATCTTTCTTTTCAAACAAAGTAGAAAGTGCTATCAAGTTGGGGTAAATATTTACTGAATGACTCCCCTGTGTCCATGTTTTTTTTATTCAGATCCCTTAAATTTAAAGAGCCACTCTAGATAATTACAAAGAGAAGTATTCCTGATTCTATGTAAGAATTCTCTTGGGGACAGTCATGTTGGTGTCTGTTCATGATGTGGTTCTTTCACTGCCATCATGACAAAAGCATACCCAGTGTAAACACTAGAGGGTGCTGTTTTCCCTAGAGGCATGGTCTGCCACTCTCTGTTTTTGTATTTAGTGAATGTCTTTGCTTCCAACTTGCATCTTGTATCCAACTTGTATCTTTTAAGTGCTAACAATCCGGGGCAACATTTGGACACTATTTTGCATCCTCCTCTGCAGCCATTTTTCAATTACCTGCCCTCTTGACTGAAATTCAGTTGATATCTACTCTAACTTTAGCATGTTTCTTTTCAACCAAAGTAGAAAGTGCTATCAAGTTGGGGTAAATATTTGCTGATTGTCTCCCCTGTGTCCATGTTTTTTATTCAGATCCCTTACATTTACAGACCCCTTTTAGATGACTACAAAGACAAGCATTCCTGATTCTATGTAAGAATAAGTGCTACTTTTTAGAACTATAATGTTGCAGAATACCCATTTTAAACATTAAAGGGTGTTGTTTTACCTAGAGGTTTGGTCTGCCACTTATTGTTTTTGTATTTAGTGTAGGCCTATCCTTTAAAAATTACTCATTTCTAAATTCAGGGGAAATGTTCGTAAGTGTTGCATTTGCATGAAGTGCTTCAAATGTGTGAAAAGTCCACCCGTGCTGGAAAAAGTGCAGAGTTGCTCCAAATTGGGCAATCAAAACTTGATGGGCTTTACAGAAATGCAGAGTGTCAACGACCATGGCACAGCCAAGGGGGCATGGACACACTTATATTGGGTGCTGGTAAACCACATGGCTCAGACCAGCTCTTCCTAAAAGCAGGCAACATGCTCCATGGATGCTCCATGGAACGCGTCCGGCTATCCATTTGACAAGATTTGCAGCTACTACTACTCTCACTCTCGGTACCCTCACAATGGCACTGACTCGTTGTATTTGGTAAGTGCTATTTGTTGGGGTATTTTCAAGTGATCACTGCTTCAAGAGACAATTGACTTCTGGAACTCCACACTGCATTCTCCTTGCAATGGCCATTCAATCACAAAGTTCTACACATTAAGATTACTTCAAATGGGAGCATTGATTGGTCCTTTGTTCATAAGTGCTTCTCTTTGGGGTAGTTTTAATGAGGAAGTGAGCTACAGGCAAGACTCAACCTCTTTTCAATGGAATTCCATTTTTCAGTGTACCTTATATGGTAAACCCCTGTACCTATCCCGCTAACCTTTAAGTGATAACAGTTAAAGCCATTTTTCATTTCCTTTCCCTCTTGACTGAAAATATGTTGATATCTACTCTAACTCTAGCATCTTTCTTTTCAAACAAAGTAGAAAGTGCTATCAAGTTGGGGTAAATATTTACTGAATGACTCCCCTGTGTCCATGTTTTTTTTATTCAGATCCCTTAAATTTAAAGAGCCACTCTAGATAATTACAAAGAGAAGTATTCCTGATTCTATGTAAGAATTCTCTTGGGGACAGTCATGTTGGTGTCTGTTCATGATGTGGTTCTTTCACTGCCATCATGACAAAAGCATACCCAGTGTAAACACTAGAGGGTGCTGTTTTCCCTAGAGGCATGGTCTGCCACTCTCTGTTTTTGTATTTAGTGAATGTCTTTGCTTCCAACTTGCATCTTGTATCCAACTTGTATCTTTTAAGTGCTAACAATCCGGGGCAACATTTGGACACTATTTTGCATCCTCCTCTGCAGCCATTTTTCAATTACCTGCCCTCTTGACTGAAATTCAGTTGATATCTACTCTAACTTTAGCATGTTTCTTTTCAACCAAAGTAGAAAGTGCTATCAAGTTGGGGTAAATATTTGCTGATTGTCTCCCCTGTGTCCATGTTTTTTATTCAGATCCCTTACATTTACAGACCCCTTTTAGATGACTACAAAGACAAGCATTCCTGATTCTATGTAAGAATAAGTGCTACTTTTTAGAACTATAATGTTGCAGAATACCCATTTTAAACATTAAAGGGTGCTGTTTTACCTAGAGGTTTGGTCTGCCACTTATTGTTTTTGTATTTAGTGTAGGCCTATCCTTTAAAAATGACTCTTTTCTAAATTCAGGGGAAATGTTCGTAAGTGTTGCATTTGCATGAAGTGCTTCAAATGTGTGAAAAGTCCACCCGTGCTGGAAAAAGTGCCGAGTTGCTCCAAATTGGGCAATCAAAACTTGATGGGCTTTACAGAAATGCAGAGTGTCAACGACCATGGCACAGCCAAGGGGGCATGGACACACTTATATTGGGTGCTGGTAAACCACATGGCTCAGACCAGCTCTTCCTAAAAGCAGGCAACATGCTCCATGGATGCTCCATGGAACGCGTCCGGCTATCCATTTGACAAGATTTGCAGCTACTACTACTCTCACTCTCGGTACCCTCACAATGGCACTGACTCGTTGTATTTGGTAAGTGCTATTTGTTGGGGTAGTTTCAAGTGATCACTGCTTCAAGAGACAATTGACTTCTGGAACTCCACACTGCATTCTCCATGCAATGGCCATTCAATCACAAAGTTCTACACATTAAGATTACTTCAAATGGGAGCATTGATTGGTCCTGTGTTCATAAGTGCTTCTCTTTGGGGTAGTTTTAATGAGGAAGTGAGCTACAGGCAAGACTCAACCTCTTTTCAATGGAATTCCATTTTTCAGTGTACCTTATATGGTAAACCCCTGTACCTATCCCGCTAACCTTTAAGTGATAACAGTTAAAGCCATTTTTCATTTCCTTTCCCTCTTGACTGAAAATATGTTGATATCTACTCTAACTCTAGCATCTTTCTTTTCAAACAAAGTAGAAAGTGCTATCAAGTTGGGGTAAATATTTACTGAATGACTCCCCTGTGTCCATGTTTTTTTTATTCAGATCCCTTAAATTTAAAGAGCCACTCTAGATAATTACAAAGAGAAGTATTCCTGATTCTATGTAAGAATTCTCTTGGGGACAGTCATGTTGGTGTCTGTTCATGATGTGGTTCTTTCACTGCCATCATGACAAAAGCATACCCAGTGTAAACACTAGAGGGTGCTGTTTTCCCTAGAGGCATGGTCTGCCACTCTCTGTTTTTGTATTTAGTGAATGTCTTTGCTTCCAACTTGCATCTTGTATCCAACTTGTATCTTTTAAGTGCTAACAATCCGGGGCAACATTTGGACACTATTTTGCATCCTCCTCTGCAGCCATTTTTCAATTACCTGCCCTCTTGACTGAAATTCAGTTGATATCTACTCTAACTTTAGCATGTTTCTTTTC
Source organism: Rhinogobio ventralis (assembly GCA_039654625.1). Lineage (NCBI taxonomy): Eukaryota > Metazoa > Chordata > Actinopteri > Cypriniformes > Gobionidae > Rhinogobio > Rhinogobio ventralis. Next base: position 12,007,005 of record CM077211.1, read on the forward strand.
AACCAAAGTAGAAAGTGCTATCAAGTTGGGGTAAATATTTGCTGATTGTCTCCCCTGTGTCCATGTTTTTTATTCAGATCCCTTACATGTACAGACCCCTTTTAGATGACTACAAAGACAAGCATTCCTGATTCTATGTAAGAATAAGTGCTACTTTTTAGAACTATAATGTTGCAGAATACCCATTTTAAACATTAAAGGGTGTTGTTTTACCTAGAGGTTTGGTCTGCCACTTATTGTTTTTGTATTTAGTGTAGGCCTATCCTTTAAAAATGACTCATTTCTAAATTCAGGGGAAATGTTCGTAAGTGTTGCATTTGCATGAAGTGCTTCAAATGTGTGAAAAGTCCACCCGTGCTGGAAAAAGTGCCGAGTTGCTCCAAATTGGGCAATCAAAACTTGATGGGCTTTACAGAAATGCAGAGTGTCAACGACCATGGCACAGCCAAGGGGGCATGGACACACTTATATTGGGTGCTGGTAAACCACATGGCTCAGACCAGCTCTTCCTAAAAGCAGGCAACATGCTCCATGGATGCTCCATGGAACGCGTCCGGCTATCCCTTTGACAAGATTTGCAGCTGCTACTACTACTCTCACTCTCGGTACCCTCACAATGGTACTGACTCGTTGTATTTGGTAAGTGCTATTTGTTGGGGTAGTTTCAAGTGATCACTGCTTCAAGAGACAATTGACTTCTGGAACTCCACACTGCATTCTCCATGCAATGGCCATTCAATCACAAAGTTCTACACATCAAATGGGAGCATTGATTGGTCCTGTGTTCATAAGTGCTTCTCTTTGGGGTAGTTTTAATGAGGAAGTGAGCTACAGGCAAGACTCAACCTCTTTTCAATGGAATTCCATTTTTCAGTGTACCTTATATGGTAAAGCCCTGTACCTATCCCGCTAACCTTTAAGTGATAACAGTTAAAGCCATTTTTCATTTCCTTTCCCTCTTGACTGAAAATATGTTGATATCTACTCTAACTCTAGCATCTTTCTTTTCAAACAAAGTAGAAAGTGCTATCAAGTTGGGGTAAATATTTACTGAATGACTCCCCTGTGTCCATGTTTTTTTTATTCAGATCCCTTAAATTTAAAGAGCCACTCTAGATAATTACAAAGAGAAGTATTCCTGATTCTATGTAAGAATTCTCTTGGGGACAGTCATGTTGGTGTCTGTTCATGATGTGGTTCTTTCACTGCCATCATGACAAAAGCATACCCAGTGTAAACACTAGAGGGTGCTGTTTTCCCTAGAGGCATGGTCTGCCACTCTCTGTTTTTGTATTTAGTGAATGTCTTTGCTTCCAACTTGCATCTTGTATCCAACTTGTATCTTTTAAGTGCTAACAATCCGGGGCAACATTTGGACACTATTTTGCATCCTCCTCTGCAGCCATTTTTCAATTACCTGCCCTCTTGACTGAAATTCAGTTGATATCTACTCTAACTTTAGCATGTTTCTTTTCAACCAAAGTAGAAAGTGCTATCAAGTTGGGGTAAATATTTGCTGATTGTCTCCCCTGTGTCCATGTTTTTTATTCAGATCCCTTACATTTACAGACCCCTTTTAGATGACTACAAAGACAAGCATTCCTGATTCTATGTAAGAATAAGTGCTACTTTTTAGAACTATAATGTTGCAGAATACCCATTTTAAACATTAAAGGGTGTTGTTTTACCTAGAGGTTTGGTCTGCCACTTATTGTTTTTGTAATTAGTGTCGGCCTATCCTTTAAAAACGACTCTTTTCTAAATTCAGGGGAAATGTTCGTAAGTGTTGCATTTGCATGAAGTGCTTCAAATGTGTGAAAAGTCCACCCGTGCTGGAAAAAGTGCAGAGTTGCTCCAAATTGGGCAATCAAAACTTGATGGGCTTTACAGAAATGCAGAGTGTCAACGACCATGGCACAGCCAAGGGGGCATGGACACACTTATATTGGGTGCTGGTAAACCACATGGCTCAGACCAGCTCTTCCTAAAAGCAGGCAGCATGCTCCATGGATGCTCCATGGAACGCGTCCGGCTATCCATTTGACAAGATTTGCAGCTACTACTACTCTCACTCTCGGTACCCTCACAATGGCACTGACTCGTTGTATTTGGTAAGTGCTATTTGTTGGGGTAGTTTCAAGTGATCACTGCTTCAAGAGACAATTGACTTCTGGAACTCCACACTGCATTCTCCATGCAATGGCCATTCAATCACAAAGTTCTACACATTAAGATTACTTCAAATGGGAGCATTGATTGGTCCTGTGTTCATAAGTGCTTCTCTTTGGGGTAGTTTTAATGAGGAAGTGAGCTACAGGCAAGACTCAACCTCTTTTCAATGGAATTCCATTTTTCAGTGTACCTTATATGGTAAACCCCTGTACCTATCCCGCTAACCTTTAAGTGATAACAGTTAAAGCCATTTTTCATTTCCTTTCCCTCTTGACTGAAAATATGTTGATATCTACTCTAACTCTAGCATCTTTCTTTTCAAACAAAGTAGAAAGTGCTATCAAGTTGGGGTAAATATTTACTGAATGACTCCCCTGTGTCCATGTTTTTTTTATTCAGATCCCTTAAATTTAAAGAGCCACTCTAGATAATTACAAAGAGAAGTATTCCTGATTCTATGTAAGAATTCTCTTGGGGACAGTCATGTTGGTGTCTGTTCATGATGTGGTTCTTTCACTGCCATCATGACAAAAGCATACCCAGTGTAAACACTAGAGGGTGCTGTTTTCCCTAGATGCATGGTCTGCCACTCTCTGTTTTTGTATTTAGTGAATGTCTTTGCTTCCAACTTGCATCTTGTATCCAACTTGTATCTTTTAAGTGCTAACAATCCGGGGCAACATTTGGACACTATTTTGCATCCTCCTCTGCAGCCATTTTTCAATTACCTGCCCTCTTGACTGAAATTCAGTTGATATCTACTCTAACTTTAGCATGTTTCTTTTCAACCAAAGTAGAAAGTGCTATCAAGTTGGGGTAAATATTTGCTGATTGTCTCCCCTGTGTCCATGTTTTTTATTCAGATCCCTTACATTTACAGACCCCTTTTAGATGACTACAAAGACAAGCATTCCTGATTCTATGAAAGAATAAGTGCTACTTTTTAGAACTATAATGTTGCAGAATACCCATTTTAAACATTAAAGGGTGTTGTTTTACCTAGAGGTTTGGTCTGCCACTTATTGTTTTTGTAATTAGTGTAGGCCTATCCTTTAAAAATGACTAATTTCTAAATTCAGGGGAAATGTTCGTAAGTGTTGCATTTGCATGAAGTGCTTCAAATGTGTGAAAAGTCCACCCGTGCTGGAAAAAGTGCAGAGTTGCTCCAAATTGGGCAATCAAAACTTGATGGGCTTTACAGAAATGCAGAGTGTCAACGACCATGGCACAGCCAAGGGGGCATGGACACACTTATATTGGGTGCTGGTAAACCACATGGCTCAGACCAGCTCTTCCTAAAAGCAGGCAACATGCTCCATGGATGCTCCATGGAACGCGTCCGGCTATCCATTTGACAAGATTTGCAGCTACTACTACTCTCACTCTCGGTACCCTCACAATGGCACTGACTCGTTGTATTTGGTAAGTGCTATTTGTTGGGGTAGTTTCAAGTGATCACTGCTTCAAGAGACAATTGACTTCTGGAACTCCACACTGCATTCTCCTTGCAATGGCCATTCAATCACAAAGTTCTACACATTAAGATTACTTCAAATGGGAGCATTGATTGGTCCTTTGTTCATAAGTGCTTCTCTTTGGGGTAGTTTTAATGAGGAAGTGAGCTACAGGCAAGACTCAACCTCTTTTCAATGGAATTCCATTTTTCAGTGTACCTTATATGGTAAACCCCTGTACCTATCCCGCTAACCTTTAAGTAATAACAGTTAAAGCCATTTTTCATTTCCTTTCCCTCTTGACTGAAAATATGTTGATATCTACTCTAACTCTAGCATCTTTCTTTTCAAACAAAGTAGAAAGTGCTATCAAGTTGGGGTAAATATTTACTGAATGACTCCCCTGTGTCCATGTTTTTTTATTCAGATCCCTTAAATTTAAAGAGCCACTCTAGATAATTACAAAGAGAAGTATTCCTGATTCTATGTAAGAATTCTCTTGGGGACAGTCATGTTGGTGTCTGTTCATGATGTGGTTCTTTCACTGCCATCATGACAAAAGCATACCCAGTGTAAACACTAGAGGGTGCTGTTTTCCCTAGAGGCATGGTCTGCCACTCTCTGTTTTTGTATTTAGTGAATGTCTTTGCTTCCAACTTGCATCTTGTATCCAACTTGTATCTTTTAAGTGCTAACAATCCGGGGCAACATTTGGACACTATTTTGCATCCTCCTCTGCAGCCATTTTTCAATTACCTGCCCTCTTGACTGAAATTCAGTTGATATCTACTCTAACTTTAGCATGTTTCTTTTCAACCAAAGTAGAAAGTGCTATCAAGTTGGGGTAAATATTTGCTGATTGTCTCCCCTGTGTCCATGTTTTTTATTCAGATCCCTTACATTTACAGACCCCTTTTAGATGACTACAAAGACAAGCATTCCTGATTCTATGTAAGAATAAGTGCTACTTTTTAGAACTATAATGTTGCAGAATACCCATTTTAAACATTAAAGGGTGCTGTTTTACCTAGAGGTTTGGTCTGCCACTTATTGTTTTTGTATTTAGTGTAGGCCTATCCTTTAAAAATGACTCTTTTCTAAATTCAGGGGAAATGTTCGTAAGTGTTGCATTTGCATGAAGTGCTTCAAATGTGTGAAAAGTCCACCCGTGCTGGAAAAAGTGCCGAGTTGCTCCAAATTGGGCAATCAAAACTTGATGGGCTTTACAGAAATGCAGAGTGTCAACGACCATGGCACAGCCAAGGGGGCATGGACACACTTATATTGGGTGCTGGTAAACCACATGGCTCAGACCAGCTCTTCCTAAAAGCAGGCAACATGCTCCATGGATGCTCCATGGAACGCGTCCGGCTATCCATTTGACAAGATTTGCAGCTACTACTACTCTCACTCTCGGTACCCTCACAATGGCACTGACTCGTTGTATTTGGTAAGTGCTATTTGTTGGGGTAGTTTCAAGTGATCACTGCTTCAAGAGACAATTGACTTCTGGAACTCCACACTGCATTCTCCATGCAATGGCCATTCAATCACAAAGTTCTACACATTAAGATTACTTCAAATGGGAGCATTGATTGGTCCTGTGTTCATAAGTGCTTCTCTTTGGGGTAGTTTTAATGAGGAAGTGAGCTACAGGCAAGACTCAACCTCTTTTCAATGGAATTCCATTTTTCAGTGTACCTTATATGGTAAACCCCTGTACCTATCCCGCTAACCTTTAAGTGATAACAGTTAAAGCCATTTTTCATTTCCTTTCCCTCTTGACTGAAAATATGTTGATATCTACTCTAACTCTAGCATCTTTCTTTTCAAACAAAGTAGAAAGTGCTATCAAGTTGGGGTAAATATTTACTGAATGACTCCCCTGTGTCCATGTTTTTTTTATTCAGATCCCTTAAATTTAAAGAGCCACTCTAGATAATTACAAAGAGAAGTATTCCTGATTCTATGTAAGAATTCTCTTGGGGACAGTCATGTTGGTGTCTGTTCATGATGTGGTTCTTTCACTGCCATCATGACAAAAGCATACCCAGTGTAAACACTAGAGGGTGCTGTTTTCCCTAGAGGCATGGTCTGCCACTCTCTGTTTTTGTATTTAGTGAATGTCTTTGCTTCCAACTTGCATCTTGTATCCAACTTGTATCTTTTAAGTGCTAACAATCCGGGGCAACATTTGGACACTATTTTGCATCCTCCTCTGCAGCCATTTTTCAATTACCTGCCCTCTTGACTGAAATTCAGTTGATATCTACTCTAACTTTAGCATGTTTCTTTTCAACCAAAGTAGAAAGTGCTATCAAGTTGGGGTAAATATTTGCTGATTGTCTCCCCTGTGTCCATGTTTTTTATTCAGATCCCTTACATGTACAGACCCCTTTTAGATGACTACAAAGACAAGCATTCCTGATTCTATGTAAGAATAAGTGCTACTTTTTAGAACTATAATGTTGCAGAATACCCATTTTAAACATTAAAGGGTGTTGTTTTACCTAGAGGTTTGGTCTGCCACTTATTGTTTTTGTATTTAGTGTAGGCCTATCCTTTAAAAATTACTCATTTCTAAATTCAGGGGAAATGTTCGTAAGTGTTGCATTTGCATGAAGTGCTTCAAATGTGTGAAAAGTCCACCCGTGCTGGAAAAAGTGCCGAGTTGCTCCAAATTGGGCAATCAAAACTTGATGGGCTTTACAGAAATGCAGAGTGTCAACGACCATGGCACAGCCAAGGGGGCATGGACACACTTATATTGGGTGCTGGTAAACCACATGGCTCAGACCAGCTCTTCCTAAAAGCAGGCAACATGCTCCATGGATGCTCCATGGAACGCGTCCGGCTATCCATTTGACAAGATTTGCAGCTGCTACTACTACTCTCACTCTCGGTACCCTCACAATGGCACTGACTCGTTGTATTTGGTAAGTGCTATTTGTTGGGGTAGTTTCAAGTGATCACTGCTTCAAGAGACAATTGACTTCTGGAACTCCACACTGCATTCTCCATGCAATGGCCATTCAATCACAAAGTTCTACACATCAAATGGGAGCATTGATTGGTCCTGTGTTCATAAGTGCTTCTCTTTGGGGTAGTTTTAATGAGGAAGTGAGCTACAGGCAAGACTCAACCTCTTTTCAATGGAATTCCATTTTTCAGTGTACCTTATATGGTAAAGCCCTGTACCTATCCCGCTAACCTTTAAGTGATAACAGTTAAAGCCATTTTTCATTTCCTTTCCCTCTTGACTGAAAATATGTTGATATCTACTCTAACTCTAGCATCTTTCTTTTCAAACAAAGTAGAAAGTGCTATCAAGTTGGGGTAAATATTTACTGAATGACTCCCCTGTGTCCATGTTTTTTTTATTCAGATCCCTTAAATTTAAAGAGCCACTCTAGATAATTACAAAGAGAAGTATTCCTGATTCTATGTAAGAATTCTCTTGGGGACAGTCATGTTGGTGTCTGTTCATGATGTGGTTCTTTCACTGCCATCATGACAAAAGCATACCCAGTGTAAACACTAGAGGGTGCTGTTTTCCCTAGAGGCATGGTCTGCCACTCTCTGTTTTTGTATTTAGTGAATGTCTTTGCTTCCAACTTGCATCTTGTATCCAACTTGTATCTTTTAAGTGCTAACAATCCGGGGCAACATTTGGACACTATTTTGCATCCTCCTCTGCAGCCATTTTTCAATTACCTGCCCTCTTGACTGAAATTCAGTTGATATCTACTCTAACTTTAGCATGTTTCTTTTCAACCAAAGTAGAAAGTGCTATCAAGTTGGGGTAAATATTTGCTGATTGTCTCCCCTGTGTCCATGTTTTTTATTCAGATCCCTTACATTTACAGACCCCTTTTAGATGACTACAAAGACAAGCATTCCTGATTCTATGTAAGAATAAGTGCTACTTTTTAGAACTATAATGTTGCAGAATACCCATTTTAAACATTAAAGGGTGCTGTTTTACCTAGAGGTTTGGTCTGCCACTTATTGTTTTTGTATTTAGTGTAGGCCTATCCTTTAAAAATGACTCTTTTCTAAATTCAGGGGAAATGTTCGTAAGTGTTGCATTTGCATGAAGTGCTTCAAATGTGTGAAAAGTCCACCCGTGCTGGAAAAAGTGCCGAGTTGCTCCAAATTGGGCAATCAAAACTTGATGGGCTTTACAGAAATGCAGAGTGTCAACGACCATGGCACAGCCAAGGGGGCATGGACACACTTATATTGGGTGCTGGTAAACCACATGGCTCAGACCAGCTCTTCCTAAAAGCAGGCAACATGCTCCATGGATGCTCCATGGAACGCGTCCGGCTATCCATTTGACAAGATTTGCAGCTACTACTACTCTCACTCTCGGTACCCTCACAATGGCACTGACTCGTTGTATTTGGTAAGTGCTATTTGTTGGGGTAGTTTCAAGTGATCACTGCTTCAAGAGACAATTGACTTCTGGAACTCCACACTGCATTCTCCATGCAATGGCCATTCAATCACAAAGTTCTACACATTAAGATTACTTCAAATGGGAGCATTGATTGGTCCTGTGTTCATAAGTGCTTCTCTTTGGGGTAGTTTTAATGAGGAAGTGAGCTACAGGCAAGACTCAACCTCTTTTCAATGGAATTCCATTTTTCAGTGTACCTTATATGGTAAACCCCTGTACCTATCCCGCTAACCTTTAAGTGATAACAGTTAAAGCCATTTTTCATTTCCTTTCCCTCTTGACTGAAAATATGTTGATATCTACTCTAACTCTAGCATCTTTCTTTTCAAACAAAGTAGAAAGTGCTATCAAGTTGGGGTAAATATTTACTGAATGACTCCCCTGTGTCCATGTTTTTTTTATTCAGATCCCTTAAATTTAAAGAGCCACTCTAGATAATTACAAAGAGAAGTATTCCTGATTCTATGTAAGAATTCTCTTGGGGACAGTCATGTTGGTGTCTGTTCATGATGTGGTTCTTTCACTGCCATCATGACAAAAGCATACCCAGTGTAAACACTAGAGGGTGCTGTTTTCCCTAGAGGCATGGTCTGCCACTCTCTGTTTTTGTATTTAGTGAATGTCTTTGCTTCCAACTTGCATCTTGTATCCAACTTGTATCTTTTAAGTGCTAACAATCCGGGGCAACATTTGGACACTATTTTGCATCCTCCTCTGCAGCCATTTTTCAATTACCTGCCCTCTTGACTGAAATTCAGTTGATATCTACT